>JBCNJP010000025.1:46335308-46367137 GCA_039602395.1 Deinandra increscens subsp. villosa
CACCACATTCATAACAGCCACGGAGTTTATACCGTTAAGGGGTGCGAACAAACCAGGACCACAACCATTAGTTACAAATACTAAACGAATCAGAGTTAAGTCCAATGTTCATAAATAAAACAGTTTAAAATACGCAGCGGAATATAAACATAAGTGTCTTAGCACTAACCACGTGCTTTACAAAGTCATTGTATTAAATTCCCAAATTAAGTTTAATAGAAATAAAGTCTTCACGTGCCATGCCAACCTCCAGCGTATACTCCTCAGCGATCTGCAAAAGTGAAAACCACACAAGTGTCAACCTAACGGTTGGTGAGTTCACGGTGGGCATGACATGCATTGGCCCGGTCTCTTAATCGTGTTTATCAAATCATATAAATAAGTAGTAGTTTTGCAAAACATTTGCCAAGTGTTGAATTATCGAATATGCACTAGTTAAGTAAAAGTTAAAGCGGTCAACCGATATCGCGGGTAGCTAATCCGGTTTCCATGCAGTAAGGAAGTCGTACTAGGGCTGAAAGCTGACGTAACAGAGTTCGGCATTTGCCGATGGTTGGTGCCTCCAGTTGTGTCCCTTTCGGGAGGCCCACAACTAAAACAGGCTGATATTGAACTCCGTTTGGCCTCCAACCGGTTGGTTACACATTTGTGTACCGCGGAGCAGGGTTTGTCAAACCCTCAGTAGATCTACCCAACATCCCCTCGCTTCAGATCATCAGTACTAAGTTGAGGACTTTTAAATTAACAAGGCAATCCTTAGAAATCATGTGATATCATTTGGTTTAGACTTTAACCTACACTAGCCATATTAAAACGTTTGTTCTGGATTTCATCTGAAATCCCAAAAAGAGTTTAAGTGTCAAAATGGTTGTTTCCGGATTTCATTCGAAACCCCAAGGATGGACCGTTGCAAGTGCTCCCCATAAAACACTCCAACTTCCATAACAGGTATCTCATTTGGTAATACCTCAAAATGTCAGCGTTGTTTTGCGTTAAGTTCATTCGTTGTGTCCCAAACGGGCTCACAATTAAAGGGTTAGTGAAACTCACCTTAGGTTGCTCAGCTACACTTGCTAATTAATCCAAATATTGCTTAACGAAGACCTATGAACATGTTTAGGTCTTAAGTATTAGTTTCGTGTCTATTTATTAACTTAACATCACTACGGCCCATAACATAGCACGTTGGAACTATGACACGACATAACGACACACGACACCGATGGTTGATCATAAACAAGGGTTCATAAATTACAGAAATCATAGCATGTTTCATCATTGCATAATCATGTAAGTCATGGAATAGCATTCAAATAAGTTGCACAAGTTTGGGTTTAGTCTGGAGAAACTGCTGGAGAAACTACTAGAGAAACTGCTAGAGAAACTGCGAGAGAAACTGCTAGTTTCGCTGGCTAGAGAAACTGCTAGAGAAACTGCCAGAGAAACTGCGAGAGAAACTGCTAGTTTCGCTGGCTAGAGAAACTGCTAGAGAAACTGCCAGAGAAACTGCGAGAGAAACTGCGAGAGAAACTGCTAGTTTCGCTGGCTAGAGAAACTGCTAGTTTCGCTGGCTAGAGAAACTGCTAGTTTCGCTGGCTAGTTTCGCCAGGAACTGGTTGAACTTTCGTTCAGGGACAAGGTCAGTTTCGTTCACGAGAGACACTATAGTTTCGCTGAACAGTTTCGCTGGAAGGAGATATGCATAGTTTCGCTGGATAGTTTCTCCTGATGAATGCACAGTTTCGCTAGACGCTAGAAAAACCCGAAAAACTAACAAAAATCTTTCTAACAGCTTCCAAACTTCATGTAATTCATTTCCAAGCATCCATAAACATTTAGGAACATCACAGGAGCATTTTTAACATCATAAACGTGCATTTTCATCATCAAATCTTCAAGAACACATTTTACATAAATTAGCCTATTCTAGCATAAATCTTCATCATGGATCAGTTTCACACGTAAAGTTGTTGTTTTTATGATAGATCTAGCATTCCTAAGTATCTTAACAGAAGATCTAACGATTACATAATGATCTAGGCATGCTTTATTGAAGAAAACACATAAGAGAAGCAAGAACATGGTTCATGGAACTCACGGTTTGGTCAAGCTTCTATGGATGATCTTCACCAACAGGATTAAGGGCTGGTCTTGATGGCTCTTGGGGCTGATCCAGATTCGTGAGAGAGAGTGAGGGTAGGAGAGTGTGTGTGTTTGTTGTGATGATGCAAGTAAATGGAGAATTAGGGTTAATTACTCCTTTAAATACTTAGGGCCATCATGGGCTTTCATTGGGATTTGGGCCCCCAATGATTAGCCATCATTAGCCCATGATTAATCCATCATTAACTAATTACTAGCCCAATCATTAGACATGTATGCATACACTTAATTACCCGGTTACACATATAATCACATAATTAGGCAATTTAAACATTTTATCACATAATTTTAACAAGTAAACAATTAATCATGCTTTTTAATACTAATCATGCATTTAAATCACGTTTCTCATAATAACAACATATAAATAAATACATAACACATATGGACGGGTTCGGTGATCAACCAAAGGACGTGGACGTATTCGGCCTAGTTAAGCATTAGTTACCAAGTTAACATTTATAACGTAACTAACGGAAATTGTCTAACGGAAGTAAACCTTGAAATTCCCGGATGTCACACCTGGAATTGATTTCGAGGTATTGCCATTTGTTATCCGAGATGGATACTGTTCAAATCAAGAAGGAAGATGAAGAACTTAAGGAAAAATTACTTGAAGGTTTGCCATCAAAGTGGGAATCATATGTGTTGATGATTATGAATTATAAAGATTATCCAGCGTTGACATTTGTAAAACTGTTGGGTAAGTTGCAAGCAAGAGACTTAGAGATGAAAAATGTGAATACTACACCTGCAGAAGTCCAGAATCCTGATGTGTACTATGGTTCAAACGCGGCAATAATTTCGGGTAAACCGGGCAAACTAACAAGTTCTACGCTAGCAACGGCCTTCATAGCTGGAAATTTAACTGGAAATGTATCTAACTCAGGAAATGGAATGGGTTTAAACAGTCATGAATACAATTATAGTTCTGGAGGTTGTAACGTTTCGATTCCAGCAAGTAACCTGATGAATACTAGCAAGATGGCCATGTCGGTTACAACGACATAAGACTATATGGATCTTGTATCTGCATTGGTATCATCGTATTATGGGGTTATAACTAGTAAGGTAAGTAATGCAGAACTGACTGAGGAGGATTATGATCAGGTTGATCCGGATGACTTGGAGCTGATGGATATTAACTAGCAGTTTGCCATGCTTGCAAGAAGGGTGAAGAGATTTCTTAAGAAAACTGGTAGAAAAGACCTGAATTCTGGAGGAAGAATTGGTTTTGACAAGTCAAAGGTGAGGTGTTATAATTGTTCAAATTTCGGACACTTCGCTCGGGAATGCTCTCAACTTAAGAAGCAAGAATACCAAAAGTTTGCTCCTAAGACTACTGTTTCTGGAACCAACAATGCATCAAATTCAGGGAGTTCTTCAAATTCTAAACCCAATTCTAAAACAAAGAAAGCCCTAGTGTCTCAAGAAGACAAAACTTATAACTGGGGTAATCAATTTGCTGATTCATCTGCATTGATTGTGACACATGTGCAGGATAAAGACACCATGACAAAATCTACTCAAGATGGAGATGAAATTCATGGCGAAGAAATTGATGGAGTTAATGTTGGAGTTAATGATGAAGCAAGTGTATCGGATTCAAAGGATGATCATCAATCTTTTCCTAAAGAAAAATTTGCATTCATGGCAAGCTTGTCTGACCAAGTTGAATCAGATGCTGTTCTCTTGTTGGAGAAGAAAGTTCAAGTTCTAACTAAGGAGAAGGAAGCACTGATTCGTGAATGTGAAGCCGCGAAAGCTAAAGCACTTGACACAGTCAATGATTTTGAGAACTTATATCAAAAGAGTCTTCCATTGAAGCAACAATATGAGAGGGCTCAGCAAAATGTTGTGGAGATTGCTGACAAGATGATTGCACTACAAAAAGAAATGGAGAAATTGACTGATGTAAAAAAAAGTCTGAAGCAGGAAGTTGGTACATTAAAAAGAAACAACATCACAAAATCGGTTGCTCTTATGGCCGATACTTCTAAGGTAGTTTCTTATCCTCTGATGTGCAAATCTTGTGATGAATTTGCTACCGCTAAGAGTACGCTCTTAGATGAAATGACTAAACTAAATGATCTTTTAACGGTCACAAGAGCTGATAAAAATATATACAAGGAAAGATGGGAAGGAACCACTAAGGAATTGTTTTCGGTTCTTGAGCAGTTACGTTTATAAAAATTTGATTTTTCAAACTAATCTAAACTGCTTGTGTCCTCTCAAAAGGACTTGGCTAATAGTGAAAAACTTGTTGCTGATCTTAAAATTGAGATTTTTAAACTAAAACAAAAGATTGACACTGTTCAAGTTTCATCATCATTTACCAAGTTTCTTTACAAGTCTGAAAAGGAAAATATTTCTGGTAAATTGAGTCAAGTTCCCCCTCCTGTCATTAAACATTGGTCCTTCATCTGAGGAAAAAGTGGAAGTTTCTTCTCATGACAAGTAGAGTAATCATCAATCAATTAATTCGAAGTCCGACAAAACTTCAACCGGAATATATATCTTGGATTCTACAGTTGATGAATTGTTTTATGATGTCTCAGACCTTGATAAAATTGATGATCTTGTATCTGAAACGGAAGCTGAATGTTCCAAATCCACTTGTTCAAATGTTTTTAAGCCAGATTATCAAAATTTGATTTTAAAACATGATTTTTCGACCATCAAAGGTTGAAAAGGTTAAAAAGGTTTTAATCTAAGCAGATACTGTCTAGTGAAAAAGGAAAAGGTGGTTGTACAACTAGAAGCGGGGAACGACGGTTCTCCGGGATAGTGACGGCTGCTCTATTGAAAAGGTATTCGGGTGGCAACGGTTTCCCGAGGAACTAACATGGTTCCAATAGACAATGCTTAGTAAGTAAATAAATGACTGCTTACAATATTTCATATAACTCTTTTATGTTTTATACCTAATGATTATTTGCACAAGAGAGGGTCCAGGAGGCCCAACGTACTTTCAGTACAAAATGGTTTTTTTTATAATTTAAAGGTTATGTCTTGGTATAATACTGTTATGTTTATACATGTTAAATGACTAAATGGTGAATGGTTAAATAGTTAAATGGTTAATGGTTAAATGGTTAAATGATTAAATGAATGAATGTTCTGGAATAACTCTGTTTTATACATGATAAATGTTTAAAGGTTATATTTTGGTATAATGCTTATACCTGATAAATGTTTAAGAATAATGGTTTTAAAGTTATAGTATAATTATGTCATGTTTTATACTTGATAAATGTTTGATAAAAAAGGGCCGCTAGGCCCAAGCGTTGGAATAAACTTTCGTGGCAAAGGTAACGCTTTTTGAAAAACGTAGAACTCACCATCATAAGCTGACCTTTCCAAAAACATATGTATTTCAGGTGACGATGATGTTAAGGTAGCAAGGAAAGGACTTTGGTGAGGACGGACTAGCTGGGTAAACTATCAGGAAAGGACTCCGTAGTAGACTGGCAATAGACGTAGATAAGATGTAGTTGTTAGATTATGTTGTATCTTCCTTACTGTTGTACTTGGCTTATAAATAAATGAAAAGTTTTTAATTTCCGCTGCTTAGTTATCTCTGATTGTACCATGTGTTGATGAGTAAATCCGATTAGTGACCCTTCCTGGTGCCAAGTCTGGGAATGGGCGTCACAAGTTGGTATCAGAGCCAATTTAAGAGATTTAGATACTAGCCCGGTATCTAGACTTAAACAAGGACTCTGGGTAAACAAAGTAAGGTAACATAGTGAATGTAAATGCCAGTCAGGATAGTTATGCCAATAGGTAAAAGGTTGCACAAGGAACATAGGAGGTAAGACTTAGGGTATGTAAGTGTGGAGAATACCTGATTGCAATTAGCTACTGCAGTTTGGTATTACCCAAATGAACATATCTCAAGTTTGTAACTGTTGTGTGTTCGAGTGCGGGGTAGGTCAACTGACAGTAAGATACGTGGTCAGTAAATCGTAAAAGTGCCTAGAACTCTAAAAGAAGGCAGTTTTAAAGGACCGGTTTTAGAATTACTGGTAAGGAATGAAAGGAAGGGTATGGACTGTTGATACATTATGTGGCAATGAGCTGGACCAGACAAAGAGTTGAAGACTTGAAGAATACAACCTAGTTTGTTGTTGGCCGAACTCTGGCCGAACCCCGGCCGAACCTTGGTTGAACCTGAGGTTTGGACAAGCCTAGGAGTTCGGCTGAGCGATGTCTATATATAGGTTGTAGTTGTGTCTTTGTAACTAGTTTTTCAGTAGAGTTTTGAGCGAGTGTTAAGCAACTGTGTGTTTTGTGTTCTGATTCTCTCTGTAATCTGTTACGATATTAATGAGAGATTGAGCATTGTTATTTACACCGTTTGTTCCCATTTCTATTACACAATTGATGTCGAACTAAGCCGATCCACACGCTTAAGTGTTTTCAAGTGGTATAAGAGCTTTCTGGTATCGTTTAATTCGACTTTGGTTCAATTGTGTGATTCAAAGCTCGTTTTTCATCTCCGTTTCTGAAAAATTGCGTCAAAAACATCATGATTTACGTTCAAACTCCTTGTTTCTGTCCGTTTTGGTTCGATTGATTGTCCTGAGCTCGAGTGGTTGAATTTTCCTGTGAGATTCAAAGTTTTTCAAAATTTTCTCGTTCGGCCGAACCTCAAGTTCGGCGTAACCGCTCCGATCCCGAAGTTTGGAGTGAAGTTTGGTCATCTTTCTCGTTCGTTGAGAGTTCGGAGCTCACTCGGAGGGAGTTCAGTGAGATTTCTGCTTCGGTGAGAGATCGGTGGGTGTTCGGACATAGTTCAGAGGTATATAGGTGAGAGTTCGGAGGTTTGACTTTGTTTCAAGAAAGACTGAGAGTTCGGAGGACGTTTGGACTGTGTATTTGAGTTCGGAGTAGGTTTGGAGCACGTTCGGAGGTTTATACAAGTTGGGAGCACGTTCGGACCCATCAGAAATTTGAAATATTTTCAAGATGTCGGATTATCAAGCATTTGCTGCGATTCAGTCTCAGATGCAGACTTTATTGAATTACGACAACGAAATTTGGACTACTCGGAAAGTTACTAAACTTTTCAAATTTGAAGATTATCCAAATTGGAAGAAACCGTTCGAAGCTTACATTGGAACGACATCTAGACTTATGGATTGCTATGGATGCACCATACGTGTATCCTGTTGGACAAAACAATGTGTGCATAATGCAAAGAAACTTGGATGTTGATCAAAAGGCTGATTACACGAGAGAACAAAAAGCCTATGGTCTTCTAACTCAAGCACTACCGAAGGAGTTGCTACACCGGTTTAAGAGTTGTAAAGATTCTCATGAATTGTGGACGACGTTGAAAGAACGGTGTCAAGGCAATGACCAATACAAGAAGAGTAAAAAGGAAGTTCTGAAAAGGAGTTTGATAATTTCAAACATTTTGATGGTGAAGGTGTCCTGGAATTGATTTCGAGGTATTGCCATTTGTTATCCGAGATGGATACTGTTCAAATCAAGAAGGAAGATGAAGAACTTAAGGAAAAATTACTTGAAGGTTTGCCATCAAAGTGGGAATCATATGTGTTGATGATTATGAATTATAAAGATTATCCAGCGTTGACATTTGTAAAACTGTTGGGTAAGTTGCAAGCAAGAGACTTAGAGATGAAAAATGTGAATACTACACCTGCAGAAGTCCAGAATCCTGATGTGTACTATGGTTCAAACGTGGCAATAATTTCGGGTAAACCGGGCAAACTAACAAGTTCTACGCTAGCAACGGCCTTCATAGCTGGAAATTTAACTGGAAATGTATCTAACTCAGGAAATGGAATGGGTTTAAACAGTCATGAATACAATTATAGTTCTGGAGGTTGTAACGTTTCGATTCCAGCAAGTAACCTGATGAATACTAGCAAGATGGCCATGTCGGTTACAACGACATAAGACTATATGGATCTTGTATCTGCATTGGTATCATCGTATTATGGGGTTATAACTAGTAAGGTAAGTAATGCAGAACTGACTGGGGAGGATTATGATCAGGTTGATCCGGATGACTTGGAGCTGACGAATATTAAGTAGCAGTTTGCCATGCTTGCAAGAAGGGTGAAGAGATTTCTTAAGAAAACTGGTAGAAAAGACCTGAATTCTGGAGGAAGAATTGGTTTTGACAAGTCAAAGGTGAGGTGTTATAATTGTTCAAATTTCGGACACTTCGCTCGGGAATGCTCTCAACTTAAGAAGCAAGAATACCAAAAGTTTGCTCCTAAGTCTACTGTTTCTGGAACCAACAATGCATCAAATTCAGGGAGTTCTTCAAATTCTAAACCTAATTCTAAAACAACAAAAGCCCTAGTGTCTCAAGAAGACAAAACTTATAACTGGGGTAATCAATTTGCTGATTCATCTGCATTGATTGTGACACATGTGCAGGATAAAGACACCATGACAAAATCTACTCAAGATGGAGATGAAATTCATGGCGAAGCAATTGATGGAGTTAATGTTGGAGTTAATGATGAAGCAAGTGTATCGGATTCAAAGGATGATCATCAATCTTTTCCTAAAGAAAAATTTGCATTCATGGCAAGCTTGTCTGACCAAGTTGAATCAGATGCTGTTCTCTTGTTAGAGAAGAAAGTTCAAGTTCTAACTAAGGAGAAGGAAGCACTGATTCGTGAATGTGAAGCCGCGAAAGCTAAAGCACTTGACACAGTCAATGATTTTGAGAACTTATATCAAAAGAGTCTTCCATTGAAGCAACAATATGAGAGGGCTCAGCAAAATGTTGTGGAGATTGCTGACAAGATGATTGCACTACAAAAAGAAATGGAGAAATTGACTGATGTAAAAAAAGTCTGAAGCAGGAGGTTGGTACATTAAAAAGAAACAACATCACAAAATCGGTTGCTCTTATGGCCGATACTTCTAAGGTAGTTTCTTATCCTCTGATGTGCAAATCTTGTGATGAATTTGCTATCGCTAAGAGTACGCTCTTAGATGAAATGACTAAACTAAATGATCTTTTAACGGTCACAAGAGCTGATAAAAATATATACAAGGAAAGATGGGAAGGAACCACTAAGGAGTTGTTTTCGGTTCATGAGCAGTTACGTTTACAAAATTTGATTTTTCAAACTAATCTAAACTGCTTGTGTCCTCACAAAAGGACTTGGCTAATAGTGAAAAACTTGTTGCTGATCTTAAAATTGAGATTTTTAAACTAAAACAAAAGATTGACACTGTTCAAGTTTCATCATCATTTACCAAGTTTCTTTACAAGTCTGAAAAGGAAAATAATTCTGGTAAATTCAGTCAAGTTCCCCCTCCTGTCATTAAACATTGGTCCTTCATCTGAGGAAAAAGTGGAAGTTTCTTCTCATGACAAGTAGAGTAATCATCAATCAATTAATTCGAAGTCTGACAAAACTTCAACCGGAATATATACCTTGGATTCTACAGTTGATGAATTGTTTTATGATGTCTCAGACCTTGATAAAATTGATGATCTTGTATCTGAAACGGAAGCTGAATGTTCCAAATCCACTTGTTCAAATGTTTTTAAGCCAGATTATCAAAATTTGATTTTAAAACATGATTTTTCGACCATCAAATCTTAGCTTACGAAATTGAGTGAGTTTAAACAGAAACAAATTGCTAGAAGCAAGTTTGTTGAAGGTAAAAAGGCCAAACATGGTGGAGTTGGATTTGTGCCTCCGGCAAAACCAAAATCTTTTGAAAAAGGTTCTTCCGCTAAGGTTTCAAAACCTAAAAAAGCCAAGGCTAGAAATCCCACTCCGAAAACCAAATTTGACACATCTGAAAATTGGGTGACTTGTCACTTAAAAGGATCTGATAAGATCTATAGCATTAAAGATTTTCCTTTGGATATGGTCAATCCCAATTTAATAGATAAAATCTTTTTGGGAAAGTATGATCCTGAATATGATGCTAAGGTGAGGAGTGTGCCCATTAAGAGGGGAAATGGAAGTATCAATGTAATGGACACACTTGATTCTGATTCTGAATCTGGGTTGGTTAACAGGGTGCAAAAGTCTGTTCAAAAGTTTGTAAACAAGAAACCATCAAAATCAACTTTTCAATCACCACCAAGAGTTTTTCACAAACAAATGCAATCAAATTTCAGAAAACCAAGTCCTTATGTCAAAAGGTCACAATTTTACAATGATGAGGGTTTTTATGATGATTTTGGTTGTGGACCAAATCAACCTATCTTTGGAAGGGGTCCAAAGTTGGTTGATCATGGTTGTCAAAATGATTTTGGTCCATGATTTGGTGGGAGGAGAGACAGATATCAGAATTATGAGGATCATTTTTATTCTGGAAATCCACATGTTAGAAGTCAATTTATGTACCGTGGTGATGTTCCAGAGAGGGTAACAGGTTATGATTCTGGTTGTAATGATGATTTTGGAAATCATCGTGTGTCTAACCGAAAGGGTTTGAAACCTAAGACACCAAAACCTGTTGTTGAGTCCGACGTGGATGGTGACACGATTGAAAAAGCTATGATTGATAAACAAAAATGTTTTAAATGCAAAAATCGTGGTCATACATATCGGACTTGTCCATTGAAGAAGCCCAAATCTGACAAGTCTGATGCAGAAAAATTTGATGAAATTTCTGAAGGATATCAGACTGAAACACCCGTTTCCAAAAAGAAAGTCAGATTTGTGGATTATAAGGGTAGAGTTCATTTTTTTGATGAGTCATTTGAATTTCAAAAACATAAAACTTGAAAGAAATCAGGAAATGAATCTGAAAAAGTTAAACCAATTCTTAAAAACTCTATTTCTGGGTCCAAAGGCTCTTCAAGTGATGCATGGAAACCCAAGGGTTCTTCCATGACTGGTGCTGATTTTGTGGAAGATGACTGTCGACCCAAAGCTTCTAGCTTGGGTACATCCCGAAACTAATCTTCTGTCTTAATTTATGCAGGGATCTTCGCGACAACTCATGAACAACATTTGGGTTGTTGATAGCGGAGCATCTCGGCACATGACTGGTGATATCTCTTTGTTACATGATGTGAAGTACTTCGATGGAGGTAAAGTTACATTTGCTGGAAACAAGGGAGGTCAAGTCACCGGCATTGGTAAATTATCGAATGGTGCAGTCACATTCGAGAAAGTTGAATATGTCAAAGGATTGGAGTACAATCTTCTTAGTGTCTCCCAGATCTGTGACAAGCAATACACAACTGCTTTCACGGGAAGTGAATGTGTGATACTGAAGCCTGATTACAAGATTCCAGATGCATTTGTTATGATGCGAGCACCTCGTTTCTCAAATTTATATTTGCTCGACATGAATTCAGCCAAAGCAACTTTTGCGGGTCAATGTTTCTTATCGAAAGCTTCAGAGAGAGAATCCGTTTTATGGCATCGTCGCATGGGACACATCCATTACCGCAAGATGAACGAGTTGGTGCGTATGAATCTTGTTGAAGGGGTTCCGAAATGGGCCGTTTGTATTCAATGATGTGTGTGTGAGTTGCAAGAAGGGAAAGCAGAAGAGAAAATCACATCTACTGAAGAAGTATCATTCCATTGAAGTCCCGTTGGAATTACTTCACATGGATCTATTTGGTCCTGTGAATCGTAGAAGTATTTCTGGGAATTGGTATTGTGTTGTGGTCACCGGTGAATATTCAAGATACTCAAGGGTTGATTTTCTGGTCTCTAAAGATGAAGCTTCGAGATTCCTTATCAACTTGATTACTACTCTTGAGTCATTATATAAGTTGAAGGTACGAAGGATTCGTAGTGACAATGGCACAGAGTTCAAAAATTACGTCGTGAGGACGTTTTGTATGGAGAAAGGAATCGTACACGAATTTAGTACGCCATACACACCTTAGCAAAACGACATGGTAGAACGAAAGAATCGTACAATCATTGAAATAGCACGAACAATGTTTGCCGATGCTCAATTACCGGTTCATTTCTGGATGGAAGCGGTCAACATGGCATGTTATGTGCTTACGGTTAAACGACTGGGGAAGACATGTTATGAACTTCTCAAGAATCATAAGCCGAATCTAAGTTATTTGGAGCCGGTTAGGTGTCCATGTACCATGTTAAACTCTGCGGGCAAGTTTGACCAAAAAGTTTTTGAAGGCTTGTTTGTTGGTTACTCACATCTAAAGAAACGGGTATTCAACAAGCAGACTGGTACAGTGGAAGAATACTTACATGTTGATTTTCAATCCTACACTTTACCGCCGAAAGGTGTTGGACCGGACTGGATGTTCGATTATAAATATCTTTTTGAGAATCTTGAATCGAAACGAGATGTCTGATGATCAGCTTACTCGAGTTTATATTAATCTTCAAGACAATACTCCGGTTTTGAATAATGACACTCTACCGACTCCGAAAGTGCATGTTTCTGATAATTACTTGACAGAAACATCAAATGATTCGACAATTATGGCTGACGCTATGCCTTCTGATGATGATAACGAATTTCATGAAGCCGTGTCACATTAGGTTGAGATTCCTGTTCAACAATCTGATCCACAAGGTAAAGCGACTACAAGTGATGCTGCTGTTAATTCAACTGAGAACGTGGTGGTTGAGGAAGATCATGTTCCTAGTATGGCTGAAACGATCGTTGTTCCAGTTCATTAGACACTCCGGATAAACACCATTCCTCCGCAAGATAACATTATTGGTGATTTAAGTGAAGGAGTGCGCACGAGACATCAAATCGAGAGCAGTGCATTATTAACAATTTTGGAATCTGGAATTCAGAACGAAGCGTTCCATTCATGCTTTCTATCCCAGATCGAGCCTAAAGATGTTAAGGAAGCTTTACTTGATGGCTCGTGTGTTGAAGCAATGCAAGAGGAGTTGCTACAATTTCAAAAGTTGGGAGTGTGGCACCATGTCGATTTACCAGCTAGAAGCAAAGAACCGTGCGGAACACGGTGGGTTTATAAATGCAAACGAGATGATCACGGAGTGATAGTCCATAACAAAGCCCGTTTGGTTGTGCAAGGTTTTTCTCAGGAAAAAGGAATCGACTTTAACGAGGTGTATCCACCGGTTTCCAGAATCGAAGCAATACGAATCTTTTTGGCATATGCTGCACATCGTGGATTCAAGGTCTTCCAGATGGATGTTAAGAGTGCGTTTTTATACGGCAAAGTCAAAGAAGAAGTGTTCGTCAAGCAACCTCCGGGATTCTTCGATCCTGATTATCCGGAGAAGGTATATAGGTTGGACAAGTCACTTTATGGTCTCCATCAGGATCCTCGAGCTTGGTATGAGACGTTGTCCACTTATCTACTCGACAATGGATTTAAGCGTAGGTTGGTTGATTCTACATTATTTTGTCAAAAAATGGGGGAGGATCTGCTATTGGTACAAATTTATGTGGATGATATTATTTTTGGCAGCTCAAACGAACAATTATCAAAAGATTTTGAGAAATTGATGCAAACCAGGTTCGAGATGAGTTCATTGGGGGAGATGTCGTTCTTCTTGGGCTTGCAAGTTCAGCAATCTGACAAGGGAATCTTCATACATCAGACGAAGTATGTGAAAGATTTTCTGAGTCGATTCAAAGTTGAAGATGTTCGCATTCCTGGAACTCCAATTCAGATGTCGCAAAGAAGAGGGTGAAACAGTAGACGTCACTTGGTATAGGGCAATGATAGGTTCATTGATGTATCTTACAGCTAGTCGACCTGATATTATGTTTGTTGTATGTTTGTGTGCCCTCGTGTTTCTCACATTGAAGCAGTCAAGAGGATTCTAGCTTATCTGAAGGATAACTCAGATCTCGGGATCTGGTATCCTCATAATTATAAGTTTGACCTGTCGGCCAATTCGGATTCAGACTATGGCGGTTGCAAGATCAACTTTAAGTCAACCACAGCCGGATGTCAGTTTCTAGGCGACCGGTTAGTATCATGGTAGTCTAAGAAGCAGACTTCCGTTGCTACATCCACGGCTGAAGCTAAATATATAGCGGCTGCAAGTTTCTGCTCTCAGTTTTTATGGATACAGCAGTAGATGCGGGATTACGGTTTGAAGTTTCTTATTACTCCCATATATATAGATAACTCGGCTGCCCTTAGCATAACTAAAAACCCCGTTCACCACTCTAAAACAAAACATATTGACATCCGATATCACTTTATACGTGATTGTTTTGATAAACCCTTGATTAATCTGCAAAAGATCCATACTGATTTTCAAAAAGCGGATCCTTTTACGAAAGCATTTGACAAAACCCGCTTTCGTTATCTTTTGCAGATCAACGGCATAGAAAAGTTACTTGTTGAGTAGCTTTTGGTTGATCATCTTTGCTTTTGTTTACTTTTGTTGTCTATTTTTCTTTTCTTGTTATTAAAATCCAAAAATAGAGTTTTGTATTTTAGGGGGAGAAAATCAGAAAATATAAAAAAATGGAAAAATGCAAAAAGCATAAAAAATGGAAAAATGCAAAATGCATAAAAAATGGAAAAATCAAAAATTGAGAAATTGATCCGACCAAACGAGAAGTGATATTACATCGGCGTGTGTTATCAACCACGGATAAAGTAAAAATGAAAGGTTGTAGGTACTTGTTTGGTTAGTTAAATGCGTAAGGGAAAATCTGATATATGCTAGTATAAACATAAAAATCTGCTTGATTAAGTGTGAAGCACATCATGACGGATGCTGTGTGATCTTGGCATTAAATAAAATGATAAAGAAAAATCAGAATAAGAGATGTTCTGGTGTATGCATGCTTTCATTTTTCAAAGATTTAAACTTGTTTGATTTTCTTTATTTTGTCAAATGTAAAACCGAGATACGATCTTACTACTGCGTGTACCAATCAATCGTAGTAAACACGGATGTAAATAAGAGATTTCGTATTGAATCACTTGAAGATATAATGAAAGCTCTCTAGTTTCTCTCTCTAGAAACACACACAGAACGGTGTAGAATGACAGAAGTGTTCTCTATCATTCTAACTCAACCTATTTATACTAAGTGACTAACTACTCAGCGTACCACGTGGTACGCCGGACCATATGGTCCGCCGGACCATATAGTACGCCACCTATGATATAGTCACTACAACACATTCTAAGACACGCTCACATAGATACAATACACGAGACACTCATAGCATAGGGATATGCTCTAACAAACTCCCCCTTAACGTGTAGAATATCTATTTTCTAACTAAATTTTAGTCTTCAATCTTCAACATTGCTGCATCCGATCTTCGATTTGAAATCTTGTCAGAAATAGAGCTTGCATGGCTGGATCACTCTTGAATCATCTTCAAACTTCAAGATCCACTTGTGAAAGATAAAACATACTCCCCCTTTCACCATGCTTGAGTCTTGACAGATATAACCTGCAATTTCAGAAGACAGAAACGCGGTTTCCTTTTCTCTTTTGAAAACTAATTTAATCTTGGCGCAAAACTTCTCTTTGAGAATCCAAGATAGGTTTTTGAAATTCGATTTCGTATCACATGTCGATCGGTCGAAAACAAATAAGAAGCAAAATCTTTTTAGCATTTTGAAACTTTAATTCAAAACACACCGAAAATCTTTTTGAACTTTTCAGATATGAAACATAAATGCAATACAGAATCAGACACTATTTTTGTCTTTTGCGAGAAAGATCACAACTTGGGATCATATTGAACATAACATACTGAACTACACTTCAATTTCAATTACTTCAGCACATAAGTCATGTCGATTACTGGTATAATTTGTCCATCTTAAACTCAGGCACAATCATACTCATAACATCTGGATATGTTATTAACATTTATTAGGCTTGCTTTGACCAGTGTACCCCACACTATCAGACATACTCAGATATGTATTTTCTTTTATATCACACCTTGTGATTTCATTTGTGATTTAATCACATAACGTTTGTATTCATGAATTAGTCAACTATGTTCCATGCAAAAAGAAATAAGAACGTTAAATCGTCTACCTTAAGGTCGATCGTTCGATACGCAGATAAGGCCTCGGATTTAACAAAATAAGAAAAATAAAAACAAGTCGAAGTTGTATAACTCAACAACAATCAGGTCGGTACTCCCGTACACGCAGAGAAAGTCCGATGAGTTATACGAAACACCAAAGAAAATAAAACAGAACGACAAACGAACAACAATCAGGTCGATCTTTCGATACGCAAAGAAAGTCCGATCGTTTGACAAAATAAATAAAATCAAACAAGTTTAAATCTTTGCAAAATGAACACATGTATACACAGTGACTTCTCATTTTCTTTTTCACATATCTTTTCCTTGATATCATGAGACACGCATCAAGATGTTGTCCACTTGGTCAAGCATTAGTTATTTAGTGAATATCACATCTGAATACTTTCTGATTTATGCCGAGCCTACCAAGCACATCGAACTATGATCTTATGGCTTTTTCATCTATTAGGGGAGGAGGTATGGTGGTGGCATGGCTTGGAGAAGCCATGCTCACCAACCAATCAAATTTGGACACCTCAAATGACTCCAAAATGAAGCCATGTGAAGCCACACCACATGGTATGGTGGTGGTGTGGCTTCAAACCAAGCCGTGTTCCACCTCATTTTTTTTTAATTTAAACAACTTAATAAAATAAAAACTAATAATAAAAGTAAACAATATTCATTAAAATAAATACACTAGCAACCTTAAACAACATTCATTAAAAATAATAAAAATTACAACTTATATTAAAAAAAAAATACAAATCTAGGGTTGAGGATTTGCGTTCACCTCCTCCTCGGTTAAAAACACTTCCATTGTGTTTTGGATGTGCTCGGTGATATCGAATCTGAGTTTAAAATGAGTCTCGCTATCTCGCAATTCGAAAATAACATTCGGGTCGAGAACCCGGTTAACCGGCGGATCTCGAATGTGGACCGGTGATATAGCAAGGCCATCGTCTTTGAGAGTTATGTTGTGTAGAATAATGACTGCGTACATAATGTTCTCCATTAGCTTTTTTTTATTGGACGACCCTTTCGATCAACTATTGCCCACTTTTCTTTTATCCGAGCAAACGCTCTTTCGACGTCTTTTCTAGCCCCCTCTTGTATCTTCTTCATTTTCTTCTCTTTAATCTCAAAAGGATGTGGAAATGCCTTCACAAAGACCGACCAAGGGGGATATATACCATCCGCAAGGTAATACCCACGTTTGTACTCTCGACCGTTGCAAACAAATGGCATTCTAGGTGCAACCCCATGCATCTCATTATTGAACAAAGGTGACTGGTTAAGAACGTTGATGTCGTTGTTTGAACCTGCAACACCAAAGAACGCATGCCAAAACCACATATCTTGGGAGGCAACTGCCTCGAGTGAAATTGTTGGTTTTTTATGATCGCCACGATGATATTGTGCCCTATACTTTCTAGGAAAATTCCTCCACTCCCAATGAGTACAATCGATACTACCTATCATACCCGGAATACCATGCTTTTCTAAATGCGCATTATATAAAAGAGTAATATCATGGCTAGTGGGTGCACGCAAAAATTAATCTTTGTAAAGCTTAATAATAGCTTCACAAAAATAGTGTAGGGATTCAGGTGCAGTTCTTTCAAAAAAATCTAAAGATTCATCATATTCGTCAGGAAAGTTACCGTATGCGAGTTGACGAATAGCCACCGTGCACTTTTGTAAAGGTGTAAAACTCTCCCGCTTCGTCGCATCCAAACGGTGTGTGAACCACGGCTCACTGTTTGTGATGTCGTCAACAATCTTCAAAAACAAACGTTTAGACATACGAAACCGCTCTTTAAAAATTCCCTCGTGGTAATGGGGATTTTCGGCGAAATATAGTTCCACCAATCGTTGGTGACCGTTTTTCATGATCACGGTAAATACGTTTCCTCCGTTTAGGAGCGGAAGCCTCTTCTTGTTCTTCTTGTTCGATGACGTTAAGACATAGGCTAAAGTACTGCATCGCGTTCTGGTACGAACCATCGGAGCTACTTGACGATGTCGGAATCTCGGGTGGTGGAAAAAAGTCTTCTTCATCGTAAAGACTCATTTTTTTTGTAGAGTGAAAGAGATGAAGAAAATGTTTGTAGAGAAAAAGATGTGTGTTTTTTAAAAAAATGAATGAGTATTTATAGTGTGTGTTAAATGTTAAAGAAAGAAAAAAAAAGTTTGATAGCCGTTGGCTACCAACGGTCGACTTCCAACGGTCAAAAGGAGGAGAAGGAGGGCCGGCTTGGACGGGCTTTTGGGAGCCGTGGAGAACCGCCAACATTTGGAACCGGGACACCCGGTATCGTGAGCCGGTGGAAGCCACCAGGCTACCCTTTGGAACCGGGTGCCGGCTAGTCACGATACCGCCTCCCCTTATATCCATGAGCCAGACACGTAAGCCAATGTACCATCATTTCCCAATCATGTTGGAAACAATTTCTCATTTTTCAATGTTTTTGTATTTTTCTATTTTTCAGTGTTTTTGTATTTTCTGTTTTTCTCCCTCTTAAAATGAAAACTCTATTTTTTATTTTCATTTTAACACAAACAAAAACACAAGGACGCTATTTTTTGTTTTTCAATTTTCTCCCCCTAAACGACATACGGAATGTAAAAAGAAAGAAAATTGACCTTTCGACACGGATACCTTTCAGGTTTAGCTTTCAGAAAAAATTACGATTTTGAATTTTGATATTTCTTGAAATGTAACTTAAATCAGCAGAATACTCCTCCATCAGCAACTTTGCAATCACCGATAGGTCTTCTAGAAGTACCTGCACACTGTTCAAACACATCAGTTTATAAACGACCCGAAGCGAATTGCTTCTGGTCGACCAGTGTCCTGGTTTCCTTTCGAAACCACTTTAGGTTTCCAGTGTTGTTGTTTTGATAAATCAGTATTTGATGAACCTGTCACAGTTGATTGTGACGAACAACCTACATATGGAACAGTTTGAAAACAGGGAATAAATCTTCCTTGAGTTTTGAAAAATGTAGGTTGTGAATATTCATCAAATACTCTGCCATATTCATCAATGAATCGTTGTTTGGCAGCTTTACCAACATGTGGAACCTTTCCTTTTCGTGAACTAGAAGCAGCAGAAACCGGACAATCTTGTGCCATATGCCTTTTGGGAATCTGCCAAACAACGATTCATTGATGAATATGGTGACATTGTTCAACACACGATTTGTGTCGGCAATTATAACACAAGCGATTGTTTACACTTCGCCTTTTGGGAATCTGCAAAGCTTCACAAACATCAACATCTCCAAAATGATCATAAAAAGAATTGAATACCTGATATCGATGATCATTAACCCATTTCGAAGTCGGGCTTCTTGGAGCAGAATTTGTTCCTCCAGAAGAATATGTAGCACCCCGTGGCTTCCTGCTCTTCAGATCAACATTCTTGACAAAAACTTCTGCAATTTTCTGAGCATCCACACAATGAAGTGGAAACTGTTTGTTAGAAAATATTTGTGCCGAACCCTTGAGCTTGTAAAACCTCTCGGGTTGAACCTTTTTAGCATTAAACACGTCCTTCTTGACTTGTTTCAAATTAACTTTCTTCAAATTCTGTTGTTTTGAAGCTTGAACTCCATCAGCTTTAATATTTTTGAACTTGAAACCCAAACCAACATGTTTCCCTGGAATCCTTTGTTCAGAACCAGATATGTTATGTCCATTCTTCACGAGACGAGAAAATTCAGCTTTAACTTGACCAACATTCTTTTGTTGATAGAAGATAGTCTCATCAATATACGTAGTAGAACTAATCTTCTCGGTTGAACTAGTTGATTTCTCTTCTTTAGTAACGAAAGAATCAAACATAACACTTTCAGCTTTTTGTTCTTTCTGTGATTTCACAACCTTTTCCTCATTTGATTTATTATCAACAACTTTAGAATAATCACCAACTTCAAAAGTATCCTTCAGCTCATGAACTCCTTCTTTTAGACTTCCTGGTGGTGAAACTGTTTTGCTAAACATTTTCTCAAAATTTTCATCTTTAGCCAAGAAACTTGTAAAAGACTGAGAATTGGTGACATTGTTCAACACACGATTTGCATCAATTACTTGAATCTTCAAATCAGAAATCTTTTGTTGAGCTTCAGCTAATTCTTTCTCTGTTGCAATCAATTTCTTAGCAACTTTGTGAGTTTCATACTTTTGCAACCTCAGATTATCAAGCTCAGTGAACAACTCTTTCTGCAACTTATCTTCATTTCTCTTTTGAATATCAAGATTTGCATTTTGCAATTTATTCACCCTAGCTAACTCTCTCTTTTCATCTAACAACTTTTCCATATCAATCTGATATTGAACAACTTGAGCAGCTAGTTCATCAGAAGTCTTGTTAAGCATATTAAGCTTAACCTTGGACTTCTCAAACAAATTATTGAAATCATTTGCAGCATCCTCAGCTTCAGCTTTCCATTTTTTCAACTTCCTTGACTAATTCAGCCTTTTCTTCAATTAATTTTGCAATCTTAGATGCCGAATTTTCATTTTCAGCTTCTGCAGTTTCACTATTCAATATTTCAACTTCCTTTGATAATTCAATGCACTTCTTACATTCTGAAGTAACCATTTCTTCTTTCTTATAAGTACCATCATTCAACCAATGATCATCAGTAAGAAAATTTTGAATCTTCTTATTCTTCTGTGAAACCACTTCAAATTTACAAATCAGATGAGAGAATTTTGACATCAAACTTTCATTTTTGCTTGTCACAAAAAAAGAATAAGATATTTCGGTAGTATCCTTCTGACATTTCTCCAAATCTTTTATCAGAATACTATTTTATTCGGTCAACTTTTTCAACTTCTTTTCTAACTCCTCAATCTCATCGTTAGAACTATTGTTTGACCTTGAATTCCGATAAAGTTGCATATTGTGATATTCACATATTATTTTCAGATTGTCCCACAATACTTTTGATTTCCAACAATCCTTAAAATACACAAACAACTCAGTTGTTATTGCCAACTTAAAAAATGCATATGTCTTCTTTTCATTTTCATACTGCTTCTTTTGTGCATTCGAAAGATCCATTCTCCATATAGGATCTCCATGAACATCAGTTGGATAGACATATAGCTTATTGATCGGAATCCACAAATCTTTATCCACGGTATCAAGATATGTTTTAAATTTCATTACCCAACTCGGATAATCCTCACACTTCACCAATTTTGGCACAGTCTGACGATGACCTGCAACGAATGCATCAATTTCTTTCATTTGAAAATTGTGAAATTGGACGTCAAAACTTGAAACTCGAAAATGAAGGTCTTCCAAGTGGATTTTGGGGGTCAAACTTGACAGTACTGGCCGTTAGGCCAGTACAAGTCTAGATCTCGTCGAGACGAACGTTTTAACTGGTATTAGCTCCTGTAACTCTTTGCGGTTCTCAAGTTACGTCAGTTTTAGTGAAGGTCACTTTTCTGCCAGCGGACCAAACCAAATTCAGCGGACCAAATTTGCACTCAACGGACCAATTCCGGATCAATTTAACTAGCGGACCAGATTTGTACCTGCGGACCACTTCCGGATCAAATTCACTAGCGGACCAGATGCGGACCAGATATCCTCAGCGGATCAAATTTGGTACGGCAGACCAAATGGTACGGCGTAACTGCCAGCGGACCAGAAAGTAACCGCCACGGACCAAACTTTGAAGATTGCCTGGGCGGACCAGTTGCGGAACAAGTGTTCTTCAAGCGGACCAGACGCGTTTCACGCGGATTTCGATGGATTTTTCGAATTTTTGACGATTTGAGCTAAAAGTGGATCAGTAAGGTGCGAAATCACTCCAGAAACACTCAGAAATCATTTTTTATCACAGAAACACTCGGAATTGGAAGAATTTGATGAAAATGTGAAGAAATCCAAACTTTCTCTCTCTAAAAATCCGAAAATTGATCAAAAACACAGTAGTAGAGCAACCAAATGCTCTGATACGACTTGTAAAACCGAGATACGATCTTACTACTGCGTGTATCAATCAATCATAGTAAACACGGATTTAAATAAGAGATTTTGTATTGAATCACTTGAAGATACAATGAAAGCTCTCTAGTTTCTCTCTCTAGAAACACACACAGAACGGTGTAGAGTGACAGAAGTGTTCTCTATCATTCTAACTCAACCTATTTATACTAAGTGACTAACTACTCAGCGTACCACGTGGTACGCCGGACCATATGGTCCGCCGGACCATATGGTACGCCACCTATGATATAGTCACTACAACACATTCTAAGGCACGCTCACATAGATACAATACACGAGACACTCATAGCATAGGGATATGCTCTAACATCAAAAATTCGGCCTCTCTCTACGTATCGAAAGATCGACCTGATTGGTGTTCGTTTGACGTTCTGCTTTATTTTCTTTGGTGTTTCGTATAACTCATCAGACTTTCTCTGCGTGTGCGGGAGCACCGACCTGATTGTTGTTGGGTTATACAAATCTCTGCTTTATTTTCTATTTTTTATTTTCCTAAACAATCGGACTTTCTCTGCGTGCCTACCGGCCGACCTGATTGTTGTTTGTTTAGGGTTCTGCTTTATTTTCGCATTGAACACCATGGACGATAAATCTCGGTGGAAATCAAATTTTATGAAAAATACAAAAATAGAATAAGCCAGATTACCGGTATTTCTGATTGTGTGGGCTACCATATTATCAATGCATGCTAAATCATACCTTAACATATCAGAAATCTAATAAAAATTGATCTGCCCAAACTGAAATAAACTAAAAAGTTGTATTTGCTACCAACTTGACTTGCATGCTGATTAAAAATGAAATTGAAGTGTGTTTGATGCACATTAGCTGATATGATCTCGCGTCTGGATCTTTCTCTCAAAAACGTTTAAGTTATATTAGTCCTTAATTCAGATATTTCATTTCTGTTTGGTTTGTTGCTTGAATATCTGAAAATCACAAAAAGACTTTAGGCGTGTTTTAGTATAATTTTGTAAAAATTCAAAAAGATTTTTGGTGTGTTTGAAAATTTTATAAAAATCAAAAAGATTTTGATTCTACTTTATTTTCGATCAACCGTTAGTGAAAAATTCAAAATTATGCCGGAAACAACCAAACGGATTTGTTTTCAGAAAACTCATCATTGAATTGAACGAAGTTTGAAGCAAATTGGCAAATTTTAAAACTTTCGGGGTTCAATTTGAAGATTCATCAAAATCAGGGGTTTAATTTAAAAGTTTTTGAAAAGTCCATACCTGAAGTTCGGACGTCCGAACCAGGAGTTCGGAGGGTCCGAAGTCCAAATTCGGACAAGGTTTGGAGGCACCGAAGGTAAGGTTCGGAGAACGTTCGGTGGGACTATTGGTCCGAAAGAGGACTTCGGAGGGCGTTCGAGGTCCGAACGTCTCGAGGCTATAAATAGTCCGAATTTGAGGTTCGGAGGTCATAATTCTCTGTTTACTCCGAACTTGCACCGAACGGCTGCCCAATTTTCGAACTTTCAATTTACGCCTTGTTTGGACATTTAGAGACTTGTTCTAGGTAGGTTTAATGATTCCGAGTATGATGGTGTGGTTAAATTCTGTTTTTAATCACTGGTTGTAGGATTTTTGTTCGAAAAACCGTTCGGACTGTTTCAGGTTCCTAGATCTAAAAATAGACCACTTAAAACTTGTTTTTAGAAGATAAAAATGGTTCCAATGTGTTTGTAATTTAAAACCGACCAAGGGGTTCAAAGGTTTTTTGTTGATTTGGTCTAGATCACTGATTTTAAAATTCAAACTATTCGGAGTTCGTCAGGCTCCGAACTTGGAGTTCGGACACTCCAAACTTGGAGTTCGGACGAGGCTCGAACGGAGTTCGGCGGGTTAACATTTTTTATCAAAAAGTTGTTCGTTTACGCAAATGACAATGAACTAACGAAATCGGTGATTATATCTGTTAATAACATGGAATTTAATGAATGTTTTATCTTATGTGTTTTCAGATATGGCAAACGAACTGAAGATCGATAACAAACACAACATTTGTGCACATATTGGTGTTGCACGAGGCAAGCTTGATAAATTTGGCGGATCCGGGATTTTCGATTTTCTGAGACGATCAAGGATTCACTATGCAATCACCCAATCTTGTGATGTATAGCGTGATATCATTCTGGAGTTCTGGAGTACTGCGTGGACGATTACTGATGCTCCAATCAGAATTGTTGCAACCGTTCAGGGTCGACCAGTTGAAGTTACTGAAGCGGATATTCGCAGGGTTCTGAAGTTGGAAACTGATATAACAGTTGCACCACTGGAATTTCCTCCTGAAGATAACGTTGCGTTTCTGAAGCGAATTTGGTACACCGATGATCTAAGTAAAGAATGGGTCTACAAATCTTCGTTGAGCGTTCCATACAAATACTTGGCGCATGTGTTTTGGTATGTCTGGGGCACAGAATATCCGGGCACGATGAAATTCAACAAACAATTCTATCTTTAATGAATGCTTTGGTGATGAACCGACCGTATAATGTTGCTAGGTTGATCTTTCATTACATGAGAGATAACCTAACTCAAAGGAAAAAGATAGCAGCTATCTATCCAAGATTTCTTCAGATGATCCTTAATGACTGGTATCCTGATTTGGTGAAGCTTGAAACACAGAAGATGGAAATGAAACACATGACAGAAGCAAGTGTGGGTGCTTTGGCGTCTTATTAAAAGAAGGCACCAGAATTTCAGCTGAAATTGAAGCACCTGATTGGTGATTTAGTGAATGCTGATTACGTGGCACCAGCACAGGGTGCACCTCGTCATGCAGAAGGTAGTGATTCAGAGGAACTTGATTACAGTTGGATCGTGGAACAAAGTCAAATTCCATAACAAGGAAGGGTGAAAGACCTAAAAGACAAATTCTAGTAGTACAGGAACCAGTAAATCCAGAGCCTGAAACTGTTGTCTCTCAACCGCCAGTTTCTGAAGCGGTGGTCTCAGCACAGGAAGTTCCTGTATCTGTCAATGTGACCGAGACACCTGCGGTGAATACTCTGGAAGATGAATCCGATGATGATGAGGAGTTTATGAATGTTGGGGCTGACTCCAAAGACCTGACTGAGACAAACAATCCGTTTGTGCGTGTCTTGATCAACTCTAAATATGTGAAGCTAGCGATGAACATTTCGCGTACCGAATCAGCCAAAACAAGAGCAACGACCGCTACAAGGATCATGTGTACGACAATGTAGTCTCATCTGAGTCAGATGAAGATTATGCTCCTGACGCCGATGTAGTTCATGGCAAAGGAAACCAGAAAGCTTCCGTTTCTTCACAAAAGAGGAAGAAGTCGATTGCTGGTGGAAGAGGTAAAAGGCAAAAAGGGCTACAGTATATTCTAAAGCCTCGTTAAGGTGTATCTTCATGAACTAGTCCAGCCAAGTCTCTGCCAGAAGTGTCTACAACTGTTCAGACTTTAGTATCTAATGTTCAGTTTGACTTTCTGCAAGATCTTATGAATGCAAACAGATCAATAACTGTTAGCACAACACCTTCAGGAAGTGCTGGTGCGCAGTTTGTGAATCATCCGATGGGTTCAACTCCCACAACTCCGGTGTTCTCTACAGCAACAGCCGCTACAGCCTCTTCACATTCTACACCAGAGGTTAATTTTAACTTTGAGCAAGGTTCTGTGTCATTCTCACAAGCCAGTATTCTTCAGAGTGCATTTAGCGATCAACAGTCTCAGATTGATGTGTTGAAGACTAAGACTGAGGAGCAAGAGAAGACGATTACTGAGCTTCGTACAAGTAATGATGAAATAAGAGCTCAAAATCAATCTCAAAGTCAACAGATCACTGTCTTGCAGAGTCTGGACTTGGCCAAAGATCAAGAGATCCTACGGTTGAGCAGATCGAGTTAGACTCAGAGCAAATTGCTTCTCGAAATGGACGAGCAAATAAAGTTCTTGATGAAGAAATTTAAGGCTCAGGGGGAGATTGGGGATAGTTCGTGTTGTAATGAAGATCCGATGAGATATCTGAATGATGATCCCGATCAAGATGATCCTAAAGGGAATGTTGGTGGAGGATCAGGCCCGACCGGAACCACTGGTTTGGGTGTTGGGACATCTACTTCCCAGGGGGAGAAATATTCTCGAGAAGTAGTGCCGATTACGTCAATCCCATCTACTCAAGCGGCAACAAGTCTGGGTGAATTCGAACAGATGTTGCAGATGCTCGAAGAAGGTGAGTTTGTTGGTGATCTGACGGGAGAACAGTTGCAAGCTGTGTTTGATCTAAATGATGAAGAAACGAGAAAAGCTTTTGAATCAGCACCGAGGAAATATGAATCATCTGAATCAGAATCGGATGAGGATGTTGAAGATATATTTGAGGAGGAAGATGACATAGAAGATATTACTGAAGAAGAATATCTAGACTTATACTTAAATTTCAACAACAATCAGTCTGGTGATGAGTTTGAAGTGTTTCCAAAAGAAAAAGGTGATGAGGCTAAAGAAATATTAAAGAAGAAAGAAGCAGAGAAGCATGAAGACCTGGTTTCTAAAGAGGTTAAGGAACAAGAACAACGTTGGGCATTTGATGAATTTATGAAGACGTTTCATGCCAACTATGTTCCTCCTATGAAGCTAATTAAGCAAAGATCGTTTGTTAAATTCAAGGGTTAAGCTTCAGGAAATATTATCAGCTGGATGTATTCTGACAGTTTGAAGTGCTACGGGATTAAACGTTAACAAGGAATCCAGTATTTCAAATGTGCCAGAGATTTTAGTAGTCTGCCAGTTTGGGATATTCGTGATCTGACCCGGAAGCCTTTGTGCAATTATGGCACTGATTGGAAATGGTTTACATTTCAAGAGTATTATTGAGAGGGAATGCCGAGATGGATTTCAATTCTTACATCCTCATAAACCCAAAAGGCGTCAATCCCGAACAAGAATTCATGAAAGAACTGGTAAGAAGCTGATAATCCTGGTCTTTAAGAAGAAACCTGATGTGATGAAGAAGATACCACTGATGAAAATGGAGCTTGATTTCATCAAGGATTTGAGGTGGTGGTACTATAACGAGAAGACTGGTGAGACTGTGATTATGCTGAAAGAACAGTTGCGAGTTGTGAAGATTTATGACCCGATGTGGCTAATCAATTTGTCCAAGGTTAATATAGATGTGCTCTATCATAATCAAATCATGTATCATCCTGATTATATGGAGCAAGCATTGCAGTTCCAGAGGGTGATAAGGATATGTTTTGCTTTCAACATATTTGCTGGGCATAATCATGAGATAGTCTGGAAGGGAGATGAGGCTGTTGAAGTACAAGGCTGATAAAAAACGGTCCAGCTGTTGCCAAGGGGGAGTTTGTTGATACATTATGTGGCAACGAGCTGGATCAGACAAAGAGTTGAAGACTTGAAGATTACAACCTAGTTTGTTGTTGGCCGAACTCTGGCCGAACCCCGGCCGAACCTTGGCCGAACCTGAGGTTCGGACAAGCCTGGGAGTTCGGCCAGCCGATGTCTATATATAGGTTGTAGTTGTGTCTTTGTAACTAGTTTTTCCATAGAGTTTTGAGCGAGTGTTAAGGAACTGTGTGTTTTGTGTTCTGATTCTCTCTGTAATCTGTTACGATATTAATGAGAAATTGAGCATTGTTATTTACACCATTTGTTCTTATTTCTATTACACAATTGATGTCGAACTAAGCCGATCCACACGCTCAAGCGTTTTCATGGACATTAAGGATGATTGCGATGAAAGTAACTGGGTTTTGAACGCATCATAATTATATAATTATATACCGCTTGCACTTATCTAATTATCATCAATTCGAAATTTGGAGACTTCACGTCACATGAGTTCTGAAGTGTCAGGGTATTTTGATCATAGGATCAGAAGACAAATAAAGATCATAGTTATGATAGGAATATGGAAAGAACGTCCGATGCGAATTCCGATGTCAGTAAAAATGTAAAGACGAGTACCTTCAGCGAAGAATTGAAAGCCGCCATATTAGAAATAGTGGCAGAGGCATTAAAGATTACGTTACTATCAATTACTAATCAACTTCCGGAGGCTTTGACAAGAAGAATGTCCAATGAAGCTGCCATGAGTGGAGCTTGTTCTGAAGAAGCTTCTAGTAGGAATAGATTCTCGATGAACGACAAACGGAAGGGGTTCGAGGTTGAACAAAGTCTTGAAGACAATGACGGCAGATGGCACAAGAAGGCTGAGGGAGCTTCTGGAGAAAGAAGGCCGATATGCTAGTTATGCGAGAAACGTCATCATAGGGATTACACGTGGATATCAAACCGTTGTTACGACTATGGCTAGGACAATCACTTCTTCTGCATGTGTGCGGAGCTGAAGAAATGTTTCGAATACGAGAATTTAGGACAAAACGGAGCGGACTTTCCTAGGAGGATGAAAGCTCAGGAACCGTTGAAGATGAAAAAGAGGTGTGAAGCCGATAGAGCACTCGAAGCTCCGGAGAATGGAGTCGGGACTCTTACATCCAGTGTAGTTTCCGGTATGCGTGCATCGATAATGCGCCGGTTGTGTGTTATCAAGACTCCAATATTATATTACGTAGGTTATATATAATTGTAGGTCCAGAAAATCTACCAAGACACGATATTGATATCACAAACGAGTGCGGAATCCTCGTAAGTGATTGATTCAAGAAGAAAGTAGAAGAAATAGATTTGTCAAAGAGATAAACAACAAAGAACAAATCTTGAATGAAACACAATACTTTCTTGAGCTAGTGAAACCGATCGGAATTACAAGAGTGAAAGAAGAAAATCGTAATCTCAAAAGCTGCTTGAATCATAAACTATGTGAGTTTATATACTACCCACTTACAAGAACCCTAATCCAATCATAAACCTATCTAAGAAGCCCATACAAGCCCATAATCGTAAACAAGCCCAATTACAAGTTAAGCCCATATCTAATGTTCATGCCTCAAATATATAGCCCAACAATCTTCCCCTAGGCATGAACCATTAGACCGCCTATGGCAGTAGCAGATCAAATCTGAAAGTATTCTGCACATTGCTCGACCACCATTCATTAGCTACGATCCGGTTTGCTGTTCCATGGAAGATCCCCACCCGTATAGCGTTTTCCAGATCATTCTCATCACCGAGAATAGGTTGGGAGGCGAGGAACTTGATATCTCTTTCACCAAACCTCAGCAGGTCAACCGGATCGTAGAAGCGGAACTGTCTCATCTTCTTGCAAAGCACCACCACTAACAGTCAAAGTTTTTGACCAAGTTACCATCTTCAATTTCATCCAACAAATTTATTACTCTTGTGCGTTTTGTGGGTGGTCGCCTCGCTTCACCTATTGGATCACCAGTTACTGGGTCAGATCCAGTTTCAACCCATCTTACCTGCTTCAGATCGAAGTTTACAAAATTTTCTGCCAAGTGGCTCAACAGATTGTTCCGAACTAGATCTCCTTCTGTGCTACTCCATCTGTTTATGTATGGAGCTCTTAACAGGCTTCTAATCTTAGGTTGAGTCCAGGAGTGAAATTGGGTTCGTGTTCTGTAATATTCCACTGGACTGTAGCCATCACGGATTACAGCAAAAAGCTTCTTCTCGGAGTCATAGTGCCAGCACAGAATAGCTTCATGACTCCCCCTTTTGTCGATTGAGCTTTCACCAACATCAATGGTGTATTGAGTGGGGGCTGGTCCTTGAAAGAACTCCTTGAACCAGTTGTCATGACCTTCTGGCGCTTTAGAGATGACTCTTCCACTTCGAGCATAGTCTGACATCTCAAAAGTGTCATCTCCTTCATCTTCATTCATAGCCTTTGTACCTTGTGCAGCCTGAGATGAGCTTTGACCGGGGTCACCTGAAGCATTTGACACCACAACACCTTTCAACTCATTATACTTATTTTTCAGATCCATCAAGGTCTCATACAAATACTTAAACCTATTCTTGTCAGCCACCTCCTTGTCTTTAAGCTTTCTGTTCTCAGCCTGGAGTGCTTTTATCTCAGTCTCTCTAATTCTGTTTTGAGACATCAGAAAGTTAATGTGAGGGTCAGCACTTAACCTCATCTCAATAGGGTGCTCAACAGCTTGTTCATTTGCCCGAAAAGGCCTGAAGCTTGGAACCACGGTGGGCTGACTTGGTACTGAAGAGACACTCACTTTCACTGGGCTGGGTATAACAAAAGAGCTTTCAACCTCTAGAAATTGCCTTTCCTCATGCACTGGGCTATGTACATGGAGGATAGGACTCTCAGTCTGCATAGGTGCTAGTTCTTGAACAGTAGCTTGAACATCGGCTTGAGATGAGCTTTGAACGATTGCCGGATCAGTTGTGTTATCAGTCTGTTCATTTGCATCTGTACGATCAAACACCATTAGGCTCGAGCTGGTCTTTAAGAATTTGAACTTCAAGGTTCTTGGGTCAGCCTTTTTCCTCGGAGAAGGTTTATGAAATGGGATGGGTTCTTCAGTCACATCCTCTTCGTTCAGAGTCAGCTCTGGAGGAGTTGTATCGCTGCCTGAATATGTGATCAGATCATCCCTTCCTCTCTTGAGATTGATGGGCCCCAAATCCCGATAGATGTCATCCTCGAATGTTTCGTTCTCAGGGAAGATATCATCCATTATGTTGTCTTCATCAGATGGTATATTTTCAGGTTCCCTTTGAACATTGGCAGCCACATCATGATCTTCTGCCAGAGATGCATTGACTTGGTGCACCTCTGGTTCATCATCAGATTCTTCTTCAACTTGTTCTCTTGCAACTTCAGGAAAGGCACCTCTTTTGGTCCATTCAATCCTCCCCTGAAAGCTGCTCTTCCCTTTTCTGTCTTGGGTTTGCAACCCGAACACTCCATTATCCATGAACTTGATATCTAACTTCTCTATCCTTTCTTCGATCATCGGATACTTCTTCATAACAACCATCTGTACAAATCTTGGTGTCATAAGGAACTGTTCTCTTGCACTCAAATCTGCATTCCCAACCCAATCCAACAGCATCATTTTTTAGAAGTTGAAATCCCAGTCTAAGGCTAGTGCTACAAATGCCGTGCCATGCAACTTGTTCAGCTTATCAAAACTAGTTCTCTTCCCCAAGAAGGATTTTTGTAAGTAATGAGCCAAACACCTCCAGTAGTGCGGCAATAACTTCTTGAAGATGGGAGGGAACTTTCCTTCATATCCCAGTGACTGAGCACCTTCTAATACAAGAGTCTTTGAGTACTTAATTGGATCTTCAGCTTTGTCATTGACGTTCAATCCCTGGCGGATGTCTTCTTCGAGTATCACAATTTGACGATTCTGAATTGTTGTGGAGATACTCGTCTTGTCAGCATTTGCTCTCGCTGTTCCCCAGAAATCTCTTACAAGCTGCTCATCGATAAGCACACTTGTCCGCGGAGCATGATTAATCTTGCACACATTTAATCCTGCTACCAGAGAATAAAACAATTCCATGTGTCTCTCAGGAGGGTCATCAAGATAAGCAGGTATGCAGTGATCCCTTTCAAAATGAGTTTCTTCATCAAGCATGTCTTCCGCCATCTGATAAACCAAGACACGTGCATCAGGTTTAAATTCATCAAAGAACAATTGTGTTTGTCAACAATATCTTAAAGTTCAAATGATTATCACTTTTAACTTGTTAAGATCTAAAAATAAAACTCAGTTT
>JBCNJP010000025.1:46367637-46420402 GCA_039602395.1 Deinandra increscens subsp. villosa
TGCAATAAGGAGGGAAAATGGGCCGAAGCCCATTCGGTTTGGTTTGTCATCACGGGCCGAAGCCCAAAGGGAATGGGAGGGGGGTTTGGGCCGGTTTGCGTGGGCCGCGAAGAAGGAAAGGGAAAAAGGATTGGGCCGGTTCGGCCCAATGCGATACGGGCCGCGGGTCGGGTATCCGGGTTGGGGAATTCACTCGGTTAGTCAAGGTGAACGTTCGGTTAAATTTTCGGGTCAATCCGGACATTTTTGGGCTTTTCGGGCTTACCGGGCCCAATAGGTGAAACGAGTAACTCGTTTGGCTAAGTCTTGACAACGAAATGTTTTTCATAACATTTTAAATTCATAAAACATTTTAACAGTTTATAACAGTTTGATAAAAATATAAAATGTCAAATTTTATATTTAATTTCTTATTATTAAAGTTCCATTAATAATAACATGAAACGTTCATATATCACAGTTATCTAACGCGAAATTTAAGTCAGTTAATCATTTAACTAAACACGGCTAATTATGCAGTTTAGAAAACAGAAATCACATAATTATCACATAAATAAAGTCAACAAATCTCAACGAAGAGAGAGTTGACCTAATTTTTGGGCCGGGTGTCACATTACCGGTCAATGAGAAGGATAAGATGGATAAGCGAGCCAAGCTTTACATAAAGGAAGTCGTCTCACGCCACGGTGTGCCCAAATCCATCATATCCGACCGAGATAGTCGTTTCACTGCACACTTCTGGAAATCTCTACAGAAAGCTTTGGGTACTCGACTCGATATGAGTACTGCCTACCATCCGCAGACAGATGGCCAAAGCGAGAGAACTATCCAAACGCTAGAGGATATGCTGAGAGCATGTGTGATAGATTTCGGACCCAAGTGGGACGAGCACCTCCCTCTTGCCGAATTCTCGTATAATAACAGCTATCACACCAGCATTCAAGCCGCCCCTTTCGAAGCACTTTATGGGAGAAAGTGTAGATCCCCACTCTACTGGACTGAGATTGGAGACAGTCAATTAACCGGCCCTGAGTTAATTTTCGAAACGACTGAGAAAATCTTTCAAGTCCGAGATCGTCTGAAAGCTGCCAGAAATAGGCAAAAGAGCTACGCCGACAACCGCGCAAACCCTTATCCTTCAAAAAGGGTGATCGTGTCATGCTAAAGGTGTCACCTTGGAAGGGTGTCATCCGGTTCGGCAAACGAGGAAAGTTCAACCCTCGTTATATTGGTCCCTTTGAAATCACCGAAACCATCGGACCAGTAGCTTACCGTTTAAATTTGCCTGCCGAACTAAGCAGCGTTCACAATGTCTTTCACGTTTGTAATCTTAAGAAATGCTTATCTGATGAAACGCTTGTCGTCCCTCTTGATGAAATCCAAGTGGACGAGACATTGCACTTTATTGAGGAACCTGTCGAGATACTTGACCGAGAAATCAAAAAGCTGAAGCATAGCCGCATTCCCATAGTCAAAGTACGATGGAACTCTAGACGAGGTCCGGAATACACTTGGGAACGTGAGGATCAAATGCGCCGAAAGTATCCACGTCTGTTTGAGAACGTCGCATCCACTAGTAACCAAAGCTGAATTTCGGGACGAAATTCTATAACTAGGGGAGAATGTGACACCCGGTCCAAAAATCAGGTCAACTCTCTCTCCGCTGACTTTCGTTGACTTTTATTACGTAATAATATGTGATTCAAACTGCATGATTAACCGTGTTTAGTTAAATGATTAAATGATTTAAATTTCACGCTAGATAACTGGGAAATATGAACGTTTCATGTTATTATTAATGGAACTGTAATAATAAGAAATTAAATATAAAGTTTGATATTTTATATCTTATCAAACTGATTCAAACTGTTAAAACATTTTACGAAATTAAAATGTTGTGAAAAACGTTACGTTGTCAAGACTTTAACCAAAACAATATCCGTTAACTCTATTGGGCCCAGTAAAGCCCAACAAGCCCAAATCAACCCGGATCAACCCGAAAACTTAACCGATGACTCGCTTCGTCACACTGAGTATTTTCCCCAAACCGGATACCCGACCCGCAGCCCGAAACACATTGGGCCAAACCGGCCCAATCATTTTCTTTTTCTCACGACCCGCCTACCCTCGGCCCAACCGATTTCCGAATGGGCTTCGGCCCGACTCCTTTGTCAAACCCGAATGGGCCTCGGCCCATTCCCATTCCAAATCTCGATTGGGCTTCGGCCCAATCGTAAACAAATTTAATTATTTGTTTAAGCCCACTAGTTTTTTATAAAAACTTAACCAACCTTTCAACCCGCTAATATTTTTATAAAACTTGGACCAACGACGTTTATAAAAATAACAACCACCATCTAATTGGATTAAATATACTTGAGATATATTTTAAAAAGTTATGAATTTATTAAACTCCTAATCCATCCATGTTATATAAAAGCTTCTAACCTTTTATAAGATTTATAAAAACTATTAACCTACTCTTGGATTAAACTAGAGGGCTTGAGGGATTGACAACACACTAATACACAATGGGTAAACACTTGATTAGGACTATAAAAGGGAGGGTTTAGGAGCTCATTGTCCCCCACACTCAAACACCCATCTCCCTTGCTCCCTTGAAGCCAACCCCCCCCCCCCTCACCGAGCCGGCTGCCACTGTCCAGCCACCACACCGCCGCCCCGCTCCCACCGTCGGACCGCCGTCCACCGCCGTGCCGAACCACCACCAACCACCGCCAACCGTCGCCAACCACCACCAATCTTCCTCTCCACTCCTTGTGAGTGTTTCTAACCCCTTTCATCTATGTTTTCTTCCATGTTTATCACCCAAGAAAGCCTACAAGTCTTGACAACAATCCACTTATTGAACAAAGAATGTTTGTGTTTTGTTTGAAAAACTAACAAAAACTCTATCTTTAACCTCCTTTATTCCAAGATCAAACACTTATTTTGGTGCATTAAAATGCTTAAAGATGGCCAAAAAGTGTGGTGAAACACACTTATGAAATCTAAGGAAAGTAATATGGTGTGCACCATGATTCTTGAAAATATGAAATCTTGATTTCATAGTTAGTTGTTTTAAATAAAACTCAAACCTCTTCATATAAATTAAATCATGAATAACCATCTATACATGTTTACATTATTTGTCCTAACACGAAAGTGTTAGTTGATTGTTTATATTTAATTGTCCTAACATAAAAAATGTTAGTTGATTGTTTATATTTAAATGTCCTAACACCAATGTGTTAGTTGATTGATTATTTATATTTAAATGTCCTAACACCAGTGTGTTAGTTGATTGTTTATTTACATTTATAAAGTCTTAACACCAATGTGTTAGTTGATTGTTATTTATGTTTATATATGTTACATGTTAAAACAATATTAAAACAAGATGAAATAATTAAACAAATGTTACATATGTAACCTATGACTAAGACAAAAGAATATTACTTGATTTGGAAAATCAACACATTAAATATGTGTTCAAGACAAAAAGAATAAATATAGATTTTGTTACTAAAAATGGTAACAATAATATTTATGTCAAGTGATTAATTTGACATAAATTCTTGGATTTATTACAAGTTTTAACCTTTCTAAAACTTTGGAGATAAATGGATTATTCTATAAAAATGTCACTTGTGAAAACTAAATATTTTTATAAAGGAAAATTGGCCTATGTTAATCCCAGTTATCTCTTATTGGCCGATAATAATCCCAGTTATGATTTTGCCCTACAATAATCTCATTTATTAACATGTTGGCCCATATTGATCCGCCGTTAAGTAGTGACTAACGGTGTTAGATTTTTGTTGACTGTGCAAGCCACATAAGATCCTAGTTGGCATTTTTTATTAAATCATTTTTTAGTAATTCTAAAAAAATAAAAGAATCCCTATTAAAAGAATTGCAATCCACCTTTGCAAAAACTACACCGTCACCTCCTAAAAGGATTAAAGTCCATGTTTTGAAATAAAACTTTAATAGAATCGAAATCGAGAAAAAAATAAAGAAAACCTTGATTGAATGGTCTGATTGAAGGCTATGCGGTTCTAAGGAACGTGGACTTTGATATTTGATCAAGGTTTTCTTTATTTTTTTTTTTAATTTCAATTATATTAAAGTTTATTTAAAAACGTGGACTTTAATTATTTTTGGAGGTGACGGTGTGGTTGCAAACGTGGATTGCAATTTCTAAATAGGGATTCTTTTATTTTTTTTAGAATTATTAAAAAGGATTTAATAAAAAAAATACTAACTAGGATCTTATGTGGCTTACACAGTCAACAAAATCTAACACCGTTAGTCATTACTTAACGGCGGATCAATATTGGCCAACATGTTAATAACTGGGATTATTGTAGGGCAAAATAATAACTGGGATTATTATCGGCCAATAAGAGATAACTGGAATTAACATAGGCCAATTTTCCTTTTATAAAAGGACTTTATAAAAATAAATCAAAGACAAGCTATTAACTTTAAAAGCTTACATGGATTTTTAATGTTACTTTAATAAAATCAAAGTAACCAAAAATGGACTTACATTTGTTGGAGACTTTAAATAAAATCAAGTTTTTTTTATGAAAGACGATTTTATAAATCCAAGCGTCGTTACAATGTTTTGAAAATATTTATGAAAGAAATATATGTATTTCATGCAAATGAAATATTAAATGCTTTCGAAATATGACTGATTAAATGTTAGAAACTTCGGACGTTTTCTTTAAAGATTCATGTTTTCAAAATAAAGCAAACGTTTAATAATTATTCTTGACAAATAATTATTTGCAAAAGATGTAAACCATGCTTTATTCACCAAAGTATTGTTAATCATAATTATTTAATATAATTATAACTCGCAAGATTAACAAATCAAATATGTAAATATTTACTTAAAAATAATTATAACGAACTTATAAAAATAAGAATAAACATTATTATTTTAAACTCGATGTTCAATACTTGATTTAATTGTTAAAGTAATAATTCCTTACTTATATTTATTGAGCATAAATATAATTAACCATGAAAGTATTTTTTTTAATAAATACAAGCTAACGGGTTTTCAAAACGTATACAAATGGATTAAAACGTCAAGACTTGACCGGTATCGCTTGGGTGACTTTTGTTACTCAAATGATCATAAGACCTTATGCATATGTTTATTTAATTATTTAGGACGTTACATGCTACCGTCCCTATTCTGCTAAATATCTGCTACCTGCTGATTCAGTGAGTTTCACGGCCCCTTTTCTTTTAACTGTTTTATACTTTGGGGGAGAAATCATGAAATCTGATAAATGTTTTTACTTAATATTATGGTTTATCTGTTAGCCGTATGACTACTTGTTCTCTTACTGATTGCCCAACATGGTACATTAACGTTATGAACGTTTGTACAACCGTAATCCAACCATTAATTGATTTCAATTAGTTCTGTACGAAACGATAGCTAGTGAATAGATCTATTTGGGTTAACAACCCTACCCTAACTGGTAGCTCCAGTTCTGACTCCGGATTGTCTGGGGGTACACGTCAGTTATTCTGCTCTGTTTTACATCTCTGGGCAAGAGATGTTGGGTGGGTAAACCGTTAGTATTTGAAATCAAGGTTCAGGTGAGATCATGCAACCACAACGGTAAACCAACGTAATATTTAAGTATACTGAAAACTGTTTTACAATGATTAAACTGTGAGTCTTAAACCTGTGAACCTCACCAACTTTATGTTGACCTTTTAAACTCATGATTTCTTAGGTAATTGACGCAACTCATGAAGACATGCAAATGGGGGCTTATGTACGCTATCGGACCTGCTTTCGGAGTCATAGTCCCGACTATCCAAATAAACTGATTTATGCTTTTAATATTAATTTAAGACATTATGTTTTCAAATTGTAAGACATTATCGTTTCCACTATCTTTTCCGCTGCAATGAAATGAAATGAGGTATTTTTTTATGAAGTTTTAACTTATTAGAAGTTGTTCTATGTATCCTCGATTATGATTCCATTCTCGCTCACACCCGAAATCGTTGACCGGGGTGTGACATATTTCCAACCAAGGATTTTCATCCCATCATCAGATTCGACGTTAGGAGGCATATCTTTGAGCTTTTTAGCAGTGAACTGCACCAAGGCTTTCTGATAAGGTGCCATTTCCTTCCAGTCGTCAACCAAAGTAGGGGCTTCCTTCCTTCGGTGTTCCTCTACCCTTATTGCTTCTCGTTCATCTTGCTGACGCTTAACCTTCTTATTTTCTTCAATAATGTGGTTTTTAACCATTTTTTTTAAGACCAGGTAGCTGCTTTTTGCTATAGCTTTTATGAGCATATCCCCGCTCGTCTAGAAAATTCTACAACTTTCTTTTGGTCAATTGGTTAACACCAAGCATAGATGTAGTGGGACTGGATGGAGGTGAAACATGATCAAAAATGTCAGGAGGTGGGGGCATATACTGAGCATGCATCTCTCGGATCTTTTCCCGCAAATTGTCGTTGAATTGTATATATTCAAACTTTTTATCGGTATCAGCAAAGGGATTTACTCGAGGATCAGTAAGCTTATCTGCAAGTTTGTAGTTGTATAGATGTTTCTCCTTATCTTGCTCGTCGGTATACAATTCAACTAGTTGTGCATCCGTGAGGGTCATCAAGTAGGATAATGGAATCCCACGAGATATGAGCTCTCTGACATATTTTGAAATTTCTGATGTGTCAGACGGATCAACATTGTCTCTAGCTAAGTTGGAGATAATTCTTATTCTAGGTTCTCCCTGATCTGTGTTTTGGTCATTTGGCTCAAAGTTTTCTGATCCAGGGCCAATTTTTGATTGAGGACGGCTGGATTCAATTAAGTTTCTAATAGCCTCTTGTCGGGCAATCTCATCCAGCTTCCTTTCAAGAGTTATTTCTTCTTTAGCAGCTTTGATCGATTCTTCCTTCTTCTTTTGTTTTTCCATTTCCTGTTCGTAAATCTCTTCAGGAGTCAGTTTCCTTTTACCTTTGTCAGGTCTACCTGAAGAACCAGCTTCTTGTGTTGAGGCTGAATTATTTGTGGTTTGACCACCACCAGCACTTGTTATTGGATGCAATTGAACGGTTTCATTTGCAGCGCCAGTGGCGGTTTCAGTAGATGCTGGCACAGAATGTTGGGATGAGACTCATTCCTGATTTACTTGACCTTCTTCTGAATGATGAACTGGTGAAGGGATTGATGTCATGTCAACATCATCTATAGTTTGAGGAACATTTTTTCACAGGTTCAGATCTTGGATGAGATGTAGATACAATCTCAATTGGTTCGTCTTTGATCTCATAAGTGATGTCCTCGTCATATTCATCGTCAGTTGTAAACTCCAGGTTTATGAAGTTTGTAGCACTGGAGTCATAAACAAGATTGTTCAGACGCTCAGCCAAACTTATATCAATGAAGATATCATCTAGAATCATGCTGAGATGCTGAATCTCCAATGCTTCTCTGGCTTCAACTGCTTCTTCAGTAACAACTACAACGCTTCGGCTGCTAGGATCAGTAGCAAGAGTGTTTGCGTAGAATTCCCGAAATGCATTTCTTCCAAGATCTAAGAATTCACTTTCAACATGCAGGTGTTTAGTTGTTCATAAATCTCAGATATAGCAGTTGCAGGCATAACCATGCTTATTGGTTGTTATACTGGAGAAGCCAATTGGAGTTGCAATGACATTTCAGGAATGATAGGAGGAGCATCTGGTTCACCCATGGTCAAAGCAAGGATCTCTCCTGAAGATGATTGATTTATTTCAAGTGCAGCTCTGGAGAATCTCGGAAGTTTGATATTCTCAGGAGGTGGCACCAGGCTTATTACCGATTGGTATATTTCATCTTCCTCTTCATCATTTGGTTCATCATTCAGAAAGTTATCGCCATAGGAAATATCAACTTCGGGTTCAGAAGATTCATTGTCATCAGATGAGAAATCAACAAGATGAGTATCATCCACATCTTGTTCTATGACAACGGTGAGAGTTTTTGCTTCAGAAGCTTTGCCAGCTTGGCTAGGACTTGGCTCTTTATTTTGTTGAATGTCTTCAGCTGAGGGAGTTTGATCTAACATCCAATCATCACCTTGATTACCACTTCCACTACCACCCGCATCACCATTGGTTCTCGTAGTTTGATTATTTTGGAGAGCTTCAGCCAATAACTTCTTCAGTCTTTTAATTTCTTCTGCTTGCTCTCTTTTTTTCTCATTGGCTTTAAGAAGCTCTTGATCTTGTTCTTTGATCTTTTTATTAGCTTCTTTAAGCTTATCAGCAGCAGAAATGTCGAAAACTTCAAGATTTTTCTCCAAGATCATCTCTTGATAGACCAAAGAGGTATCCGCCCTAGGCATAATTTCTTGAGCAGGAGCAGTTGAAATAGGCTGAGATTCAACTTGAATTACCGGATCCAAGCTTGTGATGTTAATTTCAGCAGTGGTGTCAATCTCTTGAATTGTAGCTTCAGTAGTGGTGATGGGAGCACATTGAGCTTTTAGTTGCTCAATGTTTTCTGGTTCATGTTGTACTGTTGATTGTAAAGCAGCAGCAGTTCCAGATCCAGAAACCGGCCTTCTTCTTATTTCAAGTTTATTTCTTTCTTGAGCATACTTGGATCTTGACTCTCTTCTGTAGTGAGGCACCACAGTTCCACCTTCGAATACTAATGAGGCTGATTCAGGTGGACGTGACTCAGGTTTTGAGTAGGCAGAAAAGATGTCGTCTTGAGTTTGCCTTAACTTTATTTTCTTTAGCTTCTTATGACTTAAAGCTTCAGGTTGTTCAATAACTTGGGTTTTATCTCTTGTTTTTATTTTCTTTCTTTGGGGACCCCTAGCATCTGAACTAGAAGAGTCAGAGCCTGATTCAGATCCAGGTTGGAATCTTGACCCAGATTCGGGTTTGGATACTGAAGCATTTGAGTTATTTTCATTATTATTTCCAGACGCATCATCTCCACTACCAGACTCTTCATTTTCATCTCCTCATTTGTCTGTACAGAGGGCATAGGGTCATCATGAATTGGAGAATTCATTGGATGATCATGTTGGAGATTTTCTGTATTATTATCAGATTCAGCAGCATTGGCATCTGCCATTTCAGCATCAGCTTCATCATTTCTTTGATCTTCTTCCATGTCATCATCAACGTCAGTTCCCTCAATCATGTTTGGGAAAAATGGAACATCGGGTCCATCATAACGACCAATCTGATAACGCGTGTAAGAACCAGGCACCATCCTCCTAGGAACCAAGTAGGGTTCTGTCTTCTGCAAGTTCGGGTAATAATGGTCAAGAATGGCCTGTATGAATCTGGGAAACATCAGAAATTTCTCAGATTTTCTCGTGGGATGAAGGTTGTAGTCCATCCATTCAATTATTTTCCTGGAGAGGTTGAAACCGGCACCGAAGGCTAAACCATGTAGAGCCCAAGCAGTTTCTTCCACGAAGTCATCAGTCCCTGACATTCTTAGAGCGAAAGTTGAAATGAAGGAAGTGATGATACACTTCCAGTTATCCGGGAATAATGTCTTCTTTATTTTCTCGTTCGTAGTCACCGAAAGATCTCCTTGATATCCCATCATGAGGATCGTGTTTTGCCACTCTTCTTTTGGAAAAGAAACAGGACAAAGTGCATCATCTAGCTGTAGCACTTCTCGGACCTTTTCTTCATTGATTTCAACATACAACCCTTGAATCCTTTATCTGATAGACTTGGAACCATTATTAGCAACGAATGTGTTGGCGTTGATCTAGAAGTCATTTATTATACCCGAGCTTATGACACGGTCCAACTGGATGCTAGTGATCCAGTTTGAGTTTTCTAGGATTCTGAAAGCTTGTTCATATCGACCGACATCAGTCCAGCTTCTGTTGATTTCACAGCATTGATTGTGAGATTTTGAGAAATCCAGAGGGGCATTGGCTGCTCTTTCCTGTCTGGGAGCCATCTGCACATAAGAAATCACATGATTACATCAAATTTGACAGGTCAAATGAATGTCGTGTCACACTAAATTCGTGATAGTGACAGAGCTTCTCAAAATAACTTACAAAGATATAAATGAAATTTACTCAAGGCATGGGTTCAAATTTCTTCAAAGCATAATCAATTTAGTTCAACCATGTTTATTAGTGACATTGACCCAAATTCCAGCAATTTCCCTTGAAATAGTAACTTTTATTGTAGAAGTTGACTTTGACTAAGGACATGGTTAATATTGACTCTTTTATTTGATGAAAAAACACAAATAAAGGCAAATTATGATAGAAATTGAGAAATTTGTGTAAAAATTTCACTCAAATGAGTGAACTCTTGTTAAGAGGTCAAATTTTTTGACTCAAATGACTCAAAAAAAGCTTCAAGAAGGAATCAAGAAGTGATTCCCCCTAAACTTGAGTTTTTCACAATTGAAGATACTTATTTGGGATCAAACTGAATTCTTGAATCACATTTTCTTAGTTTAGCATGATTTGAGCACATTGAGACACTTACCTACACATATATTCTATTTAACTACTTGTGTATGTGTAAAATGAAAAATGCCACTTAAGCACATACAAGATGTCAAATGATGAATCAGAATACATGTATGAGGTTTTGTCATGCTTAAATCACATAACCAAAGTCAGATAAAATCAGGTAAAGGAACAAGAAGCATTCATTATCAGACATTTAGTATTATCATCCAGGTCAGAGACAAATAGGAACACCCAGCCCTAAAAACTAACCTTGCAATCATTTATTATTTTATAGGTGTGGCATGAGCTTCATTAGTTCCTAACCTAACCATTTATTTAGAATAAAAGATAATGACTCATAGAATTATGACTAAAATGCATGTTTTTTCATTAACTCAGGTATGATTGTAAACCTTACACAGAATTACCGAAATTTAACATGTTAAGTCCTATTTCATGAGACTTATTGAATTATTGCATAAAACTCAAGTAGGACAATCCACCTGAATAGACAGAAATCAAATATCCAATAATTTATAGAGATCAAAAGACATACCTCAAAGAAGATCTAATGTTTGCTAAGATCTAATTGAGAAATATCTAGAAATTAACAGGTTCAAAGCTTGATCTTGTTTGTGATCAATCATGAGCAGATTAGAAATTTGACTAAAGTGATTCAAGCTGATTGTAAGAGTTTAATGAATTGCCCATGTGTAGCTCAATAATTTCATATCAGAAGTTGCCAAGAATTCATGAAACATACCTCTTTGATGATCTAATTTGAGCTAAGATCAATGTAAGAGACAAGAAGATCTTGTAGTGTTTCTAGACAGAATCTGTTATTAAATCAGAAAAAAGTTATTAAATAATTGATTAAAAGCCACACACAGCCTAAATAGGGTCAGATTCATTAGACAAGAGTGAATTTCACCAGATTTGACTTAAAAAGTCAACTATGCAAACATTTGTCAAAAAACCAAGTCAAGACTAGTCAAACATTGCAGATTTAACCTATATTGAGTTCAAACCTATGTTAGACAACTTAAAGTCCAGAACTTAACTTATTTTATAAATTTAAGTTGCATATCCAGTGAAATTCAATTGAAAAGAAGAAATCTAACAAAATGGTCAAAAGTAGCCTTTATGTTGTTAATTTGGTCAATTTTATTCTTAAAGCAACATAAAAGCAACAATAGTTACCATTTCATGTCAAAGATTCCATTCCTCAAGTTATTTGAGTCAAATGACTCTTATTGGATTGAGTTTGAACCATCACTACGTCAAAATTCACCTTTGGCCACGGAAAAAAACCGTGACAAAAGGTGTTTGGTCACGTTTTTTTTTCCATTCCAACCGACACCATAGGTGCCGTGACCATATGTACCCTACGGCCACGTTACAATATCAGTGGCTGAAGCCACCTATAAGCGTGGCTAAAGGGTACCAATATTTGTTGTTGTAATCAAACAATTCTTCAGAAAAGCGTGGCCAAAGGGTCCCAACGGCCACATGTGTTTGGTTAACGTGGCCTTTGGTATTTTATGGTCACGTATATTCGTGTTTTAGCCACATACATTATAAAAATACGTGGCCAAAGGGTTGCTGAAATCATACATTTTGTCACAGTACGCGTGGCCAAAGGGTGGCAACGGCCACGTTAAAATATCAAAAGCGTGGCCTTTGGTATTATATGGTCACGTATATTTGTGTTTTAGCCACATATGTTATAAAAAAACGTGGCCAAATGGGTTGCTGAAATTATAATTTTTGTCCCAATACGCGTGGCCAAAGGGTGGCAACCGCCACGTTAAAATATGAATAGCGTGGCCTTTGGTATTATATGGTCACGTATATTTGTGTTTTAGCCACATATGATTTGAAAAAACGTGGCCAAATGGGTTGCTGAAATCATAAATTTTGTCCCAATAAGCGTGGCCAAAGGGTGGCAACGGCCACATTAAAATATAAAAAGCGTGGCCTTTGGTATTATATGGTCACGTATATTTGTGTTTTAGCCACATATATTTGGAAAAAAAAAGTGGCTAAAGGGTAGTTGAAATCAGATATTTTGTCCCAATACGCGTGGCCAAATGGTGGCAACGGCCACGTTAAGATATAAAAAGCGTGACCTTTGGTATTATATGGTCACGTATATTTGTGTTTTAGCCACATATATTTGGAAAAAGAAAGTGGCCAAAGGGTAGTTGAAATCATACATTTTGTCTCAATACGGGTGGCCAAATGGTGGCAACGGCCACGTTAAGATATAAAAAGCGTGACCTTTGGTATTATATGGTCATGTATATTTGTGTTTTAGCCACATATATTTGGGAAGAAGAAAAAGTAACCAAAAGGTTGTTGAAATCAGATGGGTCCTTGCTATACGCGTGGCCAATTTAAAAGCTATTACAAAATATTAATTACAAATCAAATAAAATTCAATTACAAGTCAATACAAATGAAATACAAATAAAAAATTAAAGAAAATTACACTGCATACAAGCATTATTCTCAATCTAATTCAATTACAAGTCAACAACACTACCGCGTACGTGGTCTTCATCTTCAACTGTCCAGATTTGAGCTTAATTAGGACCATTTTTTATTGTATTCCTTCCTATACCAAAACATATAATTGATAATTAGGTTATGGAAATTGATCATAATATATATAGCAATTTTGAAATACTTACCACCATGATAGATATGGACTGAGGAGTGCCATTTTATTGCAAGTAGTATGGGTCATCAGGTCCTACAGTTCAATTGATTTCCAGATGAACATTAGATATCCAGATGAACTTAAAACACAGGGCCGGTCCTGAGAATTTAGGGGCCCCGTTCGAACTAAACTAATGAGCCCCATTCGAAAATAAAATTGTAAATAGAAAAGCTGAAAATGTTCTAAGTAGTTACCGACAAATCTTATAGATCTCTTAGCATTTTTATAGCAAATTGATTGATCAATTTTTCATAGTTTATAGTATATATATAATTATTTTTTTAAATATGGGCCCCCGAAAATGATGGGCCCTGTTCTGTCGCACCTCTCGCACATGCTCAGGGCCCCCACTGTTAAAACATCTGGATGAAGATCACATTAAGTTCCAGATCAACTTCAAAGTCAGTTGAACTTTGTTTGCTACACATCTCACCATTTGTTCCAACAATCCCTAGCTGGCCCAAGTGTTTGAGGTACCAAATAACATTTAAAATGGGACTACATGACATTACCAAACAGATTACTGTGAAACTATAGAACGGAATGAAACTTGACTGGCAAATATTTACCTTTTTCTTTTCAACCCCTTCAGACGAGGTTGATCGACCACCGATTTCACGCCCTACAGTTCAATTAATTACTTTATGTAAATGAGCAATCAAACCTATAATGAGTTTGACAAATACTAACCGTTGTGTGTATGTCAGCATGATTAGTGCTGTGGCTAGATCCAACAAAAATCTCCTTAGAACTTTCCTAGAACAATGTTTTTGAATTGGTAAAAAGTTAGAGCAGAATAATGACGCAGACCTATCATGAAAGTATATACTCTATTTTTTTCATATTAACATACATTTTCAATGAATCATAGCAGGGCCCCATTTAACTCATAACTTTGTTCTTACATGAAGTATATATTCTTATGTACCAGGAACTTGCATCTATTTGTGTTCTTCAGGAACAAGAGTTCATCCGGATTGTGTTCTTCATGAACAAGAATGTATGTGATTATAAGGTACTTGAAAATAGTATGATTAAGTTGTGATGTAAAGAATTCACCTCTGTAGATGCCGGAGCATTAAGTTTGTGTGGTAACGGTGGTCCAATTGCAGATAGATGAGCTATAAGTAGATCAAGTTTTTTCTCCGATTCTTGAATCTTCAAGAAGAGGGCCTTAATTTGTTCATTTTTTTCATCCCTAAGAAGTCTCTCCTCTTTAAGTTCGAACTCAAGTTTTTCCAATTGACCATCAGTGTTGTTGGATCGATCCTTGAATTTTGTACAATTAACAGAATGTAGTTAGATGCTTTTTAACAAAGTACATAAATAGGAAAGCATGCAGACCCTATTGATTCATTATCTCTTAGTTAGTTCTTAATTATTAATATATCACATAAAGACCCTATTGATTAATTATTTGATATGTTATACACAAATTAAAGACATCTAAAGGGAAGAGTGGAACACATCATGTCTTCAGTGGATATAAACAAACAGTTCACCATTTCTAGCAAAGTAGCAGATGCATGACATCAACATTCTTCTATTCTTCTACAGGGGATTTAAACTACAATTTCTTTATTTTGTACCCCTCTAACATGAACCTACAAAAAATGTTGGAAACATTCCTATATATGTCCTCTAGGATCATTTCCTAGCTAGTAATGACCAGAGTAACGTAAATTAGTTCTTAGTTATTAATACATCACATAAAGACCCTATTGACTAATTATTTGATATGTTATACACAAATTAAAGACATCCAAAGGGAAGAGCAGAACACATCATGTCTTCAGTGGATATAATTAAACAAACAGTTCACCATTTCTAGCAGTGTACATAAAGAAGAAAGGAGGTTCACCAGTAACATGAATCTACAAACATGTGCATATGCTTGACCTCAACATTCCTAGCATAAAAATAACTAATTAAGCATGCTCCCCCAGTCATTTAAGAAGGTAAATAACTAATTTAGCATAAAATGAATGGGTTGAAATGAATGGAGAGGATATCTGCAATATATACCCCTTCCTAATCAATTCTGTATGAAACGAAATTTTATCGATCTGTAACTGTAACTGTACACAAATACAGGGATCCCAAGTTAAACGTGTATCAATAATAAACAAAAGAAACAATTTTATGAAAACAGATTGTAATTAATGAAACGGAATAACTTGACAATTACCGTTTTCTGGACTGATTGGTCTCCCAAATCACATCCCACTTCTGAAGAATCGCTAGCGCTGTCTGTTGAAGCTATTCGTTGTTGAAGCTCCATGGAAGATGTGAATGATATGGGTGAGAAAGAAGACCTAGTTATTCGCTGGAGGTTTTTAATTGGAAATTTTCTGATAAAGTGAGAGGGAAAAGTATCTGATGAATCGATAATAAGTAAATTTAGTTCGAAATTTTGGGTGTAGTTTGAACTAATGGTGGGAAATTCAAATTTTTTGGTGAAAAATTTTAATTAAAAGGGGGGGGAATTGTTCAAACTGATAATAAAACCCAAAATTAATATAAACAATATGTATATTAAACATAATTAAACCTAAAATTAAACATAAACATAATTAATTAATTAATTAAATGTCTCCACGTGGCTCTTCCAGCGGGTTCTTCTTGAAGATGAAATTCATAACTGTGATTTTTTAAGCAGATCTGGATGACGATCGGAGTTAAAAGGCCTAATTAACAAAATTATGTTTTAATAAATATTAACTTTATTATTTTCTTTTAGATATAATAAACAAGATTTTAATTAAACGTGCCTTGTGGCCGTGATAACGCAACTACAAAAAACGGATACATTACTAAAACACAACTCAAAAATGAAAATGATAAATTACTATGCAATTCAGAACAAAAATACCAAAAGACCGCCATGTTGTGAATTTCTCATGTATAATAATTTTGTTTCCAAAAATATTAAACGACGTCCAATTAGGATGGTGAGGAGCAATTAGGAGCAATTAGGACCAACTAGACTCAATGAGGACTAAATACTGACAATTAGCGTCATTTAAGATACTTTAGTGAAGACCAGTTAATTATGGTCAATTAATATGGTCAATGAATACAAATTAGGACCAGTTCAATGAGAAGGTCGATTATGCTCATAGGACCGATAAGGACGGAGCATGAAGGAAGTGACTAATGAGGATTGATAATCAAGTATGACCAATTAGGACTAATTGGGGCCAATTAGTTAAAATGAGGACCAATGATACCAATAAGGGTAAATCAGGGTTAGTGATGGTCGATTAAGACCAATTAGGTTCAATTAGGGTCAATGAGGACCAATTAGGACCAATGATGGTCGAATATGCTCGATTAGGACCAATAAGGATGAATTATGACTTATTAGGGCCAGTTAGGACCGATGAGGGCCAATTAGACAGAATAAGTACCAATATGGCTCAATTCGGGTTAATGAGGAGCAATTTGCACAAAATGGACCAATAAGGACCAATTAGTGTCAGTTAACCTCAATAAGGACCTACTAGACTTATCGTTTACCATTTACTTTGTAGTACAACAAATTTGAGTCAATTAGGCCCAATTGACCCCAATTGATTATAATTGGTCCTAAATGAGCCTAATTGACCGTAAGTGATCTTCATTGAACCTAACCGAGCCGAATAGACTATAATTGACCTTCATTGGCCCTAATTCATCCTAACTGAGTGTTCACTGGCCCTCATTGGTACTCATTTGTCATAAATGACCATGGTTGACCTTAATTCAGTCTACTGGTCCTCATTGAGCGTAATTTGGCCCTCAATCGGCCTAATAGACCCTAATTGGTCATATTTGGTCCTCATAAGGCGTCGACATTGAGCAAAATCGACCCTCGTTAATTAGTTATAACTGGTCTTCATCAGTGACCCTAATTGATCCTCATTGACCCAAATTGACCCCAATTTACCCTAATTGGGCCTCGTGGCTTCGTTGGTCCTAATTGGTCCTACTTTATCTTCATTTGTCCTCATCGGTCTTAATCGACCCTAATTGATGTGGATTCAATTAAAATAAATTAATAATATTTTTCTAAACCTAATTGATGTGGATTCAATTAATGTAATGAAACTTCAAATCTTTTAAAATTTCTAAACTTAAATAACTTCAACTAAATGGGCAAACTCCAATAACTTCCCCTGTTTCAACTCTTAGGGTTCATTGTGATCCAGAAGAACTGCCGTTAGTGTAAAACTGCATTTTCGAAAAACAGTTACCCTCTATTTTCTCTCGAGGTTTCTAATTGGCGATTTAAACCTAAACCTTACTCTCTAATTTCTACCAAATGGCACCCAAATTGAATCGAAAGGCTGCATCAAAGGCTACTCAACTGTTCTTCGCCGAACACAATGTTGTAGCGTACTTCGAGAAGTCTGATAAGTCAAAGCTATTTGATGAAATGAACGATTTCCTCGAGAAATCCAACACTCATTTTGCTTTAACTGTGAATCCTGTAATATGCAAGCAGAGAATTGCTGAATTTTGGGACTCAGCCAAAAAATCTGTTGATAGCAACGGGGTTGGTAAAATTGACTCTAGAGTCAATGGGAATGAGATTAGTTTGACTGAAGAAATGATCCGGAAGCATCTGAAATTCAATGATGCAGGAGGTGATCCTGATTACAAGTCTGAATTGTACTTGAAGACGTACGAAGCAATTGGGTATGGGGGTGACTTAACTTGTGGGACCATCAAAAAGGGACAACTACCCTATGTTTGGCGATATCTTGCTCATACCATTCTCCACTGCCTGTCTCACAAGAAAACTGCGTGGGATGAACTTGCTGCACCTCAATCATCCGCTTTTCATGGATTGGTAAATGGGCTCAACTTTAACTTTTCAAAAATGATATTTGATGGAATGATGGAAAATCTAAAACCTAAAAGGATCTTTTACATGTACCCCAGATTCATCCAACACATTCTCAATTGTGAATTTCCAAATCTGCAAATCTCTGATCAACATCTTGAACTAAAATCTTTTACAAGTAAAACATTTTCTAACATGCAAGTGAACAAAACTGTTTTCCTTGGTAAAGACACATCACACCCTATTCCTAAGGCCAGGACTGCTCCTGAGCAAACTGCTCCTGGTGACAACATTGTTACACCAACAAGTGTTGAGCCCACACCAGACCGACCATCCTCTTCCACTGATATACAAATTCCCACCATTCCCACCAAAAGGAAGAGGATGTCCACATCAAAAACCACACCCAAAAATACCACACGCACTCCACAATCACCCAGAAGGAAGAGGACTAGGTCTCCTTTACCTAGACCCTCCACAGGACTACCTCAGAATGAGGGTGGTATATCACCTAGGCCACGTGAAGTAGATTCCCCAACCCTTATTGCAGGGAATATACTGCTGGACTTGGTTCAATCACCCAACCGACATTCTGGTGATAAGGTGACTTGCAGTAGTGATGAAGCAAGTCAGGTGGAAAGGGCTGACACTACTCATGAAGTCCCACTGGACCCTGAGGACAGTGCCAACATCATTAAGACCCAATCCACGGCAACTGTTTCTGTCAGGGAACCTATTCAGGAACCTTTGATTGACAACAGGAATCCCAGGTGCCAAGAAACCATGGGTGCTGAGCATGAATTGACGGTTCGATGTACAAAACTTGAAAATGAATTGGCAGCTCTCCGTGCAATTGTGAGAGCTCAAGGAGAAGAAATTGAACGGTTGAAGGCAGGACAATCTGTGAAAGCCACTGATAGGTAAGGTTGTCAACCATGCATACTATACGTTGAAATGAAATTCACATGCAAAACTAGATTTAATTCAAAATAGGATCTTGCACAGGGTGTCTTCCTCAGATGTTGATGAAGTTGAACAAGTTGATCCGGTTGAACAACTTCATCCGGAGGAAGAAGGCCATGTTGATCAGGTTGAACTAGTTGATCCGGTTGAACAACTTCATCCGGAGGAAGAAGGCCATGTTGATCAGGTTGAACTAGTTGATCCGGTTGAACAACTTCATCCGGAGGAAGAAGGCCATGTTGATCAGGTTGAACTAGTTGATCCGGTTGAACAACTTCATCCGGAGGAAGAAGGCCATGTTGATCAGGTTGAACTAGTTGATCCGGTTGAACAACTTCATCCGGAGGAAGAAGGCCATGTTGATCACGTTGAACTAGTTGATCCGGTTGAACAACTTCATCAGGTGCAAGTGACTGCTGATAATCAGATTATCACAAGCGTGATGAGTGATCTGCAAACCACAAATGTGGATATAGCTCCTGAAGCTCTATCTTTCATGAGAAAAATGATGATTAGGAATACTCTTAACTGCACTTGGTTTAGGAGTGCTCCATCTCTGCCCACCATTCCTCTTTTAAAGCCTAGTGCTCCATCTCTGCCCATCATTCCTGTTTTAAAGCCAATCACTGCTGAGGAAATTCCTGAGCAAGTTATCTCGGAAGCCAGTCCCAATGCTGCAACTTCACTTCATGAGTCTCCAAAACCTGCTGATGATGATTCTCTTGATGAGAGAAGTATCTCTGGTTTCACTGACATGGAGGATGATGATAATCTGAGCACAGGAGGTCAGAGAGAAGACATGGACCCTGTTACAAAGGCTCTGTTGGATCAGTATGAAAAGGAGAATGCTGAGATACGAAAGAAGTTCCAAGAACAAAAGGAAATTGCAGAGTTTGAAGAACAGAAACGACTACTCATAGAAGAAGGTATTTATGAGTATGTCATCAACAATGCAGACCTAATGTCCTTCATCAATGCAGCAAGGAGAAGATCTGATCTGTACATAGAAGAAAGAATTGCCAAAGCCGAAGAGAAAGGTCTTTCAGACAGAGTTGAGATGTACAGAAAGCTCTTATGTAATGAGTATAGGATGATTCGGATGAAGAGAAGTGAAGATAACAAAATTTTCCTATGTCAGTTCAGTGTGATGCTCAGAAGCAAGGAATGCTTTACTGATGCATGGGTTGATGAAATGAACGGTGATGACTTGATCAGATGGATGTACATGATCCTAGTCATCAGAGCTGATCAAGCCAATGAGATGAATGTAAAGAGATTTGTTGATAGCTCTTTAGAACAGGATCAACAAGAGAAGCAAGGTACTAGATATCAAACTCTATCTGAGGAGGATGACTTGCTGATTCATAAATGGTACTTCAAGGAAATCTTGGCGAGGGACCCAAAAATAATCAACTCTTGCAAATTGCCAAGGCTGAGAAACGACTATGATGCTATCAGGAAGAGCCAAATTGAAAAGGAAAGAGTTACTGGTGTGAAAAGGCCACCAGGTATGCATGCTCTGTTTGACTCCTTACATCCTGAAGGTCTCAGCTACCTCAAAGAAAAGAAGAGTAAAGCTCCTGTGCAAACTACTCAGCAAAAAAAGCCGCCAAGGATCAACATTATCAAGGAAATGTTTGACACTGTCTCTGATCCTCATCTCTCATCATCTCAACCCTCCACCACAGCCTCACAACCGACTGCTCCCTCATTACCAGGTGCATTTTCTGGTCTGAATAGAACTCTAGCCTCACAGCAACCCAGAAGAAACCCTGCTGCTAGAACTAGTAGACCAGAAAAAAATCCTAAACCTGTAAAATTAAAGCCTATTCCACCAAAGTTTAGAGCAGATAACTTCACACCCATTGTACCACATCCTCACCTAAACAAACCCCGAAAACCCTCATCTCCACCCAAGTCACCAGAAAAACCACCCACCAAGAGAATGAAGTCAGTGGCTAGGAAGGGAAAAGGAAAAGTGATCAATGAGGAGGATGAATACAGAGATGTCCATGCTGAAAGGAGAAGAATCATCTCCTGGAGGTATGATGATGAAGCGAAAGTATACCTGTTCACAACCAGTTCATGTGAGGTACTAAAGTTTACAGCTGAAGAAGCTATGTACAACCTCACTGACCATGAGTTGGGTGATGTTAGACAGTCACGTGGTGATATGAAGGGTGCGTGTTCACAAGAGGAATCCTTAATGCTGAGGATAAGGATGTATTTGGATGAGTTATACGGGGAAGTAGACGAAGCCACACAACGCAGCATTGACAATCCTGTTTCGACACTTGAAGTTGATAAGGATGGAAATTTGGTAGTCTATAGAGCTGATGGGTCATTCACAACGCATAGTACAGTTCCAGATCCAGAATGGAGCCAGGATGACAAAGACCGAATCCATTTAATAATGACAAGTAACAGGCTTCATCAGGTTTTTATTAAGAGAAAAAGGGTGACCAACTGGGAGTATAAGAAAGAAACAAACATGTATCACATTTTCACCAGTGAAGGTGAGACAATTAGAAGCTTACAGGATGCTCTAAATGGGCTTTCTAAAGATGAGATACGAGATATTGTCAGGATTGGTGATACTGAGAGCAGAATAATGACACGGACCTTTCATGAAAGTCTCCTATGTAACAAGGCCAAATTTCGGTTACAAGCTATTGAAGAGGAGAACAAGATGGGAACCGGATGAACTTGGCTGGAAGAAGAGTTGATCCCTGTATTTGTGTACAATTGCATAAGTTGTTCCAGTTTGTATGTTAACATGATAGTTGTTACAGTTTTATTCATACACTTTTCATCTATAATTAATAACATACACATTTTCAATGAATCATAGCAGACCTCCATTTCACTCATAATTAACTGTGATCTTACATGAAGGATATATTCATATGCTATGTTAGTGTAGTATATGTTGGCATTTTGATATGGTGGGATGAGATGATATATAAACAGGATAAATTTTACTTCTTAAGTAAATTGGAAGAAGAGAAAACCGGATGAACTACCATTCTTCAGGAAGAAGAGTTCATGAGGATTGAGAGAAGATGAACTAGAGTTCTTAAGGATGAACCGGATAAACTAGAGTTCTAAAGTTCTTCAGGATGGTTAACCAGTTTTCTTATATTATAAATACATACACATTTTCAATGAATCATAGCAGACTCCATTTTACTCATAACTGTGATCTTACATGAAGTATATATTCATATGTTATGTTAGTATATGTTGGCATTTTGATATGATTGGATGAGATGATTTATAAACAGGATAAATTTTACTTCTAAATTGGATAAAATCACATCAGTTGACTGTAAAATCTACTTGCAACAATCAAATTTAGAATAAAATCAACTTAAATGATTGAGATAAAATCAAACTAATAATTAATGGTGTTAACCAAAACAAAACATGAGGAAGAGCTTACAAAAACTTTCATATATATATATATATATATATATATATATATATATATATATTGATTAATTTATACAAAGATTTTCATCAGATCCTATACAAAAATCTATCTAACTAGTTAAGACCTAGCATCCGACATATAGTCTTCATCATCCAAGAAGCTGCTGCTGCTGCTGCTGTCATCAGGAAACAGCTTTTGACCAGGCGGCAATCTCGGTCCCAACTCAGAGGTTCTGTAGGTGGAATCCCTGTTCCGGATTAAAAACACATCCAGCTCTCTCTCCCCCTCTGGTCCCTGGAGATGAAGTTTCATATCCCTTACAACTTCGGGAGTGATGAAATCAGCGTACTCAAGCCCGTATTTGATGGACAGAGGTGGGATCCTCCAGTAAATGAGGAAATACCCAATCGATGTGTGGTTTAGGTATTGCACCATTTGATCCAGATCATGACAATCAAATGTGCGAATGTCGACATAGTCGACATAATCTACCTTTCCCTTCCACACATCCTGGCCGGCGGCATTCCGGTGGAAATCGCCACAGTGATGGACCTTTAGGGTGAACCTCCGACCACCTGTAAAAAACCCAAATGCAGAGTAGAGAGTAAGTAACTAAAAAACATAAAACCCTAAAAATAAAAACGTACAGCCATTGTTGAGTGAAAATACACTTACGGGGAGCCTTGCCGTAGTAGGGTGCTGGTTCATTAACACCCCTAATCTTCCATTGTTTACCAAAGGCAGCCATTGATCGATCGAAGTTTTTTTTCTTGTTGATCAGGAAATACGTTCGTACAGAAGATTTTGGTGGTGAAAAAGTGGAAATTTAAAGGCAGACAGGGCACGCTACCAGCTATGGTGGGAAGAAGTGGAAAGGTCAGGCCAAGATAACCGTGTATATTTATTACCTTTACCACGCAAATCCTGTTTTTACCGTGTCTATTTATTACCTTTAGCAACGCAAATTTTGTTTATCAATTATTTCTTATGTGATGGGAGTAATTAAATAAGTTCTGGTTAAAATATAACCAATTAACACTTCTGTCTCAATGGTTCTTCTTAATCTTGTAGTGAGTTCCTTTCTTTTGACTGACCCAGGTTCAAGCCTTGTTTGCTACAATTTATAATTTTTGATTGTCTAATAGTGGATGACAGGATTTATAAACTGGCTAGATTTTAATTCTTCAATAAATTGGAACAAGAACAAAACCGTATGAACTAACAAGAACAGAACCGTATGAAGGTTCAAGCCTTGTTTGCTACAATTTATAATTTTTGATTGTCTAATAGTGGATGACAGGATTTATAAACTGGCTAGATTTTAATTCTTCAATAAATTGGAACAAGAACAAAACCGTATGAACTAACAAGAACAGAACCATATGAACTATAATTCCTCAGGAAGAACAGGAAGAATAGAACCGGATGAACTAGAGTTCTTCAGGATCAAGAGTAATTATTCAGTAATAGAACAGGATGAACTACAGTTCTTCAGGATGAACCGGATAAACTAGAGTTCTTCAGGATGAACTATATATACTATAGTTGTTATTTCTGTTCGTAGTCTATTGGATATTCCCATGTATTTAAACCCATTATCTAGTGAATTAAAATCATTCTGGTTGAATACAATTCTCTATACACTAATATTTAGTCACACAACCTAATATATATATGTAGAAGACTATAACCTTAGGGAGAAGATTTCATCCGGATTGAGAGAAGATGAACAGAAACGGATGAAAATACATTATATTAAATTAAAAATCAATTCATTACATAAAAGGGAAAAGAAGCGGCTGAAGACAAATCCCTCTTTGCTTTCTCACAATTACATACACATAATCCAAAGGGGGTATGATTCCATTAATACATTGATCTATAAAATTACAACTTTAAAACTACTAACTTAAAGGGAAAAGAAGCGGCTGAAGACAAATCCCTCTTTGCTTCTCACATGGTGCTCTAGAGAGATTGTCTGAGAATCATCATATAACGGCTACTTGCTGCTTTCTCACATGCACTTGCTTCTGATCAACTGAAAATGGTGAAGAAGTGGCTGGAAGAAATCAGGTTCATGGGGCCAGAAGCGAGAGAAGCACCTGGACAATACAGGTGCTGCAAACCACAACATGTGCCGGCCCTTGCCGCTGACTTTACAAAATTATATAATAACTTAAAATCTGCTCCCAGGAGTTATGAAGCCGAAACCCTTGGTGTCGTTGAACCACTTCACGGTACCTGATTTCCTACCGCCTTCGTCCGCCATTTTCGTTTTCAGATTGTCTGGGGCTGAGGGAACTGAAAATGGTGAAGAAGCATCTCTTTTGCTACATCTCCTACATCGTTCCCCTTCCACAATCCAACATCGTTATCTGGGCCATTTGAGTGATTGGTACCACCCAATGTTGCAACTAAAGTTAGATCTATTATTAATAACAATAATAAATCATAATTTATCAAGCACATTATAAATTAATCAAGGAATGAGTAAAAGAAAGAAAGGAGGGTAGTGAGATCAACTACCTTGTTCAAGTTTAGGGTTGCAACAAACAGGGCATGCAAACCTCATATGGGCCCTTACTGCTGATTGTTATAAAATTATATAATAACTTAAAATCTGCTCTCAGTAAAGCATTTGTATGAACCATTAGAGACTCCTCGTCTCCATGGTTTCCACAATAACTTAAAATCTGCTCCCAGGAGATACAGAGTACAATCTTTCCCTGCATAAGAAAAAATTACCAAATCTGAGACGAAAATTTCAATCGAACTTCAGTGGTGAAGATGATAACTTACCGTTTTCCACATACGGATGACACCAATTCCACATTTTTTTCCGGCGATGATGGACGAAAAACAGAGAGAGAGAGACTGGGAGAAAAGGGGCATGGTGGAGATGATGATGAAAACTGATACAGAGATAAGTATATATCGATAATCGAGGGGCGTGGTAGATGGAGATTAGACCGATAAAGTAAATGAAATAATCATGATTACAAGCGCCGTCGACTGTTTGTCTTCTTTTAGCCACCTAAAATTAATATACCGTGACCATTTGTCATAATTTGTCACGCAACCAATGTTTAATATGAGTGGCCATATCACAAGATAATAAAAAATGATAAACATATAAACACAAATCTTCTCTTTTTCGCCACGCGTTTAATATTACCGTGACCATAAAATAGATTTTTGTCACTCACAACCTACCATTTAGTCACGGTTAATATATGTGGCCATACGTAATAGATTTTTGTCACTCACAACCTACCGTGACCATTAGTCATCTAATATTTAGTCACACAACCTAATAACAGTGGCCATATGTACTAGCTTTTAGCCACATAACTAAGTAAAAAGCGTGGCCATTGCTCACATTTAGCCACACATAATATATACTTAATAGTTTTGTTTTCTTTTAATTTACTAAGTAATAAAATCTACTCTTTCGTCACACAACATTATTTAAGCGTGGCCATACATTCCTTTTTGGTCACACGAATAAAGAATCATAAAAATTCCGTCGCCGTTTGGTGCATTTCGCCACTCTTTTTTAAGTGTGACAAATAAGTGCCACATGTTTTTGTAAAACAGTGGCTAAAGCCACTGCACCTGATTGTTGTTGTCACATAAACAAAAAAATACGTGGCTAAAAGGGTCCAAAGGCTATATATTTGGCCACGGGTACAAAATATGTGTGGCTAAAACGAGAATTTCTTACCTTTGGCCACGCTTTTTTCAAAACAGTGGCTATGCATTATCAAAAAAACCGTGGCCAAAGCCACTTTTTGACGTAGTGCATTTAAAGTCCAATTTTGGTCAGACGGATAAAATTTGAGAAAAAATACACCATTTGAACCAAAAGGATGAGATTTGTATCAAGTTTATCTCATTTAGGACTTAAACTGTCTACTAAATTCATTATTTTTGTTTCTTTTCAAAAATTTAAAATTTTGACATGGATTGTTCCAAAAATTTAACTTATTTCCTTAACGGGTCAAACTAAGACAAAGTCTGCTTTAGCTACTATTTTGAAGCATTTGAGACCCGTAATGCATTTAAAACCATCCAAATGCATTACTTTGTTGTTTTTGGAACTGAGCATAATCAAACCATCTCATTCACATTTCAGGGTTCATCAAAACAGAGAAAGAAACACATAGTTAGTTGTAAACACAAACAAAAATGATTAATTTCAAGTAGATTGCATAGAACTAGCAACAATTTTAAACAATCATCATGCTTGAATCTTTGTTATCATTCCCACCATGTTTTGAGACCAAAATAACACAAAACAACACAACCAAAATCTCAAATTTTTATTGAAGGGACAACCCCTGTTCAAGAACAACCAAATAGCTTACAAATCTTTTAGTCAATTACCTAAACTCGGTGTTAGGTAGAGATTAGAAACAAGAGTCAATTCCTAATCTGTAAAACCATTAACCAATTTCAAGTTAGGAACCCTAGAATTGACCATTGTAAGCCGTCGGCTTTAAGAATGCTAAGGACCGAATCATTGAACTCTTGGTTAACCTAAAAATGGTGAAATCAACCCTATGAGTGCAAAGAAGGTGAGTACGCCAACCCTAATTGCACGAGAGTACACCTTTAAGAAGTTGAAATCGATGGTCGGAGTGCCCTTGAGCCGTTCGGAGGGTCGAAGAGCGAGAGGGAGTTCGGACAGTGTTTTTGGTTTTGAATGAGAAATGAAAGATAAAGAGGCTTTCTTATTTATATATGCGAGGTCGTGAGACACATACTTAGGGATTTTGGTCCATTAAACGAAATCTCCAAAGTGAACCAGAATCTTAAAACTGGCAAGTTCACCAAGAGATCGGAAAGGGGGGAAGTCGCCAGGCATTAGGTGACATCACCAAGGAGAAAATCGATTTATAGCGAGATCGCCAAAGGTTAAGAGAGAGGCGAAATCGCCAAGGTTAAATCCTCTCAACACCGAGATCGCCAAGAGGAAAGTCACTTATGGCGAGATCACCAAGTAAAACTTACAGTTTATTGAAGAAATGGCCAAGGGACCCTGAGACCGCCAAGCGTAATCCGTCTTATAGCGAGATCGCCAAGAGATTAGATCTTTTGGCGAGATCGCCAAGGACCGAAAGGGACGAGGTCGCCAAGTCTTAACTCTCGGTTTGTTTTGAGAAAAACACTTAAGTGTGCTTCGAGATCGCCAAAAAGAGGGTTTACTAGGCGAGATCGCCAAGTTAAAGACTAGGTTTTGTAAAATAGCCAAAAGGGAAATCTCTCTTATGCGAGATCGCCAAGGGTTGATCCTCGGGGTACTTAGCCTTTAAGGCGAGATCGCCAACAGCACAAGAAAAACTTGAAAGGTTTTAACAGCAGGTTCAATTTTTGAAAAACTTTTTGGTTTATGATCCAAAATCAACCAAAATGAGAACTCCCGAAGCAAGCACACTAAATAATTCTCAATTGAGAACTCAGTGATTTGCAAAAACTTAAATGAACTCATTAAGGGCAATTTGGGAATAATTGGATTTTCTATGTGCATAACATGTTAAAAACACCATTTTGACTCGGAAAATTTAAAAATTCACACACTTGACCAAAAACTTATTGAAGCAGATTTACTTGAGTCAGGCCAGCCCAAACTTACCAAAATGGTTAATTTGACTTAAAATTGCAAACAAACCTCAAATTTGACTTATTTCTCCCAAACTTGATGTTTTTAAGCACAAAGCACCCAAATTCACGTTTTATGACAAATTTGGTTATATCAAAGCGTAGTGCTTTCATTTGCACCGTTAAAGCCTTATTTCCTGGCAGTTTCCAGTTATTTGCTTAATTTTGCATATTTTTGCTCGGTAAAGGTTGGACTATGTTTGGAATCAAACCGGTCAATTACGTGATCACAGACACTTATGCATGTGGTCAAATGTGGGGTAACCTTGCTATTGGTAAGGAAAACCCTCAAAGTGGTCAAATGTGACCCATTGATTTTGCAGGACAAGCAAGTGCATGGATGATGATACTTACGACTCCAAAATGCATTGGGCTAGGACTGAAATGTATAACGGGCAAATGCTAAGGTAGGTGGGACAACCCGACCTGGATTACACTTTGATAAATGGTAACGCACACACATGTGTCGAAATCGAGTCAAAATAAAAGGTTGGACCCATGAGGTAAGTTTGAAACCAATATAAAAAAAAATTGTCGGTGAAGAAGGACTCTTTAGGAGCCGTGAAACCAATATAAAGAAAATGGAAATTGGCAAAGGACGACTCCTTAGGAGCCGTGAAACCAATATAAAGAAAATGGAAATTGGTGAAGAATGACTCTTTAGGAGCCGTGAAACCAATACAAAGAAAATGGTAAATGGTGAAGAATGACTCTTTAGGAGTCATGAAAACAATATAATGAAAGTGGTAATTGGGGAGCACAACCCGAGAGGGGAGGGTCGTGAAGCCATTAATTTGAAATAAGGTTGCATTTGGGACATCACTAGATATATAAAGGCCGAAACCCTCTTTAAGGGGGGTAGAGTTGTACCATCCCGATTTTTAAATAGTTAAAATGTCTGTTAAACTCGTGTTAAGCATAAATTTGAATTGCGTATATTAAAGTTAAGTGCCAACTATTATATATGTGAGTACTTGAAGGTTATTTTGTACCAATGTAAGGTTTGGGTTGAAATAACCTAAATATGAAATTTGAGGGACTAGGGCTGTAATTTTAACTAAACTCAAATGAGGAAAGATGGAGAAACCTAGATGTCATACGTATGAACATCCAGGCATCGTGAGTCTCCCTTCCAAGCCCTAGAAATTCGACATCCTCAATTAGATGGCTAGAAGCTGCGATTTTTTATGGATGATGGAGATTCTTGAAGCTCTAACCATAGCCAAACTACTGGAGGATTGGGTATGCCAACCTCATGTTTCTTTCATGTATAATTCCACAAGGTGCTTGATAACTCACTTAGGAATTTTATCAAGCACCTTGTGACTACAGAGCGGGGTCCAGAGTGTGTGTCGCAGATGCCTTGGCGTAATCCGTGGATTACATAGGAACCTTCCTTATGCGTCAAGCACCATAGTAACTGTTATAAATATGAATCCTTATAGAGGGTCCCGTCTTATATGATGTATTAACTTGACTATATGGCCACCTATTTTGTTTCGGTGGGGCAAGACGACAATTTACCATGGAGGATATAGTTTTGGAATGGTGTCATCCAACTGTTCACTGCCGCTTCTGTTACCTCATGTATCTCCCTGCATTCTCCTATCCGGTCTTTTATTATCTCGACCGGTATTTGCGGTGTTCCTTCCGCAAAGTAATACAGGTCGAGATAATAAAAGACCGGATAGGAGAATGCAGGGAGATACATGAGGTAACAGAAGCGGTAGTGAACACTTGGATGACACCGTTCCAAAACTACATCCTCCATGGTAAATTTTCGTCCTGCTCCACCGGAGCAAAACAGGTGGCCATATAGTCAAGTTAATACATCATATAAGACGGGACCCTCTACAAGGATTCGTATTTATAACAGTTGCTATGGTGCTTGACGCACAAGGAAGGTTCCTATGTAATCCACGAATTACACCAAGGCATCTGCGACACACACTCTGGACCTCGCTCTGTAGTCAAAAGGATGCTATACATGGGGTTTTTATTGGCCAACCATGTACTCGGACGCCAAACAGAAAAAAAAAATTGAGAAGGATGCCAAATGCACGCAAGTGTGCCGAAGAACAATATGATCCCGATTACGTCACCTTGGCCATTCTACAAGTGGGGGATTGATATAGTGGGATCTTTCCTATAAGCTTTGGGTAGGATCAAATTCCTAATTATGGCAGTCGATTACTTCATAAAGTGGGTGGAAATAAAACCTCTCGCCATAATAACCGGCAAGCAAGTAATCAATTTCGTATGGGAGCAAATTGTATGTTGTTTGGGTCTTCCAGGAAAGATAGTCTCCGACAACGGGAAACAGTTCACAAAAAATCCTTTTAAGGCATGGTGCAAAGAACTCAAGATCATACAAATTTTTACCTCTGTAGCACACCCAAAATCCAACGGAATGAAGTTATAATTAACATCACTTAAGCATAATTTAGGTCGCTTGTATAATGTAAATGTTTGATTGCATAAAGATAGTAACAACGAAGTATAAAATACTCGACAATATTTGCATTAACTCAAAGTTACACTATTACAAGGTGATCTAGAACCGTGTGTAAACAAAGAGCTAACTATGCTATATATAGTGCAGATGAGATCAATGACAACCATTGATCTCAAACGATTTAATCTAAATTGTTAAAAAAAAAGGTCAAATACTACTACCAAAAGAATAAACTTCGACATATGTGATATCTTGCGTGTGATCAGCAACAATCTACTTTAGGAGAGTGGCTTTGGGAGATGTAGAAGCAACCATGAAGCTTTTGCAGGATTGGACAATCTGAAAAGACTTCTCAGGAAAAGTCCGTTTGAACTCATTATCTGGTGGATAATTGCGTTCACCCGGAATATTCACTATAGGACAAAATTTGCTTCTTCCGGTTGAACTGCCTGTTCCGCTTAAACTCGAGATTTCCGCTTGAACTTCTACTTCAGCCGGAACACCTCAAAATTGGCTTTCACCCAGAAATCGCCAAAGTAATATTCCTTACAATCTCCATCTAAGCTGATGCTGTCAAATTATTCTTCATCTTCGAATTCTATCCCCAAAAATTGACTTGTACCAAAAATCCTTATCCTTGACCTACTTGTCCAAGGACTTGATGCTTGCATCCAAATCCTGGGACAACTCTTTCATGCTTGTTTTGGTCACTTTTACGTGCCTACGAACTTACTAATCCCATTCATTCCAATGATTTTGAATGGAGATGGATTCATGAGTGGTGAAGGTGCCATCAGCCCTATGAACATAAAATAGCTTTTCTTCCTCTTCCCATACGACTAATTTGATCTCAGTGAAAGGTTCTTCTTCTTCATTGTCTGTGTCTCCTTGAGATCTGTAAATCAACCCATACTCGACCACTACAGTTTCTATGCTCATTCTTAGCAGATACTCAGCTCTGGTTGGGCTCATGATGTCTCTCAGCCTTACAAAAATGCCAGTTAGTTGGAAGATGTCAAGTATTCTAGTGGCTTGATGAGCATTTACCACTCTGGATGTGCCATTTTAAAGTTGGAAAGTAAAATAAAAAATATCCATTGGCTGTCCACCCTATAACTTTGTTCATTCTAGGTGAGCCCTTCTTCTTTTGCTTTTGATATTTCTTTCTCTTGGCATGCATCAGTCTCCTCTTTCTCTTCTTCTTCTCATCATCGGAATCATTTTCTGATTCTTGCTTAATAGGGGCTTTCCCTTTAGATGAGGGAGAAGAGGGACCAGGTTGAACATTAGTTGGTTCGGTTGGAGGTGTAGGAGCAGTTTTCATTAAAGGTTCTCTTATGGTAAGAGGTGGCAGGGATTTTTGAGTGAATGGCTTCATAGCTTCAGGTATTGGGGTAGTGGGAGGAGATGATGGAAAGATATCTGAAAAGTACATGATAGGAGCAGGTTTCTTTTTGAAAGGAATGATTCGGGTGAAGTTGTCAGTTCGGTATTTTAGGTTTGAAAGCTTGGTAGCAACTTTCTTGGATATGGAGGGTGGTTTGTAAGGTATGAGGGAAAGTGATTGGGAAGCTGATGAAAATGTTGTAGGTTTAGGGTTTGGCTCATAGATAAAGGAAGGTGCAGGTAGGATATATGCATCATCATCAAACACTGGTTTAAGAGAAATGTTAGTTGCCATACCTGAAGTGATTTCTGAAGGCAGAGGCAACACCAGGTTTGAATTAACAGCCACACTGTCTCCTCTGAGCTCTTGAAAGATAGAATCAATCAGACTGCATAGCTCCCTTACCTTCATCTGGAGCACATCTTCCTCTGATTTCCAGTTTCTGATAATCGAGACCCTTTTCACCTTCTTCAGCAGTTCGTAGTTTTCATCATTCTTCACCAATTTGGTGGGCATCCTTGAGGCAATATCGATCACCCTTTGCCTTTCAGTTTCTCTCATAGCCTCCAAATTGTATTCTCTCAATCTCCATTCAAATGACCTTCTTTTAGTTTCTTCAAATAGACTTTTAACAACCCAATTTTGTGAAAACAAATCCAATTCCTCTTGAAACTCTTTTGCTAGCCTTTCATTTTTAGCGGCCATCCTGGCATCTTCCACCATTTTGTTTAGAGCCTTAGATTCTGGAGTGTGAACAACCTGATGAATAGTTTGAACATTTTCAAGTTGATCTTATTCTTCCGCTTGAACTGGCTCTTCACTCCTCATAGCCACTAGGGTTTCAGCAACATCTTCAGTGTCATCCCTGGGTTGTTCAACCGGTTGAACCGCTGGGAACTGATCAGTCCCAAAAATAGAATGATTCTTGCCAAACACATGGTCAGGTGTATTCTCATCGATTTCAATTACCTTGACCCGATTTTCGGCTTGGACTTCCACTTGAACTTCAGCTTGAACTTCAGCCTGAACTTCAGTCACCACACATGGTTTGGTGACCTCAGGTTCTTTATCAGCTAAATCAATAACCTTTGTACCTTCTCCTTCTCTTAATACATGTTCATCTCCTCCTTCAGTAACGGTTCCTACAACTGTTGTTTCAGTACTATCTTCAACATCTTCTGCTGTTGCTTTACTGGTGGAGGCTCTGCTCATTTTAATTTGATCAAAAGCTCTTTCAGCCGGAAAATGACTTCCTTTAGTAGCCTTGTAATCATATTTACATGGTCAGGGAGATCACCAGCAATGAGCATGGAAGATTGAACCAATTCAGTGAGGTTGGGGTCTTCAAATGGTGAGATAGCTATCAGTTAACTACTCTTGATATTTACCCAACTTTCTTTAACTGAGAAGAGTTGAACACCAACAATTCTACAGGTAGTGGCTCTTACTTCAGCAGGAATTCTTTCTTATGCTTCAATTTCATGAATGGCAGGTGTTGAGATAAGCTCCTCCCCTAATTTGATAGTATCGGCTTCAGATATGTTTGGGTTTGAAGGACCTGCTTCAGCCTGAATAGGAACAACTTGGACCAATGTTGCACCCGCGACATTGAGTAAGTCAATTTGTTGTTGGAGAGATTTGTACAAGTTTGTCAATTCTGGTAGTGTCATGTTGTCCTCAACTGGCATTTTACCAGTACCCCTGGACGAAACCAAGTTATCAATCCTAGAATGATCAACCCTGGTACCCATGGCTTCTTAGCAACCGGGATTCTCCTCATCTTTCTCAACAAACCTTGGTTCCAATGAAGGATCCTTAGTTGCTGATTCAGAGAAGATTGCCACAGATTGGGTCTTATTGATATTACTACTAGCACCAATTTCCAGTGGGGACTCATGGGCAGTAGCAGCCCTTTCTGTATGAATCTCATCAACACTCCTGAGATTCACCTCCAGTAAAGAGTGGGGGCTCAATGTAACAGGGTCATAATCCATTAATGTGTTCTCATGTAATGAGGTAGGTGAGTTAATAACACCTTCATTTGGATTAGAGATGTATACATTGTCACTCCTAGGTGATTGGAGAGTTAGGGGTGAAAATCTTTCGGATGACGATTGTACATCCTTGTCTAATGACTCCTCCTCAAAAGACGGTTCATCCCTAAGAGATAATCCTAGTTTGGTCAGTTTCTGTTTGGGCTTTTTGCCTTTTACGGGGCTAGAAGCTTCAGGTTGGTTGGTGGGCATATGTGGAGGAGACCTAGCAACCACATTACGCTATCTTTCAAAAATTACAGGTGGGGATTTGGATGATGAAGTGGCAGTGGTGGTACTATTTGCAGTGGACTTCCTCTTCTTGGAATGGTAAGTTTGTAGTGTAGAGGAAGTGGGAACTGATGTGGGTTGAGGAACTATGGGGTTAATAGTCCTGTCATCAGGAGCAGGTTACTCATTTGCAGCAACAGTTTCGTTTGAACCCCAGCTTGTGCAGGTTCATCAGGAAACTGCCTCAGAATTGGTAGGGGATGGTCAGTGTCCCTTCCGAGAAATACTGTCTTGTTCAAAGCTAAGTTAGAAAAGGTTTTGTCATTGAGAAGTTTTGGATGTAAAATCGAGCCTCCCAAAATAATTTGGGGATATTCTTCCCTGAGAATGCAGGTCAAAAACCTGGGATATAAATTAACATATAATGGTGTGGCATTCAATTTTAGGGCATGAAAAATGAGTTGTGATAAATTAAAATTTTCACCCTTTACCACTGCGTTAAATTCCGAGGCCTGTTCAACGGCGAGTTCATCAAATCCTCCTTTGAGTAAGACATACCAAAATTATGTGGGCGAGGAACCTCCATTTGTACGGCAGTTGCCCCTTTTTGATGGTCTTGCTTGTGGTTGAACCGCCATACCCAATTGCCCTGAATAGTGGCAGGTATTTCTTAAAATCCACAGAAATATAACCATTTTCATCCCTTAACCTTAACACTTTTCTAACTTTTGCTTCATCGATTTCCATTATTATGCCCTGAACCGTTGACACAATTGTTTCACCACTGTTGGTGTCTTCGACTACCTTAGCATTCGATCAGAATTCCTCCTTTATTTCTTTAAAGATCACCGCTTCAACTGTCAGCGCGTGTTGAAGATGGGAATTCTTCAGGAACTCTATTATGCATGTGTAGATGTCGGTTTTGCTAGGCACTTCGAGATACGCTACCAGGTTGTGTTCCACTGGGAACTTCGAATCACTGGCAGGTTTCTTGCCACTTATGCTTGCTTTGGGATCCATTTATTGTTGAATTTGAGAAAAAGATTGACGGTTTGTGGGAAGTTTTGAGAAGTTGGGAGAGAATTTGGGTGTGGGTTTTGTATGAAGTAAGGAAATGATGGAAAGTTAGGGCTTTTTACCTTTTTCGTCAGTGACGTGGAGGAGAGAGGTTTTAACGCAACTGTTCAGTAACTGATGTGACTTGTGCTTAGTGGTTTATACGGTGCAACACATTAAAGCATGTCATTATCCAGAAGGATATTTACTAAAAACTCGGATATTTAATGGTTAAAAACTTAATGGGTAATTTAATGTGTATCCGTTTAAAAAGTTGTGCCTTCCGGTTAATTAAATGAAAAGTGACTTTGACTTATTGACCCGGAAGTTTTCAAAAACAAATTCTCACAGGTTGGACCGGAACCCATTTTCTCCTTTATTTTAAAAACTAAATTTCTTCCGTCTGAAATTCAAGCGGAACAATTTTCCGCTTGGAAGAATTGTTTTTAAAAACTTTTTCCACATTTATTACAAAGCATTTTTCCGGTGGAAGTTCGCCCGGAGATTTTAAAATTGTTTTCTCACAGGTTGGACCGGAACTTGGAACGGAAAAATCAAAATACATGATTTTTGAAAATAATTTGTGTTAATTTTCATAGTTTAACAACAGTTACTAACTATGAACTAAAATGGTTTCTAATTAACACAAAGATTTTCATTTTCTTTTTCTTTTTGACACAAAAGTCTCTTTTATTAAAATTGTGAAAAGGTTTGTTCTAATCAAAGTTCATCATCCCGATGGATGTGATGAGGTAGAAAAATCTTGCCTCATCGAAAGCTTTGGTAAACAAATCAGCCAGTTGATGATCACTATGAACTTTGAATAACTTAATCAAATTCTTTTCTGCACAATCTCGAATAAAATGGTACCTGATATCAATGTGCTTTATCTTGGAGTGATTGACTGGGTTGTTGGTGATGGAGATGGCACTATTGTTGTCTGCGAAAATGGGAGTTTCCATGAAAGTGATCCCATAATCAAGCATCTGATTTTGGATCCAAAGAACTTGACTACAACAGCTTGAGGCAGCAATGTATTCAGCTTCAGCAGTTAATGTAGAAACACAGATTTGCTTCTTGCACTGCCAAGATACAAGTCTTTAACCCAAATATTTACATACGCCTAAAGTTGATTTCTTGTCTAAATCAGATCCTCTATAGTCACTGTCAGTGAATGCTTTAAAAGAGAAGTCAGAATTCTTAGGATACCACAAACCCAGTTTGGTTGACTCTTCAAATATCTTAAGATTCTTTTAACAACCAACATGTGGGATTCCTTTGGTGAGGATTGGTATCTTGCACACAAGAAAACATTAAACATGATGTCAGGCCTGCTAGCAGTGAGATACATCAGTGATACTATCATCGCCCTGCACAAGTGTACATCCACTGGTTTGCCACTTGAGTCACTGGATAACTTATGGGAAATAGAGATAGGAGTTCTTGCACTTGAAGAGGTCTGCATGTCAAATCTCTTTAGCATGTTTTGAATGTACTTTAACTAGTTCAGAAATATCCTAGCTGCGGTTTGCTTTACTTGTAGTCCAAAGAAGAAGGTTAGTTCTCCCATGGAACTCATTTCAAATTTGGACTGCATCAAAGTTTCAAACTCCTTGCACAAAACAGTATTAGATGAACAAAAGATTATATAATCCACATAAATTTGCACCATCAGCATATCCTTACCAACACACTTGACAAATAGTGTTTTGTCAACAGCTCCCCTCTTGTAGCCATTCTCTAGGAGATAGTTTCAAAGTGTTTCATACCATGTTCTAGGAGCTTGTTTGAGACCATATAAAGCTTTGATAAGCTTACACACGTTGTTAGGATGGTGTGGGTCCTCAAAACCAGGAGGTTGACAAACATACACCTCTTGTTCCAATAGGCCATATAGGAAGGCACTTTTCACATCCATCTGGAATACTTGAAAATCTTTGAAGGCAACATAAGCTAGAAAATTTATGATTGCTTCCAATCTAGCTACAGGTGCAAAGACTTCATCATAATCTATGCCCTCTTCCTGTACATAGCCTTGCACTACAAGTCTTGCTTTGTTTTTTAATCACAATTCCTCTGTCATCTTTCTTGTTTCTGAACACCCACTTTGTGCCAATTGGTTCTGCCCCATCTGGCAAGTCGACCAATTCCCAAACTTTCTGCTTATTGATTTGAAACAACTCTTCTTACATTTCCTCTACCAACCCATTATCTTCCAATGCATCAGCTACCTTGGAGGGTACTTCTTGAGACAAAAATGTAGCATGCAAGTAGATGTTTGCATCAAAAGATTTACTCCTTTTCAACACATGTGCTGACAGATCTCCAATAACATTTTCCCTTGGATGATTCTTGCTGATTCTTCTATCTTGAAACATAGGGAACTCATGGCTTCTTCCATTTGTGCGTATATTGAGCCAAGGGAGCACATGGTCAAGCTCAATATCACCAATGTGTAACATAGGTTCTGAGACTTGAACTGTTTCTTGAGAACTGGTGTCTGAATTTTGAATCAGATGGTCAAAACTGAGTTCATTTGATGTGGCATCATTTGAATTTGTAGGTGCAGTTAACCCTGAATTATTGTTCCCAACAGCTTCTAAAATGTTATTTTCGGGTTAAACTTGAACCGGAGAAACAGGTTCCGCTTTGACTTCAACCGAAACTTCTTCAGTATTGATTTGAATGATTTCAGACGGTATGCTTCCGTTATCAGCCAAGATAGGTTTGATGCTCGTAGAAGAGAAGAAGATTGGCTTCTTGTTGGTTCTAGTATGGTTGCTCTTCCAATGATCATCAGCTGACCTGTAGTGATTTTGTTCCTGCACTGATGAACTCACAGGCTTCTAAACAGTTATGTTGAAAGCAGTAGTTAGTGCATCAATATCAAATAACCAAGTGGGCTGAGATTCAAAATTATTGGAAGATTTTTCATTGAAAGACACATTTATTGTTTCTTCAACAATTATGGTTATCTTGTTGTATACTCTGTATGCCTTAGACACACCAGAATATCCAACAAAATATCCTTCATCTGCTTTTGCAGCAAATTTAGGCAATAGCTCATTGGTTATCAATATTTTAACAAGACAACCAAATGGCTCAAAGAAATAAATATTTGGTTTCCTATTTCTCCAAATCTCATAGGGTGTCTTATTCTTGCCCTTGACAATTAAAATCTTGTTTTGGACATAGCAGGCAGTGTTCACTGCTTCTGCCCAAAATATCACTGGGAGTTTAGAGTCTGCTAACATTGATCTAGCAGCTTCAATCGGTGTCCTATTCCTCCTTTCAGCAACACCATTTTGTTATAAAGTTCTAGGAGCACTAAATTGTCTAATAATTCCCTTTTCCTCAAAAAATTAATTCTAAACATGGTTTTTAAATTCAGTGCCATTGTCACATCTGATTGTTTTGACTTTAAATTTGGATTGATTTTTAAAGAGATCACAAGTGTTTTCAATAATTCAGCAGTTTCATCTTTTGTTTTTAGAAAGAAAACCCAAGTGTATCTAGAAAAACCATCAATTATAACAAAACAGTATGACCTTTTCCCTAAACTCATCACTCTAGTTGGACCAAATAGATCCATGTGTAGTAGCTCTAGAGGTTGTGAGATAGAAGATTCAACTTTTGGCTTAAAGGAGGTTCTGTGTTGTTTGCCTTTGAGACAAGGTACACAGTTTTCAGAACAAGTAAAATGTTTGTTAGGAAGACCCTTAACCAAGCCAAGGTTGACAATTCGGTTCATGTTCTTGTAATTTACATGCCCTAACCTCCTATGCCACAAATCAGACTCATCAGTTGAGGCTTTAGATATGAAACAGGTAGTGCCACAGGAGGGTGCAGCAACTGACATATCCAAGATGTATAGTCCATCTCTCCTAGGTGCTTTAAGCATGATTAGCTCATCAGGAATTTTAACACCAGGTTTGAGAACTATGGCCTCTCTCTCATTAAACATCAAATTTAAATTCTTGTCACGCATATGTGAGACACTAAGAAGATTAAAATTTAATGTATCAACAAAATTTACTCTATTTCAAAGCTTACAAGTACATTACTCACATCGCCTTGTGCTGAGATATGCCCCTTTGTGCTTCCAAAGGCAATTGGTCCTCCGTTGATTCCTTTTGTAATTTCCAGTACGTGCTTATTCCCTGTCATATGGCAAGTGTATCCACTGTATACTACCCATAGGCTATGTTGGCCTTTATTCTGCACCTACACATATCAGAATTGATCAATTTCTATAGGGGACCAAAGCCTGAGTGGTCTTGGGTCTACCATAAGCATCATTATACTTGTACTCTTTAAGTACTAGAGTATTTAAAACTAGAGTTTCTGTGAGCAGATCATCATTATCAAGGTTCAACTTCTCATATTGAGTACTTGTTTGACTAAATCTCTCACTTTTGTTACTTCTTCTCTCGGAAATTTTTCTTTCCCTATAAGACCTGAATTTTCTTTGCTTACTGGTCACTTTCCTAAGCATCTCACTAGTTAAGTTGTGGACTTGGTTGACCAACTTATTTCTTGAAGGTGATTTTGTAAATCTTTGTGAAAAAATGATTGTTTTGTTTCAGGTTTTCACCCTGAAGTGGAATAGAATGACTTCCACTTGAACTAGTAGCAAACTCCGGTTGGTTAGATTTTCTGCCTTTTGAAAAGTTTTCTCTAGAGATGGTTTTTCCTCTTCAGGGGTTTCTTCTTCCTTGAGCTTTAAAATGTTCAAACCCATCAGCAAAGTGGATATTTCGTCTGTGCTTAGGAGCAGTGGCTGATTTGGGTTGATTTTTGTTTTCCGGTTGAACATGAGTTCGAGTGTAAAGTCATTCCGCTTAAACTTCAGTCGGAAACTGATTTTGTTTCGAAACAGTAAAACTACCATTTCTTTCATTTCCAATTAAAACTCTGTTAGATCCAAAGCACTTCATTGTTTGACTCTTCACTGGAGAAGTTCTACCAATGGGTTTCTTTGAAAATTCGACTTTTGGCTTTTGAACAGATGTTGATTTTGAAAGAGGTTTAGTTTTGCTCAAAGGATTGAATTGACACACAACAGCTAAGTGTCCTTGTTCACCACAAAACATGCATTCTAGAACTCTGGTTTCATGAACCTCACTTTCCCTAGGGGACTCACTTTTGGTTACCTGTTTGTAATTAAGTTGACCAAGTCTTTGAGTTTGACTTCCCTTGGGTTCTTCAGGTTGTTTTCCTCCAACTTTTGAATCTTTTGGTTCATAGACAGTTGGGGGGTACAACAATTGATGGTTTTAAAATCCTTGATTGGTCACCTGATGCAGATGTGCTTGCATCAGTGACTTCAGGTTTCTTTGTTTCAACAGATTTTTCATTGCTTGACTGAGATGAGGTGTCATCAACAGTGAGTCTGACTTTGCATTATGTTTTCAAAGCTTCAATTGGTGCAATTGCAGGTGAGTACTCAATAGGTGGTTCAACATTGTCGTATCTAACAACAGCTTTACCATACATCCCTCCCAACCATAACTTTTCAGCCTTTTTGTTTGAAGTTTGAAATTTGTCACAAGTGAACAAAGCATCTTTCAGTTTGATTTCAAGAGTGTCAACCTCAGCCTTAGCATCTTTGGTTTATTTTCTTGAATTTTTCAGTTTAGACAGTAAATCACCAAGCTGTGTTTTAAGATTTGAGTTGGTTTGTTTTCAGTTGTTCAAATTCTTTGTTGACATTTGCAATCTTAGCAATATAAGATGACTCGGTTTTTCTAAAACATTCCTTTAACTCATTCAGATTTGAAACTTTACCAATTAGATCAGTGTTGTGATTTCTATACTTTGTCACTTGTTCAATACATGCAGGTCTGCATAAGTTCTCTAAAACCTTTTTAGGAATAGGATTTACCTGATCTGAAGTGAAGTCTTCTTTGGCCATCAAAGCTTGATTAATTGGCTCAAACTCAGCTTATGAAGTCTTCCCATTCTACACATTCAGTTTGATTTTCTACAGCAGCAACAACATGTTGATGGTTTTCACTTCCGGATGGTTTTGGTGGGGTCGGTTCCTGACCAAAACTGTAAGCAGAGTTGTTGTTTGAGTTTTTGTGGTTGTTTCCACCATGGTTCTTCATTTGGGCATGACCTTGGATCTGTCCTTCTCTTCTTGGTTGTGAGCACTCTCTTGTAAAGTGTCCAAGTTGGTGACAGTTGTAACATTTCACCTTGCTTTTTTCTAAGCCAATGTGAGCACCTTTTGCTCCTTTTTAGGTTCTTCCTGTTCTTTTGTAAAATCTTTGGGCTCTAAAAGACACCATAGCAAGTTGGGTCAAAATGTCCATCTCTTCTAAGTCATCAGCACCTATACATTCTAAGTCTTCATGATTGAAGCCTTTGTATGAGTCAGTTGCTACATGAGCATTTTGAGAGTTGTCAAACAAGTTGGAAGAGCTCTCTTAACACCTTGGTGTCTCAGGGAAACTGACTATAGGTGACTGACAGAAGGATGAGTTTGAAGACCTTTGGTTATGAAAATCAGTAGTAACTAGAGCAGTTGATTGCAGCTGAGTTGATTTAGAAAACGAGTTTTTCTAAAGATTTAGTTCCATTTCATATGCACTAAGTACACCATGAAGTTCACTAAGCTTCATCTTTTTCAGATCTTTACATTCTCTGATGCTAACAGTGTAAACTGTCAACATTGAAGGCATAGAACGTAGGAATTTTCTGTTTGCATCAACTTGTTCTATTTTTACATCTATTATTTGCAGTTCATCAAGTTTGAAAGTGAAATTTTCAAATTTTTGTTTCAAAACATCTTTCTTGTTTTCCTTAACTTCATTGGTTCCTTCATACATTTCACTCAAAGCATTCCACAGAGTATATGCAGTCTTAATATCCCTTAAACCTACTTAAGATGGAGTTGGGAAGTGCAGCCTGTAGAGTCCAATATGCTTTGTAGTCAAATTCAATAGCAGCATAGTCAATATTTGTGTATTCATCTAGAGGTTTTGGAATTTTAAATTCTGCATCATCAGCTGATGAAACCATGGGACTGTACGGACCTTCAGTCAAGGACTTCAATATACGGCGATCTAGGCTCCTAAGAAAACCTTCCATCCTGAGCTTCCAAGTGTCAAAGTCAACAGGAGTGAACATTGGTGGTTTGTTAGTGCTGCCGTTTGAAGATCCTAAACTGAGTTCATTCATTTTGAAAAACTTTTGAAAGACGAAAACAAAGCTTGTAAAGTAAACTAGTAGAGTATCAACTTTGAAGCACTGTAAGTCTTCAAAGTGAGAGCCAAAGCTTTGATACCACTTGTAGGATCGGTGTTAATCAGATTTAACTTAACAAGAAACTCTCTACTGGTAAATATAACCTTGCGAAATGAAGGTATATTGCACTTTACTTAAGCATTATTTAGTTCGATTGTATAATGTAAATGTTTGATTGCATAAAGATAGTAACAACAAAGTATAAAATAATCGGCACTATTTTCATTAACTAAAAGTTACACTATTACAAGGTCTTAGAACAAGTTAATATGTCTAATGCTAGGTCTAGGCGTTTTGTCATTGTAATGATCGTTTTGTAAGTTCTGGTCCCAGCGTACCAGTGGACGGACCAGATGGTACGCAGCCACGGACCAATTGGTACCAAATCGATCACATCATGCATTAGTAAGATCCGAAATTGTGTTGTACAAGTGGTATCAGAGCCCGAGTTGCTCTTTTTCTGTGATTTTTGGTCGATTTGTGGTTTCTAGAGAGAGAAACTACATTTTTTGTTCAAATTTCATCGATTCATCTCATTTCTGCATACATTCAATACGAAATTTGTTTCCAAAATGATCCGTGAGAGTTTTAGTTGAGTGTTGTATCAAATTCTCGTCCGAAAAACCAAAAATATCAAAATTCGTTCGAATCTCAGTTGGTACGTCGCTGGTAAGGTCCAAGAACACGGTGGTACGTTGTTGGTACGCACGGAAATCTCCTTTGTGGTTCTGGTATGCTAGACCTAGTCCGGAAGACAATCTTCTTAGGTGGTCCATGATGGTTGCTGACTGGTACGTTAGCAGTTACGCCGTACCAGTCTGGTCCGCTTCAATTGTGGTGCGCGAGTTAAGTTGGTCCGTCGGTGGTACGCCTGAGATAGTCTGGTCCGTGTGTGGTACGGGGTTGTAAAGTGGTATGCTGAGATTTTTTCTGGTATGGAGATCGATTATTTGGTACGCCTGATCAGTTTTTGAGATAGTGATCATGGATCAATTCCAAGCATTTGCTGCAATGTCAACAACCGTTCAAGCTCTATTGAACTACGATAACGAGATAGGAACCACGAACAAGGCCCCTAAGTTGATGAAATTCGAAGATTTTCACAATTGGAAGACTCTTTATGAATCGTACATAGGCGTAACTGATGTTACAGTTTGGACTCCAATGTTAGATGGTTATGAGGTTCCAAAGTTTCCAAGTGGTGTTAATGTTGGTGAAGTAAAGCCATACAATAAGATGAACGATGCTGAAAAAGAAGCTTTTGAACTAGAGAAGAAGGCTTATTCTAACTTATCAATAGCTTTACCAAAGGATATCTTGCATCAATTTAAAATGCACACAACATCTAAAGCATTGTGGGATGCGTTGTGTAACCGATGTGAAGGCAACGCCCAATATAAGAAAAGCAAGAAGAAGGTATTATTGATAGAATATGATGACTTCTGTCACGTCCAAAATGAAACAATTAATGATCTTATATCAAGGCTGTCACATTTGGTAAGTGAGCTTGAAATTGTTGGGGTGAAGAAGGAGGCAGGTGAGTTGAAAGAAAAACTATTGGATGCATTACCAGCAAAATGGGAATGATATATCTTGCTTCTAACTCATGATAAAGGATTCGATGATGTTTCGTATGATGATCTAACTAGGAACTTGTTGGCATGAAAATTGGATGTGATGCGAGTGAAAACTCTTCTAGCACAAGTTCATAATCCAGATGTGTATTTTGGAGAAAATGCATCAACAATGCATGCTAAAGCCAAATCTAGCACAAATCTACCAACTACTGCATTCTATGTTAAAAATTCTTCGGGTGGTCATGCTAGTGTATCTCGGGGTTCTTCTGGTGAGAGTTATACTCAAAAGGCTGCAGTGACATATCTGGTTTACTCAAATCAGTCTGCTTTTGCATCTAACCAGAATGCTTTTTCAGCCAAAACTACAAATGATTTTATGGCGTTGTTTTCAGCAATGGTTTCTTCTTACGATGGGGTAGTGGCAGGAAAGCTGACAAGTGCTTAGTTAATAGATGAAGACTATGAGCAGATTGATCCTGATGATTTAGAACTTATGGATATCAATTGGTCAATGGCAATGCTTGTCCGGAGGGGTAAAAATTTATACAAAGAACGGGACGCAAAGATCTAAACCCTGAAGGAAAACTTGGGTTTGACAAATCCAAAGTTCGTTGCTACAATTGTCGAAACTATGGCCATTTTGCCAAGGAATGAAATAAGGGAAAGAAGCAAGATACTTCGAAATTGTATCAAAAGTATGTGGCTCAAAGTGCTAAAGCATCAGGAAGCAACTCTAATCCATCCAGTTCAAATGCAAATGCTAATGCGTCGAATCCAGACTCTAAAGCATTGGTTTCCTAAACTGGTGAAGGCTACGATTGCAGTGCAGATTTTCTTGATGAATCTGCGTTTCTGTGTACTGAAGATCGAAGTGTGAAAATTGAAGATGATCCTGAACTTCCAGGGGAAGACTTCTTTGGAGATGGTCAACAAGCATTCATGGCCGATATTCAGGTTGATTCTAAACCCTGTGAGAATTGCATGACATCTGCTAACAAATTGAAGGAACTTTCTGATGAGAAAGTTATGTATTATGACAAATACATGTTGGCAGAAGAAAACACAAAAATTTACAAACAAAGGTGGGAGGCCGTTAAGGCTGAACTGAAAAGTGAACATGCTTCGACTTTGAGCACAAAAATTGAATCGAATAAGAAAACTGAAGATTACATTTTTTGTGAAAAGCAGCTTGTAGAAGCTAATGCTAAAGTTCTGAATTAAACATTGAAATTCTAGATCTTCAAAGACAACTTGAAAATTTCAAAAATTCAGCTTCCTTTGCAAGTTTTCTTTGCAAAGATGAAACTTTAAAAGAAGTGTTCAAAGAGTCGAAATGCAATTCAGTTCCACCACCGATTGTTCATGGTTTGGAACCAACTGACACTGAAACCAAACCATCCATTATGTTTGACTATTCTAAGTTCACTGAGAACTTGATTGGTACTTCTGATAAACACATAGGCACTTATAAGAAGAAGCCTGGCAAACATGTGTCCAAGTTAAACGATGATGCTCCAAAACAAAATGAGTCCAGTGATTCTGTGGGTGACAAACTGTGACTAAGACTAAACCAATTGTTTCTGTTAAATTGACACCTTTGGAGGAGGCTATGAAAATAATAGAAACTGAAAAGAAAATGAAAACTTTTAAACATGAAAAATTTGCCAAAGGTTAATATCTGTTTTATGAAAAGGACTTGGTAACTGAAAGCTTTAAAACTACACCTAATGTTAATATAATTCCAGTTGCTCCTCCTAAGTTAGTGAAATTTAGTGGTGTTGGTTTTGGATCAGCTTCTGAAAATTCTGAGGTCAATCAGAAGAAACCTCAGATAGTTCAGAAAAATGACAAGAAATTGAAAGGTAAAATTGAGACTGGTGAATCATCTCAGAAATTGAGAATGTATTGTCTCAAATGTAGTAATACCATTTTTTCTGATGAGATGTTTCCATTATGTTGTGTTGATCCAAAACGAGTTGCTAAAGTATTTTATGCTGAGTTTGAAGAGCATGTTGTATCTGATCATGAAACTGTGGCAAACGTTTCATTACTTGATTATAAATCGAAGGAAAATGATCAGAGCTCTCGAAACAGATCATACTCTTCAAACAATCAAAGATCTGATTATAGATCTTCTTCCTCAAATGATCAGAAATTCAACTCAAAGCCAAAAACTTTCAAATACTCACCAAAGAGTTTTTACAACTCTGATGGTCAGTTTTCCACAAAAACAAATGCTTTTCATTATGAATCATACACTTTTTGTGAAGATTATAAATTCTATGATGATTTTGGTCAATTTAAGCAAAACAAAGTCAAAAGGGTCAAACCAAAAGGTTATTCTGATCAATGCGGAGTCGATGAGTATGGCTTTTATAAAAAATTGGGGTATATTACTCCTTTGCTTAAACCTCTTCCGATTTCCAAATCTTGGAGGTTTAAGACTAAGGCACCCAAGAAAGTTTCTCAGCCCATATGTGATGATAGCACCTCAAATGATTCAGGAAATGGCTTTCCTATGGTCTTTGTTGATCGTAGGAGGTGTTATCATTGCTATCAACAGGGTCATCTACGAAATAGATGTCCAATTTTCGCAAAGAAACGTGCTTCCGCTGTTAGTAATGATAAATCGGATTCAGATTCAAAGTCTGATTTGAAGCCAAAGGTGATAGAAGGAAAAGTGGTTACCAAACCGTTTTTCAAAAGATAATTTTTTTTCAAAACCCAAAAATCTTTTGGTAGCTCATATACGGGTGATTCCAGCACTGATTCATCTATTCCGACATTAAGGCAAAAGTGGCTGCCAAATTTGTCTTCAAAAGCCAATGAAGATTTCTCCGAAGATACCGGTCGACCCAAAGATGAAAGCTTAGGTCCAGATTCCAACTAATTATTTGCTACTATGTGAAGGGTGCTCGAAAGCCAGCTGTCAAGAACTTCTGGGTAGTTGATAGTGGAGCATCCAGGCACATGACAGGTAATATTTCCCTGCTTTCTGATGTCAAACCAATTAACGGCGGGAATGTTACCTATGCTGGCAATAAAGGTGGAAGACTAACCGGAGAAGGAAAGATGGGCAACGAGAAGGTCACGTTCGATAAAGTTCAATTTGTGGTAGAACTGCAACATAACTTGCTGAGTGTATCACAGATTTGTGATAAGCAGTACACTGCTGCTTTCATAAGTTTTGAATGCTTGATTCTGAAACCCGGAATTCAGATTCCTGAAGATTGGATTGTGATGCGTGCGCCAAGATTTCATGATCTGTATGTGCTGAATATGAATCAAACTTCGTCTTCTGTATTGGCTACATGTTTCATCTCAAAAGCCACGGAAAAAGAATCAATTTTGTGGCATCGCTGTATGGGACACATCAACTACAGGAAGTTGAATTACTTAGTTAATCATAATATGGTAGATGGCGTTTCAAAGAATTGTTTTTCAATTAATGATGTGTGTGTTTCCTACAAGAAAGGAAAGCAACGGAAAAAGTCTCATCCTTCCAAACGTCTTAATTCAATTGTAACACCGTTGGAGCTGCTTCATATGGATATCTTCGGTCCTATGAATGTTCGTAGCGTTGATGGTAGTTTTTATTGTTTGGTCATCACGGATGATTTTTCCCGTTTCTCATGGGTGGCGTTGATGCATTCGAAAGATGAAACTCCAGTTATTATTCAGAGGTTGTTACCCAAGTTTGGATCGGTGTACAAGTACAAAATCTATCGCATTCGGACTGAGAATGGTACCGAATTCAAGAATGCTAAAATGACAGCTTTTTGTGATTCTCTTGGAATTGTACAAGAATTTAGTGCACCGTATACTCCACAATAGAACGGAGTTTGCTGTGTGCTTGGGTGCTAGGTACCAGGCAGCTCCCAAAGCTTCACATATGTTAGCAGTAAAGCGGATCTTTGCTTATTTGAAGGGTAATCCGGATCTCGAAATATGGTACCCTAATGATAACAATTTCGAGTTATCAGCTTATTCAGTCTGGGATTATGGCGGTTGTAAATCAATTTCAAGTGTACTACCGCTGGATGCGAGTTTTTGGGGGAGAGACTCGTCTCTTGGCAATGCCAGAAACAAACTTCAATTGCGACGTCTACTGCGGAGGAAGAGTATGTGGCTGCTTCCAGTTGCTGTTCACAGGTTCTGTGGATTCAACAGTAGTTACGCGACTATGGTTTGAAATTTCTTACTACTCCCATTAATATTGATAACTCGGCTGCTATTTCAATCACGAAAAGCCCCATTCAACATTCCAAAACTAAGCACATTGACATAAGATATCACTTTATCCGTGATTTCTATGAAAAGAAACTAATTGATTTGCAGAAAATTCACACGGATTTTCAAAGAGCTGATTTATTCACAAAAGCGTTTGATAAAACCCGTTTTCAATTTTTATTGCAAATCAATGGTGTTACTCGGTTAAATGCCAAGTAAACTGGTTCAGTTGATCACTTTTAATTTCTTTTATGTTTTCCTTTGTTTTCTGCTTTTTAGGGGAGAATTATGGAAAAATATAAAAATAGTGTGTTTTCTTGTATTCAAAAATGAAAAAGCATAAAAAAATTGGAAAAATTAAAAATTGTGAATTGTGATCCAACCTCGTGAGAAATGATAGTACATCAGTGAATATTACTGACCATGAATAAAATAGATTGAAAGGTTGTAAGTTCTTGCTTGTTTCATTGAATGTGTCAATCAATATCTGATACTTGCTAGTATGATATAAACATACGATGGCCTGAAATCTGTGGTGTAACATGATTCTTGTGGTTGTGTAATCTTGATATTAGCTGAAAAATACAAAAATAGAATAAATAAGTGTTCTAATGTATGCATGCTTTCTTTTGAAAGATTTAAACTTGTTTGATTTTCTTTATTTTGTCAAACGATCGGACTTTCTCTGCGTATCGAAAGATCGACTTGTTCGTTTGACGTTCTGCTTTATTTTCTTTAGTGTTTCATATAATTCATCGGACTTTCTCTGCGTGTACGGGAGTACCGACCTGATTGTTATTAAGTTATACAATTTCAACTTTTTTTGCTTTCTTATTTTCCTAAACAATCGGACTTTCTCTGCGTGCTCACAAGGCTGACCTGATTGTTGTTTGTTTAGGGTTCTGCTTTCTTTCTGCATGAAACACTATGAACAACTTATATCTGTATATATACTATGATGAATAAAAGAAAAATAATAAAAATATATCATAAGTCAGATTATCAATTACTTGAATTTGTGGGTACCATGATTTATGTGCTTGAAAAATATAACTAATTCATATCAGAAAGCAGCAAAAATTGATTTGATTTGACTGAAATAAACATGAAAGTGTTGTATTCGTGGACTACTTGGCTTGCATGTTGATTAGATTGAAATTGAAATGTGTTAAGTGCATCTCACTGATATGATCTCATGTTGCGATCTTTCTCACAAAAACATAATTTATTGCATTTACATTTCAGTTTTTTGTTGATTCTTTGGTTTAGAAAATCTCAAAAAAAGATTTTTGGTGTGTTTTAGCATAAATTCGATAAATCAAAAAGATTTTAGTGTGTGTTGATATAAAGTTGTTAAAATTTAAAAAGATTTGATTTCTGCTTTATTTTTTATCAGCTGAATACAGGAACGGAAAACTTTTTGTTGATAGAACCACAATCGAAGCTTGAATCAGCTCATCATTTTTTAATTTGAAAAATCATGAATTTTTTGGTGTAAAATATCAAAGTTAAAAGAATAAGGGTAAAATGGTCATTTGACCAAATTATGGTCCGGACGTACTATGTGGTACGCTGGGACGGACCACTTTGCATATAAATGGGTGAAAGTGGTACGTAAGTCTCATAACCCACGTACCACTTCCAAATTGCTCTGTGAAACCCTAAGTTCATCACACCTGTTTTTCACCGATTTTTCACTCGTTAACGAACCTCTGCTCAAATTTCTTGTTGCTACAGGTAGGTCTTGAATTTGCGCATCTAATGATGGTCTTGGATTCCATTTTTGTGTTCAAAATTGCATGATTTTTAGATTTAAAGTTCCGGTTTTTCGTAAAACCGAACACTTGGTTGGTTCAGTGGGTTATAGTCCATCTTCATCAGTTTTAAGCACATGGTTTTGGTAGGTTTTTGATAGATAACAAAACCTTGTTGGTCGATTTCAAAACAAACACGGATTTGAGTGTCGAAATCGCGAAAATCCATTCGGTTGTCTGTTCTTCCACCGTACCATGTTGTACGCACGTACCAGATGTGATACACTGCCTAATGTGGTACGCGTTTGGTACGTTTGACTTTTCTGATACGTGGTCAACAAATCTGGTCCATCCGTACCAGATTGGTCCGTATGACCAAAGTGGTACGTGACGTGGTACGTTGGCTAATTTTTTCAAAAGATCAAATTTTGAGCGTTTCAAGTCAAACTTGAGTTGATTGTGAGCGGTTTTGATTCTATCTCATGATTTTAATAATAATTGTTGTTTGTGAATGTTTTAGTTATGGCAGCTTTAAAGTCAAATGAAGAACATAATATTTGTGCGTATCTCGGGGCTTCTGCAAAATGGAGATCTCAAATTGGAGGAATATTTGATTTTTTGCAAAGATCGAGAATTTATTATGTTGCTACACATGAGTGTACACCGTACAAAGATCTTCTTACTATGTTCTAGAATTCTGCACAAGTTGATTGTTCGGTTGTGCTTTCTGTGATACGTGCAAGGATTAATCAGACTGATGTCATTGTTTCTGAAGATGATGTTCGAAGGGTGTTAAGATTCAATGATCAAGAAAAATTTCCAAAGGAATTTGATGAGATAGATATGGTTGAATTGCTGAGAAGGATCAAGTATGGGGAATTTATATGTTAAATAGTTTCCTAAAGCAAATCTGAGTCCTCCATATAAATACTTGATGCATGTGATAATCCGGTGTTTTGGAAATCGACTAAGGGGCCATGAGGAGTTTGATATGAAGATTCTATCTTTCTTCACAGCTTTGGTGATGAATCGAGAGTTTAATTTCTCAGGATGGATATTCGATTACATGAAAGAGAATATTCTATCAAAGCAGAACAAGAGTGTAATGTATCCTAGATTTATTCCAATGATTCTAAATGATTTGCATCCAAATCTTCCGAAGAATCCAGCTTCTATTTTGCAATTGAAACATATGAATGAAGTTGTTGTTGGTAAGTTACCGGTGTATCAAAAGAGAAAAGGGGCAAATGTGGCTCCTCCGGTAAAGGGATTAATTGGTCACTTGGCAAAACCTGATTATGTGGCTCCTGCTAATGGTGCTGCAAGACATTATGATAGTTCTGATGACGAGTTAGAATATGATGAGAATGGTAATCCAGTGGAGGAAGATGAAAATCAAGATGATGACCAAGATGTGCATGTTCAACAACATGTAGAACAACAACCCGTTGTTTCTAAACCTGTGCAACAACAACAGCAAACAGAGCAAGTTCAACATGATCCAATTATTTCAGAAAGAGAAGTTGATGTGGCTAATTCAAAGACTGTTTCTGATGACGATGATGATGCGAGTTCGTCTGATACTAGTTCAAATTCTGGTGATTATGTTGAAATATTTCATAATTCCAGAGGGAATATGGTCAAGAAAGGATCAAAGGCTCATCTTGCTTACATGACATCAAGGAATGAAGATATTTCTAAATATGAGCATTTGACAAAGCGGTCTGCTGATAGAGAATCTGATGATGATCCGTCTTACACTCCGTCTGTGGAGGAATCAGCAAGAAAAATTGTGACTGCTGACAAAGGAAAAGCTCCAATGCACAATACTGGCAAGAAATTTAGGCAAACGATGCTGGTTAAAAGGGGTTCATTCCTTGCTGATGCAAGAAACGTTGGTAGCAGTCCGCCTAGCAAGAAGCATAAAGTTTCTAAACAGTCATCCGTTCCAAATTAACCAACCACAACCACTGCTAATGTTCAGAGTTCTGGTGTTCCACCAGTTCGAAAGCTAATTGTCAGAAATTCTTCAAGTTCTGCTTCTGCTTCAACCACTGCTACTCCTACTCCATCAACAATTTCTTCTGCTGATTTAAAGCTTGCATTACACTAGACTAGACTTGATGCTTTAGAGTCTACTAATCGTCAACAAGAAAATGAGATTCAGGGATTAAAATATATTGTAAAAGAGTTGATAACTCGTGATCGGGAAAAGTATCGTGAGATTGCTCGACTACAACAGATTTCTCTCTCTCTAGGTGAGCAGTTAAATCGTTTGCTCCAAGCTTTACCTGCTCAGGGGGAGATGAGACCAAATCCAGATGAAGCTTGTAGAGAAGATGATGATGTCTCCACGTATTTAAATGATACTGATGATCCTGAAGGAGTTGTTGGTGGAGATGGTTCGGGTGTTGGTGGTGCAGCTGGAACATCTGCTGCTGCTGGTGGGTCGACATCTCAGGGGGAGTCATCAGGAAAATATGCGTATGATGTAACCCTGATTACCAGGGTTTCTATTGAAGAAGGAGAGTAACTACATCAATATTCGAAATAGCAACTTGCTGCAATATATGCTCTGAATATTGAAGATGTTGATAAAGTTCCTTTTGCTGAACTTTACAAGGAAGATGATGCTAATGACGATGTTGAATATGAAGAGGAACATGTAGAGGTTGAAGACATGACTGTAGAAGA
>JBCNJP010000025.1:46420902-46439495 GCA_039602395.1 Deinandra increscens subsp. villosa
ACCACAGTTTCGCTAGTCGCGAAAAAACACATAAATCAGCCTAAAAATCAATCTAAGAGCTTTCATATTACATGCAGTTCATTATCTAGCATACATACCCATTTACCAACATAAATCAGTAAGCTTTAACACCTTAAACATGCATTTTCAACATCAAATCACCAAAATACATTTAAAACCCTAAAATAACTAAAATGGCACAAATCTCTATCATGGATCAGTTTTACACGTAAAGTTATCAACTTTATGGTAGATCTAGCATTCCTAAGCATTCCTACAGAAGATCTAACAATATCATGAAGGTTTAAGCATGCTTTATGAAGAAATACATAGAAAACACATAAAAATGGCATAAAGGAAGGTTTTGGGACTCACGATTCGATCAGGGAATCGAATGGTTGGTGTCTTGAGGCTGAGATCTTGGTTTCTCTTGATAGTTTTCAGCTGACCAGATTCTCCAGAGAAGAGTGTGTGTTTTTGTGTAAATGAGGCAAATAGGAGAACTAGGGTTTATTAAGATTATTTATATCAGAGGCTAGTTTCGCTGGCAGTTTCGCTGGCCGGCGAAACTGGCTTTGATTATGAGTAAATCAGGCAGTTTAGCTAACTACCGGGCGACACTATAGTTTCGCTCGGTAGTTTCGCTGGAAACCTAAAACATACAAATTTGTCACATAATCAAGGATTTACAATTTGTCATGCTATTCGTAATGTTAAATCATGCATTTAAATCATATTGCACATAATGACAATCGATAAATGAACACATAGCACATATGGGCGGGTTCGGTGATCAACCAAAGGACGTGGACGTATTCGGCCTAGTTAAGTATTAGTTACTAAGTTAACACTTATAACGTAACTAACGGAAATGTCTAACGGAAGTAAACCTTGAAATTCTCGGATGTCACATCATCCCCTTGTAATTGGAATTTTCGTCCCGAAAATTATTCTTGCGTCGTAGCGTTCGCAGCATCAGCATGTCGTCGCTGGGGAAAGAAAGCAAAAGTTTTAGGGTTGCCACATTTGCCTCCTGTTAAAGGAATTTTGGTCCCCAAAATTAAATCATACCTTGAGTTTCCGTGGACGTTTGCTCGAACAAGTGAGGATACTTTTTCTTCATTTGATCCTCTCGTTCCCAAGTGTATTCAGGTCCACGCTTTGAGTTCCATCGAACTTTGACGATCGGAATCTTGCTACGTTTGAGGGCTTTCTCCTCGCGTCCCATGATTTCCACTGGTTGCTCAATGAATCTCAGATGTTCGTCAATTTCCAATTCCTCCAAAGGAATTATTTCTATGTCTTCAGCCAGACATTTCCTTAGGTTCGAAACGTGAAACACGTTGTGAACTCCATCGAGTTCTGCAGGGAGTTGTAATCGGTAGGCCACCGGGCCTACTTCCCCAATGATTTCAAAAGGACCAATGTAGCGAGGATTTAACTTTCCACGCTTTCCGAAGCGTATCACACCTTTCCAGGGAGATACCTTTAATAACACTTTGTCGCCTACCTCGAACTTCAAAGGTTTACGGCGTTTGTCGGCATAGCTCTTTTGTCTGTCACGTGCTGCGGCTATCCGCTTTCTTATCTGAATACCAGTGGTGAAACCTACAAAGACTGTCGATCAGAAGAAGTTCTTTGGAAACAAAGGTGTAACCACTGGGAATATAATCAGTTGGATGTACGACTCACAGCTCAAGTGTTATGCTGTAAAGAAGGAATTTGGTATTATCTACTTGAAGAAGGCGAAAAGGTTTGATACTTTGCCACTCTGCGATGTGAGGGAGCTGTCTAGAAAACCATTCTTAAACTATGGTGAACATCCTTCTGCTTAATTCTTCAAAAATAAGTAACAAGAAGAATGTCAAAAGATATTCAAATTCTTAAATCTGCAGAGACCGAAGTACACAGATCATCCAACAGATATTCATCCAAGAACTGGGAATGCAGTTATGGTGTTAAAGTATAAGAAGCCAGTTCAACTGAAGAAGATACCATTGAAGAAGCTTGAGCAGAATTTATAAAGACTTTGAGATGGTGGTATTATGATGAACATACTGGAGAAGCAGTGATCATTGTTAAATAAGAGAACAAGGTGGTTAGGATCTTTGATCCGATGTGGTTGATTAACCAATCTGAAGCAGATATTGACAAGCTCTATCACAACAAGATACTGTATCAGGCTGAGAATGATGAGCAAGCCTTGCAATTTCAAAGAGTGATCAGAGTGTGTTATGCATTTGGAATTTATGCTGGCAACAACCGAAGGCAATATTGGAAGAAGACTGAGACAAAAGCTTTTGAAGACTAGCATAAGACAAGGGGGAGTTTGTTAGAACAAGTTAATATGTCTAATGCTAGGTCTAGGCATTTTTTCATTGTAATGATCGTTTTGTAAGTTCTGGTCCCAGCGTACCAGTGGACGGACCAGATGGTACGCACCCATGGACCATCTGATACATAGGTAATTTGGTACGCCGGGCAGAACACTATATATAGCTTTAGCTCTTGTGTTTCAGAGTAGCTAAGAGAGTTGTGTTGCTTAACTGTGTGATATTTTAGGTGTTTGCTCTCTGTTCTCTCTCTGTAAACGTTTGAGTTTGATATCAATCAATGAAGCTTATATTTACTCTCGTGTTTTACCAAATTGATCACATCATGCGTTAGTAAGATCCAAAACTGTGTTTTACACAAGGTAATCAAGACCGTGTGTAAACAAAGAGCTAACTAAGCTATATATAGTGCAGATGAGATCAATGACTGCCATTGATCTCAAAGGATTTAATCTAAACCGTTAAACAAAAAGTCAAATACTACTACCAAAAGAATAAACGTCGACAGATGTGATATCTTACGTGTGATCAGCAACAATCTACTTTAGGAGACCGACTTTGGTAGATGTAGAAGCAACCATGAAGCTTTTGCAGGATTGGACAATCTGAAAAGACTTCTCATGAAAAGTCCAGTTGAACTCATTATCTAGTGGATAATCGAGTTCACCCGGAATATTCACTATAGGACAAAATTTGCTTCTTCCGGTTGAACTGCATGTTCCACTTGTTGGAACAAAAATCTATGTGATTGACGCCATCAAATCTGTTTACTGAAGCATTCAACTGAAGAATCCATGTGAATTGATTTAGAGACTGGGTTGTGATGCTCGAGGCTTGTAAGATCGGACCGAAGACCGTTTTCTGGAAAAGTCAACCGTTCGGGTTAACGGTCAACGTAAAAGTCAAGGGAAGATCGGTTCGAGCGAGTCAAGCTTCGGATTAATTAAATGAACTTTGATTTAATTAATATTTATGTTATTTTCTTTACTTGTAATTTTGTTCATTTACTTATGTTTTCTGTTGTTAGTCACCCTCCCTATATATAGTGAGGGTGCCCATTACAAGTAAAAGAGTCTCTGAATGTGGAGATAATGATTTTCTTCTAGAGTGTGTGAGATTTCCATTCTAAAGAGAGAAAGTGAGTCATGGATTTCTAGAGAGAGATTGATGTTGTCCTGATTTCTTGTTGTAATCATTCGAATCAATGAAATCATTTGACTTTGTTCATCATCTTTCTTATGTTTATGATTTCCTAGATTCATCTCCTCCTTCATCGTCTCTTGGGTTTTCGAATCCGATCTTCATTCTCGCTCACGATCAAGATTCTTGATGTGAAAATCGGTCCATACAAATGGTATCAGAGCAAGGTAACCGATCAGCTATCATCTCACGATGAATCTGGTCACTCGAATCGTGATTTTGAGCTTGAATAAGGTGAAGATAAGAAAACTCATTTTGGATATTTTTTTTACTTTTTTCTTCATTATTGATGGATTCTGAACAGATCTGATGTTGTTAGATGTTAGGTTATTGTTCATGGGTCCATCTTGCTGCATTTTTATCTTCTATATGTTCAAATCAGTGAGAAAATTGAAGATCCGAAGCTGTTTTTCGTAACTTGGAGTTTTTCCCGTTTTTGGGGGTTTTTGAAAATTTTTTGAGCTTGATTCTTAGTTTTCTGGGTTTTTCTTCAAGGATTTGGATGAAACGAGCTATGATTCTTAGTGGAAAACGCATTCCGGGTCCATTGGAAGCATCCATTTCGTCTGAATCTCAACAGTTTGGCCAGATCTAGAAATACACACACTAGTGTGTATTTCATGGTGTTCTTCGTGTTCTTGAGTGAATTTCTAGATTTGGGGCTGTTTTGATCAAGGTTGCTGCTGTTTACGGATTGTTCGTGGCTAGAACTATCTCGTGAATAGTTTATCTTCGTGAATCTATCACGAATCTGTAATCTACACTCATTTTGGAACATCGAAACTGCATCAAGAGGACTGTTCAAGTATGTGTTCTTCACTGTTCATCGAATTTCTAGAAATCTATCAATTTCTTGAAGCTTTGAAGATTGCCTTAGCGAACTTGAAGTCTCCTTAGCGAACTTGAATCAGTTTTAGCGAACTTGAAGTTCTGCATAGCGAACTAGTTTGCTTTAGCGAACTTCTCAGTTTAGCGAACTTTTCAGAAACCTTAGTGGAATTCTGGTAAGCTTTAGCGGACTTGTTTGCTTAGCGAACTTGTTTCTGGGTTTTCGCTCGAGATCGTTTCGGTGAATTCTGTTCGTGTAGGGTTGTAGAGGATGATCTCACGAGTTTGTGGATATAAAATTCGTGAAAAATGGTCAAGTTTTGAGGGTGTTATGGCTAAAATACGATTTTCCGGTGGACCCTCGTAAATTCGGCGATGTGCATTAGGGTTTCGGTATAGAGGAAGATGACGCTGAGGTGTCATGCATACATTGGTTAATGGAGAATTACTTCTCTCTCCTCTTGTCGACTGCCGTAGGTTTCCCATGTGCTCCTTCAATGCGCTGCTGATTTCTCATTGGTGGAATGCAATTCAATGTGGGTCCTAGCTGGAGAATTGATCCGTTGAAAGCAAATGGTTGTCGGTTGTGATTGGTGGAGGAGCATGGCGCGTGGGACACAGCCGGCGATTGAATCCTTTGAAACCCTTTTGTTTGTCGCATTCTGATTGGAAGACTCTCCTTTCACACGGATCATGGGCTACAACCGTTAGATGCGCGCTTTCTGGACCATTGGATATTTTTGTGTGCTTCTTTTGCTGTAATCTGATTGGCCCATTATCTATCACGCGGATCATGAGCCTACAGCCCTTGGATCCATTTTTTTTCTACCGTAGATGAATTTTTCATGGCTGAAGCTGATTGGTGGAGGAGATATCACATGGATTATGCTTTCTTTTGAGTATTTTTTAAAGACTAATTAAACTTTTAGCATTATTCATTAAATGGGGGTATTTGTGACAACCCGTAAAAATTTCCAGGTCAAACCCATTACCTTTGACTTTTATCGTTAACGCTAATACGTGCTTTATCTGTTAATTATCTGATCACTGCCTGTTAACTAGAATATATATATAACTGTCTGATTAATTCCCGAGTTTATATCAACGATTTTCATTCAATTCAAAAATCAAGAAAATCCACTAATGACTTAGTGGAATTTTAACAACAAGAAAACTATATAAAATGTAACTTTTATATATTCTTCACCCGGTGTCCGAACTGACTTTTCGACACATCAAAAATTTAAGCAAACTTTTATGAAACTAAAAGTTTTGTCAAGACTTGAACTCCTCAACCCATTACACTCAGAAAAACCCGAACGTCAACCGAACCTCGAACCCGTAACCCCGTTGGGCCCAGTCAGGCCCAACAGTCTCAAAACTTATCCGTTCGACCCGAAAATTTTACCGATGACTCGGTGTAACCCAACGAGCGTTTTGACATAACCCGCCAACCCGTAACCCGACCCGATCACCGGCCCATTAACCGGCCCAGTAACCGAACCGAGAACCTATTGCCCAGCCCGGTTACCCGGCCCGATCCGGCCCGTCTCCGGCCCACCCTCTCGGCCCACTTTCGGCCCAAGGGCCAACCGGCCCAAACTTATATTTTTTTTAAATATTTTTGGCCCACTCTTTTAAGCCCAATGTTTATAGATTAAACCCAACCAAATTTTTCTATAAAAGCCCACCACCCTTGTAATTTTTATAAAACTAAAACTTTATAAAAATTAGTGGTTTCATGTAAACTTTTTATAAAAGCTAGACTTTTAATAATTCTCAACTCCATGGAATTTTTATAAAAAGTCACCATCTCTTTTAATCACCTACACTTTATAAAAATCTAGATATTTTTATAAAACCCACAAGCCTAATTAATCTAGGCTTAGTTGTCATTTTATTACCTAAAGGTTATTACACACAAGAATTAGTATAAATAGGAGGCCAAGACACCCCATTTCCCTTGCACCAACCCAAACACTTCTACCTCCCCCCAAAACTCCCTCTCTTCCTCCCTTGGTTTCGGTCACCGAACCATCACCTCCTCCCCTTTTTCCGGCCGTCGGCCACCACCACTACACCACCACTAAGCCGCCACTCAACCGCCGCTAACCACAACCCTTCTCCTTACTCTTTTTGTGAGTATTTCTAAATCCTTTCCCTTACATTTCTATACTTAGTCAAACACCCAAAACAACCTCAAGTCTTGATATAAAAAAAACTTAAAACTTTCTTTCTCTAATCCTCTAAAACAACCAACACTTGGGTTAATTATACAAGTGACTTGATCTTAACACATTTTGGTGTCTTAAGACTTAAAGAAAGCCAAGATGTGAGGTTGTACACTAAAGAAACCAAATTGGGAGTATTGTGTATCAAAACCTAGATCATTTATATTTATCTTGCATTTAATTACTTGTTATTTAATTTATTTACTTGTATTTAATTTCTTGCAATTTATTTACTTGTTATTTAATTATCTTGGTCCTAACACTAATGTGTTAGTTGATTTGTCCTAATACTTCATGTATTAGTAAGATTTGTTCCCTTGGTGAACATAAAGGTCCTAGCTAATGCTAGTTGATTATTTATTTATTTGTTATATTTATAACTAACTCATGACTTAAATAAATGATCTAACAACATTAACTTGTGATAAACAAACCCATGACTTAATCCCAACACTTATGTGTTAGTAGAAATCTTGATAAGTCATGGAGATATAAAACATAATCATTTAACAAGTTAGATGACCAACTAGAACCATGAAATTAATTTTGATAAACAAAGACTTGTTTATAAATTAATAAATCAAATATTCCTAAAGACATGGAATAATTGTATTTTTGAACCTTAAAAGACTTGGATTCTATTAAATAATATCAAGTCAACTTGTTATAAAATATGTTTATTTTATAAAACTAGTCACCAAAACTCAAGACCTTATTGTGTTGGTGAATTTATTTCACCAAGGCCTTTAAAATAGATTTTATATTTTTACTAAGTCAAGTAAAAATGCATTTTTGACATCTCATTTATATCTAATTATTTGGACTTTATCATATGAATGTTTAACTATAAAAAGGTATTTTTATAAACTTTGATCAACTCCTATAAGTCTAGTTTCAAGTTGATGATTTTTATAAGATAAAATGGGACTTTTATTTATAAAAATAAGCTAAAAAAATTGTCACAGATCAGATCTGATCCCGACACGTTTTCGACACATATTTTTGATGTCTTAAATAAACCAAAGTGACCGGAATAGAGAAACGTTGCGTAGGGAGAAAACCGGGATCAAAACGGATTTATACGCAACGAGAAAAACTCAATTCTAGTGACTTATTTCAAAACCGACCAAAATACATTTTTAGACTTGAAACTAACTTAAAAGATCATTCTTGACATTTTCCTAAAAATATATAAAGTCCAAGTACGATAAAAATCTATTTATTAAACATAACCGGTAACTACGTTTTCTACAACTTTAAATAAATATTTTAGTTATAAAATATTTAAACATTTCGACACCAAACGTTTTGACTTGGAAAATAACCATTGACGATTTCTAAATAAAAACGTTCGCTTTTTAAGTGGTAACGTAAAACGCTTTCGACGTTCTAAACGTCAAATAATTATATTGAACATATAATTATTTTAACACTTATACTTTCAACTTATCAAAAGATGGTCATCTTAACTTAACATGATTATGACTTTAGTCAAATGAATCTATAAAATCTTTTATGAATGTATAAGTATAAATACAAAGACTTGTATTTATTTTTAACCAACTTATACTATTTCAATAAACCTTGTCACACATTTTCACTTGAAAATATTTATATAATTATTTTGCCAAATAATTATAAAAGTCTTAAGTCATGACATATAACCCTATAAATAATAATAGACTTTATTATTTATTTCATTGTTTAAAACTTGGTCGATTTCTTTTAAGTTAAATTGATTTATTTAACTTTCCTTTATATTTATTTTGACATAAATATAAGTATTGATTTCGTATATTTATTTGATCAATAAATATTATCAAACGGACTTTCCAAACAAATACAAACGGGATATTATATCAAGACTTGACCGGTATCGTTTGGGTGACTTTATTGTTACTCAATGACCAAATGCCTTATATATATACATTGTCTTATTATTATTATTATTAGGACGTTAATTGCATACCTCGTTTCCGGATTTGCATACTTGTCCTTATTTCGCCTCGATCAGGTGAGTTTCACGGCCCCTTTTCCTTTACTGTTTTTAACTATGGGGGAGAATTCATGAAACATTAAACTTTTTCAGATATATACAATGTGAGTTTCACGGCCCCTTTTCCTTTACTGTTTTTAACTATGGGGGAGAATTCATGAAACATTAAACTTTATACATCTTTTGACTTGTATACAATGCCCCTTGTCTTTTAAACTATTTTAAATATCTTGGGGGATCATTCCTGAAAACAAACAAACAAACTTTTACTTGACATTATGGTTGACTGTACAGACGTATGATTACATGTTCTTTTCCGTATCCCAAACAAGGGTACATTTCGTTATAAACGTTTGTACAACAAAACCCCACTATTAATTAAATTCGATTAGTTCTTGTACGAAACGATAACTAGTGAATAGATCTATTTGGGTTGACACCCCTGCCCAGATTGGTAGCTCCAATCCTGACTCCGTACATTGTCAAGGGGTACACGTCAGTTATTCTGTTCATTCGGTATTCAGGGATAGAATGCCATGAGTGGGAAAAGTTAGTGTTCGAATTTAAGGTTCATGTGAGATCATAACAACAATATCTGTAAGCCGAGTAATGTACCGTGCAAACCGTGATGTGCACAAGCCATTCATTAAGCCGTGCAAACATTGATATGCACAAGCCATTCATTAAACCGTGCAAACCTGATGTGCACAAGCCTTTCAAACAAACTGTGCAAAACCTGACATGCACTAGCTTTTCATTAAACAGTGTAAAACTTGACTTACACGATTCTTTTACTACATGTATTTGTATGCCTTAAACTGTTTACAAACCATTTGTAGAATCATCAAACCTGTGAACTCACCAACTTTATGTTGACCTTTTTAAGTTCATGAATTCTCAGGTATTCAACTGCTGATTGCTTGGATTGACATTCATCATTAGGACCTGCATGTTGTTTGGTGTCATAGTCAACACTTAGAGCATTTGAAGTTTTCATCACAATTACATCAACTTAGAATCGCCGTACTTTTAAACATCAACTTTGTAATCTTATAATCAATGTTATACTATCACTACTTTCCGCTGCAACTTGTAAGACATTTTGTATAAATCAAGAAGTTTCATTTTGTTTAAATCATATAGAGGTCGTTCAATATATCCATGACTATGACTCCATGACGTCACACGCCTCCGTTCCCGAAAGTTCAGGGTGTGACAGTATTTCTTATCAGTCTTTTACGAGACGAACGAGATAACGCCACGACGGAATTTCAGAAATTTTTTATTGGTCGTGGATTATTCCGATTTATTTATTGGGGTTCTCGTTTATTGACGTCACGTGCGCGTTTGCTATCGACCACTGACGGGTTAGCTTTATTATCCGGTTAATTATTCAGCTTTCTCGTTACGTCTCACGGTTTTATTTTTAGCCGATGCAACGCTAATGTCAACTAACCGGATTAACTGGAATCTCAGTTAATTATTGCAATTTTTCCGATTAAATCTCTCGAGAAGCCGTTCCTTGATGAAAATTGATGGAATTTTTCAGATCGCTCCGTTTTCACCGGTTGACTCATAAATCTTCACGGAATATTTTTTCCGAGCTCATTTTTCTTCGCCCAAAATTACGAAGACTCAGGTTATGATTATTTTATGCTCGGGACCTCAGTTTTTCTCCGATTTGATGTTTATATTCACATCCAACCTCAGTCACACGGATTATTCACGACTGTTAGCATCCGGCTTCTGGTTTTTCGTGAGATTGTCCGATTTCAATATTATTTATCCGGTTTCTCTAGGAAACCGATCGCGACGGTTCGACTCTCCACATCTAATTTTATGCTTCCGACTGGATGTTTTTGGAGAGATTTAGAGAAATAGGAGGAATTATTATGAGACTAGATTATCAGGCTGATTATCCGGAGTTAGAGCATGTTCGATGATTGACTGGTTTATCTGATTCAGTTTGTTGCGGTTTTAACTCCGATGTTCAGCATTTTCTTAGTATGTACCCGACCGTGTGAACCAAGTGAGCGGAACACTTGGATCTCGACTGGAGAAACGAGAAAAGAAGAAGCTTATTCAGAAGGGGAATTTCTACGACAAATGGCTTCGGGTTTATCAGTTATTTATTACAGATGTATGACAGAGTGGTTCTTCAGAAGTTGAACAGATTTGAAAGCATCAGTCAAGGGGGAAAATGTTGGAACAAAAATCTATGTGACTGACACCATCAAATCTGTTTACTGAAGCATTCGACTGAAAAATCCATGTGAATTGATTTAGAGACTGGGTTGTGATGCTCGAGGCTTGCAAGATCTGACCGAAGACGGTTTTCCGAGAAAGTCAACCGTTCGGGTCAACGGCCAACGTAAATTCAATGGAAGATCGGTTCGAGCGAGTCAAGCTTCGGATTAATTAAATCAATTTTGATTTAATTAATATTTATGTTATTTGCTTTACTTGTAATTTTTGTTCATTTATGTTTTCTGTTGTTAGTCACCCTCACTATATATAGTGAGGGTGCCCATTACAAGTAAAGGAGTCTCCAAATGTGGAGATGATGATCTTCTTGTAGAATGTGAGATTTCCATTCTAGAGAGAGAGAGTGAGTCATGGATTTCTAGAGAGATTGTTGTTGTCATGATTTCTTGTTGTAATCATTTGGATCAATGAAATCATCCGACTTTGTTCATCATTTTTCTTATGTTTATGATTTCCTAGATTCATCTCCTTGATCATCATCCCCTATGGGTTTTTCGAATCGGACCCTCGTTCTCACTCACGATCGAGATTCTTGATGTGAAAATCGGTCCTTACACCACTTGAACTCGAGATTTCTGCTTTAACTTCGACTTCATCCAGAATACTTCAGAAATGGCTTTCAGCCGGAAATCGCCAAAGTAATATTCCTTACAAAGGTTTTGCGGAGTGATAGAGGAGATGAATATGTTTCACCGTTTGTGGCCTTATGTGCACAAAGTGGAATTTTCCATGAGACCACTACACCTTATTCTCCACAATCCAATGGCATAGCAGAACAAAAGAACCGTACATTGAAAGAGATGATGAATGCCATGTGGATTAGTTCAGGGATAAGCCTGTACATGTGGGCTGACACCATCTTGACGACTAGTTATCTTTTAAATAAGATACCTCGCAAAGATAAGGACAAGAATCCTTATGAACTATGGACGGGCTTAACACCATCCTACATATACTTGAAAGTATGGGGGTGCCTAGCTAACGTGTTAGCACCTTTGCCTAAGGTGAAAAGGATAGGACCCAAAACCGTGCACTGTATCTTCATTGGATACACGAAAAACAATAGTACATATCGGTTTCTTGTCCATGACTCGAAAAATCCAGATATACACGAAGGCACTATCATGGAATCAAGGAATGCTTTATTCTTTGTTCCCGTGTTTGTCACAGGACCGCGCGAGTACGTCGACACCATCTATTGGTGACGAAGTGCATGAAGACATTCATGAACAGCCATTTGTTGGTAACGAAGTTCATAATAACATCCATGCGCAACCTGCTCCTAAAGAGAATGAGCTTAGAATGAGTAAGCGACAAAGGGTTGAAAAATCCTTTGGTCCTGATTTCTTGGCCTACATGGTAGAGGGTGAGCCCAATACCTACCACGAGGCGGTAGTCTCTTCTTATGCACCTCAATGGAAAGAAGTCACCAAGACTGAAATCGAGGCGGTAGTCTCTTCTGATGCACCTCAATGGTAGAGGGTGAGCCCAATACTTGAGAGCTTGTCTGTGACATCCGAGAATTTCAAGGTTTACTTCCGTTAGACATTTCCGTTAGTTACGTTATAAGTGTTAACTTAGTAACTAATACTTAACTAGGTCGAATACGTCCACGTCCTTTGGTTGATCACCGAACCCGCCCATATGTGCTATGTATTCATTATGGTTGTCATTACGTGCAATATGATTCAAAATGCATGATTTAATATTATGAATAGCATGACGAATTGTAAATCCTTGATTATGTGAAAACTGACCACTTTTGGGTAACCAGCGAAACTACCGGGCGAAACTATAATGTCGCCCGGCAGCTTGTTGGCTCACTTGTGATCAGAGCCAGTTTTGCTTGGCCAGCGAAACTGCCAGCGAAACTAGGCCCTGATATATAATAACATAAAACCCTAGTTGCCTCATTTTGTTGCACCATTCTCTCCAAAACACACACACACACCTCTGGAAATCTGATCAGTCGAGAAACACAACCAAACATCAAGATCTCAGCCTCAAGACAACATCCATTCGATTCCCTGATCGAATCGTGAGTCCCAAAACCTTTCCTTTATGCCATTTTCCATGTTTTTCTATGTGTTTCTTCATAAAGCATGCCTAGATCTCTGTGATATTGTTAGATCTTCTGATATGTTGCTTAGGATTGCTAGATCTACCACAAAGTTGATAACTTTACATGTGAAATCCATCCATGACAAAGATTTATGCTATTTTAGTCATTTTAGGGTTTTATATGTATTTTGGGTGATTTGATGACAAAATGCATGTTTAAGGTGTTAAAGCTTACTGATTTATGTTGGTAAATGCCTATGTATGCTAAATAATGAATTGCATGTAAAGATGGAAGCTGTTAGGTTGATTTTTAGGCTGATCCGTATGTTTTTCGCGACCAGCGAAACTGTGGTGTTCTCTGGGCGAAACTGTCCAGCGAAACTATGTATATCTCCTTCCAGCGACACTATGCAGCGAAACTGCAGTGTCGCTGGGTAAACCAACCAGACCAGCTCGAGCGAATCTACCGAGCGAAATTCCCTGAACGAAAGTTCAAACCAGTTTCGGGCGAAACTAGGCTAGCGAAACTGTGCCAACAGTTTCGAGCGAAACTAGCCTAGCGAAACTGTGTCATCGGGTGTTGCCTAGCGAAAGTGCTGCCCGTGTACACAGCGAAACTGACTAGCGAAACTGCTAGCGAAACTGCTAGCGAAACTGAGACCAAAATCTAAACTTGTATAATTTGCTTGAATGTTATGCCATGACTTACATGATTATGCCATGATGATACATGCTTTGATTTCTGATATATATATGAACCCTTGTTTATGATCAACCATCGGTGTCGTGTGTCTGTATGTCGAGTCGTAGTTCCAACGTGCTATGTTATGGGCCATAGTGACGTTAAGTAAAGATTAGACACAAAACTAATACTTAAGACCTAAACGTGTTCATAGGTCTTCATTAAGCATACTTGGAATATTAGCAAGTGTAGCAGTGCAACCAAAGGTGAGTGTCACTAACCCGGTTACCGTGAACCCGTTTGGGTCACACCGATCAACTAAAAGTAAAACAATGCTGACAAACTCGAGAGTGCGAGGCACCTCCCTGATGTACGTGAAAACTCGGAGTGCTCGACACCCATTAGATGAACTTAAAGTGTTTTATGGGAAACACTTGTGAAACTTAACAAACAATTTCTTAAACAAAAACCGTTTTAATATGGCTAGCGTAGGTTAAAGTCTAAACCACATGATATCACATGATTTCTAAGGATGCCTTGAAAACTTAAAAGTCCTCAACTAAATTGTACCATTAATTGTAAAGCGAGGGGATGTTGGGTAGATCTACTGGAGTTTGACAAACTCCGCCCCGTGGCACGGGGAGTGCATGGAGGTACAATATCAGCCTATCTGACCGTGATCCCGAGAGGACACGGGGGAGGCAAATCCGCGATGACGTAGGTCCGCAGTACTAGATGGCACAGCCACTACAATAAATTATAGTCAGCTTTGGTGCAAACTTCCTTAGTGCATGGAACAACGGATTAGCTACCCGCGATATCGGTTGAGCACTTTAACTATACAAAACTAGTACATACCCGATAACGTAGGTTACGGACAATACTTTTACTAAACCACGATACTATGATTCTGATTAACACAAGCATTGGTTTTCACAAATAAAATGTACATAAAGATACGTTCGTACGATTATGATTATTAGACCGGGCCGCTGCGTGACAAGCCCACTGTGAACTCACCAACCGTTAGGTTGACACTTGCATGGTTTAAACTTTTGCAGATCGCTAAGGAGTATCCGCTGGAGGTTGGCATGGCACGAGAAGACATTTATCTTTGTTTAAACTAAACTTGGGGATTTTAAAACAATGTTTATGTAAAGCACGTGGTTAGTGCTAAGACAATATTTTATTCCGCTGCGTTGTATTTGAGACTTTACTTTATAACTGATTTTTGAACTAACTCTGATTCATTTAGTATTTGTAACTAATGGTTGTGGGTCCTGGTCTAGCCGCACCCCTTAACGGTATAAACTCCGTTAGTGGTTATTTGGGGGTGTGACATTGTCGATCTTCTAGATGGTTGTAAAGCACTTGGATATCAGTGGCTATTCAAGAAGAAGACTAAAGCTGATGGAACCATTGATAAGTACAAGGCGAGTTTAGGGCTCAAAGGATACAGGAAAAAGTAGGGTCTGGATTACTTTGATACTTACTCACCTGTGACGCGCATAACCTCTATAAGTTTGGTGCTTGCAATAACAGCTTTACGAAATTTGGAGGTTCACCAAATGAATGTTAAGACCGTGTTTCTAAACAGTGATTTAGATAAAGAGATCTACATGGAACAACCTAAGGGGTTTTCCACTCCTGGACAAGAAGGCAAGGTGCGTAGACTCGTGAACTCTTTGTATGGCTAGAATCAAGCTCCAAAGCAATGGCACCAAAAGTTTGACCATGTCATGCTTGACAATGGATTCAAAATAAATGAGTGTGACAAGTGTGTCTATGCAAAAGACACACCTAGAGGTTATGTGATACTATGTCTCTATGTAGATGACATGCTTATCGTTGGGAGTGACGATAAGTGTAGCCCCATGGACAACCTATTTTGCATGCAAAATTACTGAATTTCACATCTGAAATTCGTTGAAGAGAAAAAAAAACTTTTCTTTATTTTTTCCAGCGAATTTCCTTTGCGAAATAGAGTAATTTCGCATGTAAAATAGGTGTTACTTTTTTTTCTTTCTAAATAAGTGTTACTTAATTTTGCATGTGAAATAGTGTAATTTTATGCCACGTGGCATGGCAATGGGCCAACATAAAAAAACGAAAAGACAAAACCGCTAGAAGACAAAAAAATGTTGAATATTATTTGATAATTGTATACATGTGTAATATGTAAATTAATTCTATATAAATTAGTTTCCGCCACTTGTCAAGGGACTATTTTGTTCTTCTTCCTTAAGGCTAAAACCCTGCGTGCATGACGTGTTTCATTTATTTTTTTTATACATAATCATAAGTGTATTGTTTAAAGGCGAACACATCTTAAGTTATATATTTCATATCATATTTAAAATGTGGCAAATTGCTAAAGATCTATACACCCTTGTTGGTCCAAGATCAACAACCGTTCACGATATCTTAATCTCTAACAAGTGCGGAAACCTTGTACGAGATTGATTCAAGAGAAAGTAGATGAAATAGACTTGATATGAGTGAAACACAACACAAAAAGATCAAATCTTGAATGAAGAACAAACTAACTTTCTTTGAGATGATGATTACGATCGTGAATACAAGAGTAAATCTGGAAATCGTAAACAACCCCTAACTAAAATCATAAACACTATGGGTTTATATACTACCCTTAACAAAAGCCCTAAGCCCAATAGTAAACACATAGATGACCGGCCCACTAAGCTCTAAATCGTAAACCACTAAGCCCATTATCGTAAACTCCAAGCCCAATAACAAGTTAGCCCACATCTAATGTTCATGCCTCAAATGTATAGCCCAACAATCTTCCCCTAGGCATGAACCATTAGACTGTCTAAGGAAGACATAAATTAAATCTGAATGTATGAGCTTCTTTCCTTGACCACCAACCTTTCTCCACAATTAGATTTGCCGTGCCATGAAACATACCCACCCGTATAGCATTCGCCATGTCATGTTCATCACCGAGTATTGGACGGGATGCCAGGAGCTTGATATCATTCTCTCCAAATCTCAGCAAATCAATGGGATCATACATGCGGAACTCTCTTAACTTCTTGCACACAACCACCACCTCATAAGTTGTAGGATCAAAATACCAGCTATAAAATTCTTTACAAGTGTATGGTCTTCTATTTCATCGAGCATGTTGATAACTCGAGTTCGTTTGGTGGGAGGACACCTCATTTCACCAATTGGCTCATCGGTGACAGGATCTGTTCTGGTTTCAACCCACTTTGCAGCCTTCAGATCAAAGTTTGCAAATTTTTCCTCCATTTGAGCTATCATATTGTTGCGAACCAGATTACCATGATTGTTGTTCCACCTGTTAATGAACGGTGCCCTCAACAAGTTCCTCAACTCTGTTTCAGTCCATGAGTGGAATTGACCTCTTGATCGGTAATACTCGACTGGACTATATCCATCTCTCACCACAGCAAATAATTCCTTTTCAGCATCATAATACCAACACATAATTGGTTCTCGGATCCCCTTCTTGTCTAATTCACTCTCTACCACATCTATGGAGTACAACGTATGGGTAGGACCTTTGAAGAACTCTTTGAACCAATTGACCTGTCCTTTAGGAGCCTTTGAAATTAATCTTCCACCACGAACATACTCAAACATCTCAACTGTGTCATCTCCTTCATCTTCATGTATTGCACTTTGAGAAGAACTCTGTCCTGGGGCACCCTGAGCACTTGGACCACTAGACTTTTGTAAGTCTTCTACTTTCTTTCTCAGCTCTAGTAACCCTGCATACAAAAATAAAATACTGTCTTCGCTCTTGCTTTCCTTTTCCTTCAACTTTTCGTTTTATTCTTTTAGCTCCTTTATCTCACCTTCTCTCTTCCTGTTTTGAGAGATAAGGAAGTTGATCTGAGGATCAGCACTTATCCTGAGGACTACTGGAAGTTCACTAGCTTGAGCAGGGTCTTCAACCAGTGCTTCGTACGGACGGAAGCTTGGAATGACAGGAGGCTGACTAGATTTAGTAGATAAGTTCACTCTCACTGGACTGGGCTCCACAAACATGTTGTCCACATCAAAGAATTGCCTTTCATCATGAACAGGGCTATGTTCATTCCGAATAGGACTTTCGATCTGGATGGGAGTTGATTCCGGTACATCAACCTGATAATCAGCCTGGGGTGTGCTCTCTTCATTGGTAGGTTCAGATGCATCAACATTTTGTACATTGGCATGTGTAGGTTCAAATACCATCAGGCTTGAGGTAGTTTTCTGGAATTTAAACCTGATGGCTCACGCACATGAATTGGCTCTTCAAAGACATCCTCCACTTCAAATTGAGCATCCAACTCTTGTGGAACTGAGCCACTGCTGGAAGAGGAGTTCAAGTCATTCCTCATTCTCTTGTTACTGATTGGCCCTAGATCCCCCTATATGTCATCATTTATATTCTCATGTTCAGGGAAGATATCATCCATCACATTTTCCTCATCAGACGGGATATTCTCCGCTTCTTCTTGAAAATTCACTAGAACAGTTGATGTCACATCATGGTCTTCAGCAACTGTCACATTGACTGGATGTACTTCTGGTTCAGAATCAGTTTCTTCTTGGTCTTGTTCCCTTGGAACTTCAGGAAAGGCACCCCTTTTAGACCATTATAGTCTCCTTTGATAGCTATTCTTTCCTTTTCTGTCTTGGGTTTGCAAGCCGAACACACCATTATCCGTGAACTTGATATCCAACTTCTCTATTCTTTCTTCTATCAAGGGATATTTCTGTTGGGTTACGACAGTGGCATTCGGGTCTCGGTAATAGCAATTCTTTTTTTTTTAAGGAAATAATTATTTACAATAAATAATTATTTAATCAATTGCTAGTAAATTAAAATAAATAATTAAATTAACATTTAATTTAATATGCAGCGGAAACGTATTAATTTACAAACGCGAAAACCAGATAATTAGCGTAAACCTAAATCAACAGGATTCGACAACCACCAGACACGCAAACACCAAAAACGC
>JBCNJP010000025.1:46439995-46513150 GCA_039602395.1 Deinandra increscens subsp. villosa
TTGTCTAGATATGTTTAGTTATTTACATCTTTAGACCACACATATTTAATATGTTTTTACTTCATTTTTTATCCCAACTTCTAAGTAAAAAAATAACATAATTATTTTTACATCTTTAGAAAAATCAATTGCTACACCAAAAGGGGTAAAATAGAATAGATACAATACTAATTTGTATCATAATTGAGGAAAATTATACCGATTGCAGATTTGGAAAATTAACATTTGACAATTGAAGTCAAAATATGGATAACAAGACGGAACAGAGGAACATTATAATAAGTTTGCCTCGAAAACCAATGTTACTTATATTCTTAAAGTATTTATTCTTGTTAGGCTTAGATGAATCATCATAGCCGTTCGAAACAACCTTTGAGGTAACTCATATAATTATTTATATTATACAAATTGCAATGTCTATGCCTAGACATAGAACCAAGTACTGATCCTTTTAAGGGTAGATCAGATGGCTCCCTGTGCATTTAGAATCTGTGATAACATGTGCACCCATCTAAAAAAACATATAGAATCAATGGTAACGGTCCAAATCATCCAAACTAACAGATCAGCAGGTCAATAAGGTATGCAATGAAGCTACAAAGGCTCAGATCAGGAGGTGATAATCAAATTATAAAGAACTAGATAAACACCATGGCTACAACTAGAGAAATCATTTTTTCCAAGCTAAAGTACAAATCAACTTTCTTACATAGATTCATTTATAGTGTAACCATCACAGCCTTTTTCTTAAATAAATTACAGTATACACCGAACATCACACGTGTACAACACACCCCACCACATATCCATTCATCACACCCACAATTTACCACTAACAGAGTATTACCGTGTGGGGTGTGATCTATACCAGAATCCAAGTCATTAGTTACTTTGCCAACTACTGGGTTATAAATATAAATCAGAGTAATGCATTTTAGAGAAAACATTCACATGTCATGATTTCAAAACTTAGCGGAAGCATTGTAAAAAAAATAAGTTGCGTCAAAAACACAACGCCCAATGATAACATACGAAATAAAAACCGTTAATAACTTTTGAAATATAGCTTAAAACAGAACTCCCAAAAGAAATAAAATAAAATGTTTTAAGTGACCAACGTGTTGCCCGCTTATTCTTCCCAGAACAATCCTCCTTTAGCGACCTGTAAAAGATAAGTAAGACCAGGTGTCAGCTAACGCTGGTGAGTTCACATAAGTAGCATAATATACCATTATACTCGGCATATAAATGTATATATTATATTCATACGTAGAATGTGTTACAATACTGAAAGTATCGTAGGTAGCTAACCTAAGTTCATGTCTAGAGAAAGTTCGCAACCGAGACTGACTAAATGCATGTAGGATTAACCTACATGTTTTGCCTTTCGCCGTGTCTATTCGAAGACGGTAGTTTTGTCTGACATTAACTCAGTCCGACTGCCAGTCGAGTGGGCATCCCGTGCCCGCCGAGCGGGGTTTGTCAGACCCCAGTAGTACTACTAAATATCACCATGCTAATTTACTTTATTAACGGTCCGAGTGTAAGGTCTTAAAAATGGGTAGGCTATTCTAGAGATATGTGATAATGTGTATTCACTATTTAACATGAATTTCTGCAGGTTATCGAGTAACCTGTGAAATGTGTGTGTCGACACCCAACGGGATGTGACATGACGATTCGTGAAACTCACCTAAGGGAGCACTACTACAAGAAACCGCACTTGAGCCAAGTGCTTCGCGTTTTGATATGAGAGTGAGACCTAAGAGTGTGGTCTAAGAGTTAGTCGTGTCTCGAGGACGGAAGGAAATCGTTTCGCGTGTACTAGTGGAAAATAGGGTCACTTATGACCTATCACAGAAAAAGTTTGACTTTGAGTATTGACTTTGACCAACGTGCCGACCCATGACTCAGTGGTTGATCAAGTGTAGTAAAGCATTACGAACATGTGATTTAATTCTTGTAAATTATACGAAATTCAGTGTCCTAGTATCATGCTACTAAGGTGGTGAAGGTGACACATTTCAAGCAACTAGGACTATGATGACTAGTACACCCGTACTGTATGAGGTCAACGGATCAACCTCTTATAGTCTTGCCATTCCCACAAAGTGGAGACCTAGGACTTGTATTGATGTAAAGTACATAGCCTAAGGGTTTAGACTAACCCAACACATAAGTACATTGGAAATAGAACAAGTTGTTGAAGCATGTGGTATGTTACACACGTTAGGCTTGTCAAAAATCTCACACAAATATGTGGGTTTGTTTTCGGACAGAATTGCGCGCCCTTTTTGTTAGGAACCTTTGAGGTACCAAATGTGGTCCTTATCAAGTGAAATCGGTACCATTTGAAAGCTAGGACAAAAATACAACTTCTGGAAAAAGAACCCATTTTGGAAAAATATCGACCAAGTTATGGCCTTTCAAAGTGGACACACTTTTCTAGACGAATCTGCCAGAATTTCAACTTTACATATCATCTTGGAAACAAGTTTTTAATCAAGTTTTTGGTTGTAACTTATCATGATACATCTCATAAGACCTACTAGTACATCATATCAGATTATCACAGCCCTCATGATTCAAAAGAAATCAATATCACATATGAACAATACAAGATAAACAAATTCCAGCACTTTGCAATTCACTAAACATGAACAAATCCATCATCCAATTAACGATTATCACATTGTTTTGAAAACTATTATTAGGGTTTTCATGACTAACCTTTAGAGAAATTAAGAAACGTTTTTGAGGTCTTGAAAGGATGATATTACAACAGCAAAGTAGTCTTGAGAGTTCTCTAATCCACTTAGCAAGATCAAGAGAAGGAGAGTGGTTGATTGCTTGAAAAAAAAATCGAAGGGGAGGGGGGGAGGGTTCGGCCGAATTGGGGGGGGGGGGGTATGGGGGCTAGGGTTCTTGTTTTTGTTTTTTTTTTTTGATTGATAAAGATCTTTAGTCCTCCCCTAATTTAGATCCCTTGGAGGACAAGCTAACCATGGGGGGAAAATGTTTAAAAATTTCGACCAAGGCTCCTCAGGGGCGAAATTTAAATTTTTTATATTTTTTTAACACAAGTAAATGTCACAATTTATATTGTTGGTTTAATAGGCTAATCACATAGATTATAGCATTGAGGTGAAACATACAATAAGGCATATAAGCATATTGCACGTAATTCACACACATGTAAATGACATACGTAGCACAGCAGCATGAAACGTCACCTAAATAGTTAATGTTGATTCACCGGGTTGCAGTCACTGGTCTAGGGTTTCTATTGGTGATCAACCAGTGCATCGGGACAGACTCGGTAAAATAAGTGCACGTGACACAGACGTGACATAAAATGACTAGTACACATTGACAGGTCTTAACGGAAAGTTGACTGGGTTAACCTGGGAATTTGGCAGTTGTCACACACAACAAAAAGAATCTGATCTTCATAGCCATTCAATAGTAACTTAAACCAAATCCATCAAAATATCATATATACAACAAGTAAATAAGCACATCTAACTGAATAGTCTTTTCGTGAGACTAACAAAATATCATATGCCCCCAAGAAACTCAATTGGTATGTAAAACAACAAGACCATTATCATCATAAACATAAATAAAGTTGGCTTAGACATCAAAAAGGCCCAGATCTAAGTAACGGCTGCGAGAAAGACATTACTTCCGCCTAGTTGTCACTAAAATAAGCACAGCCTAACATAAAATAAAAAGTGAATCATAAGAGCATCATAGCCATGGGTTAAAGATTTGAGAAACACTCAAATCAAGAAAAAAGCTTAGATCCGAGGTACAGCTGTGAGAAACACTTTTCATCGGCCATGTCGTCACCAACAATGTCACTGACGTAAAGAAGAAGAATCATATACCGATATATACCATCATAATCATGGGTTACAGGAATCATTAATTGTAATGCCCATATCCCTTATAATGTGTTTAACGAACATTTAGGAATTAGGTCCCAGAAAATTTCAATTTTTATATAATGACTTCTATTAGTTGGTTCACATTTTTCTTACAAAAAAATCGTTCAAGTTCAACCTTAAACATCCATGATTAGTCAAACTATTTAATATAATTTAAACGACAATGAACGACATCAAAAAGTATCCTTCATGCGGTGTTCGGTTCTTCAAAACATTACCTTGATCACATCCTGGTTCCATCTATTCCTTGCCTATCATAACATAAGTAACAAATTAGTATTATGACTTATAATTAGGCTACTTGATCAATGGATAAATAAATAAGCATCGAAAACGAACTTTTAACATTCCAGGCAATCCCTTGCGTGTCGCAAAGATTTCCTTCAATTCCATCGCGTGTCACGATCCAGGGGAGAACTTATGTCCCGTGGAGCGACACCTGCATTCTCATAGAAAGTTTCCCATGTTTTGTGTCATTCCAGACCTAGGAAATTTTTTTTAGTTTTCAGCTTTTGTCCAGAACTTTAGGCCACAACTTTCACCTATGACTTGTATATGAATAACATAACTTTTCCACATGAATTCAACCTCATTTAACAACGAATTCATACAACTTATAATGTTTAAAGATTTAACATAACACCCCACTCAAACAACCAGTTGATCCATCAATACAAGAACCTTACTTAGTAGGCCAACACCAAGCATTCACGTTTTTACACATATTGAAACACACAACCTCTTATTCCTACAATCTCGAATACCATAATAGATACAACAAAATGAGGTAGCATTCTAGTCACAAACCATGAAGATGTATGCATAAAACCTATAACCTTCATGTACAAGATTTAGCATACTTTCAATCACTTCTTCCCATACAATATTAAAGAACCAACTACCTTGTCTGTAAGTACCTGGAGGGACCTTACTACTGCATGATTCGGTCACAACAATAACAACGAGGTAAATAAAGCCTGGCTTTATTGATTCACAAAGAGGTTACACAAAGTCTAGAGAGAGAATACTTTAGAACACACACAGTTAAGAAAATAGCAGATGACAGAACTCACAGATCTTTTGAACTCTCTCTAAAATGGATAATTTATACTTATCATTAAATGCAGCATACCAACCTACGTACAATTGGTACGTTGGCGTCGTACCAACTGCTATGGACCTTGGTACGTACACCCTAATACTCACTCAAACTTCTCTGATCTAGATACAATACACGAGACACAACGTAGCATAGGAATATGCTGTAACAAACCCCCCCCCCCTTAACGTGTAGTGTATCTAGCTATCTATCTATCTTATTCCAACTAAAAACTTCAGTCTTCAATCTTTAGCATTACTGCGTCTGATCTTCAACTTGAAATCTCGTCAGAAATAGAGCTTGCATGGCTGGATCATTCTTGAACATTCTTTGAGCTTCAAGATCCACTTGTGAAAGATACTTCATACTCCCCCTTTCACCATGCTTGAGTCTTGTCACACAGAACCTGCAATTTCAAAAGACAGATACACGGCTTTTCTTTTCTTTTGAAATTAATTTAATCTTGGCGCAAAACTTCTCTTCGAGAATCCAAGATATATTTTTGAAATCATGATTTTGTATCATGTATATATCGGTCGAAAACAAATAAGAAACAAAATCTTTTTGACTTTCTGAAACTTTATATCAAAACACGCCAAAAATCTTTTTGATTTTTCTAAGTTTATGCTAAAACACACCTAAAATCTTTTTGGACTTTTCAGATATGAAACATAAATGAAGTACAAAATCATACACTATTTTTGTCTTTTGCGAGAAAGATCACAACTTGGGATCATATTGGTCATGACATGCTGAACTACACTTCAATTTTAATTACTTCAGCACATAAGTCATGTCGATTACTGGTATAATTTGTCCATCTTAACTCAGGCACAATCATACTCATAACATCTGGATATGTTATAGTATTGATTAAGTTTGCTTTGATTAGTCTACCCTACGCTATCAGACATACTCAGATATGTATTTGCTTATCACACTTTGTGATTTCACTTATGATTTAACACATAGTGATTGTATTTATGATATTGTCAACTGTGTTCCATGCAAAAAGAAATAAGAACGTTAAATCGTCTATCTTAAGATCGATCTTTCGATACGCAGATAAGGCCTCGGACTTAACAAAATAAGAAAATAAAAACATGTTGAAATTGTATAACACAACAACAATCAGGTCGGTACTCCCGTATACACAGAAAAAGTCCGAAGAGTTATACGAAACAACAATCAGGTCGATCTTTCGATACGCAGAGAAAGTCCGATTGTTTGACAAAATAAAGAAAATCAAACAAGTTTAAATCTTTGCAAAATGAACACATGTTTACACAGTGACTTCTCATTTTCTTTTTCACATATCTTTTTCTTGATATCTTGAAATATGCTTCAAGATGTTGTCCACTTGGTCAAGCATTAGTATTCAGTGTATATCTCATTTGAATACTTTCTGATTTGATGCCGAGCCTACCAAGCACATCGAGCAATGATCTTATAGCTTTTTCATCTAATTTATCCATGACTCAGACACGTAAGCCAATGTACCATCATTTCTCAAATATGTTGGATACAATTTCTCATTTTTTAATGTTTTTGTATTTTTCTGTTTTTCAATTTTTTTGTATTTTTCCTTTTTCTCCCCCTTAAAATGAAAACTCTATTTTTGGATTTTCATTTTAACAAAACACAAAGACACTATTTTTGGATTCTCAATTTTCTCCCCTAAACTACATACGAAATGCAAAAGAAAGAAAGTTAACCGTTCGATATTGATACTACACAGTTTAAGCTTTCAGAAAAACTTTCAGTTTTGTAATATGAAGCATTCAATTTAAGTTACGCAGGAAACTCCATTATCAGCAACTGCTTGAAGCGTGAACTTCACAATTACCGAAAGGTCTTCTTAAAGTACATGCACACTGGATTTAAATTATTAGTATTCAAATGACCCGAAGCACACAGCTTCTGGTCGACCAGTGTCTTCAACAAAATCATTTACAACCTTGCTGACCACTTTAGGTCGCCACTGCATTTTTGTCTTATCATTTTTAACAAAGTCATCATCATGCGATGAACCACCAACACTAGAATCAAATTTGAAAAATTATTTCGTTTTAGATTTATTTTTGGAAGGTGTTGACTCAGTAAAAATTATGCCTGATTCATCAATAAATGTGACAGATTTGTTATAAAATGTATTTTTGACAGTTTCAGGACAATCCTGTGCTATGTGTCCCTTTCAGCGACATTGATAGTACAAACGACATGATCGTTTAGATTGTGGTTTGCCCTGAAATGTATGACATCTATCATTAGATTCACAGCTATCAGAATAATCATAAAAAATTTGAAACCTATTGGCATGCACCCATTTAGAAGTAGGACTTCGAGGTGTTGAATTGGATCCAGATGATGAAAATTCTTTGGGAGAACTTTCAGATGAAGCCTTCTTCTTTTGTTTTTCCCCGAATCCTTTTTCTATGGTAGAAATAAAGACTTGAGCCAGATGATAGATTTGTTCTAAACTGATGTCTTTCTTTTCTTTTAGAGCTTTCTTGGGCATATTCTTCTTGACATTCTTCTCAAATTTCTTGCTCGCACTACTCAAACCAGGCTATTTGTATCCTGGTAGTATTGATAAATCAACTTGAGAGCTTGAAGAACTAGCTTTAGCAGCTTCAGTGAATGAAGCTTTAATATCCTTCAATTTGTTAGCTTCTACCAGCTTAGCAGAAGCTTTTTATTCATTCAACTACTGTTCATCTTTTGCAACTTGTTTCCCAGCAGAAATAACTCCTTCCTCTGAAATAAAACCACCAGAAACAAACTTAGAAGCAGATTTATCAACCAAACTTTCCTCCTTCTCCACTTTCTTTTATGATAACTTTGATTTCTTCTTCTCAGGTTTCTCATAAACAAATTCAGAATAATCACCATTCGCATCATAAGAATACAGATCAGCTAAAGGATCAGATTTGAATAACCGGATGTGGAATCTGATTGTATTCTTCATTTCCAAACACTTTCTTGAAATTCTCATCATTGCACAAGTAGCTTGTGAATGAATGTGAATTCTTCAGATTATTCAACTGCCGCTTTAGATCTAAAACCTCAACATTTAAATCAGATATTTTCTTTTGTGCTTCATACCCTACGCTTTTTCTAAATCAATTAATTGTTCCGAAGCTCTGTTGAACAAAAAAATTCTTGTCTCATCTAATCATGAGCATCATAAACTTCTTGTGTCACTTTATCCACTTGCCCTTTATAAATCACAACATTCCTTGTCAACAATTTCTTATCTTGTGTCAAGCTTGTGACTTTATCAAGTAATTTTGAATGTCCCACTTGACGATGATTCTCCTTAGCAGTAACTTCATCATGAACTTTCTGAAGTTCATCATATAATTGCTGAAGTGAATCCAATCTAGCTTATGACTTGTTAAACAAAGCATCAAAATCTCCAATAACATCTTTGGCTTCGTTCTCACATTTTTGCGCATTTTGAACCAACTCTGCATTTTCATGTTGTAACTGCAAAATTTGTTCTTTGTCTTCAACAATCATCTCATCCAACTTTTTCTTAAGCTCTACAAACTCTTCCATTAACACGCTCTTTTCTTTTAGCAACTTTTCATTTGTCTTAAACATCTCATCAGAAACTTCACTCTTCTTCTTGTAAATTTCAAATTATGCTTCCTTCTTTTCCCTTTCAACAATCAACCCATCTATTTCTTGAACCAGTTCCAGAATTTTTCTATCCTTTTGAGCACAAAATTCACAAGTTGATTCATAACCACTAACTTCCAAATCAGAATCACTTGATTCAACTTGCGCAGTGGCTATAAAAGCATATTCATCCAAAAAATATTTGGAACCAATCATAACCTTCTTCAGTTTGAGATATCATAGCTTTAACTTCTTTATTGTGATCATGCTTATCCGAAGTACTTGATTCAGATGAGGATTGATTTCCTTCACGAGCAAAATGTCCGAATTTGGAATATTTAAAACACTTTAGCTTTGACTTATCCAATCCAAGTTTGTCTCCATGAATAATAGACTTCTTGCCATATTTCTTCATAAACCTTCTTCCTCTTTCAACTAGCTTAGCAAACTGTCAATCCAAATCTAACTTATGCAACTGATCATCATCTATCTGAGATAAATCATCAGGAAACAAACCAGATTTACCAATTTGGCTAAAAATTGACCCATAAGAGAATGATATGAAAGCAGATAACAAAGCAGCTAGATCTTCAGTTGCTTGAGCAGAAGTAGAATTGTTTGTTGATTTCTCAGGAATAGTGAACCGGCAACCTGAAGAACGACCAGAATTGTCAGAATGTCCAGCAAGCAATGCTGTTGGAGCTGAAATAGAACTTGAACTAGGAAGTGATGTAGAGTTAGCATGCACGGTAGCAGGATTTTCTCCAAAATATAATTCTGGATGTTAAATAGATGGATGTGCTGACTTCTTTACAATCATTTCCATTTCACGAGCTTGTAACTTGCTTGTCAATTGATTGAATGTCCAACCGGTATAATTCGTATAATTAGTCAACATCATAACATAATGTTCCCACTTATCAGGTAAGGCTTCCAGAAATTTCTCTTTCAATTCATCATTCTCCTTCTTAACACCTACAACTTCAAGTTCATTTATCAAGTGTGAAAACCTCGCAATCAAGTCTGATACTTTCTCCTTATCACGATGACTAAAATTATCAAATTCTTTCTTCAACACTTTCTTTCGGGTCTTCTTATATTGATCATTACCCTTGCATCTTTCAGAAATAGCATCCCATAATTCCTTAGCCGTTGTATATTGCTTAAATTGATTCATTAGATCCTTTGGTAATGCCATTGTAAGATATCTATACGTTTTCTTCTCTCTTGCAAATAATTTTCTTTCCTCCGAATCAAAACTGCTAATCATCTTTGGCTTGTTGGGACCTATCATCGGATACTCATACTCCTTTTCAATTGGAATCCAACAATCAACATCTTGAGAAAAGATGTAAGAATCAAATCGACTCCTCTAATTGTGGTAATCTTCCAATCGAAGAAACTTAGGAACCTTCTGATTTGTTCCTATCACATTAATATAATTCATCATGATTTGCATTGATGTTTGAACAGCTGAAAACGCTTGAAAATCGCTCATTTTGAAGTTAACAAACGAACTTCAAACTCAAAAACGGAGGTCTTAGTAGCGGATTTGGGGGGTCAAACCAGAGGGTACTTGTCGTTAGGCCAGTAAAAGTGTAGATCTCTCCAAGACGATCATTTTGGCTAGTATTAGCTCCCGTAACTCTTAACAGAGCTCAAGTTACATCAGTTTTAGTGAACGCAGCGTACCAAAAATCAACTTCCGTACCAAAGAGATTCAACGTACCACCTGCGGACAAAACATGTCAGCGTACCAAAAACCAGACCAGAAATATCTACCTACCAGATCAAGCAATGTACCAACTTGGTATGGCGTAACTGCCTGCGTACCAGTGAATAACCATCGCGTGCCAACATTGAAGATTGTCTTCCGTACCAACACTCGGCGTACCAGAAATCTATGAAGATTGCCTAGCGTACCAAGTGGCTCATCCAGCGTACCAAGAAACTCATCCGGCGTACCAAAATATTCAACAGCGTACCAGCAGCGTACCATCATGAAATCAACTATTTTTTCGAATTTTGGAAATTTTGAACTTCAATTTGTAACAGTGAAGTGCGAAAACACTCTAGGAACGTTCAGAAATCAGTTTTAGCACCAGAAACACTTGGAATTGAGAAAAAATGATGAAAAAAAAGAAACCCCAACTTTCTCTCACTAAGATTAAGAAAATGACCAAATCACAGCAGTAGAGCAACCTGGATTGCTTTGATACCACTTGTAAGTACCTAGAAGGACCTTACTACTACATGATTCGATCACAACGATAACAAAGAGGTAAATAAAGCTTGGCTTTATTGATTCAAAAAGAGGTTACATAAAGTCTAGAGAGAGAACACCTTAGAACACACAAAGTTAAGAAGATAACAAATGACATAACTCAAAGATCTTCTGAGCTCCCTCTTACACGGACTATTTATACTTGTCGTTAAATGAAGCGTATCAACCTACGTACCATTGGTACGTTAGTGCCGTACCAACTGGTATGGACCTCAGTACGTACACCCTAAGACTCACTCAAACTTCTCTGATCTAGATACAATTCACGAGACACAAGGCAGAATAGGAATATGCTCTAACATTGTCTTCACCCGAAGGTGCTACTTGGGTCCTATAAAAGAAACCCCTATACTTTAATTTTCACCCGAAGGTGCATTCTTGAATCTTAATTCCATAATTTTCAACTAAACCTAAATGGGTCATAATACAACCAAAGCACATACTACAATTGGTTATTACCATTTTGATATCTTAATTTCCATCATTCATCATAACTTGATTTAATATTCTTGGGTAAAACAAAGAATCTATCTCAGGCATACTTTGTAACACAATTATACAACTACATGTTACCTTTAAACTTCAAAGATAAATTCCCTTGTTGATGGCTTGAACCTCCTTCTTGAACATTAGGAACAACATTCCACAACATGATCATACATGAAATTCAAGTAACATTTAAGGCATGCATAATCAAAATTACCTACTTTAATGTTTCTCATTTCATTTAGACATTGAACCAAACACTTGGCGTGCATTGTAAACATCTAAACTATCAGATATCAATTGACATCCCATAACATCCCGTCTTTGATTACTTGAATTCCAAATCACAATTCTATGACAAATGAGCAATCTTTATCACAAAATCAAACATCCTTAGGGTCTAATGAATCAAATCTTACCCATCCTCATATACACACGTCAACTTCTAGCAATGGGTTTAACCCCCCCCCCCCCCTAATTCCTACTAAAAATGACAAGGATATAAACATGCATCTTTAATACATGCTCTAATTATACATACTTGTTACATACAACTACTTACTCATACTTAGACATCAAGATTAAGAAGTTCATTCATAGGTAAACTCATGGAAATCAACTTACTTGATGAATACACAAAAAAATTGAGATGGAGAACACAAAATGAATGCAGTTGCTAGCTAGAATCTGAAATCCCCATGAGTTCCCTTAAATTTTTGACATGAGGAGCTCAGAATTTGGTAAACCCTAGTTTTTCTTTCTTCCGGTTCCTTCCTTGGTTTCTATCTGTGATTTTTCGAAAGTGAGAAATCCAGATGTTTTGTTTTCTCCCCCATGTAGTAATTAGATCTAAATTTCTGGCCCTCCCACTTAACTACTTTATTAAAGGTTAGCCTCAAAGTTCTGATTCACTTAGAATACCCAAATCTTTCATGATTTATTCATTAGCTTTCCGAAACCTTAGTAACTAACATTGTTTCAAGTATTTATATCGAGTTATTATTTGAAAATGCATGAGCATCGGATCGTCTACTCGAAACACAACACAGAGAAACACCTTGAAAACACACACTTAAGAAATCTCACCCGCTAAGAAGTCTACATTTACAAAGACCAATCACCTATATATACCCGCTGGTCCGAGCTTCGGCCGAACCTCAGGTTCGGCCAGTCCGAACTTCAGGTTCGGACCTAGTTCGGCCAGACCTAGATTGACATGATCTTGATCTTGTTTGATACTTCACACGACGCACATATCAGGTATCAACAAACTCCCCCTCGTCGTGTGCAGTATCTCTTCTATCTTTTCAACATCATCAAATCTGTATCTTCAATCAAGCTCCCCCTGAAGTGTAGAATCCGTTCGTTCAATGAAATAAATCTTCAAACAAACTCCTCCTCAACTCGATCGTAGCTTGATCTTGAATACTTGATGACAGTTTAGTGTATCTCTGGTCTTTCATCAACATCTTCAGAAGACTTGAAGTTGTGATATCTTGCACATAGCAACCTGCTCAATCATTTAAAATAATCCTGGCGCAAAACGTCTCTTCAAGACTCCAAGATATGATTTTGAAAAATGATTTGTATCACGTGTTGATCAGATCGAAAATAAAGCAGAAACAAAATCTTTTTGATTTTTCAAAGTTTATGCTAAAACACACTGAACATCTTTTTGTTCTTTTCTGAAATGAAATGAAATTGCAATACAGAAACAAACACTATTTTTGGTATGAGAATGATCACTATATGGGATCATATTGAACATACCGCACTGAACTGCATTTCAATTTCATTTAATGGAAGCACATAAGTCAAGCTGATTGCTGGTATAATTTGTCCAACTTAAACTCAGGCAGAATCATACTCATAACATCTGGATATGTTAAGGTATTGATTAGATTTGCATTGACCAGTGTATCCCACACTATCAGACATAATAAGAAATTTTCAGCTTTTCTTTCCTTTTTCTTTTTGTGTGACAGCATTTGTGATTTTTCACAATGCATAATATTTTCATGATATAGTCAACTGTGTTCCATGCAAAAAGTAATAAGAACGTTAAATCGTCTACCTTAAGGTCGATCTTTCGATACACAGATAAGGCCTCGGATTTAACAAAATAAGAAAATAAAACAAGTTGAAATTGTATAACCCAACAACAATCAGGTCGGTACTCCCGTACACGCAGAGAAAGTCCGATGAGTTATACGAAACACCAAAGAAAATAAAGCAGAACGTCAAACGAACAACGATCAGGTCGATCTTTCGATACGCAGAGAAAGTCCGATCGTTTGACAAAATAAAGAAAATTAAACAAGTTTAAATATTTGCAAAATGAACACATGTATACACAGTGACTTCTCATTTTGAATTTCACACTTATTTTTTTTTGTGTCATGAAATATGCATCAAGATGTTATCCACATGGTCAAGCATTAGTATTTAGTGTATATCACATCTGAATACTTTCTGATTTGCCTAGCCTACCAAGCATATCAAACAATGATCTTATGGCTCTTTTGTGACGCCCACTCCTAGACTTGGCCCTAGGAGCGGTCACGCATCGGATTTACTCATGAACACAAGGTACAACAGAGATAACTAAAGCAGCGGAAATAAAAACTTTTATTCATATGCCAAGTATTACATAGTAAGAGAGACAAATACAAAAGAGAAATAAACATCTCCACGCCAGTTTTCAAAAATGTCTTCTCTTGATAGCTTGACATTGTCTTGATAGTATATGCCACCTAGTTCCTGCTCACATCTCAGCCTTCCCTTTTCGATCCGAAGGTCCAGCCTCATCTGACATACATAACTTAACAAGTCAGCTTACGCTGGTGAGTTCTAAGTTTTGGGAAAACTTTACCTTTCGAAGGCACTTAGGTTTGTCAAACACATTTCTGCAATTAGACAATCAAACACAAAGCATATAGCACATATATTCACATATTCTAACCTTGTGAATAAACTAACCTTCTGTTGCTTTGTTATCCTTGTCTCATATTAAATTTTATCTTAGGGAAATAGTGTTTCTACTTGCTTTACGAACACATCGTGTAGCAATGGTCCCTTTAGTTTTGACACTATATATAGCTTTGACGCTATCTGGCTTTGACGCCACTTTAGCTTTGACGCTTTCTGGCTTTGACGCCGCTTGGTTTTGACACCATTGGGACAACACTATTTAACTTCTTGTTTCAGAAGCCCCTTACCCACCAATATTTTCTCGATTACCATCATTAATCTATTCTACTAGAAATATCGAAATGGCAATTTATCTTCCTCTAATCATCACCATACAATCAATACATATAACATGCAATTATATCAATTGAGAGTATTTTCACAGAACGTTATGTATATCAGCCCAAAATGGTTTAAAACATTTAAACAATTTAAAAGAGGGCTCATAGAACTCACCTTAGCTTTGCGAAGCTATTATTCTTGGGTTAAGTTCTCGTGAATCAGTTTCTTAATTCCTTTAACGTAATGTCCCTATCAAGACATCCTAAAGGTTACAATTCACATTTAGGACTTACCCCATTATCCCAAAACCCAACTCATTATTGGTTAATATTCTTAATAGTCAAAATGACCATTTTGCCCCTTTTACATATTTTGTTATATATCTTTCAAGTCTTTGCTCCTTAATGTTTACCGCTCGTGTTTCCTCATGACCGATCATTTAGCGGAATTACTATGAGGAATAGTCACGGGGTTTGGAATTTGGTGACGATCGTTACCGGCCGTGTAGGCGTCATTGACGACCATGAGGCGGAATTACTACAATCGTTACACCGAGTAATTTAATTATAAATTACCAAAATTTGAACTCATACATGTTTAATATATATGTAAACATGTTACCATACCAAAATTCAAGTCCTTATACCTTCCGGATTATTTTATATTAAATATCCATATTCCGAAACCCTAATTACCCATTTTTCTCGTTTCTATAGCAAAACTCATTTTTATACAGAACCATCTTAGGGTATTATCTATTATGACATTTTATAATATCCCTTAAAATGGCAAGGCTTAATTCAAAACCGTTTACTCGATTTGGGCAAAACATCATCATGAAAACCCTAATCTTGACCCATTTCCAAAACTCATACCAAACCTTCACCAATTCTGAAATAAACTTAGGGCTTTCTTAAATTACATCAAATTAGGATTACCTACCAAAATTCAGAGCTTAATTCCCATCCGATCATCCAATTTTACCCAAACAAGCTCAAGAACCCTAATTTGAGCATAGTTTTAAAAGTCATACTTAGAGATTGATTTAGCCAAATCTGAAAGAGGTTATTTTAGATCTTACCTAATGATGCTTGACTGCAGAAATTCGGATCTTAACTCTTCACCGTTTGAGAGAATTTGATCGATGAAGCTTCTGCGTTTTCTAGGGTTTTTAGAGGGAGAAAAGGGGTGAATTAGTGATGAATTTGTGATGTTAAGGGCTGTATTTATAGCCTATGAGCTCGTCCCAGACCCCTCCACGTGTTCATGGTGACTAAGCCTTCAAAAACGACGCGTATACGAAGAAAATCGGGCTGCAAAGCATGAAACGTGGAAGAAAAACGACCACAAACACGTTTCTGCACCTGATGGGCTTCGCGTATCGCGCCACCTGGGAGGGCCTCCCTCGCGTACTGCCTGGCAAGTATGGGATAATGACAGTTTTGGTCCCTGTACTTTTTATTTGCATTTCAGCCCCCTAACTTCTACCAAACTGTTATTTTATGCACCGAACTCTTATAAAACATGATTAATAAAGTTTCTAAGGCTCGGGACACCCTCGATGATATACATATACATACGTATATATTTATATATATATATATATATATCTTTTGATATTTTACGTTCTAGCCCCTCAAACTTTCCAATACTTATCATTTCATGTTATGGGTCACATTAGGATATATTTTTACTATATTCTAAGCCTTAACATGTATATAATAGTTATAGATACGTATAATATCCTTATACGTTGATATCTTTATATAAATTACACTTTTAACCCTTCTACTTTTCCATTAGCTACTAACACACGTATTCACATGTATATATCTATCAATTCACACATATATCATCATGTTATTTGTATAAACATATATTTATCTCATATTTTACTTTCTTTACCCATTAACTCATCCGTTTATACAAATTTCATCATTTTGGCCACTAAACACGTATTTCTAACACATGCGATTTATCTAATGCATAGTTTACCATTTTTATCAATCAAACTTACGTATTGATAATATAAACACGTATTTACTTAAATATATCATGTACCTTTGAAATTGGGGTGTTACAACTCTCTCCCCCTTAAAAGGGTTTAGTCCTCGAAACATGCTCAGCTCGAGAATAACTCGGGATGAGATTCTCTCATTTCATCTTCTCGTTCCCAAGTAGATTCCGAACCTTTTCTGTGCATCCACTGCACCCTGACCATCGGAATGGTCTTGTTTCGGAGTTTCTTTTCACTGCGATCTAAAATCGCAACTGGCCTTTCCACATATGATAACTTTTCGTCTACCTCAATTTCATCTAAAGGTACTATTTCTGATTCATCATATATACACTTTCTTAGATAAGAAACATGGAATGTTGGGTGAATCCCAGACAATTCCTCAGGTAGATCTAACCGATATGCAACCTCACCTACCCGTTCTACAATCTTAAAAGGTCCTACGTACCTTGGGCCTAACTTTCCCCTTTTACGAAACCGAATAATACCCTTCCAAGGAGAAACTTTTAGTAACACAAAGTCTCCAATTTGGAATTCAATTGGCCTTCTCCTCTTATCCGCATATGACTTTTGTCGATCTTGTGCCGCCTTTAATCGTGCCTTGACCACATCAAGATCTCGAGCCATATTTTCGACTACTTCTTTACTTCCTATTTCTCGTTGGCCAACTTCACCCCAACACACTGGAGTTCGACACTTTCTACCATACAACATCTCATAAGGAGGCATGCCAATACTAGCATGATAACTATTGTTGTAGGAGAATTCTGCTAGTGGTAGGTGACTATCCCAACTTCCTCCAAAGTCTATTATACAAGCACGCAACATATCTTCCAGAGTTTGTATCGTTCTCTCACTTTGTCCATCCGTCTGAGGATGATACGCCGTGCTAATATGTAACCTCGATCCCATATTCTTATGGAATTTCCTCCAAAATCGCGAAGTGAACCGAGTGTCTCTGTCGGAGACTATAGACACTGGCACCCCGTGTTTAGAGATGATCTCCTTAATAAACAAACTAGCTAACTCTTCAGAAGAAATTGCCTCATGAATAGGCAAAAAGTGAGCACTCTTGGTTAGCCTGTCCACAATCACCCAGATGGTGTCATAACCTTTAGCTGTACGAGGTAGCTTAGTTATGAAGTCCATCGTGATATGTTCCCACTTCCATTCAGGAATCTTCAGAGGTTGAAGCATTCCATAAGGCTTTTGATGCTCAGCCTTAACCTTTGCGCAAGTCAAACACCTATTCACATATTGCATGACATTAAACTTCATACCTGGCCACCAATAGTCCCGTTTTAAGTCTTGATACATCTTAGTTGCACCAGGATGAATTGAATAGCGTGACTTATGAGCTTCGTCTAAGATCTTACCACGAATCTCACCTAAAAGCGGTACCCACATTCGACCGTACCTAGTTTTGACTCCAAACTCGTTTTCTTCCAAGCTTCCTGCTTGGCCAACCATTCTTTCTCTCTTGATATTCTCATCCTTAAGGGCTTCATATTGGTCCTTACGAATTTGGATAAGAAAGTCAGGAGTGATTACTAACTTATATGAGTTCACCCGAAAAGAAGGAAGATTCTCCTTTCTGCTTAGAGCATCAGCCACTACGTTGGCTTTACCTGGATGATACATAATCTCACAATCATAGTCTTTAATTAACTCTAACCATCTACGTTGCCTCATGTTAAGATCTTTTTGTTCAAAGAAATATTTTAAGCTCTTATGGTCAGTGTAGATAGTGCACTTAACTCCGTACAAATAGTGCCTCCATATTTTGAGTGCAAACACAACGGCCGCCAACTCTAAGTCGTGAGTTGGATAGTTTGTCTCATGAGGTTTTAATTGTCTTGATGCGTATGCAATAACCTTACCCCGCTGCATCAAAACACAACCTAAGCCTTGATAAGAAGCATCAGAGTACACTACTAAATCATCAGACCCATCCGGTAAGGATAACACCGGCGCCTGAGTCAATTTGGATTTTAATTCCTCAAACGCACTCTGCTGACTAGGTCCCCATACGAACTTAGTGTCCTTCTTGGTTAGCTTAGTCAGTGGCGTTGCAATCCTTGAAAAATTTTGAATAAATCTACGATAATAGCCGGCAAGTCCTAAGAAACTACGAATTTCTGAAGGCGTCTTAGGTGGCTTCCAACTCATTATCGTCTCAATTTTTGCTGGATCTACAAGGATGCCATCCGCGTTTATCACATGACCAATGAACTGGACTTCCTTAAGCCAAAACGCACATTTTGAAAACTTGGCATATAGTTTTTCCTTCCTTAAGGTCTCTAGAACCTCCTTTAAATGCATCGCGTGATCCTGCTCATTCCTGGAATAAATTAAGATGTCATCTATGAACACAATTACGAATCGGTCCAACATAGGTCGACACACTCTATTCATAAGATCCATGAAAGCTGCAGGGGCATTGGTCAACCCAAATGACATTACTAGAAATTCATAATGACCATAACGCGTGCGGAAAGCTGTCTTTTCGATATGTTCATCCCTAATCTTAAGCTGATGATACCCTGACCTCAGATCTATCTTAGAGAACCAACTCGCTCCTTGTAGCTGGTCGAACAAATCATCGATCCTAGGCAAAGGATATTTATTCTTAATGGTTAGCTTATTTAGATCCCTATAGTCGATGCACATTCTCATGCTTCCATCCTTCTTTTTGACAAAAAGAACTGGAGCACCCCAAGGTGATATGCTTGGTCTTATAAACCCTTTGTCAAGCAAATCTTCCAATTGTGACATCAACTCTTTCATCTCTGATGGAGCTAACCTATAAGGTGACTTTGCTACGGGTTGGGCTCCTGGCACTAAGTCAATCCTAAACTTTATCTCTCGATCGGGAGGAATGCCGGGTAGTTCTTCTGGAAACACGTCTGGAAATTGACATACTACCGGCACATCTTTTAGCTCCTTAGTCTTTACCCTCGAATCGATAGCATAAGCAAGGTACGCCTTGCATCCTCGTCTTATGAACTTCCGTGCCTTGATCATTGAAATGATCTCTACTGCTGAGCTATCACAATCCCCATAAATGGATATGATTTGCCCAGTTGGCGTTCGAAGTTGAACCTTCTTTTGGTTACAGATAATTTGTGCATCGTTCTCTGCAAGCCAATCCATTCCTAACACAACATCAAAACCTCCTAACGCCATAGGGAATAACTTAATAGGTAGTTTGTACCCTTCTATCTCTATTAGGCAGTTATCTACTACCTCAGTAATCCTAATACTTTTACCTGAGGCAATCTCGACCTCGAATGGTCTATTAGTCCTAACAGTTGGTCTGTCAATTAGCTCACAGAATTCATGCGAAACAAAACTCCTACTAGCACCAGAGTCAAATAACACAGAAGCAGGCACATTATTAACGAGAAACGTACCTGAAACTACGTCGGGTGTTATCTTGGCTTCGGTGGTAGTCAGGGTATAAGCCCTACCCTTCGCCTTTGGAGTCTCTTTCGTCTTTGGTGGTTCCGAATTCTTTATCAATTTGGGGCAGTTCGTCCTGATATGATCAGGGCTTCCACATTCGAAACACTTCCTTGGATCAGTACAACGATTGGCAAAGTGACCTTCCTTCCCGCACCTATAGCAGCTATTTGCCACTGTCCTACACTCTCCATAGTGATTCTTATTACACTTGTTGCACAAGGGCTTGCTGCCCTTTGATCCATTCTTTTGCTTTTTGCGTTGACCCCGGTCATTCTTCTTTGAACCTTCAGCTGTTTCCATCCACTTTCTCTTAGACTCCTCTGGTCTACCTCCTGCTCCGAACATCTCACTATAGAGATTGGAACTTAGATTCACCGTTGCCTTGAACGTTCTAGGCTCAATAGCCTTAATGAATTCCCTAACTCGGCCAGGAAGGCCTTGAACGTATCGTTTCACCCTTTGAGCTTCAGGAGTGACTAACGCAGGCAACAATCTTGCCATAGCATTGAACTTGGACGTATATTCTCGATGCGTCATGTTTCCAGCTTCGAGCATCAAGAAGTCCTTCTCCAACTGATCCAGCTCTCCCCTAGGGCAGAAATCTTCAAGGATTAACTTTTTCAAGTCGTCCCACTTCATTGCAGCGATAGCTGCACTCCCTTCAGTCTGCTTAACCATTCCCCACCAGTGCAATGCTTCAGATATAAACGAGTGAGCGGCGTACTTCACTGCTTGATCTTCTCTGCACTCACTGATCTCAATAACTGCTTCCATCTCATGAATCCATTCGAAGGTAGCTATTGCGTCCTTCTTGCCATCATACAAAGGGGGTTTACAACCACTGAATGTCTTGAAAGAACATCCTTTACCTCCTTGTCCTTCCTCCATATCCTCTGGGTCATTCCTATTCCCGTTGTTATTTCCTCCACCTCCCGTCCCGTTGGTTCCACCAGCGCCTCTTTGGACTTGAGCTATTGCTTGCGCGATAATAGCCGCTACTTGTTCGCTAGTGAACGTATTAGCTTCGACGTTAGCTTCGGGCTCGGGATTTGCTCGCGTGATTCTTCTAACTATTCTACCGTCGTTGTCATTTCCACGACTTCCTCTAGCCATTTCCTATATTAAGATGAGTGACATTTTAGGATTTATGTGACGTAGGGTTTCCAAGTTTTGAATACATGATAAACAGATAAGCGCAGACGTCAATACGTTTATTTATATATAATGTCTTCAAAACTTATCTACATCTATTCACATGCATCCTTTGTGTCCACATCCTAGCATCAATTAAACTATCTCGCACTTGGCCATATAATAACCAGTGCTTAGGGTATACTTATATAGTTAATACCAAATTGCAGTAGCTAATTGCAATTGGGTATTTTCCATACTCATATATCCTAAGTCCCTGTCCATTATATTCCTAATGCACGTTCTACCTATGGGCATAACTATCAATACTGACATTTGTCTCATCTTACTTGGCTTTCCCAGAGTCCTAGTTTAAGTCTAGACACTGCAATAGTATCTAAATCTCTTAAACCAAGGCTCTGATACCAACTTGTGACGCCCACTCCTAGACTTGGCCCTAGGAGCGGTCACGCATCGGATTTACTCATGAACACAAGGTACAACAGAGATAACTAAAGCAGCGGAAATAAAAACTTTTATTCATATGCCAAGTATTACATAGTAAGAGAGACAAATACAAAAGAGAAATAAACATCTCCACGCCAGTTTTCAAAAATGTCTTCTCTTGATAGCTTGACATTGTCTTGATAGTATATGCCACCTAGTTCCTGCTCACATCTCAGCCTTCCCTTTTCGATCCGAAGGTCCAGCCTCATCTGACATACATAACTTAACAAGTCAGCTTACGCTGGTGAGTTCTAAGTTTTGGGAAAACTTTACCTTTCGAAGGCACTTAGGTTTGTCAAACACATTTCTGCAATTAGACAATCAAACACAAAGCATATAGCACATATATTCACATATTCTAACCTTGTGAATAAACTAACCTTCTGTTGCTTTGTTATCCTTGTCTCATATTAAATTTTATCTTAGGGAAATAGTGTTTCTACTTGCTTTACGAACACATCGTGTAGCAATGGTCCCTTTAGTTTTGACACTATATATAGCTTTGACGCTATCTGGCTTTGACGCCACTTTAGCTTTGACGCTTTCTGGCTTTGACGCCGCTTGGTTTTGACACCATTGGGACAACACTATTTAACTTCTTGTTTCAGAAGCCCCTTACCCACCAATATTTTCTCGATTACCATCATTAATCTATTCTACTAGAAATATCGAAATGGCAATTTATCTTCCTCTAATCATCACCATACAATCAATACATATAACATGCAATTATATCAATTGAGAGTATTTTCACAGAACGTTATGTATATCAGCCCAAAATGGTTTAAAACATTTAAACAATTTAAAAGAGGGCTAATAGAACTCACCTTAGCTTTGCGAAGCTATTATTCTTGGGTTAAGTTCTCGTGAATCAGTTTCTTAATTCCTTTAACGTAATGTCCCTATCAAGACATCCTAAAGGTTACAATTCACATTTAGGACTTACCCCATTATCCCAAAACCCAACTCATTATTGGTTAATATTCTTAATAGTCAAAATGACCATTTTGCCCCTTTTACATATTTTGTTATATATCTTTCAAGTCTTTGCTCCTTAATGTTTACCGCTCGTGTTTCCTCATGACCGATCATTTAGCGGAATTACTATGAGGAATAGTCACGGGGTTTGGAATTTGGTGACGATCGTTACCGGCCGTGTAGGCGTCATTGACGACCATGAGGCGGAATTACTACAATCGTTACACCGAGTAATTTAATTATAAATTACCAAAATTTGAACTCATACATGTTTAATATATATGTAAACATGTTACCATACCAAAATTCAAGTCCTTATACCTTCCGGATTATTTTATATTAAATATCCATATTCCGAAACCCTAATTACCCATTTTTCTCGTTTCTATAGCAAAACTCATTTTTATACAGAACCATCTTAGGGTATTATCTATTATGACATTTTATAATATCCCTTAAAATGGCAAGGCTTAATTCAAAACCGTTTACTCGATTTGGGCAAAACATCATCATGAAAACCCTAATCTTGACCCATTTCCAAAACTCATACCAAACCTTCACCAATTCTGAAATAAACTTAGGGCTTTCTTAAAATACATCAAATTAGGATTACCTACCAAAATTCAGAGCTTAATTCCCATCCGATCATCCAATTTTACCCAAACAAGCTCAAGAACCCTAATTTGAGCATAGTTTTAAAAGTCATACTTAGAGATTGATTTAGCCAAATCTGAAAGAGGTTATTTTAGATCTTACCTAATGATGCTTGACTGCAGAAATTCGGATCTTAACTCTTCACCGTTTGAGAGAATTTGATCGATGAAGCTTCTGCGTTTTCTAGGGTTTTTAGAGGGAGAAAAGGGGTGAATTAGTGATGAATTCGTGATGTTAAGGGCTGTATTTATAGCCTATGAGCTCGTCCCAGACCCCTCCACGTGTTCATGGTGACTAAGCCTTCAAAAACGACGCGTATACGAAGAAAATCGGGCTGCAAAGCATGAAACGTGGAAGAAAAACGACCACAAACACGTTTCTGCACCTGATGGGCTTCGCGTATCGCGCCACCTGGGAGGGCCTCCCTCGCGTACCGCCTGGCAAGTATGGGATAATGACAGTTTTGGTCCCTGTACTTTTTATTTGCATTTCAGCCCCCTAACTTCTACCAAACTGTTATTTTATGCACCGAACTCTTATAAAACATGATTAATAAAGTTTCTAAGGCTCGGGACACCCTCGATGATATACATATACATACGTATATATTTATATATATATATATATATATATATATATATATCTTTTGATATTTTACGTTCTAGCCCCTCAAACTTTCCAATACTTATCATTTCATGTTATGGGTCACATTAGGATATATTTTTACTATATTCTAAGCCTTAACATGTATATAATAGTTATAGATACGTATAATATCCTTATACGTTGATATCTTTATATAAATTACACTTTTAACCCTTCTACTTTTCCATTAGCTACTAACACACGTATTCACATGTATATATCTATCAATTCACACATATATCATCATGTTATTTGTATAAACATATATTTATCTCATATTTTACTTTCTTTACCCATTAACTCATCCGTTTATACAAATTTCATCATTTTGGCCACTAAACACGTATTTCTAACACATGCGATTTATCTAATGCATAGTTTACCATTTTTATCAATCAAACTTACGTATTGATAATATAAACACGTATTTACTTAAATATATCATGTACCTTTGAAATTGGGGTGTTACATCTTTCATCTACTCTATTCATGAGTCAGATACGTAAGCCAATGTACCATCATTTCCCAATGATCAATATCCCACAATGTTATATATTTGGCATGAATTCACCTTCCTTCATTATATATTTGGCATGTATTCACTTTCTCCCCATAACATGCATATTCTCAATTACTCCCCTTACTTACAATTCTCCCCCTTAAAATGAAAACTCTATTTTTGGATTTTCATTTTACAAAAAAACGAGACTCTATTTTTGGGTTTTTGAGAAAAACATGTAAGCAAAGAAACTTGATCTATCAACACGGATATTTTTCAGTTTTAGAATTCAGAATTTGCAGATTAGAAAGATGTATCATGAAATTTAATTAAACAGAATACTCCTCCATCAACAACTTTGCAATCATCGATAGGTCTTCTAGAAGTACCTGCACACTGGTTAAACTAACTAGTCCAATAATGACCCGAAGCGAATTGCTTCTGGTCGACCAGTGTCCTTGTTTTGTTTAGAAACCACTTTAGGTTTCTATTGTTGTTGTTTTGGTAATTCAGTTTTTGATGAAACAATCACAAGTGACTGTGATGGAGAACCTACATTTTGAACCTTGGAAAACATTGGAACAAAACGTTTTTGTTTATGAAAGAATGTAGGTTTAATTTCATCAAAAACTCTGCCTTGTTCATCAAAGAACTTTGGTGTGGCAGGTTTACCAAAAACTGATTTCTTGTGAAATCTTTGGGGTGAATCAGCAGGTGATGGACAATCTTTTGCCATATGCCCTGGACGACGGCAAATATAACAGATTCTTGTCGTTTTGTCCCATCTTTGATGTACCTGCGAAGAACACACATGAATATCTCGAACATGATCAGAATGAGAATCATATACCTGATGTCTGTGATCATGTACCCATTTGGATGTAGGCTTCGAGATTGAGAACTGTCAGAAGAAATGGTTGCTTTCACAAAGACCTCAGCAATCTTCCGAGCATCAACACAATAAAGTGGAAATTCTTTGTCAGAAAATAATTGATCCGAACCCTTAAGTTTGTAAAACCGCTCGGGTTGAATTTTATCAGCTTGAAAAACTTCCTTCTTCACTTGTTTCATCTTCAATTTCTTCAAATCATGAGATGATGAGGCTGGAACCTTTTCAGCTTTGTTTTTCATCTTGTGAAAACCCAATCCTTCATGCTTTCCAGAAATTTTCTCCACAGGTGAACCATGACCATGCTTCGCTAATCGAGAAAATTCAGCTTTTACTTCAGTGACATTCTTTTGATCATAAAAAATCTTTTCATCAAACTCAGGTTGAGACAGAATCTTGTCACTAGAAGTAGCCTACTTATCATTATCAGTAGACGATGATCCAGATACAAACTTTGATGCAGGAGAAACTTCGGATTTCTTTTCCTTCTTTTTCTTATTCTTCCTGGTCTTCTTCTTTGGCACAACTTTCTCATCCTCAACAGTAGATGACGAAACCTTAGAATAATCAAATTCGTCAACTTGTTCCTTCACTTCTTTGACAGCTTCTTTGATATGAGCAGGGAGTGATGCAGTCTTATCAAACATTTTCTCAAAATTCGCATCATTAGCTAAGAAGCTTGTGAAGACTTGAGAATCTGACACATTATTGAGTAATCGGTTAGCATCAAGAACTTGAACTTTCAAATCAGAAATATCTGTTGAGCCTCAGCAAATTCCTTTTCTTTAGCAATCAATCGCTTTGCGACTTTGTGAGTTTCAAATTTTTGCAGACGGAGATTATCAAGTCCTTCATGTAACTCCTTTTTCAATTTATCCTCGTTTCTCTTTTGAATCTCTAAATTTGCAGCTTGAACTTTATTAACACGAACTAACTCCCGCTTCTCATCTAACAATTTTTCCATGTCAACTTGATACGCTTCAATCTTAGCATTTGATTCTTCAACATTCTTTGTAAGCAAATCAAGTTTGACCTTTGATTTATCAAACAAATTCTGAAAATCAGCAGCTGTATCTTCAGCTTCATCCTTCCATTTCTTGACATCTTTTACCAACTCATCCCGTTCTCCACAAATCTTAGCCTTTGAAATTTCAACACTCTTCTTATCTTGCTTCAAAACTTCCAAAACCTCATTCAATGTTTGGATTTCCATGGTCAAATACTCATTCTTTAACGTCAACTCCTTGTCATGATCTTTAGAATTCTTCAACTCTGAATTAATTGCCTCAGACAGTTGTTGAACTTTATTCATCAATAAAGCATTTTCTTTCATCAGACTCTCCAAGTTTTCAGCAGATTCATAAGAACTTGGAATTGAACTAGTATCGGAACTAGTTTCTGAACAAAAATCTTCTTGTTGATCATGAGTAACTATCAAAGCAGATGAATCATACCCAAACTGTTAACCCCAATCATATACACCATCATTTTGAGCCATCAAAATTGTGGTCTTGCTTGTGTTACTAGTAGATGGTTGAGTAAAACCAGGCTTTGGTGATAGAGGAACACCAGACTTATTTGCATGTGCCTGATGACAATCTTTAGCAAAATGTCCAAGTTGTGAACATTTGTAACACTTTAATTTGGACTTGTCAAAACCCAATTTATCACCAGAAATATTCCTTCCATGTTTTTTAAAAAATCTTTTAGATCTTTGACACAACATAGCATATTGCCAAGATACATCCAATTCAGTTAGTTGATCATCATCAAGAGCATCAAGATCCTCACTAGTTAACTTTGCATCAGCAACATTTTTGAGAATCAAACCAAAAGATGATGAAATCAATGCAGAAATCATTTTGGCACAATCATCTATTGATTCAGCTGAAAAAGCATTTTGACTTGAAAAATTTGGAATTGTGAAATTGCAACCCCTTGAAGAATTATTATCAGAATTTCCTGAAACTCCAGCTATAAAAGCAACACTTGGTGCGGTAAACAGATTTGGTTTAGACTTTGCACTTATGCTTGCACTATTCTCACCATGATACAGTTCAGGATTCTGCAAAGTAGCAGTTGATTTCTTTGAGTTTAACATTTCCATTTCACGAGCATGAAGTTTTCCAGTAAGCTCGTGAAATGTCATGGTAGAATAATCCTTGTCATGAGTGAGCAATAAAACATAATTCTCCCACTTTTCAGGTAATGCTTCCATGATCTTTTCCTTTAAATCCGCATCAGACTTCTCAATTCCAACAACCTTCAATTCACTAATCAAATGTGAAAATCTTGAAACTAGAGCAGTGATGTTTTCATTGTCATAATTCTGAAAATTATCAAATTCTTTGTTCAAGACTTTCTTTCGACTCTTCTTATAATCAGCATTTCCTTCACATCTTGCGGATAAAGCATCCCACAATTGCTTAGATTTCTTGCAAGTGCTAAATTGATGAAGCAATTCAGTAGGTAAAGCCATAGTAAGATAACCATAAACTTTCTTTTCAAGCTCATAACTTTTTCTTTCAGTACCATCGAAATCTTGAATTTCTTTAAGATCTCCATCTTCCATTGGTCGTTCGTACAACGTTCGAATTGGAATCCATAAATCAATATCATTTGTGCTAATATAAGCAGAAAATCGTGTCTTCCAATTTTGATAATCTTCCAGCTTCAATAATTTGGGAACTTTCTGGCTTGTTCCAATTTCATTATCAAAATTCAGCATGGTTTGCATGGCACTTTGCATTGCAGCAAACGCGTGAAATTCCGACATCGTTCGAAAAATTAAGATTCTGCCGGCCGAACTCTCTCCGAACTTATTACTAAGCTCCAAACTCTGTCCGAACCTAAGACAAACCTCTGAACTTGCTCCTAGTCAAAATCAAGAGACCGAACTCCTAAGAGACTCCGATCTAGCACCGAACTACCTCCGAACCTTGATTTAACTCCGAACCTTGTCCGAACTAGTGACCGAACACAGAAAATCAGAACTTTGACCGAATTAACACCGAACTCTCACCGAAGATGGACCGAACTTCAAGTTCGGAGCAGTTACTCCAAACTTGATCAGACAACTCCGGACTTCGAACTCATTTTTCCAAAACGCGCGAAAATGGACGGATTTTGACAAAACTCGATACTGTGACTCAGAAAAACTGATAGAAAATGATTTAGGAACAATTTTGACACCAACACTCGATAGAATTGATGAACAACACGAAAACAAACTCGAGAAACTTAAAAAATGCTTCAAAAATCCAAATATAGCAACCACAAATCAGTAGAGTGAACCAGAATGCTCTGATACCACTTGAAAATGTGTGAGCATCGGATCGTCTACTCGATCTAGCTAATCGGACATTGAAACGTAATTAACCGATTGTTTTATTGATCAAAATGAACAATTACAATCAGTGAAACACTCAGAAACACAACACAGAGAAACACCTTGAAAACACACACTTAAGAAATCTCACCCGCTCAGAAGTCTACAATTACAAAGACCAATCACCTATATATACCCGCTGGTCCGAGCTTCGCCCGAACCTCAGGTTCGGCCAGTCCGAACTTCAGGTTCGGACCTAGTTCGACCAGACCTAGATTGACATGATCTTGATCTTGTTTGATAGTTCACACGACACACATATCAATTATTTAGTCATACTTACCTAATTACTCCACACAACTGAATTAAAATAAACATAATATAAAGGGAATTCAAAATGTTACAGAAATATTTTCAGAGAGAAGAGAAATTTCATAATGTTGTCCATCAAATGAAGGTTCACTGCCAGTGACCAAAAATAAACAAAGGCATGCCCTAAATTGTAAATTGACATGTATGAATCAATAAACAAAACAAACACACATACGGCGGCCATTGACAACCAAAGAGTCATCGTCGGCCACCAAACAACAATAGTAGAGATCGATGAGTGCCAGGCTAACCGTTACTAGTGATTCTCTCCGCCCCAACATTCTGATACGTTTGTTGTTGTATCACACAAAGACTACCATCGACAACCAATAGCCACCATCGACCAACAAAGGGCGGTCGCAGTAGAGAGAGAAAATATCTCATGTAGAAGAGAGTAGAAATAAGAGGAACTGAACGTGCATAAGAGAAGTAAAACAAATCCGATGAAGAGTGAGCAACTCTCTCTCTCTCTCTCTCTTGTGTGTCACACCCCAACCGATGGCGAAATATGTTGGGGTGCAAGGATTGTCCAGATGCTCACAACACTAAATTTACCGTTGCGATATATTTTAATCAACACCCATTTCATTAATAAACAAATAATAAATAGAACATATAATCCAAACAAAGCATTACAACAAATATGATAACTGTTCATTAAGGTCACCACTAAGTCCAAAGGAATCCTACGTGTCCACATCAAATAATGCCTCCTACAACATGTACAGAGTATAGAGTCAACTACAAAGTAGCTGGTGAGTAAAGATAGGGTTAATATAGAATGAAAGTGAAAACCAATGCGATCTAATGTTACGTGGGAATGCACAAGTATGAAAGAACATGTAATGAAATAAAGCAAGTACTAGAGTGGTGCATAAACCAATCCTGATGTTTATGTTGCCAATCACTCGACGCTAAAACCGGTCAAGTCAAGTGGGACGTCACCCCAATAGATCTATTAATGGAACACAGGCTTTTTACAGTTAATGTTATGCGAATGATCATGAAATATAATGAAAGAACAACATGCGTTATGACATACAGTTCACATATAAGCAAAACACACAACAACGAACAAGAATCGCATTTGAGTTAAATGAAAATATATATTATGAAAGTGCGATAAGTGTACATGTTACACCCCAAAACATAAAACAAAAATGGGGCTATGAATACTCAACTCGCGAATAGCGTTCGAGAGATGAGGATGACACCGAGAATGAGATACGACGACACTGGCGAACGGTGTTGTTCGTGATAAAGAAGGATGGTAGCATGCGGATGTGCATAGACTACCGGGAGTTAAACAAACTCACGGTGAAGAATAGGTACCCATTGCCTAGAATTGATGACTTATTTGATCAACTTCAAGGGGCAAAATGGTTCTTAAAGATAGACCTACGTTCAGGGTACCATCAACTGAAGGTGAAAGAGGAAGATGTTCCCAAAACGGCCTTCAGAACAAGATACGGCCATTATGAATTTTTAGTGATGTCCTTTGGACTCACTAATGCACCCGCGGCTTTCATGGATCTCATGAATCGGGTGTGTACGCCTATGCTTGACAAATCGGTGATTGTGTTCATTGACGACATCCTGGTATACTCCCGGGACGAAGCGGAGCACGCTAAACATTTACGGGAGGTACTAGAAAGATTAAGGGAGGAAGAGCTATATGCAAAATTCTCCAAGTGTGCCTTCTGGTTAAAGGAGGTGAAATTCCTAGTCCATGTCATTGGCGCCGAAGGGGTTATGGTGGATCCGGCAAAGATTGAAGCTGTCATCAAATGGGAACCCCTAAAGAATCCGACGGAGGTGTGGAGTTTTCTAGGGTTAGCGGGCTACTATCGGAGATTTATTCAAGACTTCTCTAAGATAGCCCTACCTATGACTAAACTAACCCGAAAAGACACCAAGTTTGTGTGGGGTGATGATCAAGAGAAGGCTTTTCAAATCCTTAAAAAAAAGTTAACGCAAGCACCGGTTTTAACCCTCCCGGAGGGAACGGAAGATATGGTAGTTTACTCCGATGCGTCAAAATTGGGCCTTGGTTGTGTTTTAATGCAATGGGGCAAGGTGATTGCCTATGGTTCAAGGCAATCAAAGGTGACCGAGCAAAACTACCCAACTCATGATTTGGAGTTGGCGGCGGTGGTGTTCGCCTTAAAAATATGGCGACACTATCTTTATGGGGTGAAATGCACCATTTTCACCGACCATAAAAGCCTCAAATATTTCTTTGAGCAAAAAGAGTTGAATATCAGACAAAGAAGGTGGCTCGAGACCATCAAGGATTATGATTGTGAAGTCCACGATCACCCGGGCAAGGCCAATGTGGTAGCGGATGCCCTTAGCCGAAAAGGGGATTATGCTCCTATAAAGGTGCGATCGATGAAATTGGTGGTGACGTCTGATTTGATCACCAAAATCAAAGAAGCTCAAGTGGAGGCTATAAAAAGTTAAAACCAAAAGAAAGAGCGAATTGTGGGCCAAGTGAAAAACTCGGTAGAAGAAGAAAGTGGGCTCAAAACTCGATTCGGAAGAATTTGGGTTCCGAACACTTGTGAAGTGAAGAAGTTGTTACTTGATGAAGCCCATAAGTCGTGGTACTCGATTCATCCAGGGGCGACAAAAATGTACCACGACTTAAAACATGACTATTGGTGGCCCGGTATGAAGCGGGACATAGTCAAATACGTGGGGAAATGTTTGACTTGCTCACAAGTCAAGGCGGAGCACCAAAAGCCTTATGGAAAGCTCCAACCATTAAAAATTCCAATGTGGAAATGGGAGCACATAACTATGGATCTATTGACCAAATTACCCAAAACACCCAAAGGATATGATGCTATTTGGGTGGTGGTTGATAGACTGACCAAAAGTGCACATTTCATACCGATCCGGGAGACTTACTCTTCCGAAAGAATGACGGATGTGTACATCAATGAGATTATATCGCGCCATGGAGTACCCGTCTCGATCGTGTCCGACCGGGATACCCGGTTCACCTCCCAGTTTTTGAGGGAATTTCAGGAGTGGTTGGGTACAAAACTGCTACTTAGTACTGCCTACCACCCACAAACGGATGGGCAAAGTGAAAGAACCATCCAAACAATTGAGGACATGTTGCAGGCATGTGCAATTGACTTTGGAGGGAGTTGGGACCACTACCTTCCACTTGTTGAATTTTCCTACAATAATAGCTACCACTCGAGCATTGGGATGTCGCCTTACGAAATGCTATATGGTAGGAAATGCCGAACACCCGTGTGTTGGGGTGAAGTGGGTCAACGAGAGCTACCTAGTAAGCAAGTGGTTAAACTAGCATCCAAAAAGCTCGACATGATAAGGGCCCGTTTGAAAGCGGCCCAAGATAGACAAAAGTCCTAAGCGGACAAGAGACGAAGGCCTATTAAATTCAAAAAGGGGGACATGGTCTTGTTGAAAGTGTCCCCATGGAAGGGTGTAATCCGTTTCCGAAAGCGGGGTAAACTAAGTCCTAGGTTTATTCGACCTTTCAAAATATTGGCCCGAGTGGGTGATAATGCTTATCAACTGGAATTATCGGAAGAATTGAGCGGAATCCACAACACATTCCATGTGTCCAACCTACGAAAGTTCTTGGCGGATGATAGTGCTTACGTGCCTCTTGATGATTTGGTTGTGGATAAGAAGCTTAACTATGTAGAAAGGCCCATTGCGATTCTTGATCGCAAGGTAAAGAAGCTACGAAGCAAAGAAGTGAAGCAAGTATTGGTTCAATGGGAGCATAGAAAGGGCTCCGACTTGGCGTGGGAACTAGAGGATGAAATGCAACGCTACTACCCTCATTTATTCGGTACGTAAATCGTTTCGGGGACGAAACCCCTTTAAGGGGGGTGGAGCTGTACCATCCCAATAATTTCTATGATTTAAATTTCCCGTCAACGTCAAATTGAATATACTTGACATATCTAAAGTCTACCCTTTAAATTGGTATAATATATTTTATGTAAACTTTGGGGTTTAATTGGGTAAATATATATTTAGTTACAAATTAGAATAAGAATGAAACTCTAGGGGCCAGAATGGTAAATATTGAAAAAACAATTGAACAAAACAAGAGGAGGAGTAGGGGGAGATCGCAGATCACGGTCTACATCTCGACCCCAGCCCCTCTCCTCACCTCAAAACTCAAATTCTTCTAATTGAAGGCTCCTAGCTGCAATTTCAAGCCCGTAATCTTGTAATTGAAGTGTATCTAACACCAACAACCAACATTTGGGTGTCAAGTAAGTAATCTCCATGAACCTTGCATGTCTAGGGTTCAAAAATTTGTGCTTAGAATCTGAAATTTGTTGATGAATAGAGGATATTATGATGATAGGAGCATCATGTGTTTCTTAGATTTCCAATTTGATTACTAATTGGTAAGGTAATCACCAAATCTTCTTACTTGAACCCCCATGTAAGAAGTGCTAGTGAAATTGGTTTCTTTAGTGTAATTCTTGCAGGAATGTGCTAGTAAATGATGAATTAATGATAGGTTAGAGGTGACTCCACCTAAATATTGATAATTAGACAAGTAGGAGGTTCTAAGGGGTTGGGTTATATGTGTGTATAAATGTATGCACACAAGGTTTTTGATAAAATGCCTAAAAGAATCAAAATATGGTAAATGCCACAAATTGCTTGTATTAATGTTGGATGACCATAGGGAGCTATAAGCTGGAAAAATTGAACCAATTTGGTGAAATCATGTGCATTAGCTAGTATGGTTAATGTATGCCTTAGTTGTCATGTTAATGTTAATGATTCATGCAGCTAGATGTAAACTTGATGAACATTTCTTGATTGCCATCTTTATGAATTAGTAATATGTATGTGTAGCATAGAAGTCATGTTTTTGAAATGTGATAAGAGTGCTACTATGACTAAGGTCCTAACATTGTTAGTGACCCATTATGCAATCAAGGTGATTAAGATAATAATACCGGAATTGGTGGAAGCGGTTGATCAAGCTCTAAAGGTAACATTATTTATGTTACATGAAGTAGTTAAGTAAATGTGTATTTACAATTTAATAGAATAACTATGAATTGTATAAATGGGTGACGAATGGTTCTAGGAACCGTGAAGCCCAAAGCCAAGAGGTTCTCCAATGATAAACTTGACCATAGTAAGGATTCAGATGAATCAAATAACGAATGAAAGTTACAATGGCGAAAATGGGCTTATAGAGTCTATACCAAGTAACAGGAGAAAATGAATCATAAATGGTTATAGAACTACAGATTCCAAGGCTTATATGTGGTCAAGTTAGGCATTGGGGTAAACCAAGGGTAAGGACCCATCTTAACGGGTCAAATAATGGTACAATGATCATTTGGATATTGACTAAAATGATTAAGTGAACTAGTGACAAGTAGATGAAATTGTATGAATTATGTCAAAAACTTAGTGTAATGGTAATGCGTGAAGCTAGGCTCGTGACGGATGCATAGAACTAATTGTTAGTTACACACCCATATTACGTGGCCATGTTGCTTGCATTATGTTCATAGCCGTTAATTACATGTGTTGGGCAAATTCTGGATGACAACCATTGATGGTTGTCACAAGAGATCACTTAGTGGGTCAAATGGGTCAGACGAATCCCGTTATTGCAAATTGGGTTAGTAATCGACTGAGGTATGTTTACATGACTAAAACTTATATTTAGAAGCAAATTATAAGTGTTGAAACACTTAAAAGATGGTAGGAAACCAGCTGGGTGAGTTCTGTTGCTAACAGGGTAAGGGAACTGAAATTTTGACTAAGTATAGAATTGGCCGGAAATTGGCTAAATCCCTGGAAATGTGGTTCTAGGTGTATCGCCTGGAACATCCAAGGTAGTAGGCGCTACGCCTACACTTCCTAGCGTATCGCCTGGAAATTTATAAGTTCTAGGAGATACGCATAGAACCTGTTACCTGATGTTGTTTATGAATTCTTTTGTGATCACTGTTTTATGCATGTTTAAGCAATGGGAACTCACTTTTGGAAGTGAGTGCATTGCAGGAAAGGCGAAAGCTTGACGTGTGCGCATCAATGCTAAGAAGGACCGATCATGTGAAGACAAAAGACCCGTTCCGTACTTTTCGTTTATAAAACATGTAAATGTTATTTAACAACTCATGAACGTCAATTACTACCCAAGGGTATATTTTGTTAAAATGTAAGCCCAAGTGTTGGGTTGTAGGGTTGTTAACTATGTAACTTAAACAAAAATTTTTTGGGGCCAACTTGAATGTTAATATCTATTGTGTTTTGGCATCAAATTGAACATGGGTGTTACATCTTCCAGTCTTGATCCATTGCCGCTAGTTAACCTCTCTAATGACACTACCTTGTACCTTACTGTCCGGGGCTCCTGCACGACAAACATCGACAACATACAACAGGCATCAGTATGCTAGGGAAGTTTCCACAACACCCACATCGAGGAAACAGACATATTTCAAATACATTGATACCCGTTATCCTCACTCCTTCTTCTCTGGAAAACTTTCATTGGTAACCCCTGCTTCATAACCAATGGCGACTAATCGAATGATTGACTCGAACTTTTGAGAACACGCGTAAGGAAGTAGATCGAATTCCGATCAGACGAAGACACGTTTGAATCAATCGTATATGCGACGAGCTACCCGAGGATCACTAAAAGTGACCCAAGTACCCGATATTTTTACATCTTGTATGCAACCCGACCTTTAGATACGCAATATGTGACAATCCGACTTTTCAGGTCATGTTCTGACATTAACTAAACGTAAACCGTATTAAATGTAGTGTGAACATTTATGTGTTGACTTGTTGACTTCAGCAAATTAGGGTTTGGTGTGATTAATCACTACGAGCATGCACGGAAAATTAAACGATTGAAATTCTATGTTAATTGTGGAATTAGAATATATAAATGAATACATACATGATTTAATGATATTTTTTGATTTTGTGTGATTAAAAGGTTTTAATCATTTGAATATATATGAGTTATGATTTTAAAAGATTTTAATTACAATTTATTATTTATAAACTTGTGTACTTTAAATATATAGAAGTTATGGACTTAAAAACCTATGATTTTATGTGAATTTAAATGGAGAATTGAGTGTTATAATCTATGGTTTTATGTGGTCGTTTAAGTTTATACTTTCTTATTAACGTTATACGATTTATGTATTTTGACGTTCCTCATATATTCATCGTTTATTTGTTCCTCCGTTAACCTCTGTTAGATGTCGTTATCCTTTATAAGCTAGAGGGATTATTTCTGCCAATTACTAGACTATTTTCCTTGACAAAACTTGAGTAAGCCAAAAATGCAATTTGCCTAAACATGGTGTCACAAGGGTAACTCTATGAGGGACCAGTTTTGCCATTAGGGCATACTTGTGAAGGAGGTTCGGTAACAGTCGACGACCGACCGACCGAGATCTCTGCTCCGCATTTACGTGATTTAATTACTCATGAATCATCGGTTAAATTGATCCCAATAATATCAAGGACCGATCGTTAGGAGACGATACCCACATTTTCTTCCTCGCAAACTCCCTCTCGTTCCTCTCGTTTTGGTTTCAAGTTTTCCGGTGAACTTGAAATCCGGCCAAAATCCCCACTGTTACACTACCGTTACACCACCATTAGCACACCATTGAGATCGCCTTTCGACGCTGAGCAAGCAGGGACCCTCAATTTCGGAATCAGAGCAACAAGCGGGGTTGTTGTCGGAACTTTCGGGCTCAGTTTCGGTGTCTAAAACTCGTTATCTCTCATTTCCGACTCAAGGTAAATCACTCCCTGTGTTAATCGCACCCTTTTAATGTATGGAGAAGATGACAATCGGCTGAGTCGGGTTATAAGGATTGATTCCCGAATAATAACCAGACGCCAATCTGGCTTAGCGGTCTGGTCACTGGTTGTGTTAGCGAGAGACGCGGGTTCGAGTCCCGGTCTCGCCCTTTTTAATTCCTTATTTTTCTAAGACCCATTCCTGGTCGCTACTGATGCATAAAAGATTTTCGGTCCAGATCTTGACACAAACAGGCCCGCTGGCCGAGTGGTCGGGCGCCAGTGTTGAGAGTGAGAGGTCGCGGGTTCGACCCCTGCGACCTTCATATTTCCTGTTTTGTTTTTTTATTTTTATGATTCAAAGCATTTGTCCAACCAAAACTCATATAAAATGAATTTCCACGAATGTTTAAACCCGTAAAGCGTATCTCCGACTATTAAACCCGTAAAGTTTGACGTTTCAAACAATAATATAGCTTTAATAGATTTGTATAAATATTAACTTAAGCATCATCGTTTTTTATAAAAGGTAAAATAAATAATATATATATATATATCTTTGTAGATTAGTATTTACGCACCTAGTGGATTTATTAAAACAGTTAGATACTTTCGCTGAACTTTTAAATCCCGTTTTCGCAAACCCGTTATTAACGTCATAGCACGTTCGGTTTAAATATATATATATATATATATATATATATATATATTATATATTTATTTTTGAAATCTTTGAACTTAGAAAATTTATGTAATATTGATATATTGTATTTTCTCGTGTTATTTCGACAATCGCTCGGATTGGGCACACATGTCATCCTCGACTTATTTTGAACTTCACGATAAATCGTTTTTATCGTCTACGTTAGATTTAATAGTTTATAGAACACACATTTATACTCGATCGTATGCTCGTTAGGTGATTGATTGCGTTCACAAGACTCGTTCTTGCTACTTGACTTAACTGTTTATCTGGAAACTTTGATGTGCAACCTAAGGTGAGTTTCACGGCCCCATTTTACTGTTTTAAATACTGTTGGGGGAGATTTAACATGCATGATTTACACAACTGAGATAATTAGACTTTTATATATCACTTGAGGTACTTGTAACACACTGATACAACAAAGTCCTTCTTATGGTACCGTTAGTATTAATGGCGATAGCGGGAAATATATTGTAGTACTACTGGGTCTGACAAACCCCACCCGGGTCAGTCGCTCTGGCACGATTAGATATGGAACGGGTGTTATATTCGTCCTAAACACAACAAGGCAAACTATAAACAACTGTTAGATTCGGTGACTATGCTCTTACAACTTGACGTTATTGAACGGTCAATCTTAAACTGAACTTGATATGTTACTGAACTGTTAAACCTGTGAACTCACAAACCTTTGTGTTGAAACTTTAGCATGTTATTTCTCAGGTCTCTATATTGGATTGAATGCCACGAGCTAGGATGCACCACTTATGAATTTTGATTATCATGCATGCATATTTGACTTTAAAACTTTTCAAACTGATTATCTTTTGGGTTGCGCATGTTTTGGCGCTTGAACATTTATCACAACTTTTGTCGTTTACGCTTCCGCATTTCAAAACGCATTTACTTTGGTTTAAATTACATAGCATGAAGATTGTTCGTATGGCTAATGTGTTCGACCTGGTTGAGAGTTCGCGGGTTCGACCCCTGCGACCTTCATATTTCCTGTTTTATTTTTTTTGTTTTATGAGTCAAGGCATTTGTCCAACCAAAACTCAAATAAAATGAATTTCCACGAATGTTTAAACCCGTAAAACGTATCTCTGACTATTAAACCCGTAAAGTTTGATGTTTCAAGCAAAAATATAGTTTTAATAGATTTGTATAAATATTAACTTAAGCATCATCTTTTTTTATAATTGTAAAATAAATAATATATATATATATATATATATATTTCGTAGATTAGTATTTACGCACCTAGTGGATTTATTAAAACAATTAGATACTTTCGCTGAACTTTTATATCCCGTTTTCACAAACCCGTTATTAACATCATAGCACGTTCGGTTTAATTATATATTGTGACGCCTACTCCCAATATTGGTTCCAGGAGGGGTCACGTGTCGGATTTACTCATGAACACATGGTACAACAGAGATATAACAAGTTACAACAGTAAGGAAGATAACAACATAATCTATAAGTAGATCTTATCTATAGCTATGCCAGTCTACTACCGAGTCTTTCTTGATAGCTTTCCCATCTAATCTGCCCTTGCTAGAGCCCTTCCCTTGCTACTTTATACATCACTGATACCTGACATACATGCTTTTAAAGGTCAGCTTACGCTGGTGAGTTCTAAGTATTTAAAACTTTTACCTTTCCTTGAAAGGTTACCTCAAACATTTGGACCTAACGGTCTCTTCTTTATAAACATTTATCAGGTACAAAACATAACATAATTATACCAAAACATTTAAACATTCAGTATTAAAATTCATTTAATACTCTAAAACATACCTCAAAACATTTAGACCTAACGGCCCCTTCTTTATAAACATTTAACAGGTATAAAGCATAACAGGATTATACCAAAACGTTTAACTCATTAGTATTAAAAATTATTTAATACTCTAAAATACCTTGGGCCTCCGGGACCCATCCTCTGTGCAAATAATCATTACGTATAATAAAGTCATACGAAATATTATAAGCAAAACCTCTTTTTACTAAGCATTGTCTATCCTCCGGGACTACGCTTAGTCCCTTCGGGCGGCCGTCGCCTACCGCCTCCTAAATAACCGTCGTCACTCCAGTGGCTTCAATTCCACTGCTTGAATTGCAATTCCCCTCAACCAGACAATCTTTGCTTAGATTAAAACTTCTTTAAAATAACCCCAAGGGTCATTTCCTTTATCCTAAAAAACTCATTTTCCTCTTTTTAAACTTTTTGTTTAAAAGTTTAACTTCTTTATTACCCATTTATTATAACCTTCCCGAAAAGAGTTTATAACATGTAATAACAATTTAAAATAGTTATAGGCATTATAACAATTTCATGTATGTGTATCAACACAAAACAAGTAAAGGCATTTCAAATACTTTTCAAGTAAGCAGTTGAATATGTATCATTGCATGTATATCAGCCAGAAAACGTTAAAAACTTTAAAACATTTAAAAGTGGGCTCTTAGAACTCACCTTATTCTCTTAAGCAGTTAATTCGGAGAAAACCTCCGCTATGCCTTCAAATTAAACCTAATTGCGTATTGTATGGCGTTAACACAAGGTTTATAATAAACATTTCCTATGTTTATTTTAACTCTTTATTAACTTAATAATACTTAGTTATTAAGTTTATTTCTTTTAAAGGTCAAAATGACCAAAATGCCCTTTAGGCCATTATCCTTTTCCTTTGTTGATAGTATGAAGACACGCATTCCTATAAGTAAACGCTCACTCCGGGATCGCCCAGTGAGGGATGCCATTTCCCAGTTGGGATTTATGCGACACCCTCGCTTTTGCCAGAAACCGCAGTGTACAGGCGTCCACCATTCCGGTCCGCGCGAACTTCTAAATATCCGATTAACTCGGTACTTAAAATACTTTATCATTTGTCCATTTTAACTTCATATATACTTATTATATATGTGAACATAGTTCCATGTCAAAAATCAAGTCTCCATACCCTTCGGATTATTTTATATTAAATAATCATATTTGGAAACCCTAATTTCACGTTATTCTCATTTCTTTATCAAAACTCATTTTCATTCAAAACTGACTTAGGGTATTATCCGTTATAATATTTTATAACATGCTTTAAAATTTTAAAGCTTGGTTCATTACCGTTACTCGGGTTTGACAGAACAGTGTCTAGAAAACCCTAATTTCAATATTAACACTTTAAAATAAATATTAACATATTTTATATATGTTTCAAATATATATTAAACATTTAATCCGATAATTTCTTTATCAATATCATTAACCTTTATATTAAATATATACCTTTATATATATTTAATATTTAAATATATACCTTTAATCAAATAAAATTGATTAATAATCATATATATATTTATTCCTCTTAAATATATATTTATATCATTTATCCCGTTCTATTATGATTTCATATAAACTTTAACTTAACAATAATATTTGTAATAATAACAAATATATAACGTGATTACCTCTTGACGGGTCGTGAAACGAGTCCGAATAATAACCAAATAATAAAGTTATCCGTTTTAGATAAACGAATAGTCCTTCCCGACTAACTTTTCGCCACAAGCATTTCCCCGTTGTCGGTTCGTTGTTTGGACCTCGTTACGCCACCGAAAGGTTGAACAAAAGTATAGACAGGTTTTATTAACGTCACTAGTTTACACCCCGTTTGCCGCCACCGTGGACCACCTTTAACGACCGTCGACCACCGCATTCATTCTTTGTCATCCCGGTAGCTCACTACCGTTACCGGCATCACCCATCGTCAACCGCTCGTCACCGAATCTCACTCCGAACATCACCGAATATCACCATTTAACACAACCAATATCATCTAATTGATCATCTTTGAGCTATAACCATCGTCACCAAAAACAGTTCGATACACCCACCATCAGCATCGCTTGTTACCAGTTTCATCAGAGTAGACGGGGTTCACGGATGAGGTCAGAGAAGTCCTCAGAGCCACTGATCTCTGCTCCCGGAAGGTTGTGAGACCACCACGGTCACCACCGTTCCGCTCGTCGCCGGCGATGGCCAATGCCCCGCCGGGTATCGCGGCTGCTTCAGGCGAACGATGAGAATGGCGCAGGGTGTTGCAGGTCATCGGAGATGGAGCAGGGTGCTGTTGGGTCGCCGGCTTCTGCTGCCGTCGTCGAACAGAAATGGAGGAGAAGGGATGCAGCCGGAAAAACCAAACAAAAAGGGTCGCCGGTTTTCTGCGGGGTTTTTAAATCGGAGGAGGAGGCGGGAGTCAAGGTGCTGGGTCGCCGGTTTTGTTTGGCTCGCCAGAGAGAGGGAGACCAGCGGAGGTTAGGGGTTCGCCGGGGGTTCTTACCGGACGATCGGAGAAGGAAAGGGACGAGAGGGAGGCTGGTTTCGTGCCGGAAAAGTCGAGAGGGAGGGTCGCCGGTTTCTGCTTGTCGGGCGGAACAGAAACGGAGAGGGAGAGGGTAGGGTGGCGTACGGCCTCTCTCTCTCTCTCTCTACCTTTCTTTCTTCTTTTGTTTTGTATGTATGTGTTTGAATTGTGATTTAAGTAGATACATATTTGCATGTATTTATATCCAATCCGAATCCACCAATTTGATACACGTCCGTTGATGACAATTCAAAATATTTGCTGAATCAGGTATTAGACGTAAAGTAAGGAGCAAGTAAATTTAATACGGTATAATAAATAATGAGTAGGTATTATACCCGTATTTTTAAACCCGTCAAATAACTTAATATTTCATAAACGATTTATAAAAATTCTCGAACGTCTAAAATATTACGGGACTCCAACAAATATAATTATTATATTTATTCTTCGGTTAAAACATTAACCGGTGATCATTCGTTTAACTATGTGGTAAAAGCGAGTCTAATCGGTGTCGCGATCTCGGACATTTTGCAAACCGAATACGCCGTCCTGACTGAAATACTTTATAAATATTATTATAATTATTTATACCTTGCCGAGGCGTTATAATCATCTCGAGCGGCTAACCGAATTGATTTTGATTATTATCGGGTAACAGCAACGGTTACTGTTTCCACCGTTTTTCGTGCCGATCGTCGTCATGATAATGATTATAAATCAAGTATTTAGCAATACCTGAGATTCTATTTTTGCTTCGGCGTTAATTTAGTGACGTTCGAGCTTTAGTTACGGTTATTGCAAACCGGGCCTAAATCACTATTTTGCGTTTTTCCGCTTCGTTATAACTCGGATTTGAGATCCGTCTGCGCCCACGGTCTTTATTTTACATTATCTACCATATTCTATAAATTCGTCTCTTGACGTTTCCTCGAATTTCGTGTCGAATATTCATACGTGAATCGTGACGTTTCTCTATTATACGTATATATATATTATATCACATGTATTTCAGCTACTTAACAAATATAGCACACGTATATAATTTAAGTTTTAAAATTTTGGGGTGTTACAACTCTACCCCCCTTAAAAAGGTTTCATCCTCGAAACTTACTCAAACTGTGATTTAACTCTCAATGAGTTCTTTATCTCACCTTTCTTTCCCGGATCAATCCGGAAACCTTTCTATGCATTTAATGCATCCATATCACATGAACCACTTGGTTCCTAGGCTACGATTTTAACATCGTAACAACTTTCTATGACAATCTATCATTTAACTCTATTACCTATAAGGTAATACTTTAACTATTCTATTCACAAAATCATGTTCACAATTAGAATGTGAACCGCATTTCTATAACTATTGCTAGTACTTTTAGGAATGAATCCCTAATGAACAGTCTAGCTAACGATTTGGGAAAATATGTTTCTCAAAATAAAGAAACTCTTCCTTTTATCAATAACATACTATCTAGGTGGTGTCATAACTCTTTAGCTATATAGGATAACCTGATCATGAATTCCACCGGAATATGCTTCGAATTTCCTAAAGTTGAAATTTATCGCGAAGCTTCTGTCATTCTGCTTTAACCTTCTGCGTACGTTAAACATTTACCCGTATGCTGTAAGATTTGAACTTCTCTTCTGGACATCAATAGTCCCTCAGTCATTCGTTGGTAAGTGATATGTATTCATGAATGCTACTTATTTGTTTCCGACAGTGGCCCGTAATATCTACCTGCACAAGACTAATTCTAGTACCACTTCTGGTTGTACCTCAGGTGTATATATATAGGATGTACCAGCAGCGTATCCACCACACCCTTGATACAACTAGAGGCGTACTATTACTAGTCTGGTGTAGAGCGATATTACTATTCTAACCACAACAACATCAGTATAATTCATGACTATTTATTACTTACTTAAATAACTAATTTGGACATTCTGCGTACGACCTCGTTTGTTGTTTGCATCTCTTGAGTGTAAACACTACTGCTGCAATTCCCTTCTTCACTAGGCCTAATCGGTAATGATTTTACCCATGCCTAAGTTAAACCGTTTATTACTTCATTTCATGTCTGCTACTGATTAGGATTCCAAAAGGACTTGACATCTTCTTAGTCAACCTAATGGCATTACATCCTTGGAAAGTCTTAGCGGCTTCAGATGTATTAACATGGCCTCTCTCTTTTCCTGATCTTCAGTACTTCCTTCCAATGCTTCATGCATTCTTCACCGTCCTTGAGAACCTTAGAACGTCATTCATCGGCAGGCTTAGCCACGGGATTTCTGGAATTATAGGGGCGTTCGTCATTCAATTCAATCATTACTTAATAACTCGTAATGATACTTTTTGTTTCCGAAAAGCCATCCTCTTTATAGGCTCACTTTTAATCCTTTAGCTGATGTTAAGCTGATCTTAGATCGACCTTGGAGAACCGTCTTGCTCCTTATATCTGGTTGAATGGTTTGCTGATCCTTGGCAAAGGATATCTGCTTCTCACCAATTGCTTCTTTATCTTCTTGCAGTCTATGCATATCTTTGGCTTCCTTCCGTCTTCTTGAAATTGCTGGTGCATCCTAATTCGATATTTTTGGTCTAAAGAAATCTTCTTGTTTCTGTTGGAGATATCTGGAAAATGCTTATTGCTTCTGGCGTTGTTGCTTCGGGCGTTGCTTCTAGCATTTTTCTCTGGCGTCGAATTGATTTTTGGAACTTCATTTCTTGATCTGACGGGCTGCTCATTTGGACCTTCTGAATAATTCGTTCGGAAATTTAATACGTTACCGGTACGTTCTTCAGTTTCTTGGTTTTGCCTTCGAGTAAATGGCATACGTTGAGTATGACTTACCTCTTGACCCATGTACTTCCACGTTGTAATCTTTACTACCAAGCCATCACAATCCTTGCATATGAAGTTGAGTCTTCCTCCAGTTACAGATGAGTTACGCGTAGCATCTCGCGAGTTAATTGATTCAACGTCTAAATTTACTTTATCATTACCCTTAGCTGGGCATTGATCTTAAGAAGAACATTTGTCAAATACTGATCATTTAATTGCATCGGTGTAATACACTGTGTGACAATTCCTAATATCGAATTCAGACCTCTAAGTTTGCAATTTGTTGCTAATATCAAATCGCCAGGCTCGTCCGTGTATCAACATCTGTCTTGAGGTCATTTATCTTGACGTCTTTGCATTTGTCCTAAGGAAGACGTAATCCTAAGCTGTCTAAGGTAGCTTGACTACAGGATTCCTTGACAATGCTTTTCCTCTTCTTATGTTGGAATTCTTCTTCGTGTAGCTCATCCAATCATCGTGTGCTTTCATCCTGCCATTTGAAGAAACAATATCTCTTAGGACGTAAGTTCTTCTTGGCCTACTTTGGACCTTCATACTCCTAAACTTGTGGATTCTCGATCCAGCTTGTGTTAACCTTCGTCATCTTTCTTTGAGCCACCCTTAACTTCAAACTGCTAGCTTCTGCTTTCAGCCTTCCGGCGCCTATCACTTATAGTGATTGTTTTCTGAAGGTACCAACGTAGCTTGGAACGTTGTTTCCACTATTCTCGCCATAGCAATTCTTATTTCTTATTTGTCGTGACATCGTCTATCACCTCTACAGTTTCCTTTCCTTCAGGTGACATTTAGGTTTGTCTGCACCTCTTTTCATCTTCAATGATTCCTGAGTTTTCCAAATGCAATTCCTAAGATAACGTTTCTCGCACATCTGACATATCGGCCTTCTTTGTTCAGAAGCTCCTTTAGCCTTCTTGTGGAATCTGCCGTCATTGTCTTCAAGACCTTCTTCATTCTCCGACTGCTTTCGTTTGCCTTTTATCGGGAATTTATTTCTACCAAAAGCTTCCTCGGAACCACTTCCACTAGTGGCTGCTTCACTGGACATTCTTCTCGTCAAAGCTTCCGGAAGTTGATTAGGAATCGATAATGACGTAATCTTCAACGCTTCTGCCACTATTCATAATATAACGGCTTTCATTTCTTCACTCGAAGGTATTCGTCTTTCATTTACTGACATCAGATTTCGTATCGGATGTTCTATTCGTATTCCTATCATGACTATGATTTCTAATCTTCTGATCATATGATCAAAATAATCTGACACTTCAGAACTCATGTGACGTGAAGTCTTCAAATTTTGAATTCATGATAATTAGATAATTGCAAGCGCTATACAATTATATAATTACGATGCATTCAAAACCTAGTTATTCTCATCACAATCATCCCTAGTGTCCGTACCTCCTTTCATTCTTTACCGGTAATTCTAAAAACCGGTCTTTTAAAACTACCTTTTTCTAGGCATTCTTTACAAGTTATTGACCGCGTATCTCACTGTCAATTAACCTACCTCGCACTAGGCCACATAACAGTTAGAACCTATGATATGTTCATTTGGGTAAAATACCAAATTGCAGTAGCTAATTGCAATCTGGTAGTCTCCGCACTTGCATACCTTAAGTCCTACCTCCTATGTTCCTCGTGCAACATTTTTCCTATGGGCAAGACTATCCTGACTGGCATTTACATTCCCTATCTAACCTTACTTTGTTTACCAAGAGTCCTAGTTTAAGTCTAGATATCGTGCTAGTATCTAAATCTCTTAAACCAAGGCTCTGATACTAACTTGTGACGCCCACTCCCAGTCTTGGTTCCAGGAGGGGTCACGTGTCAGATTTACTCATTAACACATGGTACAACAGAGATAACTAAGCAGCGGAAATTAAAAACTTTTCATTTATATATATATATAACAAGTTACAACAGTAAGGAAGATAACAGCATAATCTATAAGTAGATCTTGTCTATAGCTATGCCAGTCTACTACCGAGTCTTTCCTGATAGCTTGCCCATCTAATCTGCCCTTGCTAGAGCCCTTCCCTTGCTACTTTATACATCACCGATAATTGACATACATGCTTTTAAAGGTCAGCTTACGCTGGTGAGTTCTAAGTATTTAAAACTTTTACCTTTCCTTGAAAGGTTACCTCAAACGTTTGACCTAACGGTCTCTTCTTTATAAACATTTATCAGGTACAAAACATAACAGAATTATACCAAAACATTTAAACATTCAGTATTAAAATTCATTTAATACTCTAAAACATACCTCAAAACATGTAGACCTAACGGCCCCTTCTTTATAAACATTGAACAGGTATAAAGCATAACAGGATTATACCAAAACGTTTAACTCATCAGTATTAAAAATTATTTAATACTCTAAAATACCTTGGGCCTCCGGGACCCATCCTCTGTGCAAATAATCATTACGTATAATAAAGTCATACGAAATATTATAAGCAAAACCTCTTTTTACTAAGCATTGTCTATCCTCCGGGACTACGCTTAGTCCCTTCGGGCGGCCGTCGCCTCTCGCCTCCTGAGTAACCGTCGTCACTCCAGTGGCTTCAATTCCACTGCTTGAATTGCAATTCCCCTCAACCAGACAATCTTTGCTTAGATTAAAACTTCTTTAAAATAACCCCAAGGGTCATTTCCTTTATCCTTAAGAACTCATTTTCCTCATTTTAAACTTTTCGTTTAAAAGTTTAACTTCTTTATTACCCTTTTATTATAACCTTTCCGAAAAGAGTTTATAACATGTAATAACAATTTAAAACAGTTATAGGCATTATAACATTTTCATGTATGTGTATCAACACAAAACAAGTAAAGGCATCTCAAATACTTTTCAAGTAAGCAGTTGAATATGTATCATTGCATGTATATCAGCCAGAAAACGTTAAAAACTTTAAAACATTTAAAAGTGGGCTCTTAGAACTCACCTTATTCTCTTAAGCAGTTAATTCAGAGAAAACCTCCGCTATGCCTTCAAATTAAACCTAATTGCGTATTGTATGGCGTTAACACAAGGTTTATAATAAACATTTCCTATGTTTATTTTAACTCTTTATTAACTTAATAATACTTAGTTATTAAGTTTATTTCTTTTAAAGGTCAAAATGACCAAAATGCCCTTTAGGCCATTATCCTTTTCCTTTGTTGATAATATGAAGACACGCATTCCTATAAGTAAACGCTCACTCCGGGATCGCCCAGTGAGGGATGCCATTTCCCAGTTGGGATTTATGCGACACCCTCGCTTTTGCCAGAAACCGCAGTGTACAGGCGTCCACCATTCCGGTCCGCGCGAACTTCTAAATATCCGATTAACTCGGTACTTAAAATACTTTATCATTTGTCCATTTAACTTCATATATACTTATTATATATGTGAACATAGTTCCATGTCAAAAATCAAGTCTCCATACCCTTCGGATTATTTTATATTAAATAATCATATTTGGAAACCCTAATTTCCCGTTATTTTCATTTCTTTATCAAAACTCATTTTCATTCAAAACTGACTTAGGGTATTATCCGTTATAACATGCTTTAAAATTTTAAAGCTTGTTTCATTACCGTTTACTCGGGTTTGACAGAACAGTGTCTAGAAAACCCTAATTTCAATATTAACACTTTAAAATATATGTTAACATATTTTAAATATGTTTCAAATATATATTAAACATTTAATCCGATAATTTCTTTATCAATATCGTTAACCTTTATATTAAATATATACCTTTATATATATTTAATATTTAAGTATATTCCTTTAATCAATTAAAATTGATTAATAATCATATATATATATTTATTCCTCTTAAATATATATTTATATCATTTATCCCGTTCTATTATGATTTCATATAAACTTTAACTTAACAATAATATTTGTAATAATAACAAATATATAACGTGATTACTTCTTGACGGGTCTTGAAACGAGTCCGAATAATAACCAAATAATAAAGTTATCCGTTTTAGATAAACGAATAGTCCTTCCCGACTAACTTCTCGCCACGAGCATTTCCCCGTTGTCGGTTCGTTGTTTGGACCTCGTTACGCCACCGAAAGGTTGACCAAAAGTATAGACAGGTTTTATTAACGTCACTAGTTTACACTGTGGCGACCCTAAAACTTTTGCTTTCTTTCCCCAGCAACTACAACAACAACGACAGCTGAAGCTGCGAACGCTACGACGCAAGAATAATTTTCGGGACGAAAATTCCATTTACAAGGGGATGATGTGACATCCGAGAATTTCAAGGTTTACTTCCGTTAGACAATTTCCGTTAGTTACCTTATAAGTGTTAACTTAGTAACTAATGCTTAACTAGGCCGAATACGTCCACGACCTTTGGTTGATCACCGAACCCGTCCATACGTGTTATGTGTTTACTTAATTATTGTTGTTAGGTGCAATATGATTTAAATACACGATTATTATTAAAAAGCATGACTATTTGTGTATTTGTTAAATTATGTGACAAATTACTTAATTATGTATTTATATGTTTAACCGGGTAATTAGAACGTATGCTTACATGATCAATAATGGGCTAGTAATTAGACTAATCATGGGCTAATGATTGTTAATCATTGGGGCCCAAATCCCAATGGAAGCCCATGATAAGCCTTAGTATTTAAACCCACTTAAAAACCCTAATCACTCATTTTTCATACATCACCATACAAACACACACACTCTCCATCTTCTCCTCTCTCTCTCGAAATTCTGGACCAGCCCCAAGAACCACCAAGACCAGCCATCATTCCTGTTGGTGAAGATCATCCATAGAGCTTGATTAAACCGTGAGTCCCATGAACCAAGTTTTATGCATTTTCTATGTGTTTTACTATAAAGCATGCCTAGATCTTCATAGAATCACTTGATCTTCTGAAATGATGCTTAGGAATGCTAGATCTATCATAAAGTCTGCAAATTTACGTGTGAAACTGATCCATAATGAAGATTCATGCTAGATTAGGTCATTTTGTGTAAAAAGTGTTATTGATGATTTGATGATGAAAAACCATGTTTAAGGTGTTAAAAATGCTTCTGTGATGTTGGTAAATGTTTATGTATACTAGATAATGAATTACACGAAGTATGGAAGCTGTTAGAAAGATTTTTAGTCAAATTTACGGGTTTTTTAGCGACTAGCGAAACTGTGCATTCAATAGGCGAAACTATTCAGCGAAATTATGTATATCTTCATCCAGCGACACTATTAAGCGAAACTATAGTGTCGCCTGTGACCGAAACTACCGAGCGAAACAACTATAGACCTTGTCCCTGAACGAAAGTTCAAACCAGTTTCGAGCGAAGCTATGCTAGCGAAACTGTGTCATCAGTTTCGAGCGAAACTAGCTAGCGAAACTGTGTCATCGGGTATTTCCTAGCGAAAGTGCTGCCCTTGCACACAGCGAAACTGTGCAGCGAAACTGCGTAGCGAAACTGTAGCGAAACTGCTAGCGAAACTGTGACCAGACCAAAACCCAAACTTGTGCAACTTATTTTAAATGTTATGCCATGACTTGCATGATTATGTCATGATAAAACCTGCTTTGATTTCTGAGTTATGTGAACCCTTTTTTATGATCAACCATCGGTGTCGTGTGTCGGTGTGTCGAGTCGTAGTTCCAACGTGCTATGTTATGGGCCATAGTGACGTAGTTAAAGTTTAGACACAACCTAACACCTAAGGCCTTAATGTGATTATTAGGTCTTCGTTAGCAAACATAATTTGGACTATTTGAAGTGTAAGCTGAGCAACCTAAGGTGAGTTTCACAAACCCTTTAATTATGAGCCCGTTTGGGCCACAACGAATTTACTTAACGGAAACCAACGTTGACATCTTGAGATATTGCCAAATGGAATATTTGTTATGGTAAGCTGGAGTGTTCTATGGAAAGCACTTGCAACTGTCCATCCTTGGGGTTTCAAATGAAATCCGGAACAATCATTTTGACACTTAAACTCTTTTTAGGATTTCAAATGAAATCCAGAATAAACGGTTTTAATATGACTAGTGTAGGTTAAAGTCTAAACCAAATGATATCACATGATTTCTAAGGATGCCTTAAAACTTAAAAGTCCTCAACAATTTAATACCATTAATTTACGAAGCGAGGGGATATTGGGTAGATCTACTGAGGGTTGACAACCCTGCTCCGCGGTACACAAATGTGTAGCCAACCGGCTGGAGGCCGAACGGAGTACAATATCAGCCTATTTTAAGTTGTGGGTCCCATGAGGAACACAACTGGAGGCACAAACCATCGGCAAATGCCGAACTCTGTTACGTCAGCTTTGGTACGAACTTCCTTAGTGCATGGAAACCGGATTAGCTACCCGCGATATCGGTTGACCGCTTTAATCTTTACTTAACTAGTGCATATTCGATAATTCAACACTTGGCAATTGTTTTGCAAAACTATTACTTAATTATATGTTGATACATACGCTTATGAGACCGGGCCGCTGCATGACATGCCAACTGTGAACTCACCAACCGTTAGGTTGACACTTGTATGGTTTTCACTTTTGCAGATCGCTGAGGAGTATCCACCGGAGGTTGGCATGGCACCCGAAGTTACCTATTTCATTTTGTACTTAATTTGGGAATTGAATAACAATTTTTGTTTTGTAATTAAAGCACGTGGTTAGTGCCAAGATACTCATATTTTCTTTCTGCTGCGAACTCTTAAACTGTTTTATGATGAATGATTGGACTTTACCCTGATTTGTTTAGTATTTGTAACTAATGGTTGTGGTCCTGGTTTGCTCGCACCCCTTAACGGTATAAACTCCGTTAGTGGGTAATTTGGGGGTGTGACATACACCCCGTTTGCCGCCACCGTGGACCACCTTTAACGACCGTCGACCACCGCAACTATTCTTTGTCATCCCGGTAGCTCACTACCGTTGCCGGCATCACCCGTCGTCAACCGCTCGTCACCGAATCTCACTCCGAACATCACCGAATATCACCATTTAACACAACCAATATCATCTAATTGATCATCTTTGAGCTATAACCAACGTCACCAAAAACAGTTCGATACACCCACCATCAGCATCGCTTGTTACCAATTTCATCGGAGTAGACGGGGTTCACGGATGGGGTCGGAGAAGTCCTCAGAGCCACTGATCTCTGCTCCCGGAAGGTTGTGAGACCACCATGGTCACCACCATTCCGCTCGTTGCCGGCGATAGCCAATGGCCCGCCGGGTATCGCGGCTGCTTCAGGCGAACGATGAGAATGTCGCCGGGTGTTGCAGGTCGTCGGAGATGGAGAAGGGTGCTGTTGGGTTGCCGGCTTCTGCTGCTGTCGTCGAACAGAAATGGAGGAGAAGGGGTGCAGCCGGAAAAACCAAACAAAAAGGGTCGCCGGTTTTCTGCGGGGTTTTTAAATCGGAGGAGGTGGCAGGAGTGAAGGTGCTAGGTCGCCGGTTTTGCTGGGCTCTCCGGAGAGAGGGAGACCAGCGGAGGTTAGGGGTTCGCCGGGGGTTCTTATCGGACGATCGGAGAAGGAAAGGGACGAGAGGGAGGCTGGTTTCGTGCCGGAAAAGTCAAGAGGGAGGGTCGCCGGTTTCTGCTTGTCGGGCGGAACAGAAACGGAGAGGGAGGGGGTAGGGTGGCGTACGGCCTCTCTCTCTCTCTACCTTTCTTTCTTCTTTTGTTTTGTATGTATGTGTTTGAATTGTGATTTTAGAAGATACATATCTGCATGTATTTATATCTAATCCGAATCCACCAATTCAAAATATTTGCTGAATCAGGTATTAAACGTGAAGTAAGGAGCAAGTAAATTTAATACGGTATAATAAATAATGAGTAGGTATTATACCTGTATTTTTAAACCCGACAAATAACTTAATATTTCATAAACGATTTATAAAAATTCCCGAACGTCTAAAATATTACGGGACTCCAACAAATATAATTATTATATTTATTCTTCGGTTAAAACGTTAACCGGTGATCATTCGTTTAACTATGTGGTAAAAGCGTGTCTAATCGGTGTCGCAATCTCGGTCGTTTTGCAGACCGAATACGCCGTCCTGACTGAAATACTTTATAAATATTATTATAATTATTTATACCTTGCCGAGGCGTTATAATCATCTCGAGCGGCTAACCGAATTGATTTTGGTTATTATCGGGTAACAGCAACGGTTACTGTTTCCACCGTTTTTCGTGCCGATCGTCGTCATTATAATGATTATAAATCAAGTATTTAGCAATACCTGAGATTCTATTTTTGCTTCGGCATTAATTTAGTGACATTCGAGCTTTAGTTACGGTTATTGCAAACCGGGCCTAAATCACTATTTTGCATTTTTCCGCTTCGTTATAACTCGGATTTGAGATCCGTCTGCGCCCACGGTCTTTATTTTACATTATCTACCATATTCTATAAATTCGTCTCTTGACGTTTCCTCGAATGTTGTGTCGAATATTCATACGTGAATCGTGACGTTTCTCTATTATACGTATATATATATATATATTATATCACATGTATTTCAGCTACTTAACAAATATAGCACACGTATATAATTTAAGTCATAAAATTTTGTGGTGTTACATATATATATATATATATATATATATATTATATATATATATATATATATATATATAGTGAAAAGTTCATTGTAGACACCTTCATAAGTGTAGACAGGTAGACACCTTTTTTCACCATTAGATCTCTTGATCTAATGGTTATGATTAATTTATTTTTTCTTTTATTTTCTTTTTCTCATTGTTCAGAAAATTTCACATGTGAAATAGGGTGTCTACCTGTCTACACTTATGGGGTGTCTACAATGAACCTCACCCTATATATATATATATATATATATATATATATATATATATATATATATATATATATATTATATATATATTTTTGAAATCTTTAAACTTAGAAAATTTATGTAATATTGATATATTGTATTTTCTCGCGTTATTTCAATAATCGCTCGAATTGGGCACATGTGCCATCCTCGACTCCACGATAAATCGTTTTATCGTCTACGTTAGATTTAATAGTTTATAGAACACACACTTATACTCGTATGCTCGTTAGGTGATTGATTGCGTTCACAAGACTCGTTCTTGCTACTTGACTTAACTGTTTATCTGGAAACTTTGCTGTGCAACCTAAGGTGAGTTTCACAGCCCCATTTTACTGTTTTAGATCCTGTTGGGGGAGATTTAACATGCATGAATTACTCAACTGAGATAATTTGACTTTTATATATCACTTGAAGTACTTGTAGCACACTGATATAACAAATTCCTTCTTATGGTACCGTTAGTATTAATGGCGATAGCGGACAATATATTGTAGTACTACTGGGTCTGACAAACCCCACCCGGGTCAGTTGCTCTGGCACAATTGGATATCAAATGGGTGTTATATTCTTCCTAAACAAAACAAGGAAAACTATAAACAACTGTTAGCTTCGGTGACCATCAACGTGCGAAGTTTCATGTATATAGCATAGCTAGCTATTTGATATATATTAGTGATTATGCTCTTACAAATTGACGTTATTGAACGGTCAATTTTAAACTGAACTTGAAATGTTACTGAACTGTTAAACCTGTGAACTCACCAACCTTTGTGTTGACCCTTTAGCATGTTATTTCTCAGGTCGCTAAACTGGATTGAATGCCACGAGCTAGGATGCACCACTTATGGATTTTGATTATCATGCATGCATATTTACTTTAAAACTTTTCAAACTGATTATCTTTTGGGTTGCGCATGTTTTGGTGCTTGAATATTTATCACAACTTTTGTTGTTTATGCTTCCGCATTTCAAAACGCATTTACTTTGGTTTAAATTACATTGCATATAGACTGTTCGTATGGCTAATGTGTTCTATCCTGGTTTGTCACGCTCCCTGCGGCGCGTTGTCGCGCGTGGTATTTTTGGGGGTGTGGCAGATTGGTATCAGAGCCATTGGTTATAGTGAACTAGTTTGCATTAGTGGACCGACTATAGCCTTAGTTACACCTTAGTCATACACTCGAACACACACACTAGTATTTGACTATTTGACTATATGTTACTTGTACTTATATATGTATATATATGGTATATATGCAGACATGGTTGGATGGATATCCACTTCCCTATCATCCTTATCATCATCCCCATCCATCACTAGTAGGCGGGTTACTTCGGGTCCTACTACCCCAACTCATGGTAATCGGAGAATAACATCTGAGGGTCACGTATATGGAGAACCAATTGTCGTTCGTGGAAGAGATAATGGCAACTTGAACTGGTATGAGTCACTTGTGGCTAGTTAGGTTCATCGGGAACAAGTGCCACCTACTTCAACAGAGCCGTCGTCGACTCGGTTCTTTCTACCCGAACTGCCATATGCCATTGAACGATTCGTCACGGCAATGGTCTCTATGTTTGACCGCGCGCTCAGGGACATTAGGAGGCTATCTAGTATAGTCGCAGAGCTGCAAGAAAATGGGGCTAGCACTATTCAGAAAATTGCCACCCTTGAGGAAACATTGGAGGGGACTAATGAGCGTCAGACCGAACATCAAGTGACATTAAGCGACACGTATTATCAGGTGAGTCATCTCACAGAGCTTGTTCAGGCACTCACGGCTCGTGTTGCTGAGCTTGAATTGGCTAGAAAAGCTGAGCCTTCGGCAGAACCGGTTGAAGAACCTATTGTGGAGGATCCCAAGGAAGAACCTAAAGAGGATCCCGAGGAAGAACCTGAAGAGGATCCCGAGGAAGAACCGGAGGAGGAGATGCCTGATGCATCCAGTGATCATGATAGCTCCTGAGTTATTTGATTTCACTTTTCTTTTGTTTGGTTGTTTGTTTTATCGGGAGGATGTTCCCAAGACTATGTATTTTGAATTTTGAATTTCTGTTGGATAATTTGTGAACGAGTTGCATTTTATTTGAAATGGGATTTACTATTTAATATTTGATTGTCTCTTGCGAAGTAATTTATTACTTATGTGATGGTTGTTGTGATTCATGTTGTATCTTATTCTCATTTTGGGTAATTGTGAATTGAAGATAATGGCAGGCGGAAATGTACCAAACATGACACTAGCTGAATTGGCTGCACTAATCAATCAACATGTGGCTGCTGCCTTGGCGGCACAGGCCTATGGTGCAGGCAATGCAGGGCCACCCCAAGGTAACACAAAATTGTGTTTTGTTATTTGATGTGATGACACGCATTGGTGATCTATTATTGAATGGTTGTATGAATGTATGTACAGGTAATGCTACATTTAAAACTTTCATGGACTGTAATCCTAATCAGTTCAAAGGAACTGAAGAAGCTGTTAGCCTACTCCAATGGATTGAAAAAGTGGAATCTGCGTTTGAAATGTGCAACTGTCCTGAGGCTAGTAAGGTGAATTTGCCATGGGTACTTTAGAGGGACCAGCTCTCACCTGGTGGAACACAGAGGTGCAAATGCAAGGTATTGAGGAAGCTCATGCCATGCCCTGGGATGATTTTAAAGAGTTGCTACAAGAAGAGTATTGTCCACGGGACGAGATCCAGAAATTGGAAACCGAGCTGTATAATCTCAAGATGGAGGGGTCTGAAATTCAAGCTTACACTACTCGTTCAAATTCTCTTGCGAATTTGTGCCCTAGAATCGCCACACCTGCTTACCGAAGAATCGAGTTGTATATCAAGGGTTTAGTGCCCCAAATTCATGGAATGGTGACTGCCTCAAACCCTATGACCATTCATGATGCTGTAAGGATTGCCAATAGGCTCATGAATCAAGCAGATGATCAAGGAGTCTTACCTCCTCGAAAAGGAACTTCTGGAGCCTCTGACAACAAAAGAAAGTGGGATAATTCTAGGAATCAGTCTGGAAACAAGTTTTCCCATCAACAGAACCACCAAAACCAGAATCATAAGTTTGATAATTCTAGGAATTTCTCCTCAAACAACCAGAAGCAGAAGAATCAAGGCTGAGGCGGCCAAGGAGGATCATCGTACATGGGAAATTCCCCACGTTGTAACAAGTGTGGTTTCCATCAATATGGTGCGCGTGAATCTTATGTGTGTGCAAATTTTGGAAAGAAGGGGCATGAGTCCAAAACTTGCAGGGTTAAGAACAATGGAAACAAGTTCAGGATGTTGAAGCCCCTAAAGGTTGTTTTAATTATGGGAAAGAAGGCCACATAAAACACGAAATTGTCCCCAGCTGAACGGTGGAAATAACAACAACAACAACTATAGCAACAATAACAATAACACCGGGAATCGCAATGGAAATAATAACAACAACAATGGGAACAATGGAGGAAATGGTGCCAGAGGTAGAGCTTTTGTCATAGGCTCGGGAGATGCCAGAGCAGATCCAAATGTCGTTACTGGTAAGTTTTCTCTTAACGGATACTATGCTCTAGTCTTGTTTGACACTGGTGCTGATAGAAGCTTCATATCCACTAAATTTAGCAATATGATAAATGCCAACTTGACTCCTTTAGATGCTAAATACGTAGTTGAACTTGCTAATGGTAAACTTGTTGAGTCTACCCATATAGTTAAAGACTGTAAACTGGAATTGGCTGGCCATAAATTAGGAATAGATCTTTTGCCCATCTCTTTGGGAAGTTTTGACATTATTGTGGGAATGGATTGGCTATCCAAGAGTCGTGCCGAAATCGTTTTCTTGAGAAAATCGTTCGAATACCATTGCCTAGTGGATAATTGCTCTCGGTACAAGGAGAAAAGTGTGGTACTGTTATGGGTGTGATATCTTTTCTAAAGGCACAGAAGTGTTTGCGAAAAGGGCACGTTGCTATTCTCGCGAACATTTCTGAGAAATCAGAAGAAGAGAAAAGGATAAAGGATATCCCGATCGTGATGGATTTTCCTGAAGGGTTTCCAGAAGATCTACCAGGCTTACCGCCTCACCGAGAAGTCGAATTTCAGATTGACACTGCTCCCGGAGCAGCACCTATTGCTCATGCACCTTATCGTTTGGCACCAAATGAGTTACAAGAGCTATATACTCAACTTCAAGAACTACTTGAAAAGGGATTTATTATGCCCAGCTCATCGCCCTGGGGAGCTCTAGTGTTATTTGTTAAAAAGAAAGATGGAACCTTTCGAATGTGCATCGATTACAGAGAGCTGAACAAAGTGACTGTCAAGAATCATTATCCCTTGCCCCGAATCGATGATTTGTTTGATCAACTACAAGGATCTAGCTATTATTCCAAAATCGATTTAAGATCAGGTTATCACCAACTGAGAGTCCATGAAGAGGATGTCTCGAAAACAGAGTTTAGAACTCGTTATGGTCATTATGAGTTCATGGTTATGCCATTTGGGTTAAGCAACGCACCAGCGATTTTCATGGACTTGATGAATTGCGCTTGTAAGCCATATCTCGATAAATTCGTCATCGTCTTCATTGATGATATTCTGATATATTCCAAGTCTAAAGAGGAGCACGAACAACATCTTCGGTTGATCTTAGAGTTACTCAAGAAGGAACAATTGTATGCAAAATTTTCAAAGTGTGATTTCTGGATGCGTGAGGTGCAATTTCTTGGTCATGTTGTTAATGATCAGGGAATTCACGTTGACCTAATCAAAGTTGAGGCAATTAAGAATTGGCCTGCGCCTAAGACACCAACGGAAATTCGCCAATTTCTTCGTTTAGCAGGTTATTACAGACGGTTTATTAAGGATTTTCAAAGATAGCCCAACCTCTTACGGCACTAACGCATAAAGGAACGACGTATAACTGGAATGAAAAGCATGACGCCGCTTTTCAGCTACTAAAGCAGAAACTTTGTAGCGCGCCAATATTATCCTTACCGGAGGGTAGTGATGATTTTGTGGTGTATTATGATGCATCGAAGCAAGGATTAGGTTGCGTGTTGATGCAAAGGGAGAAAGTCATAGCTTATGCCTCCCGTCAGTTAAAGATTCACGAGCAAAATTATACAACTCATGATTTGGAGTTGGGAGCAGTCATTTTCGCGTTGAAAATTTGGAGGCATTATCTATATGGTACGAAGTGTACTATATTTACTGATCACAAAAGTCTCGAGCACATCTTTGCTCAAAAGGAGTTGAACATGAGACAGCGTCGTTGGGTAGAACTTCTTAATGACTACGATTGCGCAATTAGATACCATCCAAGCAACGCTAATGTAGTAGTTGATGCCTTAAGCTGGAAGGATAACCCCAAGCCTAGAAGAGTTCGTGCGTTGCAACTTACTATTCATACAGGATTACCTGATCAGATCTGGAATGCACAACTCGAAGCACTCAAAGATGAGAACATTGAATTAGAATCCTGGCGGGGTATAGATAAATTACTAGAAGTTAGATCTGATGGTATTCGGTATTGTGCGAACCGAATATGGATTCCCGTGTATGGAAATTTAAGGGAATTGATTATGGATGAAGCCCATAAGTCTCGTTACTCTATTCATCCAGGCTCGGATAAGATGTACCAAGATTTGAAACTGATTTACTGGTAGCCAAAGATGAAAGCCGACATTGCCACTTACGTAAGCAAGTGCTTGACTTGTTCCAAGGTCAAGGTTGAATACCAAAAACCACCATCCTCTTCAACAACCCTGGACATCATATCGCATAACTGATAAGCAATCATTAAATTTGCTTGTTCAGGAGTTGCCCATCCCCTGGCTATGATAATATATGTAAACATCATAAGGATTTTGGCATTGTGAAGGTTATCTAACAGTCTGATCTTTTCTTGTTTAGCTTTGATCTCCTTTGTCAAATTCTGTGGCCATTCTTCTTTTTCTTGTCTCCTTCTCAGAGTCCATCGTTGCCATTTTCTCATCAATAGACCTTCTCTTGATTTTATATATCAGACCCATTATTAATTTATCATTTGAATAACACAGCATGTCTCCTTCTAGTTTGAATGCCAAGGCCATGTCTCCATCCATTTTTATTTGTTCAGCTTTCTCAGCATTTGCAAGTGCATGTTTTATCATGTTTACCTCATCTTCTGGGAGAGATACCTGTTGATCATAAATGAATGTTGGAGGCTTTGTCTTCTTAACAGCTGCAAACACCTTGTCAGAATCTGATTGGTACTGGGGCATCACCATTTTTCCTTTCCTGAATCTGATTGATTCAGTAGAAAAATCATTCTAATCAGTAAGTTCAATCTTTGGCTCCATAGGCTTTGTCTCTTTAACAGCTGCAAACACCTTGTCTTTGACTCCATCTTCTTCAACATCAGCTTCAACAACCTTTTCTGTTTTTGGAGTATCAGGGGGAACACAAGGCTATAAAATAGGAATGATAGGCAGAGACTGAGCACTAGGCTTTAAAACAAGAATGATGGGCAGAGATCGAGCACTCCTTAACCAAGTGTAGTTAAGAGTATTCCTAATCATCATTTTTCTCATGAAAGATAGAGCTTCAGGAGCTATCTCCACATTTGTGGTTTGCAGATCACTCATCACACTTGTGATCATCTGATTATCAGCAGTCACTTGCACCCGATGAAGTTGTTCAACCGGATCAACATGTCCTTCTTCCTCTGGATCAAGTTGTTCAACTGGATCAACATGGCCTTCTTCCTCTTGATGAAGTTGTTCAACCGGATCAAGTTGTTCAACCGGATCAAGTTGTTCACCTGGATCAACATGGCCTTCTTCCTCCGGATGAAGTTGTTCAACCGGATCAACTTGTTCAACTTCATCAACATCTAAGGAAGACACCCTGTGTAAGATCCTATTTTGAATTAAATCTAGTTTAACATGTGAATTTCATTTCAACGTATGGTTTACAACCTTACTTGTCAGTGGCTTTCACAGATTGTCCTGCCTTCAACCGTTCAATTTCTTCTCCTTGAGCTCTCACAATTGCACTGAGATCTGCCAATTCCTTTTCAAGTTTTGTACATCGAACCGTCAATTAAATATGTGTCTTGCTGCTCTCAACTGGTGTGTTGCCAGTATCTTTGAGCAAAGAAGAGCAAACAAGGCGACCTTGTTCATGCTCAGCACCCATGGTTTCTTGGTACCTGGGATTTTTGTTGTCAATCAAAGGTTCCTGAATAGGTTCCCTGACAGAAAGAGTTTCCGTGGATTGGGTCTTAATGATGTTGGCACTATCCTCAGGGTCCAGTGGGAATTCATGAGTAGTGTTAGCCCTTTCCACCTGACTTGCTTCATCACTACTGCAAGTCACCTTATCAGCAAAATATGGGTTGGGTGATTGAACCAGGTCCAGCAGTATATTCCCTGCAATAAGGGTTGGGGAATCTACTTTATGTGGCCTAGGTGATATATCACCCTCATTCTGAGGTAGTCCTATGGAGGTTCTAGGTGAAGGAGACCTAGTCCTCTTCCTTTTGGGTGATTGTGGAGTGCGTGTGGTATTTTTGGTTGTGGTTTTTGATGTGGACATCCTCTTCCTTTTGTTGGGAATTTGTATATCAGTGGAAGAGGATGGTCGGTCTGATGTGGGCTCAACACTTGTTGGTGTAACAATGTTGTCACCAGGAGCAGTTTGCTCAGGAGCAGTCCTGGCCTTAGGCATAGGGTGTGATGTGTCTTTACCAAGAAAAACTGTTTTGTTCACTTGCATGTTAGAAAATATTTTACTTGTAAAAGATTTTACTTAAGATGTTGATCAGAGATTTGCAGATTTGGAAATTCACAGATGAGAATGTGTTGGATGAATCTGGGGTACATGTAAAAGATCCTCTTAGGTTTTAGATTTTCCAGCATTCCATCAAATATCATTTTTGAAAAGTTAAAGTTGAGCCCATGTTACACCCTCAAATTTCCACGTGCGGGGTTTATACCGCTAGGCGAGTGACAAACCAGGATCCGAGTCATTAGTCATACAAACCATGCAAACACACCAAAATAGTTTAAGAAATGCGGAAGCATAAAATGTATGTAAAAGTGTTGCGTAAAACACGCGCCCTCAAAACAACCATGAAAATAAACCCAAACTTAAAAGTTGAAATGCAAATCAAAATGTTCAAACTTTCATGCAATGTGCATCCTAGCGTGCTCGTACCTCAAAGACCTGTGAAAGACATGTTATGTGGGTCAGCGCAAGGCTGTTGAGTTCATAAATGTCAACGCAAGAAAAATAAATGTTTGTAAGGATGTTTGTAAAATGTTTGTGCTATCTTAATCATAATAGTAATTGTAGCTAGCAAGGTCAATAATGTTATCACTATGTGGTTCGCAACCGAATCGTAACTGTTTGTGTTTGTAATGCCTTCCACCATCGCCTAACACGGACGATGATGATACTGTCTAGGCTAATATTACACCCATTCGACATCCAATCGAGTTAGAGCTACTAACGCAGGTGGGGTTTGTCAAACCCAGTAGTACTACCAAGGATTACCTCGCTTTCTCACAAACTAACGGTTCGAAATGTAAGGACTTGTAATTCGTGTTATATGTTTGCACATACGTGATCAGCTATACAATTATATTACCAAAAACTGTTTGTAGCATGCTCCTTCTCTAAATGGAATATTCAGAGAATAATGTTCGAGAACTCACCTTTGGGAGCTCGGCAAGAAAGTTTAAATGAAACTGTTGATGAATTCCTACGAATCACCTATATGTTTGTGAACGTGTAAGACTACAGTGAATGAACAACGAGACTGACTCATCGACCCTGACGACACATTGGTGACTCGTTAATAATCGGGTTTGTTTGTTTGGTTAATCTTTTCCAATTATAACAGATAAGCACAAGTCAAACATTTCTAGCATGCCTCCTAGTCATCTCAAAGCGGTAACAAGAAGCACATAATGTTTTCACATTTAAATAATTATGTTAACCCAGTACACATATTAATCAAATTTAATCATACCAAATGATATTTTGTGCAAGGATTTATCGTTTAAACATGTTAACCACATAAGAAATCATTCATGATATAGCCCGACTAATAAAGTTCCTAAGATTACACAATCACATAATATTTTTAACATACGAGATACATTGCGGTGTCATTAGATCATTAACTACAAATTTTCTAGAAATTTAATTATATAAATTGTGTGTCATATATTTTTCCTTAAGAATAACCCTCTCATGAAAACATACAACTTATTTATCACTAATACCATGTAACACATGCATTATACCACTTCATAGGGGGATTGAAAGGCCAAAATAAATCAGGAACAAAAAGGGAAGAAGCCTGCTGGGCGCCAGGTTCGAACCTTCGACCCACCAGTCCCCACACATGGATACTACAAACCAGACAAGTTTCCACTTTGACAATTAATCCAGTTCCTAATTTATTTAACATGTATTCTGGTGTCACTACCTCACTAATGAAACTGAATTCAAAAAGAAAAATAAAAGTTGCAGTGCCCTAGGTTAGAACTCGCGACCTACCAGTCACCAACCCAGATCCTTAACCAATAGATTGGATTATATTTTTGTGATAGTAGCAGTTTGCGTAATATAAAACCAGTGATACTCAGGTGCTTTCTTCTTCGCACCGATTACCCACTGAACCAGTAACCCTCGACTTTTCTATTAATTACCAGGGTTCCCAACTGTTCCTATTTAATACATGCAGTTCTCGAAAGCCCTTAAAAAAACAATTTTAACACTTCACGTAGCAAACCAAAATCTATCACCGTAGTCTATGTCGAGTATTTTCAAGGTTTTTGTTTAGCGGTGGACTTTTGTTAAACGATTTAAATCACTGGATTTGGAGGACCAGATTAGGAACCATACAAATCAATTCGTACATACTAGATTAGTGGGTTTCACTCTAAGTTGCTACGCAATCCAAGTTTCAGACCAAAAAGAACAAATATGTAGATCGAACTCGGTGTCGAAAGGTTTACCTACGGTTGATGTTAGTACTCCTCGAGATCTTTAGCTTGGGTCACAGTGGCGGAGCGGCTCTCTGGCCTTCCAACTACGGCGGTTCAATGGCTTTGGCAGCCTTGTTTCACGAAGAAAATAGGAGAGCCAGGGAGTTGGGGTATTGTGAGACCGAGGAAGATTCGAGATATATGTGATTTTCGTTTGTGAGTAGAGAGAAAAGAGGAAGTTTAAGAAACGTGGGCAGGGCTGTAGGGGTGTTCGCGGTCCGGTTTATACGGTTTTTGGGTCAAACCATAAACCAAACCATTAGTTACGGTTTTTAATAACCGAAAATCTAAACCGAACCATTAAAAATTAGAACCAAACCAAACCAGACCGCTACTTCCGGTTTGGTTTCGGTTCGGTTTCACGGTTTGAGGAACTTTAGGTTTTCAAGTTTATAATAATAAAACTAAAATTAAAAAAATTCAATCAGCCATATCGATGAGCTGTTGTACTAAAGTTGAACTTTATATCAAAACAGGACATGCAACCAAATGATTATATGTATATCCATCAGAAGTTTAGAACATAGATTCTCCTTTAAAACAAAATAATAACAAACTCTTAAGAAGCATAATAAGATTTAGATAAATTTGCAATCGTCAAACTCATAAACAAAATATAACAATTAAAAATGAACAAATCAGAATTGGATATCAAAAACCCATATTCTTTTATAATTAATTATAATTTGAACTTTTTAAGCGCCTAAAACCTAAACGTTCATTACAACAAAACAAATCTAACGTAATTTTTATATCTATATATCTATATATCTATATGAAGTGTATACGGTCCGGTCTAGTTTTTTACAACCGGTTTTTTGTATAAACCATAAACCAAACCGTTCACTACGGTTGAAATTTTTGAAACCACCCGACCGTTAGGTTAGATAAAAAACCGACCGTGAAACCGAACTGATGATTGGTTTGGGCGGTTTCGCGGTTTGAAACCAAACCATGAACACCCCTAGGCAGGGGTATCGGATATGATCAGAGGCATATCTCAATTCAAAATTTAGAATTTGGATGTTACATCATGCACCCCCAAGTCCCTTTTGTCACCGGTTTAAGTCCATCCACTTTCCTGCTCAACGTTTCACATATGCGATGTTTATTCTAGGTTCGGAGTACACGTAAACGTTCGTTTCATGTAAATCTAGCAGCACATGGTTCCACATGGGATCATAATCACCTAGCATCAATTAGCATGTATGTACACATAAAATCATAGAGTTATAAGTTATGCATATTGTGTTCGTTCGATAGCACTTTAATAATTTATCACCAACGATAGGACCGACTCAACTCTTGTGTGATTGATCGTGGACTTGATGACCCATCTAAAATTCCTATTAGGTTTATGAATGTATTTATGTTTGATATAAGTAATTGTTCGTGTTCGTCTAGAAAATCACCTGAATTTGCCGGGTGTCACATCCCATTTACCAATCCATGAAAAGCGGATGATTGAGGTGCAGGAAGTTCATCCCACGCAGTTTTCTTGTGAGATAGGCAGTGGAGAATGGTATGAGCAAGATATCGCCAAACATAAGGTAGTTGTCCCTTTTTGATGGTCCCACAAGTTAAGTTACCCCCATACCCAATTGCTTCGTACGTCTTCAAGTACAATTTTTGATGGTCCCACAAGTTAAGTGACCCCCATACCCAATTGCTTCGTACGTCTTCAAATATGATGAGACTTGTAATCAGGATCACCTCCTGCATCATTGAATTTCAGATGCTTCCGGATTATTTCTTCAGTCAAACTAATCTCATTCCCATTGACTCTAGAGTCAATTTTAGCAACCTCGTTGCTATCAACAGATTTTTTGGTTGAGTCCCAAAATTCAGCAATTCTCTGCTTGCATATTACAGGATTCAAAGTTAAAGCAAAATGAGTGTTGGATTTATCTAGGAAATCGTTCATTTCTTCAAATAGCTTTGACTTATCAGACATCTCAAAGTACGCTACAACATGTGTTCGGCGAAGAACAGTTAAGTAGGCTTTGATGCAGCCTTTCGAGTCAATTTGGGTACCATTTGTGAGAAATTAGAGAGTAAGGTTTAGGTTTAAATCGTCAATTAGAAACTTGGAGAGAAATAGAGGGTAACTGTTTTTCGAAAATGCAGTTTTATACTAACGGCAGTTCTTCTGGATCACAATGAACCCTAAGAATTGAAACAGCAAAAGTTATTGGAGTTTGCCCAATTAGTTAAAATTAGGATGGGGGAAATTTTTGATAATTTAATTTGGTTTAGAATACTATAATTAATTTATTTTAATTGAATCCACATCAATTAGAGTCGATTAGGACCGATGAGGACAAATGAAGATAAAGTAGGACCAATTAGGACCAACGAAACCACGAGGCCTAATTAGGGTAAATTGGGGTCAATTTGGGTGAATGAGGATCAATTAGAGTCAATGATGAAGACCAGTTATAAATAACGAGGGTCGATTTTGCTCAATGCCACCTTATGAGGACCAAATATGACCAATTATGGTCTATTAGGCCGATTGAGGGCCAATTACGCTCAATGAGGACCAATGGACTGCATTAAAGTCAATCATGGTCATTTATGAAAAATAAGGACCAATGAGGGCCAGTGAACACTCAGTTAGGATGAATTAGGGCCAATGAAGGTCAATTATAGTCTATTAGGCTCAGTTAGGTTCAATGAAGATCACTTGCGGTCAATTACGACTAATTAGGCTCATTTAGGACCAATTATAATCAATTGGGGTCAATTAGGCCTAATTGACTCAAATTTGTTGTACTTCAAAGTAAATGGTCCTCGATGAGTCTAGTTGGTCCTTATTGAGGCTAACTGGCACTAATTGGTCCTTATTGGTCCAGAATGTGCAAATTGCTCCTCATTAACCCGAATTGAGCCATATTGGTACTTATTCTGTCTAATTGGCCCTCATCGGTCCTAACTGGCCCTAATAGGTCATAATTCATCCTTATTGGTCCTAATCGAGCATATTCGACCATCAATGGTCGTAATGGGTCCTCATTGACCCTAATTGAACCTAATTGGTCTTAATAGACCATCACTAACCCTGATTTACCCTTATTGGTATCATTGGTCCTCATTCAAACTAATTGGCCCCAATTAGTCCTAATTGGTCATACTTGATCATCGATCCTCATTAGTCACTTCCTTCATGCTCCGTCCTTATTAGTCCTATGAGCATAATCGGCCTTCTCATTGAATTGGTCCTAATTCGTATTCATTGACCATATTAATTGACCATAACTGGTCTTCACCAAAGTATCCTAAATGGCGCTAATTGTCAGTATTTAGTCCTCATTAAGTCTAGTTGGTCCTAATTTCTCCTAATTCCTCCTCGCCATCCTAATTGGTTGTCGTTTAATATTTTTAGAAACAAAATTATTATACATGAGAAATTCGCAACATGGCGGTCTTTTCTTATTTTTGTTCTGAATTGCATAGTAATTTTTTATTTTCATTTTTGAGTTGTGTTTTAGTAATGTCACCCTTTTTTGTAGTTGCGTTATCCCGGGCACAAAGCACATGTTAGTAAAATCTTGTTTATTATATCTAAATGAAAATAATAAAATAGTTTTTAAAACATAATTTTGTTAGGACTTTTAACTCTGATCGTCGTCCAGATCTGCTTAAAGGATCACAGTTAGGTCAACCATAATTGATGTACTCATACAATTTCACATTCTCATTATTTCAACACCTCAAAATGATGAAGCTCATCTTGAAGAAGAACCTGCAAACCCACAAGAAGAGGCACTTGAAGACTTTTACGAACTGGATAATGAAGTTCATCTTGAAGAAGAACCTGCCGGAAGAGCCACGTGGAGACATTAAATAATTAATTAATTACGTTTATATTTAATTTTAGGTTTAGTTTTATGTTTAATATACATATTGTTTAAATTAAATTTTTGGTTTTATTATCAGTTTCAAGAATCCCCCCCCCCCCCCCTTTTAATTAAAAAAATTCACCAAAAATTTGAATTTCCCACCATTAGTTCAAATTACACGCAAAATTTCGAACTAAATTTAGTTATTATCGTTCTCATCCATATCATTCACATCTTCCATGGAGCTTCAATAACGAATAGCGCTAGCGATTCTTCAGAAGTTCCATATGATTTGGGAGACCAGTCAGTCCAGAAAAGGGTAATTGTCAAGTTATTTCGTTTCATTAAATACAATCTGTTTTCATAAAATTGTTTGTTTTGTTTATTATTGATACACGTTTAACTTGAGATCCCTGTATTTGTGTACAGATACACTTACAGATCGATAAAATTTCGTTTCATACAGAATTAATTAGGAAGGGGTATATATTGCATAAATCCTCTCAATTCATTTCAACCCATTCATTTTATGTTAAATTAGTTATTTACCTTCTTAAATGATTGTGGGAGCATGCTAAATTAGTTATTTTTATGCTAGTAATGTTGAGGTCAAGCATATGCACATGTTTGTAGATTCATGTTACCGGTGAACCTCCTTTCTTCTTTACGTACACTGCTAGAAATGGTCAACTGTTTGTTTATATCCACTAAATACATGATGTGTTCCGCTCTTCCCTTTAGATGTCTTTAATTTGTGTATAGCATATCAAATAATTAATCAATAGGGTCTTTATGTGATATATCGATAATTAAGAACTAATTTATGTTACTCTGGTCATTACTAGGAAATAATTCTAGAGGATATATATAGGAATGTTTCTAACATTTTTTCTAGGTTCATGTTAGAGGGGTGCAAAATAAAGAAATTATAGTTTAAATCCCCTGTAGAAGAATAGAAGAATGTTGATGTCATGCATCTGCTACTTTGCTAGAAATGGTAATTTGTTTATATCTACTGAAGACATGATGTGTTCCACTCTTCCCTTTAGATGTCTTTAATTTGTGTATAACATATCAAATAATTAATCAATATGGTCTTTATGTGATATAATAACAATTAAGAACTAATTAAGAGATAATGAATCAATAGGGTCTGCATGATTTCCTATTTATGTACTTTGTTAAAAAGCATCTAACTACATTCTGTTAATTATACAAAATTCAAGGATCAATCCAACAACACTGATGGTCGTAATGGGTCCTCATTGACCCTAATTGAACCTAATTGGTCTTAATAGACCATCACTAACCCTGATTTACCCTTATTGGTATCATTGGTCCTCATTCAAACTAATTGGCCCCAATTAGTCCTAATTGGTCATACTTGATCATCGATCCTCATTAGTCACTTCCTTCATGCTCCGTCCTTATTAGTCCTATGAGCATAATCGGCCTTCTCATTGAATTGGTCCTAATTCGTATTCATTGACCATATTAATTGACCATAACTGGTCTTCACCAAAGTATCCTAAATGGCGCTAATTGTCAGTATTTAGTCCTCATTAAGTCTAGTTGGTCCTAATTTCTCCTAATTCCTCCTCACCATCCTAATTGGTTGTCGTTTAATATTTTTAGAAACAAAATTATTATACATGAGAAATTCGCAACATGGCGGTCTTTTCTTATTTTTGTTCTGAATTGCATAGTAATTTTTTATTTTCATTTTTGAGTTGTGTTTTAGTAATGTCACCCTTTTTTGTAGTTGCGTTATCCCGGGCACAAAGCACATGTTAGTAAAATCTTGTTTATTATATCTAAAAGAAAATAATAAAATAGTTTTTAAAACATAATTTTGTTAGGACTTTTAACTCTGATCGTCGTCCAGATCTGCTTAAAGGATCACAGTTATGTCAACCATAATTGATGTACTCATACAATTTCACATTCTCATTATTTCAACACCTCAAAATGATGAAGCTCATCTTGAAGAAGAACCTGCAAACCCACAAGAAGAGGCACTTGAAGACTTTTACGAACTGGATAATGAAGTTCATCTTGAAGAAGAACCTGCCGGAAGAGCCACGTGGAGACATTAAATAATTAATTAATTACGTTTATATTTAATTTTAGGTTTAGTTTTATGTTTAATATACATATTGTTTAAATTAAATTTTTGGTTTTATTATCAGTTTCAAGAATCCCCCCCCCCCCCCTTTTTAATTAAAAAAATTCACCAAAAAATTTGAATTTCCCACCATTAGTTCAAATTACACGCAAAATTTCGAACTAAATTTAGTTATTATCGTTCTCATCCATATCATTCACATCTTCCATGGAGCTTCAATAACGAATAGCGCTAGCGATTCTTCAGAAGTTCCATATGATTTGGGAGACCAGTCAGTCCAGAAAAGGGTAATTGTCAAGTTATTTCGTTTCATTAAATACAATCTGTTTTCATAAAATTGTTTGTTTTGTTTATTATTGATACACGTTTAACTTGGGATCCCTGTATTTGTGTACAGATACACTTACAGATCGATAAAATTTCATTTCATACAGAATTAATTAGGAAGGGGTATATATTGCATAAATCCTCTCAATTCATTTCAACCCATTCATTTTATGTTAAATTAGTTATTTACCTTCTTAAATGATTGTGGGAGCATGCTAAATTAGTTATTTTTATGCTAGTAATGTTGAGGTCAAGCATATGCACATGTTTGTAGATTCATGTTACCGGTGAACCTCCTTTCTTCTTTACGTACACTGCTAGAAATGGTCAACTGTTTGTTTATATCCACTAAATACATGATGTGTTCCGCTCTTCCCTTTAGATGTCTTTAATTTGTGTATAACATATCAAATAATTAATCAATAGGGTCTTTATGTGATATATCGATAATTAAGAACTAATTTATGTTACTCTGGTCATTACTAGGAAATAATTCTAGAGGATATATGTAGGAATGTTTCTAACATTTTTTCTAGGTTCATGTTAGAGGGGTGCAAAATAAAGAAATTATAGTTTAAATCCCCTGTAGAAGAATAGAAGAATGTTGATGTCATGCATCTGCTACTTTGCTAGAAATGGTAATTTGTTTATATCTACTGAAGACATGATGTGTTCCACTCTTCCCTTTAGATGTCTTTAATTTGTGTATAACATATCAAATAATTAATCAATAGGTTCTTTATGTGATATACTAACAATTAAGAACTAATTAAGAGATAATGAATCAATAGGGTCTGCATGATTTCCTATTTATGTACTTTGTTAAAAAGCATCTAACTACATTCTGTTAATTATACAAAATTCAAGGATCAATCCAACAACACTGATGGTCAATTGGAAAAACTTGAGTTCGAACTTAAAGAGGATAGACTTCTTAGGGATGAAAAAAATGAACAAGTTAAGGCTCTCTTCCTGAAGATTGAAGAATCGGATAAAAACGTGATCTACTTATAGCTCATCTATTTGGACTTGGAACACCGTTACCACAAGAACTTAATGCTCCGACATCTACAGAGGTAAATTCTTTACATCACACCTTAATCATACTTTCTCAAGTACCTTATAATAACATACACTCTTGTTCCTGAAGAACATAATCCGGATGAACTCTTGTTCCTAAAGAACACAAATAGATGAAAGTTCCTGGTACATGAGAAAATATACTTCATGTAAGAACAAAACTATGAGTTAAATGGAGCTCTGCTATGATTCATTGATAATGTATGTTAATATGAAAAAAAAAATATAGTATATACATAATCTGTATGAATAAAACTGGAACAACTTATGTTAGACTAAAAAAACAGAATAAATACTTTCATGATAGGTCTGCGTCATTATTCTGCTCTCACTTTTTACCAATTCAAAAACATTGTTCTATGTAAATTCTAAGGAGATTTTTGTTGGATCTAGCCACAACACTAATCATGCTGACATACACACAAAGGTTAGTATTTTTCAAACTCATTGTCGGTTTGATTGCTCATTTACATAAAGTAATTAATTGAACTGTAGGGCGTGAAATCGGTGGTCGATAAACCTCGTCTGAAGCGGTTGAAAAGAAAAAGGTAAATATTTTCCAGTCAAGTTTCATTCCGTTCTATAGTTTCATAGTAATCTGTTTGGTAATGTCATGTAGTCCCATTTTAAATGTTATTTGTTACCTCAAACACTTGGGCTAGCTAGGGAATCTTGGAACAAACGGTGAGATGTGTACCAAATAAGGTTCAACTGACTTTGAAGTTGATCTGGAACTTAATGTGATGTTCATCCGGATGTTTTAAGTTCATCTAGATATCTAATGTTCATCTGGAAATCAATTGAATTGTAGGACCTGATGACCCATACTACTTGCAATAAAATGGCACTCCTCAACCCACATCTATCATGGTGGTAAGTATTTCAAAATTGCTATATATATTATGATCAATTTCCATAACCTAATTATCAATTATATGTTTTGGTATAGGAAGGAATACATGAAAAAATGGTCCTAATTAAGCTCAAATCTGGACAGTTGAAGATGAAGACCACGTGGTAGTGTTGTTGGCTCCCGGATTGAAAATTAAATTGAGAATAATGCTGGTATGCAGTGTAATTTTCTTTAATTTTTTATTTGTATTTCATTTGTATTTGACTTTTAATCAAATTTTATTTGATTTGGAATTAATAATTTGTAATAGCTTTTAAATTGGCCACGCGTATAGCAAGGACCCATCTGATTTCAACAACCTTTTGGTCACTTTTTTTTCTTCCCAAATATATGTGGCTAAAACACAAATATACGTGATCATATAATACCAAAGGCCACAGTTTTTATATTTTAATATGGCCGTTGCCACCCTTTCGCCACAATATTGGGACAAAATATCTGATTTCAACTACCCTTTGGCCACTTTTTTTTTCAAATATATGTGGCTAAAACACAAATATACGTGACCATATAATACCAAAGGCCACACTTTTTATATTTTAACGTGGCCTTTGGCCACGCGTATTGGGATAAAATATCTTATTTCAACTACCCTTTGGCCACTTTTTTTTTTCAAATATATGTGCCTAAAACAGAAATATACGTGACCATATAATACCAAAGGCCACACATTTTATATTTTAACGTGGCCGTTGCCACCATTTGGCCACGCGTATTGGGACAAAATATCTGATTTCAACTACCCTTTGGCCACTTTTTTTTTCCAAATATTTGTGGCTAAAACACAAATATACGTGACCATATAATACCAAAGGCCACACTTTTTTTATATTTTAACATATGTGGCTAAAATACAAATATACATGACCATATAATACCAAAGGCCACGTTAAACAAACACATGTGGCCGTTGGGACCCTTTGGCCATGCTTTCCGGAAGAATTCTTTGATTATAACTTTCTTGTTATAGGCTTGTCACCTGAGCATAGTGTGAGAGTTCTGTTGGATATTAGAT
>JBCNJP010000025.1:46513650-46606631 GCA_039602395.1 Deinandra increscens subsp. villosa
AAAATTACAATCAGTAAACACTTAGAAACAGAATCAGAGAAACAAACTCAGAAACACACACTTAACAGAAATCTCACACGCTTAGAACTACGTATTACAACGTCCAAACTTCTATATAGGCCGATCCATGTCCGAACCTCAGGTTCGGCCAGTCCGAACCTCAGGTTCGGCCAGTCCGAACTCCAGGTTCGGACTAAGTTCGGCCAGTGAACCTTTAGCTTGAACTTGAAAAATGTTTGATACTTCACACGACGCACATATCAGGTATCAACAAACTCCCCCTCGTCGTGTGCAGTATCTCTTCAACATCATCAAACATGTATCTTCAATTAAGCTCCCCCCTCAAGTATAGAATCCATTCGTCCAATGAAATGAATCTTCGAACAAACTCCTCTTTAACTCGATCGTAGCTTGATCTTGAATACTTGATGACATCTGGTGTAACTCTGATCTTTTATCAACAGCTTCAGAAGACTTGAAGTGATGATATCTTGCACTTTAGCAACCTGCTCAATCATTTATATAATCTTGGTGCAAAACGTCTCTTTGAGACTCCAAGATATGATTTTGAAAAATGAATTTTGTATCACATGTTGATCAGATCGAAAATAAAGCAGAAACAAAATCTTTTTGGTTTTTAGAAAGTTTATATCAAAACAAACCTAAAATCTTTTTGATTTTTCAAAGTTTATGGTAAAAACACACCGAAAATATTTTTGAAATTTTCTTGATATAAAAAGAAATTGCAATACAGAATTAAACACTATTTTTGGTATGAGAAAGATTACTATATGGGATCATATTGCACATAACGCACTGAACTACACTTCAATTTCAACTAATTGAAGCTCACAGGTCATGCTGATTGCCTGTATAATGTGTCCATATTTAAACTCAGGCAGAATCATACTCATAACATCTGGATATGTTAAAGTATTGATTAGATTTGCTTTGACCAGTGTACCCCACACTATCAGACATATTCAGACATTTTCCTGTTTTCTTTCTTTTCCTTTTGTGTGATTGCACTTGCGATTTTTCACAACACATAATAATTTTCATGATATAGTCAACTGTGTTCCATGCAAAAAGAAATAAGAACGTTAAATCGTCTACCTTAAGGTCGATCTTTCGATACGCAGATAAGGCCTCGGATTTAACAAAATAAGAAAAATAAAACAATTTGAAATTGTATAACTCAACAACAATCAGGTCGGTACTCCCGTACACGCAGAGAAAGTCCGATGAGTTATACGAAACACCAAAGAAAATAAAGAAAAACGTCAAACGAACAACGATCAGGTCGATCTTTCGATACGCAGAGAAAGTCCGATCGTTTGACAAAATAAAGAAAATCAAACAAGTTTAAATCTTTGCAAAATAAACACATGTATACACAGTGACTTCTCAGTTTGAATTTCACACTTATTTTTCATATTGTGTCATGAAATATACATCAAGATGTTATCCACATGGTCAAGCATTAGTATTTAGTGAATATCACATCTGAATACTTTCTGACTTGCCGAGTCTACCAAGCACATCACACAATGATCTTATGGCCCTTTCATCTACTCTATTCATGAGTCAGATACGTAAGCCAATGTACCATCATTTCCCAATGATCAATTTCTCAAAATTTTATATATTGTGCATGTATTCACCTTCCTTCCCATAACATGCTTTTTCTCAAATTACTCCCCCTTACTGAAAATTCTCCCCCTTAAAATGAAAACTCTATTTTTGTATTTTCATTTTACACAAAACAAGACTCTATGTTTGGGTTTTGAGAAAAATTTGTAAGTAAAGAAAAATGATCAATCAACACGGATATTTTACGGTTTAAGAATTCAGAAAATATGCAGATTTTAGAAAAATTGATCATGAAAATTAAGTTATGCAGAATACTCCGCCATCAACAACGTTGTAATCGTCGATAGGTCTTCTAGAAGTACCTGCACACTGGTCAATCTGATTAGTTCATAAATGACCCGAAGTGAATCGCTTCTGGTCGAACCAGTGTCCTTGCTTTGCTTAGAAACCACCTTGGGTTTCCATGGTTGTTTTGGTAATTCTGTTTTTGATGAACTTATCACAGGTGACTGTGATGATGAACCTCCATTGTGAACCTGTTGAGACATTGGAACAAAACGGTTTTGTTTTTGAAAGAATGTAGGCTCAACTTCATCAAAAACTCTGACTTGTTCATTCAAGAACATTGGTTTGGCAGGTTTACCAAAACCTGATTTCTTATGAAACCGTGGTGATGAATCAGCAGGCAGTGGACAATCCTTTGCCATATGCCCTGTTCGGTGGCAAATATAACATATTCGTTTTGATTTATCCCACTTTTGATGTACCTGCGAAGAACAAACATGAATATCTCGAGCATGATTAAAATTAGAACCATATACCTAATGCCTGTGATCATGAACCCATTTGGATGTTAGGCTTCAAGATAAAGAACCATCAGAAGATATATTAACTTTTTGATTCATCATGTGTGAAAGAGTAGCATCTTTGACAAAAACCTCAGAAATCTTTCTGGCATCCACACAGTGAAGAGGAAATTCTTTATCTGAGAAAAGCTTATCAGAACCTTTGAGCTTGTAGAATCTCTCATGTTGAACTTTTTCAGCCTTAAAAACGTCCTTCTTCACTTGCTTCAGTTTCAATTTCTTTGAATATGGAGATGATAATGTTGGAACCTTCTCATTTTGTACATCTTTTGCTTTAAATCCCAAACCCACATGCTTTCCTACAACTTTCTCCTCAAGTGTAGAATGTCCATTTCTTGCTAACCGAGAAAATCCAGCTTTCACTTCAGTCACATTCTTCTGATCATAGAAGATCTTCTCATTAAAGTCAAGTTGTGACTTAATCTTGTCACTTGAAGTAGTTGACTTCTCATTATCAGCAGAAGATGAACCAGATACAAATTTTGGAGCTGGAAGAACCTCAGATTTCTTTTCCTTCGGCTTCTTATTCTTCTTGTTCTTCTTTTTCTTCACAACTTTTTCTTTCTCAGCAGTAGATGATGAGACCTTTGAATAATCAAATTCAGGAACTTGCTCTTGCACTTCTTTGAAGGCTTCTTTGAATTGAGCAGGGGGTGATGCAGTTTTATCAAACATTTTCTCAAAAATTGCATCATTAGCTAAGAAGCTTGTGAACACTTGATAATTTGAAACATTGTTGAGCAATCTGTTAGCATCAAGAACTTGAATTTTGAGATCAGAAATTTGCTGTTGAGCCTCAGCGAATTCCTTCTCTTTAGCTATCAATCGCTTTGCAACTTTGTGGGTTTCAAACTTTTGCATGCGAAGATTATCTAAACCTTCAAACAACTCTTTCTTCAGTTTATCTTCATTTCTCTTTTGAATCTCCAAATTTGCAGTTTGAACCTTGTTAACACTAACCAACTCACACTTTTTTCATCTAACAATTTTTCCATATCAAGTTGATATGTTTCAATTTTAGCAGTTAATTCTTCAACATTTTTTGTAAGCAAATCAAGCTTAATCTTGGATTTTTCAAACAAGTTTTGAAAATCATTAGCAGTATCCTCTGCTTCAGCCTTCCATTTCGTAACTTCATCTACCAACTCATCCTTTTCTTCACATAATCTTGCTTTTGTAGATTCAACATCCCGCTTGGCTTGTTTAGAAATCTCTAAAACTTCATTCAACATTATGATCTCAGTAGTCAAGCACTCATTTTTCATAACCAACTCCTTTTCATGTTCTTTAGAAATCTGCAACTCTGAATTAACCAAAGTGAATTACTCAGAAAACTTTTGAATTTTATGCAACAATGAAGCATTTTCTTTCAACAGACTTTCCAAAATTTCAGCAGATGCATAAGAACTTGGTGTTGAACTAGTATCGCAACTAGTATCTGAATAAGAATCATCTAATTGATCATGATTAACAATCAAGGCTGATGAGTCATACCCAAACCGTTGACCCCAATCATAAACACCATCATGTTGAGCTGTTAAAGCTATTGGCTTGTCTGAGTTACTAGAAGATGGTGAAGTAACACCAGGCTTAGATGATAAAGGAAAACAAGACTTCTGTTGACATTCTTATGCAAAATGTCCAAGCTTAGAACATTTATAACATTTCAACTTTGACTTGTCAAATCCTAATTTCTCACTAAAATCAGAAGTAGATCTCCCATGCTTCTTCAAAAATCTTTTAGATCTGTGACTCAGCATAGCATATTGCCAAGAAAGATCTAATTCAGTTAATTGATCATCATCAAGAGCATCAAGATTATCTCTTGTCAATTGTGCATCAGCAACATTCTTAATGATCAAACCAAACGATGATGAAATTAAAGCAGCAATCATTTTGGCACAATCATCCATTGATTCAGCAGAAAAAGCATTTTGATTTGAAAATTTTGGAATTGTAAAACTACAACTCCGTGAAGAATTGTTATCAGAATTACCTGGCGTTCCAGCCATAAAGGCAATATTTGGTGCAGGACTCAAAGTTGGTTTAGATTTAGCATTCATACTTGTCGTATTCTCACCATGATATAACTCCGGATTCTGTAAACTAGCAGTTGACTTCTTTGAATTTAACATTTCCATTTCTCGAGCATGAAGTTTTCCAGTAAGCTCGTGGAATGTCAATGTAGAGTAATCTTTATCATGTGTGAGTTGCAGAACATAGTTTTCCCACTTTTCAGGCAAAGTTTCCATAATCTTTTCCTTCAAATCAGCATCAGTCTTCTCAATACCAACAACCTTCAACTCACTGATTAGATGTGAAAACCGGGAAACCAGAGCAGTAATGTTCTCATTGTCATAAAATTGAAAATTATCAAACTCTTTGTTCAACACTTTCTTCCGACTCTTTTTGTAATCGTCATTACCTTCACATCTAGCTGATAGAGCATCCTACAATTGTTTTGACTTCTTGCATGTGATAAATTGATGTAACAATTCAGTGGGTAATGCCATTGTAAGATAACCGAAAGCTTTTTGTTCAAGCTCGTATGATTATCTTTCAGCATTGTCAAAGGTATGAACTTCTTTAAAATCTCCCGCATCAGCCGAAAATCGTTGTTTCTAATTATGATAATCTTCCAACTTCAACAACTTTGGAAATTTCTGACTTGTTCCGATTTCATTATCAAAGTTCAGCATAGTTTACATTGCACTCTGCATCGTGGAAAACGCATGAAATTCCGACATTGTTTTGAAAAATTATTGAAATCTGGTTGGCCGAACTCCCACCGAACTTAATTCTGTGCTCCGAACTTCCTCCGAACGTCCACCAAAACTAAATCAATAGGCCGAACTTCCAACGAACCTAAAAAGCTCTGATCTATCACCGAATGAACTCCGAACCTCGACCAAACAAGCTCCGAGCCAGAAAACACTCCGAACACTCACCGAACTTAGACCAAGAGTTGTCCGAACTTGAAGTTCGGGGCAGTTACTCCGAACCTGAACAAGAAACTCCGAACCTCGACTTCATTTTTCAAAAACAAAACACGCGAAATTTGACTGTTTTTGATGAAAAACGCTACTGTGGACCAGGAAAACTGATAAGAAACGGTTTAGAAGCAGATTTAACATCAGAAACTCGATAGAACTGATGAAAAACACACAAACAAACTCAAGAATCACCAAAAACGCTTTAAAGATCCAGAAATAGCAACCACAGATCAGTAGAGTGAACCAGATTGCTCTGATACCACTTGAAAATGCGTGAGCATCGGATCGTCTACTCGATTTAGCTATTCGCACATCGAAACGTAATTAACCGATTGTTTTATTGATCAACGAAGAACAATTACAATCAGTAAATACTTAGAAACAGAATCAGAGAAACACACTCGGAAACACACACTTAACAGTAATATCACACGCTTAGAACTACGAATTACAACGTCCAAACTTCTATATATACCCAACCGGCCGATCCATGTCCGAACCTCAGGTTCGTCCAGTCCGAACTCCAGGTTCGGACTAAGTTCGGCCAGTGAACCTTTGGCTTGAACTTGAACATTGTTTGATACTTCACACGACGCACATATCAGGTATCAACAAGTCACAGACAGGATGCTACTTGATCTATATCGTGCGTAAGTGCAAGAAAAGTGGTTTTATATCGTGAGTTCATCACACATTCATGCCTCGTGCTACAGGTGTTGGTCCACCAACTAGACATGATCCTTTTCTCAGTAATGTGTCCTTTAAGCGCCTCGATCTCCAAGCTATGACGTAGGTCGTCGATACGGGGGCCATAGTTGACGAGTTCTCCAAATCTCGTGAATGCTTGGAGTATCCTCCTTCTATTGAGTTAAGCATCCAATCTCAATGGCAGACAACCACTTGTTGCTGCTTAGCAGCGGTCTCATCAAGAGAGAGAAAGAAAGAGGAAGAGAGGGAGATAGAAAAGATCGCTTCTCGATGTGGTATAATGGCAGACTTCCTAGGCGTGATCATCACTAATGTTTCATCAATTGGACGTGATGCATCAGATATGTACGGTGTTGTTTATATAAAACGGGTACAGCAGGAGTAGCTTCAGTAGACGCGACAACATTGTCCGTTGTGTGCCTAGCCAATCCATGGCTCACATGCAGCTGTTTGTTCGTTGTTGTCATCGTCGAAGGCTGTCGTGTACTAAGGAGAGTCCGTGTCTTGGGTGAGTGTTCATACTCATACTTAGGAATCAGACAGAATAGTGGTAGTGGGGGTAGCCATGGTTGTGATAAATTTCCAGCGTCATAAAACAGTTTGAAAGCAAGTAAGCACATATACAAGCAAGATGGATGCAACATGAAATGCACTTGCAATTGTGTGTAAGAGAACAGGGTTATAGTCTAGGTCCTACTGATGCAACCTAGTTCGCTATAACCACGGTTTTGATACCAATCTGTCACACCCTGAACTTTTGGGAACGGAGGCGTGTGACGTCATGGAGTAATAGTCGTGGATACATTGAACGACCTCTAAATGATTAAATAAAAACACACGTTTTAATTTATACATAATGTCTTACAAGTTGCAGTTGAAAGTAGTGATAGTAAAACAATGATTGTGAAGTACAAAAGTTGAGTTTGAAAAGTATGACGATTCCAAATTGAGAATATGTGATGAAAGCTCCAATTGCGCTAAGTGTTGACTATGACACCAAATAATATGCAGGTCCTAATGATGTATGTCATTCCAAGCAAGTGGCAGCTAAGTACCTAAGAATTCATGAGCTTAAAAAGTCAACATAATGTTGGTGAGTTCACAGGTTTTATCAACTTGATGATAAGTTGTAAACAGTTTAATGCATACAAGATTATAGACTCGTGTGAGTCAAGTTTTGAATAGTCTTATGCAAGTCAAGTTTTGCACTAATTGATAAAAGCTTGTGCATGTCAAAATTTGCACAGTTTGATGAAAGACTTTTGCACGATCAAGGTTTGCACGGTTTGTTGAAATATGTGTGCACGATCAAGGTTTGCACAGTTTGTCATTACTCGGCTTACTGTTGTAGTTGTTGATATGATCTCACATGAACCTCAAATTCGAATACTAACGGTTTACCCACTCATGGCATTCTATCCCGAGAAATACCGAACGGAGCAGAATAACTGACATGTACCCCTTGACAATTACCGGTGTCAGGATTGGAGCAACCAAACTGGGTAGGGTTGTCAACCCAAATAGATCTATTCATTAGTTATCGTTTCATACAGAACTAATCGAATCAACTAATAGTGGGATTCGGTTGTACAATCGTTTATAACGATAATGTACCATAGTTTGGGATACGGAAAAGAACATGTAACCATTACCTCAGTACAATTAACCATAATGTCAAGTAAATGTTTGTTTATTTCATGAATGATCCCCAAAAAATTATTAAAACAGTTTAAAAGAAAGGGGCATTGTATACAAGTCAAAAAGAATGTATAAAGTTTAATTTTTCATGAATTCTCCCCCATATGATAAAACAGTAAAAGAAAAAGGGTCGTGAAACTCACCTGATCTAGGTGATGGATATGCAACCGGAAGTGAAATACGCAAGTAACGTCCTAATATAATGATAATAAGACAATATATAAGGGTCTCGATTATTGAGTAACGTTAAGTCACCCAAATGATTACCGGTCAAGTCTTGATATAATATCCCGTTTGTATTTGTTTGAAAAACCCGTCCGTTAGTATTTATTGTTCAAATAAATATGCAAGTTCAATATTTATATTTCTGTTCAAAATAAATATGAAAAGGAAAAGTCAAATGAAAACAATTCAACGTAAAATATAGCAATCACGTTTTGAACATCGAATTAAATAATAATGTCTATTATTATTTTTATAGTTAGATTGAATATTTATACATATTTTATGCCCTGACTTATGCTAAGTTAGTAAAATAACTTATTACTTATGAAAACTTAGTCTATAATTATTTGTCAAAATAATTATACTATTTTACAAAAGTAAAATATGTCATGGTTTTTATATAAAATAGCATAAGTGGAGGTAAAAATGAATACAAGTCTTTGTATTTATACTTATGCATTAATGAAGGAAATATATATTCATTTTGTCAAAAGTCTAAAAATGTTACAAATAATTATATGACCAAATAAAATTATTTAACGTTTGTAACGTCGTAATGCGTTTTACGTTTACCTTTTGTTTTCAATTAGCAATTGAAAAACGATTAGTTTTCATGTCAAAATGTATGATATCAAAATCGTTTAAATATTTTATAAACAAAAATATTTATTTGATTTTTAGAAAGCGTAGTCGCCGCTTTTATTTACAAAATGATTTTTATGGCACTTGGATTTTATATGTTTTTAAGTAAGTGTCCAAAATAATTATTTAAGTCATTTTGCAAGATTAAAATATAAAGTTCGGTTGGTTTGACATAAAGTTACTAAAATTGGGTTTTCTTGTTGCATATAGCACCATTTTGATCCAGGTTTTCTCCCTATGTAACGTTTCTCCATTTTGGTTACTTTGGTATATAAAAAATACTAAAAATATTTACAAAGAAAGTGTCAAACTCAAATCTGGTCTCCCTTTTATTTTTATAAAATTTTTGTCACTTAAATCATGCCTTAGACTTATAAAAAACCAATTTCTTGGATCTAGCCTTTTATGGATTATTCCAAGGTTTAAAAAATCTATATTAAAGCACAATGGTTTATGCCATAAATATGTTTGTTATAAATGCATTTTCACTAGTTCTAGTAAAAATATATATAAGTCCCTTTTGAGGTTTTTAAGAATTAAATGCACTAACACATTTATGTGTTAGGTTTTTGGATGAGAAGTAAAATAAACATGTTTTTATAATTAGTTGACTAAAATTACTAAATAATTTCCAAGCCTTTTATGGATTTCTCCATGTCCAAAGATATATATATTTTCATGACACAAGTCCTTTTTATTTGTTAATAACACTAGTTATTTTAACTAAGTCAAGGTTTATTTATTTAAAGTCCATAATATTTGGTCATTATAAGATGTGTCCAATATGTATTTTTTATACATATCCATGACTATATTTAAGTTCCACTAACACTTATGTGTTAGGATTTGCCATAGGAAATTCATCACTAGTAAAAATACTAGGACATGTATAAATATAACTTAGTCATTTTCATATATATCTACTAGCATAGGCTAGGACCTTTATGTTCAAAAACTTAAACAAATCCACTAATACTAGTGTATTAGAACATGTAAAATTAACCAACACATAGAGTGTTGGGACCAAATTAAATGAACAAGAAATTAAAATATGCAAGTAATTAAATAACACATTAAATAAAAGATAATGGTTTCACACATAATACTTCAACTTAGGTTTCTTGAATGTGTTAACCCATATTGTGGCAACATTAAGCCACCAAGAGCACCACAATATGTTTTGATCATAAGAATTTAAGCTATGAACAATAATTGAGCATTCATGAAATTTATTGTTAGGAAATGTAGAAAAATATGATTTACCAACACTTGGGGTATTTTTGAGTGTTAGAATAAATGTAGGAAAAAAGATGACTCACAAGGGTTGTGAGGAGTGAGACGAGAGGAGGGAGGAAGGTGGTGCCGGCGGTGGTTGGGGTTGTCTGACGGCGGTCTCGCGGTGGCCGAATGGTGGCGGCTGGTGGAGTAAGGGAGGGGTGGCTCTTTTCTTGGCCAAAGTTTAGAGATGGAGTGGAAAGGGAGAATGAGGTGCGGTGAAAATGGGAAGTAAGGGGGTGTATTTATAGGTTGATTGAGAGGTTAATGTCCAAGAGATTTTGGTGTTGTCTTGAGGTTTATAAAAATAATGGGTGACAACTAAGCCTAAGATTAATAGGCTTGTGGGTTTTTATAAGAAAAATCTACATATTTTGTGTGTGGGTGACTTTTTATAAAAGATGAAGATTTTATAAATGTTCCATGGAGTAGGGGACCACAAGTTAGTTAGTTTTTATAAAATATTCCAAGTAAACAAAATTTAATGGTGATCAACACTTATATAAATTTCAAGGGTGATGGGCTTGGATTTTTATAAAATATAAACAGTTGTGGCTTGGAATTTGTTTATAAAAGTTGACCCAATTAATTAGGTTTGGGGGTTGGGCCGAAATCTAAAAAAAAGAAAGAGTTGGGTCGTCAATTCGGTTGGGCCAAAAAGGTGGAACCGGTTGGGCCGGATCGTGGGTCGGGAAGAAGAAAACTCGGCTGCGCCGGTTTGGGCCGCGGACTGGGCCGACCGAATGGGTCGGGTCATCGGGATGTCAGGCTGGGTCACCGGGTTATGTTGCGGGCTCGGTTGACACGTTTTTGGGTTATTGGGCCGATTCGGGCCCAATATGGGTTACGGGTTTGGTTACAACGAAACGGATAGTGAAACGAGTTTATCCAAACAAGTTTCGATGAATGATATTTGGTTTGCTTAGGTTTGAACACAATAACACGTTGCATTAGTTATTTATTTACATAACGGTTTATGTAACATATTTTTATACACGAATGATAAAATAAATTTGTTGTTCGCGTGTTTTTAAGCTCAACTATTTGTGACTTTTAAAACCAATAAGGTTTTAGATCATTAATCACTTAAGATAGTTTGATGTGTCGTTGATGTTCTTCCTCGACATCAGATTTAAGAAAAATATAAAAAAGTACATTTTTATATTTGTTTTCTTATTCTTAAAGTTCCATAATTTGTTTTATGGAATTTTCTATATGTTATGGTTTGTGTTTTCAATACAAATGTGGGGATTATCTTGGTTGGATTTATCATGTATAATTGTATTTGATAGACAAAAAAGACAAGTAATGCACGTAGTTAAAAAGTCAAGGTAAAGAGTTGAACTAGAAATTTTTAAAGGTTGTCACATATTTATACCACAAATTAAAGTTTTTAAATGATTAATAACCTCTTTTCAAAAAAAAATATTTAATTAAAATCCTTTGGATCCAAATTGGGTTCTTCGAATTGAAAATAAAGCAATTCACGATTTTTACGCGATTTCAGTACGCAATTCGCTGTTAACTAGGAAGTCACGTTTTTGGGTTTCGTATGTCAAAACTGATATATTTATGAGTCTGTTAGTCCTAAATCACATCACAAGTAATCACGAACAAGTTGAGTCTTGAAACGTTGGTGATTAACCTATCAGTGATTCATACGTCAAATTACCCGAAAGCGTGTTATGTTTGATTAAATGTTTGGTCATAAATCAATATATGGCATATTTATATTCAATTTTATTGGCTTGAATGTGGTTGATATGATGAGGGATGAAAATGATGAAAAACGTAGAAAACAGGACTGGAACATGATGAAAAAATGAAGAAACTGGAGCGAAAACGGTAAAACCGACCAAGGGCGGTCAGTCCAAGGTGGCTCGCGGACCTCGTGCCTTTCTCAGTGACCTCTCGCGGTCCGCATCTCTTGTCTGACGGGCCAAAAACCCTATTTTTCACCTATTTAAGCATCCTTAACCCCTCAAACCCCCATTTCACGTCTTCTAATCAAACCCTAGCTGTCATTAGAGCTGATCCCTCATCATCACCATCATTCTTTGAAGATTTTTTATCAAATCAAGTGAATCGAGACTCAAATCCATCACCATATTCATCCTCTATCATCAGTAAGTGTTACTTCTTTCTTTTCCTTGTCTTAGATTCATCAAGATTTGATTTTTATGGTGATTTAGGGGGCTGATCTATATCGTGTATGCTAGTATATGATAGATCTAGTAATATCACGATCAAAGCTTCTATTTTTATGTTGAAAGTTAGCATCTTTTTAATCAAAGGTTTAATCTAGGGTTAGATCTAGTTGAATTTGTAAAGTTTGTGTTTTTATGATGATTCTAGGGGATAGATTAATATCCTCAATATTGATAATGGTTAGATCTATAGAGTTTATAGTCAAAATTACGTCTTTAAGATAATTTTGTTTAAATCTATGCCATGCTCGATTGTTGATATTAGATCTAGTAAATCAATATTGTTAAGTGTCATTTGCATGCTAGATCTAAAGTTTGTTCATGAGAATATGATATCTTGGTTATAGATCTACGGTTTTATTTATGGAAAATGCAAACATGATAAATTTTCATGAAAAATAAATATATATTTTGTACATGCATACTTAGATCTATGCAATTTTAATGACTTGATGATGATGGATGATAGATCTAAGTTATTCAAGCATGATTAGTCATATATAAATTAGCTTGGATGTTTTTCATGCAAAAAGATTGGATTTTGAATGACTAAAATGGCTATAAATAATTAAATTAGGGTTTAGAGTAAAAATAAATAGTTGTTATATGAATAAATATATTTTAGGACGATTCATGTTAGATTCGTATAAATGATATGTTTATGTTATAATTAGGGCTAGAATGACTATTCATCATCATGATTGGTCCAATATGATTCCATGAATTATATATATATATATATATATATATATATATATATATATATATAGGGTTAGGTTCAAATGAGAACTTTTTCTTTTGAGAACTTTTGAGAACCAATTTGGGCCACTAATTTTCAAGGGGGAGCATTCAACTTTATGGGGGGGGTTTTCCATATATATAAACTAGTGGCTAAGATTAGTTCTTTTTAGTTCTCAAACCCAATTAGTTCTCAAATGATCCTCTCCCTATATATATATATATATATATATATATATAGGGAGATGATCATTTGAGAACCAATTGGGTTTGAGAACTTTTGAGAACCATTCTGAGCCACAAGTTATATATAAGGAAATCTCCCCCATGAATTTGAATGCTTCCCCCCTGAAATTTAGTGGCTCAGAATGGTTCTCAAAAGTTCTCAAAGAAAAAAGTTCTCATTTGAACCTAACCCTATATATATATATATATATATATATATATATATATATATAGGGTTAGGATCTTGCGAAAACACATATTAAAACCCACGTAACTTTCTAATACGTTAACGATTTATCATTAATTATGGAGCAAAATATTAAAAAAAATGTAACTTTTTTTTTTCGTGTGATGCACATGTGCATCATATAATTAAAAAAAGTTATAAAATGTTATTTTTTTTCTTTAAATCTAAAGATAACACAACTATAAGAGTTAAGGTGCAATTTCTTTTTAAACCTATTAATGTATATCACATATATAAGGTTTTTTTGGTGTGATGCACATGTGAATCATTCAATAAAAACGCAAAAAAATTATGAAAATATATGACATATAGTGCGACTAAGAAAAAAAATATATTAACACATACTAAAAGTATGAGTTTTTTTTCTGATGCACATGTGCACCACACAAAATTAAATAAATAAAAAAAATAAAAAAACGTTAAAATTTTTAAAATTTTCATAGGATTTAATATAACATAATTTTAAGATTTTTGGTGTAATTTTTTTTTAAAAATATTAACGTATGAAAAAGTTATGTAGGTTTAAGATTTGTTTACGCAGTTCTCACAAAAATTGGTGTTTTCGCAGCATTCTTCCCCTATATATATATATATATATATATATATATATATATATATATATATATATATATAGGGTTAGGTTCAAATGAGAACTTTTTGTTTTGAGAACTTTTGAGAACTAAATCTCAACTACAAATTTTAGGGGGGGGCCACTACAATTCATGGGAGGGGGATACATGTAATATACTTGTGGCTCAAATTAGTTCTTTTTAGTTCTCAAATCAAATTGGTTCTCAGATGATCCTCTCCCTAAATATATATATATATATAATACATTAATATATATATATATAATACATTAATATATATATATATATATATAATACATTATATATATATATATATATCTATAATACATTAATATATATATTGGAGAGAGAAAGTTAGGGTGTTGAAAAATTAAGAAATTTATAAGTTTTTAAGCATTGTGTACAAGTTCTTAAAGCTTGAAATCTTGAAATTTAGGTAGAAAAGAGCTACGTTCGATTCTGGCCAGGGGAAAGGAAATCAGGTTATTTTCCCTGTCGCAGAGAAAAACTTCCAAATCCATGTTACCGCTCATCCTGATGTTCACTTTTAACCCTAATTCAAAATCAATCTGAACACACAGAGTTGCAGAGTTGCACATACACCTAATTCGGTCATCTAAATGGACCTGGCCCTGGAACAAACCCTAGATACAAAAGAACTTCTTTTGAAGACGGCCTCTACACAAATTTGAAAACAGCCGGCGACCAAAGCGCGAGCTCTCCACCTCCACAAGGATTTCTTTTTGCTGCACGCCTTTTGCCCCATCACCAGCTCCTCATCCTTTCTTCCTCAAAGATCGAACGGGTGCTTCGGAGGTGAGTTCCTCTTCATAATTTCGGTGCGTTCTAGGCCCTCAGTTGCCTGATTGCGCCTGCCTTCCTCTTCTTAGGGTTAATTCTATTTGCCTATTTCTTTCCAGTATTAGCATTTTGGTTTCGTTCGTTTGTACTTTTGTGTTTTGAGGATGATTTTGTTTTCTTCCATTCAATTTCTAGGACCATGATTTTGTTTAATTATATGTTTGTGTGTTTGTTTTGACGTTATAACCTGAAAGTCGTTGACTGTGCTTTGTTGTTTGTTTAGTGTCATCGGATGATATGCCAAAAGTAGTTCGTGGAGACTTTGATAGAGTGGTACAAATATCATTGAATTTACTCAGTAACACGATCAATTTGGAATAATAGGTGACCTTCAATTCTACTATAGAAACAAGGTCCTGTATTGTTTCAGGTGAACAAACAAGAATTGGTAGCGAATATGAAGCCAAGGACGAAAACTGAAGTGTGTTCTAAGCGGTATATTTTCCTTGTCGGTATCGGGTGAAATGCTTGATTAGTATAGTGGTTGAATATGAAGCCAAGGAGAGCTTGATTTTGTGTTTTGGATTTCACTTTTGTAGCTTGCAGGATTAATGAAGAGGGTTACACTATGAAAAAAGCCCTTATCCACAATTGGAATCTATTGGCCAAAGGTAATTTTCTTTGTTGTCAAGGTGAAGTACAAGCAAATACAAATTTTAAATGTAGTTTTCTTCTTTAATTATTAATTTACGGCTATTTAAAAAGCTGGATTAAGAGAATGTAGAACTAGATGCTTACTCGTCATGGGCGATTTAGTCGAATTTTCCTCACCTCCATCAATTTTGGCTGTTTAAAAAAACTGGATGAAGAGAATAAAAACCAAGAATGTGGAACTCAATTTTGGTTATTTATTATGATGTATATACCTGATTTGATCACTGATTTTGTTTTCTAGGTTTTTGAATTAATTGTATTTCTGGTTTGGGAATTGAAGAGGGGAGAACGAGCAGACATCGAACGATTAATTTCTATTTCTTGTTATCGTGGAATTCGTCATCAAGATGGATCACCCTTACGCGGTCAACGAACTCATACTAATGCTAGGACTTGTCGCAAGCAAATTCGGAAATGAAAGAAGTATACCGAAAGCCTTGGTACTTGTCTGATCAATCCTCTTCAGACGTGTCCTCGACAACCTTATCTATAGAAGCAGTCAAAGACTTGGTACAGGTGGACTGTACCTATTCTCTTAATAGGCGGCAAAGCGGAATAGAAAAGCACGGACGAGCCACATGCAGGGAAACTTGCACGTGTGGTTCTGGCCGGGGACCCCGGTATACTGTACTAATATGTGTAGGTCCCCGTAATTCGAGTGAGATTGTCATGGCGCAAAAGCAGATATGGTCCGGTATTCCCTTGTTCCCTGTATTGGTTATGTTCTTTATTTCTTGTCTAGCAGAAACTAATCGAGCTCCGTTTGATCTCCCAGAAGCGGAAGCTGAATCAGTTGCAGGCTATAATGTAGAATATGCTTGAAACTAATCGAGCTCCGTCTGTATTAAACTGTTGAAAAACAACTTTTGATTATAATGCTTGAAACATCTTATTGATTTGTGGTCCAGCTTTTCCACATATGGTATACATGTATTATGTATATGTTTGTATATGCATTCATATATAGATGAACAAAAATTTTACAGTTTATAAAATTGTTTTTGTGCAAGATCTAAGATTTCATGTGTTTTTTTGTTTTGATTTTGTAGATTAATACATTGATACATAGAATTGGACTAGAAAGGTGGAAAAGTAGTAGATAAAGGTGATTCGTTGATGATTTTGAAGATTTTAGTAACAATCTCTGTTTTAATATTTAGGGGGTTTTGTGAATATTCGTGCATTTCGGGCAGTGATGATTTTGGTATGGTTTTCTGATCACCTGGTCTGAGCCTCCTGTTGGATATTATGTGTCCTGATCCGACAAATCTTGAACCCGACCCGGTTACAACCCGTAAGAGTTACACCGGGTGCAACGAACTCTAAACCCGTTTAAGAGTTAACCGGTAAAAGAAACGGAAACGTTTGATTATATATATTATTTATAATAGTTATAAATAATTTATAATCAATAATATTATTATTAACCGGCTTAATAAAAAAGGGTGAACGATATTTAAATAAAAGTAGTTTTATTTAAATTCATGGTCGAGCTATTCGTTATTGAAATGTTTATTAACGTTAGCTCGCGGGCTCGCGTACGAAAAATGGGCTTTACCATCGAGACGGGCTGAATAATTAATAAATATTAGATGATTAGGGATTAACCCTAATCAACCTAATAATGTTCGACGGCAAAAGAAAAGAAAAAGAGAGATTTCTCTTTTCTTTCTCCTCTCTCGACGCTACCCAAAAGAAAAACGGCTTCGGCCGTTTCGCCGATCTCGTCACCGCCGTGCTCCGGTGGCCGTCTTCGCACCACCATAACTTGGTGGTGGTTGCTAGTTAGGGTATTCCGTCTGTCAACGCCTGTAGACCGCCTTACGGTCTAGAGATCGCCACCTCGTACGCCCAGATCCGTTGCTCGGTTTGTCACCAATCGCCGCTGCAAAACCCGCCGATCACCACCGTGGAACTCGCCGCCGCCGACGCCGCCGCTGCCACCGTTCGCCGTCGTCACCGCCGTCACCCGCCGCCACCACCACGGATCGCACGCCGTCGCGTCACCGTCGCCCGTCGACGTGAGTCCGACGTTTTTCTTCGTGCGCCGTCTCCGGTTGCAATCAGATCTAAAATCTGATTGATCTCGTAGTCTCGCGAGACAGGACGTCTGTCAAGACGTACTCTCGCGATGCGTAATGACCACGTGTCATAAACGCCGTCCCGTAGCGGTACGCGACACTGGACCACGAGAATAATCACGATACGCGACGACCGTTTGAGACCGAAAGTGGTTCGTTTCGTTTCAACCTAGCGCTTCGTTCGTTGAAACTCGGTGTCTCGAACGTTTGTTCAACACCGCCAAGGTATATCTAAACTCACTATTAGTTTAGATTATTTATTTATTTATTTATTTCTGTGTTTGCGTGTTTGGTAATCGGATCCTGTTGCGTACTGGTATTTGTGTTATTTGATTAATTAGTTTTAATACATATATAATTTGTTATATCTATTACTATATATAATACATATTGCCCTAAAGGGCATTTTCGTCATGAAAAATGCTTAATCCTTAAGACGCGTACAAGAGTTTATGCTGTGTGTACAAGGGTTTAAAGCATGAAAAATAAAGCACCATCAAACTGCTTTATAAAGGTTAATCCCGTTCAACAAAAGTGAGGTTAAATTAGTAATTATCCTAACTGACTTTTTCTGCATTTAATCTCATATCACGCTTCCATCGAACAACCACAACCATCAGAGCGCGCCGCCTTCGTGAACAACGCTTCTCCACCATCTCTCCTCCCTTCAATTGGCCATCGCTGGTAACTCTCATCGTCTTCGTTAATTAGCTATGATTACTGATCGGAAGGCCAGGATTGAGGATCGTTAGGGCTTCTGCTCGGCTATAAAATCAGAAGCAATCCTCCGTTTCGAAATCCGATTTCAGGTAATTATGCTCCTCCATCGTTCTTCTATGTAGCGCCCAAACTGATTCTGCTCCTCCATCGTTCTTTTATGTGAGTCCATTTAATTTTCTGTTTTTTTATCTTAATTCTTGTTGTTGTAGAATCTGATTGAGGTTCCCTCACTGTGGACGATTTGGTTTTTGTAGAATCTGGGTTTGGTATAATCAGATTTTGAGGTAAATTGTTTAATCTCAACTACTCTTTGTTTACAGTTTTAGTTTTATTTGATATCTGTTGTACCTGCATTTTGTTTTATGTTAAAGGGTAATGGTATTGTTCAATCTCAATTTGTTATTAGTTGAAAGAATGGTATTGTTGATTTACAGAAGCAGTTAAGGCCTTACATAAAATCCATGGTCCCACTTCCTGGTATATTTCACTGTGGGTATTTGTGTTTTTTTATTGAAATTATTTTATATGCATCTTTTCATGTTTAATTCCTTAATTTTTTGATCATGCTATTTAATGAGTTTCACATGAAGTGTTGTTTTGCAGCAGATGCTTCGATGGCTTATATAAAATCAGTCTTTTAAATGTATTAATGATGATATATTAATTTGTATATATGTGTTTGAACTCTCGGTGCAATATAAATTATTGTTTTAAATTATACCGGTTTGATGTTTAGTGGTTGACGCAAGTTAGATTAAGAGATGTTGTAGCTACAAGGAAAAGAGCTCCTTATTAAAAACTTCAATCTGGTGTTAAAAAACTGTTACTTTTACTTGTAGATGATCTGAATTCTGTTTTAAGCCTCCTAAATATCAAATAAGTGTTTTATGTTCTACAAACACATAAATACTCCTTAAGCAAGTTTTATTGATTCACAACTCTGTGTTTGTACAACACTAGAAATTCCTCTTTACCATACTAATTGTGTTTTTATGCACCAAAATAACTCATCATTTTCAATCTTTAATGGTTATTTTATTTTTTCCATCTTCTCTTTATTTTATAGGTATGAAAAAAAATGGTTGCAAGACAGTCGAGTGGTGCAGGTATAGAGAGTTGGGTGAGTTTTCCGTACTCAAAGGTTTAGATTATATATGTTTTATTGCAATGTGTTTACCTATTTGAAGTTACCCCTATGTACAAGCACTGTAGATTGACAAGCACTGTAGATTGACTGGTTTACATCCTGTTTGAGAAATGAATTGAAACAGAGGCTCTGATGATAGATAACTGAAGTTTGAACTCTAATTCGAGGTAATTAACAATTGAAGTGTGAACTGAGTTTGAATTTTAAAATCAAAACTAGACTTTATTTTGGATGGAAGGATGAGAAGTCTAGACTTCATATATATTTTCCCAATTTTTGTGAGCATTGATCAATTGTATGATGATGTGGCCAAGCAAATACTTTATTACTTACAACATAAAGCATTATTCAAGATCATTTTGTTGAGATGTGTTTGAACTAAAGAAGATTATAAACCCAATGATTTGTACGAAATATAAGTTCAATAAATCTTATAAGATGTTATACACTAACAAGATTATAATTTGCTGGTTATTCATCTTATAGCTTGGCTATCAGATTATGTGGCACATGTTTTTGTTGTTTCTTATAAAAACAACCAAAGTCTTTCCTGCTTATTATTTAAAAAATGCTACATGCCCTAGCTGTGGTCATAATGTACATGAAGAGCCACTTAATGGAATCTTGAGGCGTTTTCAAAACCATGCTTTTTAGAACAACACTTTAGTTAAAGCATTACGTTGTATGTTGGTTAAATCTACCTTTTGAATATCAGGCTGCTAAATACATCGAGTATGATACTAATTTTGAAGAAGAGAAGAAACAAGCAAAGGCATTGAAGATCGCTTGCAACCCTAACAATGCAGCCTGCCAATGGTAACTCAACGATGTATGTTGGTTAAATCTACCTTTTGAATATCAGGCTGCCAATGTTAATCACTGATGTTTTTGAAAGTTTGTCTCCAACATGTAGGAAGCGAGTTGAGGTATTGAGAGACATTCAAGTGAAGGAGAAGTATATATCATTAGTTAATTTAGTTTGCAGATATTAAATGATGTCATTATACCAAATCATGCTTATTTAGATCTGCTTTTACGTATATCTGTTCTCATATCATTGTAATCTTCAATTACTTCGTTCCCGATGGTAAATGGTGTTGTTGAAGTTATGATGGATTGGAGGATGAATCTGCACAGATGGCAATTCAAACAAAAGGTAGTATGCTCACTATTTTATTCTGTTTATTCTTTGAACTCTGAACTTCCGTTGATGGATTAAAGGATGAATCTGCAACTTACGTGTCTGATGAGTAATTTTGGATTCAAATAGATTTAGGTTTCTATTGTAACCATGTTGGTAGGTCTTGGCCTGTGTGTTTATTTGTATTATTTGTGTTTATTAGTATTATTTATGAGTTAGACCAGCAAACACAACAGCTTTATTTTTGAGGTAAAAGTTATGGTTCTCTAGAACATGTGATATTTTTTTCCATTCTCATGCGAAAACTACATATCATGTTTGTAGGTCTTGGCCTGTGTGTTTATTATAATAGAGCATGTCTGCAGCAAATTTTATGTGGATGTTAGGTTTCTTTTCCCAGTTGCATCATCTTTGTTAGGGATTGTACTTTATCTTTTTTGGAACTCACTTGTCTTGCACTTCACCCTCACACTAACTTCATAACTCATGTTGGCTAGGAAACATTATTCTTGCAGTTTCATATCCTAGCACCATATGATTACACATTTGTGAATCATAGATGCAGTTTCATATCCTATCACCACCCACATAAGTTTTATTTTACTTTATACCTATCATTGTTTCATATGGATCTGTGATGATTTTATAAATCACAGATTCAGACTTCAAACCTTTCTCAGTGTAGAATTTTGACCTTATGGTGAAAGAATTTGTGATGATTCTAGGTCTACAAAGCAAAGTGTTGGAAATTTAAATATGTTTACATAGAAAATTGTTATGGGTGTTAAGGATCTATGTTAATCTTGTTGTCTAATCATGCAGATCATCTTGGGGTCTGGTGGACAAAGTTATATCATGGAGAAACCCATATAGAGGTATATTCATAACTAATCAAACTCTTAAATTTGTAAATCTGGTTCATCAAATGTAACTTGTAAGTTGGTTTACATTTGTTTATAAGATATATGTTTTTGAACATGAATGCAGGAGTTGACAAGCTGCAATGATGGTTTGGAGGAGTTATTTGCACTATGTTCTTGACTAAATCTGGTTTGGAGGAGTTATTTGCACTATCGACAGTTTCACTTCGTAAGTAATTTTTAGTATCTTTTACTATTTGCTAAAGTAAGAAATGTGCATGTGATAATACAAATGGGTTAGTAATTGTAAAATGATTCCAGCTGCTTTGAGTAATAAGAGGCCAACCTGTCAATAATGATACGTAATTTCTTGCAGCTTCGATCTGCATTGTCTCTGAATCTTTCTTTGCATTCAACTCCAAGGTGACCTGATTATTTACTTCTATTTTTATGTGTAGTACTTCATCGATAATTTTTCTTCAAGGGGTTAGCTTGGTAAGATGAAATAACAATGTTTGGGTATTGAATTAAAATAGAACGAATAATGTTAACATGTTATGGTGGCGAAATTTGCTCGCCGCTTTGTAGCCTTCTGTTTCTATTTTTGAGTGTTTATCTGTTGGTTTATGCTTCTATTTTATTTACTAAAACATAATCATGTTGAAAAGTGTTGTGTCTCTTCTAAGAAGAGCTGCTAAACAAAAGAAAAGCTCGGTGTGTTTTTTTCGCGTATGTTGTGTTTTCATTTCGTGTCGGGTGGGGGGTTGGTCATGCCAGCCCACGTGGACCTATGTTTTAAGGAATTTTGGGTTGTTCTAAATGTTGGTTCGGACTTCATAGAGGATGACATTCAGGTGGATGTAGAAAGTAGGTTCATGTTGAAAAGCAGGACAAGAAGAGAGATGGGCAGTGCTATATTGACATATGGAGTTGGGGCTTGGGACATCAGTTTAGCCATCTAAATTTTATAGTTATAATACCTGGTGAATATAAGTTGTATATGGTCCAAGTTATATTTGCTGGCTTAATATAAGCTGGGTATGTAAGAAATATATGGCTTAAGAAATACCTCGTATACTTTGAAGCTTTTATGGATATTTGCCTAACTGGTTAACAATTTAAAACAAATAGAAGAATTAAGCGAATTTATCACTAAGTTCTTCATTCAATCTCTAAGTTCTTCAAATACAAGTAAAATACTTGAATTAAAGAAGCATCAATTAAATTATATATATTTATGACCAGTTACTCAAACCTTAATCGTGTGTTCCTATCATTTAATTTTAGATATTCATAACTTATATCACATTGTAAATTGTCGCGCCACCATAACATGCCAACAAATGACGAATGACGCTCTATAAACTGATATTATTATGAGTGGTTTTAAATTGTCAAATGCTAATTTGCTTTGTACGACTTCTTTTGAATCAGAACATATAGCACCATTTTACTGAAGATATTTCGGTTTAACTCGATTTATTTGATAGTAGCAAGTTATTCGGTTTAACTCGATTTTAGAATCATTTCAAGGTGGTTCTCAACAAAGCCACGAGATACATGTGTTTATCTAAAGGAAGAAAACAAACTGAAACATAGATATTTAAAGTTAGAACTCTCACTAGAAAAATGATTTTATTTTAACCATGAAACAACACATGTAAGGTAGCATGAAATGTGCCTCATTTGACATCTTTTAAGGTATATTGTAGTTTGAAAATTTCTTGTCGTCGTTGCATCTCGCGGATAGAAATACGAGTACCGCGTTGTAAAATGTCACCGCCATCACCTCGTGCACACAAGAAATGAGTACTGTGTTGTAAATTGTCATCAGGCCGCATTGTGCTAACAGAAACGAATACCGCGATGTAAATTGTCGTGCTATCGTAGCGCCCGAACAAATGACGAATAACACGCTATACAATGTCGCCGCCGCAACGCGCGGGCACACGGCTAGTATATATATATATATATATATATATATATATATATATATTTTATTCCGCTGCGTTATAGAATTAATTATATATTAATTCGGTAAACTCTTTTATAAACTATTAATCTATCGGTCACGTAATTTTTTAAAATATGTCACCGGGCGACCCGAATACCACTGCCAAATCCCAACAGTGGTATCAGAGCCTTGATTACCACGCGCAAATCGGAACCGGTCGATTTTAAACCGGTGGATTCGCAAACTGGGGTTAAACGCCCGAAAGTTGCGAATCAGATTTTATTTGTATTGCATAATTAAATTGCATCTTGGTCAACTTTATTTTGACCAATTAAAATTGCAATTTGTTTTGATTGTATTTTATATGTATTCGGCCCGACCCTTGTTTGACTGTTGCGTGATTATTTTACTGTTATGGTTTGCCCTTGTTTTGGCCCATTATTATAATAGTTTAGACTTTCGGTTGGCCCACATTTTTGGGTTCAAAATTGTAATTAGGTTTTTCCTTTTACGAAATCTTCTACTTTGGCAAAAGTTGTCATCAAGAAGACCCGAAGATCCAATCGATGTCAAGAGGCGTCTTAAGGTCAGTGGGAGCTTACAGAACATGCATGCTACATGAAGATGCCTGCCTTGTGGTTGTTTTGTACTTTTGTCCTGTGACCCATTTGGTCTCGCTAAAAGGCTCTAGCAAGACCAAAACCCTAATGGCCGAATACATATTCGTTTTGCTTGTTTTGGTTGCTTGGTTTAATAGTCGTATTACACACCAACTGAAACACCGAAATCCTTTTAAAATGGTTTTAAAACTGATAATACAATCAATAGGTTACAAGTTCTAAAAGTCTTTACAACTTGACCTAAGTTTTAATGTAACCACCTTAATGAGTTTTCTTTTGGAATTTTCGAATTTTATAAAACTCAATCAAACTTAATAAGTCATTTATTAACGTTTGACTGGTTACATAACTCGTGACAACCTAGTTGTAATTTTAAATAATAGGTTATTTAAAATACGAGTCCCGAGTGATGATAGGGTTTATCGATTGTGTCCAACGATCACCAATATTAAAATTGATTTTAATATCCCTATCTGGTAATAAAACAAACTGATAGTTCGTGCCATCCTATCTCAAGTCGAACTTGGAACGTATTAACCGGAGCATCAGTGTTGGAGTATTTCAACACCACACTTGGTGCCGAGGGTACCTTCTGAGGCGAGGACATTGGAGTATTTCAACACCGTGTCCGTCGCATCGACCATTTAGGATTACTATCGTTTTAGATGTATATGTTCGTAGTGTTGGAGTATTTCAACACCGCGCTACGGGTGTGTATTGCTGAAGTGGGCACGGATGAGGCTAAACGTATCGCAAAATATACAAGTATGTATATAGCGGCCTCATATCGAGAGTTGTGACTGTGATTTCGCAATTGACACCCGCTGTCAGTTTGGTTACGCAAATTTGCTCCTGAGGCTCATTTGGCGGTCTCAAGTAAACTTGTCTAATCGAATTCTCAATTTTCTTATAAAATAAATCTTACCAATTTATAGTAAGAAAATACTTTACATCGAAAATACTAATGTATTGTGCTTTGCTTATCATTTCATAACGGCTAATGAAAACAAATCCCTTTTCCCTTTTAGATCAGTCCTCCAGTAGGACAAATCAAATAACACCAACTTTCATCTTGTTGAAACAAACTCAGAAGATGTTCTGACATTTTTCATAAACTCTATGTCTTGAAGAGCCTAATCGCCGTAGTTGTGTTCCTTATAGGAATACAACGCGCCTGGATTAAATAACATAATACTAACACCTGTAAGGTAGATAGTATTATGCAGGCTCGCATGTTTCCTGATAGTCAGCAAAAATGCAAGACTTGAGTATCAATGACATAACAAACAAGCTTAACTGCATGTTTCGTTTCTATATGGAGAAGAGCTCCATGCAAGGCTCTTCTCCATAGGACCATGTCATTAAGATGAAAGGATACCAGTATCACCTGATTCAACTTGGTTACCCCACGAGTATCTGGGCTTATACCTTTTCACTACTATAGAACCAGTAATACTGTGTGCTTTAGTGAAAAGTTCAACCAGTTGATAGCATTATGCTCAATTGACACTTCGTGTGTCATAGGTGATTGCTACCGTGTTAGAAAGCCCCGTACCAAGAAAAGAGTATCGACTCTAAGGGCAATAAAAGGCTGTGATCATTTGGCATCAACGCCCATGGCAAAAGATTTGTACGATCATTGCTGCATCATCATGACAAGCACCAGTGCTCCATGAACAACAAATCGGGTACTATACACTACCCCGTTAAGCTCAAAGAAAATGGAGAACGTTAGACTTCTCTGTTGGTATTCAAACTAATGTTATTAGATTTTCACGAGTATTCCCCAACGCATGCATGCATGCCTTGTAGGAACGTGAAAATAAGAAAAGCTTAAATCGAGGGACACATGATTCGAATTACCCTTTTAGGCCATTTGCTTTCAATCATGTCTTTCACTCCTTGGTAGTATTCAAAACAAGTGGTTGTTTTGACCTAGCTCGTCTGGGATTAATACTTTGCTTTTCACTGGTTTTATATCAGACTAATAACATAAGTTGAAGTTTCTTTATGAAACATACCTGGTTCTAATGATTCTTGTTTGTGACTTATTCGTGTAAGCAAGACATGCATAAAAGGATACGGCCCAACTAGACCCTATGATCCACCATGGGATTAAGTTTCCTGATACGTGTCGTGCTTTCACAAACTCACAACCAAATCCTTCACTCATTCGAGTGAACTGTTAAATGTTCTTTCTAGGCTTAGACACTCTTGTGTTGGCAAACCTAAAAGAGCCATATAACAAGAATCATAAAAGTTACTTCATAACTATGACGGTACTCATAGTGAATATGCTTATGGTTATACGCATCAATGAAAATTCTTGAGTTGTACAAGAACATTTCAAAATGAAGTCAAAGAACCAGCTTTACAAATATGATCACAATTCTAAGTCTGATCGTAATAAAGAATACCTAAGCTTGACGAATCCTAAAATCATCTTAAGATATGTGAAAGATATTTCACTAATTTGGTCCTAGGTGCACAGCCTTGGCCTGAGCACATGATAGGAATCAAACGATGCTTGTCAACGTTTGAAAGATGATATATAGGAAGTATTTGCCATACTCACCCCTATTGAGTATCACTCCTTCATCATCACTCGCTTGATAGATCTAGTATCGAATGTCTTTTGACAATGAGAATTTATTCTCGTTAGATACTACATATAACAATGGATACTACTTCCACCATCCATATGGAATTCTAATTCCACACAGAAGATAGAAAGTTGTGTTCTGGCTTCTGAAATGGAAGGTTAAGTTCCCGAGTTATTTAACTGGAACTAGAAGTAAAGGACGTTGATCTTGAAGTAGTTCAAGAGTCATAAATCCATTGTTCGCATATTTCCTGACCAACAAAAGATTGTTGCATTAAGCAGGAAATACATATTTAAACACACTTGCAAATTCAAAATTGCAATATCAGATCTTGAATCTGAGAATGGCTTAATTCCATAATTAATGTGTTTACATAAAAGCTAGTGGGAGCACTATATCAATCCTCACCCGTATGACGATGATATACTGAAAGATAGAATAAAATCCTTATGTGATTATACATAATGTGGATTTTATGTTACAAAGAATTTAAAAGAAGTTTCTTAATGGATAGAGATCCACAGGTATAAGCAACTTCTGAGGCAATATAATCACACATTGAATATGTGATTAAACAAAGATGTCATTGTACAGAGTTACTCTAATGACATCAAAAAGGGAGAGATCACTGTACAGAGTTACACTGAGGTTGTCACTGTACAGGGTTACACTATACACACCAAAAGGGATAAATCAATGTACGCAAGTTACATTGATATCGTGAATTGTTGAACACAATACACTAAGTTGCATTGGTATTAACATTCACCGTGTAGAAATACACTACTACAAGTTTTCATGGATGACCAAGACATCTCTTGCTCATAATAAAGATTTTACATTGTAGCAGATTCCACAACTAAATCTAAATTAATTAGCCAACTCAAGTGACATTAAACTGCTGCTTATCTGAAAGGTTCAGAAGGATTCTTGACTTGGTTAAAGTTTTAACCAAACAAGACATTGTGATCACACAGTAACTATGGTGTACCAAGGATCACTATGATCACAAAACCAGCACACTTTGAGGAAATTCCACTATTCAGAGAAATACTGGAACTATGAAATATTGGATAACCAAAATGATAGCACATTTCAAAACCTGGTCGGTAAAACAATGAATTGTAGGACTCATTAACCTCATACTAATGATGTTCGACCAATATACACTACATGTATGTTTTGAACTAGTATTTGGATGTACGAACTCTAACAGTTATACATTATCATCCGGCTTCCTCTAAAGGATTAGATGTAAAGCTAGATTCTATAACTGTGTTCGATTTTAATACGTTTAAATCCATGAATAAATGCATATTATTCCTCACAGTCAATCATAATCGTGGACACGAATCTGAAGTGAAACTACTTATGAGTTTGGACTCAAGAGATTGACAATCCAAACTCACATGCATTATTTCATAATGATGCTGAGGAATAGATGTATTATTCTAAACTGTCCGTAGTCGTTCAGACTCGTGGGAACGAATCTAAAGTAAGACTATTCTGACTTTGGACTCAATGGTTGACAATCCAGACTCACAGACCTCATTGTGGAATGACGTTGGACGTAACTCGCATCAAACCATCTTCATGGATCCAATCATAAGATCAATTCACTTTGGCTTCCTTTTTTATATAACAAAACAACCGTTACAACTCAACATGAAGAACAAGGGAGGCGGGCAACAAGGTGCGCCGCCAAGCCCTTCTGAATAGCAAAGCCTAACCGAGTGAAAACCACATTCAAACCCCTAGGCATTGCCACGTTCCCATCCATAACCCTCTGGACGCGAGTCAAGGTATCCACAGCTTCCGGGGCAAGGTAACCGAAGGTGTCAAACGCAAAGGGCACAAACACATGTTGATTCATCAGACACGCTTCCTCATGTTTGCGCACTTTTCCTGCAGCAGCATTCGTGGCAGCCTGGCCTGCCCGGAACCCAGAGCCCTTGAACCCCACAAGAGGGGAGACCCCAGTGAGGTCGACACAGGCATGTTTCCCGTGCTTCCATCCAAAGACAAGGACGTCCGCCGGACGGAGGGAGGAACGCCCGTCCGCTGGATCCGACAAGAAGTTAACCGGGGCCTCCTTCTTTGCAGATATCCCGGCTCTTCTGAAGATGTCGAAAAGGACGTCTCGGACCAGATCATGCCGATACTTGAAACCCGGCAGCTCTTTGCAATGGACCGCGTGTTCCCCATAAGCATCCAAACACGCCCTGCTGCATACCGGGCATCTCTCATCCTTCGGGTACAGGGGGATCATAAGCCGATATTTAAGAATCGCCCGATATTCGACGGGCGACATGTGCTGCCCCAGACCATCAATAGGAAGGGCGAGGAGGAAGTCTTGAGCATGTGGTTGGCGAAGGCATTCCCACACCGCTTTATCCCTGGCTGTCATCCCGAATGCAGCTTCCATAAGATGGATTTGATTAATGGTATACTCATTAGTATCCTTAGACCTGAGATACATGAGCGACCTCCCCTTTACCAAAGACTGTTCTTTGATTGTAGCTTAACGCTGTCGCGTAACTGCCAGTCATAACGGCTACTTTTGGGAATGGATCTGAAGTTCAGTGGGAGCTGTATGTAGTCGACATGGGATTCTGTACTCTTGCACTAATCATGCAACAGCTAGACATCGTGGCGCCCTCGTTGATTCCAAGTGTAAAGTGTAAGGCCTTACCCAAACCTACTGTGTGTTTGTTTTGGACCACTTCGAATCTATATCGAGAAACATAATGATTGAACATTAGATGAGAATGAATTGAATCCATGTCCATCGTTCAATTGATGTCATATACGGAAGGGATACAATGACTTCGAATTACCACAAGTCTAATATCAGTTGCTTGACAACAGATATGCCTTGGTTGTTGACTTGAAGTGTCATAACTGGTTGGGACAGTCATGTGTAGCTAGAGCACCTCTGTCTATTTCTTAGATCTTGTCGCGATCAGTCCAAGTGGGAGACTGTTGGATATTATGTGTCCTGACCCGACAAATCTTGAACCCGACCCGGTTACGACCCGTAAGAGTTACACCGGGTGCAACGAACTCTAAACCCGTTTAAGAGTTAACCGGTAAAAGAAACGGAAACGTTTGATTATATATATTATTTATAATAGTTATAAATAATTTATAATCAATAATATTATTATTAACCGGCTTAATAAAAAAGGGTGAACGATATTTAAATAAAAGTAGTTTTATTTAAATTCATGGTCGAGCTATTCGTTATTGAAATATTTACTAACGTTAGCTCGCGGGCTCGCGTACGAAAAATGGGCTTTACCATCGAGACGGGCCGAATAATTAATAAATATTAGATGATTAGGGATTAACCCTAATCAACCTAATAATGTTCGACGGCCAAAAGAAAAGAAAAAGAGAGATTTCTCTTTTCTTTCTCCTCTCTCGACGCTACCCAAAAGAAAAACGGCTTCGGCCGTTTCGCCGATCTCGTCACCGCCGTGCTCCGGTGGCCGTCTTCGCACCACCATAACTTGGTGGCAGTTGCTAGTTAGGGTATTCCGTCTGTCAACGCCTGTAGACCGCCTTACGGTCTAGAGATCGCCACCTCGTACGCCCAGATCCGCTGCTCGGTTCGTCACCAATCGCCGCCGCAAAACCCGCCGATCACCACCGTGGAACTCGCCGCCGCCGACGCCGCCGCTGCCACCGTTCGCCGTCGTCACCACCGTCACCCGCCTCCACCACCACGGATCGCACGCCGTCGCGTCACCGTCGCCCGTCGACGTGAGTCCGACGTTTTTCATCATGCGCCGTCTCCGGTTGCAATCAGATCTAAAATCTGATTGATCTCGTAGTCTCGTGAGACAGGACGTCTGTCAAGACGTACTCTCGCGATGCGTAATGACCACGTGTCATAAACGCCGTCCCGTAGCGGTACGCGACACTGGACCACGAGAATAATCGCGATACGCGACGACCGTTTGAGACCGAAAGTGGTTCGTTTCGTTTCAACCTAGCGCTTCGTTCGTTGAAACTCGGTGTCTCGAACGTTTGTTCAACACCGCCAAGGTATATCTAAACTCACTATTAGTTTAGATTATTTATTTATTTATTTCTGTGTTTGCGTGTTTGGTAATCGGATCCTGTTGCGTACTGGTATTTGTGTTATTTGATTAATTAGTTTTAATACATATATAATTTGTTATATATATATATATATATATATATATATATATATATTTACTATATATAATACATATTGCCTTAAAGGGCATTTTGGTCATGAAAAATGCTTAATCCTTAAGACGCGTACAAACAATTATGCAACATGTACAAGGATTTAAAGCATCAAAACTAAAACACAATTCTTAAGAAACAAAATCCAGTTCAAAAGTAGTAAGGTTAAAATCGGAATTAACTATCTGCATTTACTCCTCCTTCCTCACGCTTCCATCGAACAATACAAAAATCAGGCACGCTTCCATCGAACAATACAAAAATCAGGCACCGCCTTCTTGATCCACTCATCTCCGCCCTCCTTCCTCACGCTTCCTTTTTTCTATGATTCGAATTTCAGACCTCACGTCTCTCTCCTCTTCCGTTTCTCAAACCCTAATCTCTAAAACTTCAAAAGAAATCTATTCATTCAAAACCAAAACCCTAGCTATTCATAACCAGGTTCTTTCTCACGCCGAATCCTTTAGCCATCGTAAATCTCGAGTTTTAAAGAAGCCGCCTACGTATCGATTCTTCAGCCATCGTAAATCTCGAGTTTTAAAGAAGCCGCCTACGTATCGATTCTTCGGACCACTCAGAGAGAGCAAATTGGTGTTCAAAGATGATCTTAAATCAGGTATGCCTTTCTTCTTCTTTTTACCCTTGCTTTTACACAGTCCTTAATCCGGAAGAAACACAAATTCAATGGTTGATGTTCATCACAATGGTTTCACGCGGATTGCTCTCAAAGGAATCGTCCTATTTTCTATTTGCAGGCTACACGTCTGTGAAGAAGGCATCCCCAAACCCAATTGCCGGTTCCTGCTACATATGCATCTTCGATCTTCGACTATTATCTAATCTCAAAGTATGTTCTTCTATTCCAAACCCTAATTGATGGTTCACGAATTCTAATAACGAAAAATCAGTGACCAATATGATAGTATCTTAATCGATTTCCATTTATTTTGATCAATCAACAGGTCTAGCACAAATTTTCTGTTCGACTGAGCTTGATTCGGAGTCTTCAACATCACAGTTAATGTTTTCTACTATGTGTTGTGTTATTTCAGTTGAAAATTCAAATTCAATATGTTTTATACACACTTTTACAGTATTCACGCTTTATTCAACAAATCCGAATTCACGCTTTATTCTAGATCAAACCAATACCACTGGATCTACCTTCCCTCTTCTGCCTCTTCATGTAAATGAAGAAACAAAGTCTAGATCCACCTTCTCTCTATTAACGTGTGAAAATCTTGCTGAAAAAAGTTTTGCGTGTAACCGATTTTCATTTATTTTGCCTGCATTTGGTTGATTTGCAAAATCAATTTCTAAACTGGTTTCTATTCTAGGGTTTGTTCATCTTCATGAACCTAATCAAGTCATTCTTTTAATTTCAGAACTCCAGTCAACAATGGTATTATGCAAAAATGGGATGATAATTGATATGGGTCATGTTTTGGATCATGTCTTCTATAACGAACTCAAGGTGAGTACCAGTAGCTTCTGATGTGGTGTTTGTGAACTTGATGTAAGAATGAAATCCATATTATATTTTGGCAGGTGGATCCATCACAATGTACATGGTATTTCTTCAATCACAGGTTTGTTTCGTGAATTTTAGGTTTTTTTTTTTCATTTTTCAATGTTAGGTTTCTTCTATCGCATGTTTGTGTTGTGAATGGAGCTGCAATTTGTGTTGCTGCTGATGCTTTTGGCTGTAGGTATTACTCGCCCTCTTCTAAGACATTCTTTATAGTTTGAGGATAATTGTATTTCTGGTGTGAAGAGAGGTCTTGGAGTTAAAAAAAAAAAGGTAACTTATCTCAATTGCATGCATTGATGTAAGCCTATCGATCTTAATTACATAAATTACACTTGCAGGAGCTATCATGGTGAAGGAAGAAGTGGACTCCTCCTTTCAATTGCTGTTGCTGCTGCTGCTATTGACTCCAATATTCAGCATCTACAATATTTGGAATGCTGATGATTGAGAGTAGATTGTGAAGTAAACGTGATAGAAATCAGTGTTTGTTCACTTGTTTTTGGAGTTTTTTGAGGTTTTTTTCTTTGTTTGGCAGTTATAACTCGAGATGGATAAAGCGACCAAATAAGGGTTTCCAACAGCAAGTGAACACCTCCCGTCTGCTGCTGATTTGAACAATTTTCTGGGTTTAGGTAACGCACAAGTACGAGTCATGATTGAAGATGTTGTATGATTTTGATAAATGTGAATCTGTTATACAAGTTATCACGAAATTAGTTTGCAGTAGCTTAGCTACTGGTATAATTTGTATATAGCTTGCCTGCCATGTGAAGGTATAGTTTTATTGTGTTTTATTTTTGTTCAAGTTTGTGTTTTAAGTTGAGAGCCTGATATCTGGATCTTTAAACTTTTTGCAGCTGGAGTTCTAACTTCTAAGTTTGTAGGTCACATTACCATCTCTCTAGAATCCTTTGATATCTCATGGCAATCGGAACAGAAATGCAGGCTGCACAAAAGGTATATTACTGATTCTCTGGTGATCATTTAGTAAGTGGGCAAGAATTCACTTTTACTATAAAAACAGGTGTTGGGACTTAAAAGGGGTTAAAATGGGTCACTCATATTTTATACATGCTTATTTTCACTTTTAATATATATATTATACATGCTTAGTTTCTGCTAATTTAGATGTGGTTGTAGGTTCAACTTCAATAATCTCGAGGATTTTACTCATTTATGTTTATTTAGTTATAAAACACATGTATGTCATTATTTTGTATCCTATTTATGGTATGATTAAATTATGATGGTTTGTCCTAATATTGTGTTTTGAAGGCAATTATGTCATAAATGGTTAGTTTGTTTTTATATCGTAAAACTTTTTTATTGATACAAGAGACAGACCCATGGCAATTTTCTTTATAAAATATGGACGCGTGCAAAACTAATCACATGCTTACCAGCTTCTGAACATGTGCCAAATGTGTAGCAGCCACAGAACCTTGCATCTGCATCCCAGTTACATTTGTTTTCACTATATTGTAGTTTATGTTCTAAAAATTCAATTTTTGTGGTGTATGTATATGCCTAAAAAGTGAGTAAAACATACAAATTTGACCATTTTCCTCTATAGTATGGCCACTGTTGTATTTTATCTTGGTTCCATTAGATAGTTGATGTAATTCAACTTCTACATTACATTTGAAATACTGATAGTACCTTACCCCCTCCAGTTTTTTCAGTTGATTGATTTTCAATTGCAGACAGAGCTTAACATTCTGAAGCAGAAGATGGATGTTGGATACACCCATGAGGCTGTTTTAATCGAAACTAAGGTTTCCAAGGAGCAAATTTCAAAGGCTATGGATGAAATCAAGAGTAAGGAGGGCTTCGATATTATATTCTTATTCACGATTTAAGGTGAGGTGCTAATTATATATTTGCATTCAACTCTGATTTTCAGTTTGTATGTTTGATTTTCACTATAAATTTGGGTTGTGCAGATGCAAACACTATTATACTTGATTATAAAACCATGTCCCGTATTCGTTGGTTACTCAAAGCATGATCTTATGTTGTTAAAAGGTACTTGTTTTGATGCTCATTTAATGATTTCTGATCAACTGTCAATAACCTCTTACTACTTATGCAAATAGAAGCACGGGTCTTCTTGATCAGATTTGCTGCATGCTACACGATGCTTCTGATGCCTACTGTTAGATTGCCTTTGTATAATAGGTATAGTTGTGCATTTTAAATGTGCAAGTTTTGGTTCTGCTATTATTCCAATAAAATCATTGTGTGCTGATTATAAAAGTGTGGTTGTATAATCATAGAATTATTTGTTTATCAAATTGTGTTTGGTGTTTGTTTCAGAGAGATATTAGCTATCCTGAACAAGTGTCATTGTTTCTTGGTGTTTTATGTCGGTAAGTTTACATCCTGGATATCATAATTGTATATATATTCTATGATTCTGGAGGTAGAGAGCATAGTTGTAGTGAGGTTTACATCCTGGATATCATAATTGTAAGCTTCCTGCGTCGATTGCTATTTCAAAACGCTTTTTCCCTGAACCTGTTAAAGTTATTTATGCCAACTTTTTTTTCATGTGTAGTCGGTTGCGGGTTCTTGCTGAACTTCGGCGTGGTGAGAAGTTTAGTACGATTTTAAAAACCTAGAAACAGTAATAAGCATTGATTTTTATCATCATCAAATATATTATTTTCCTCTCAGATAAGTTGGATTAAAGACCCCATAGCTGAAAAATAGATAAACAGATTTGTAGTTAGCAACTTCCATGGTAAGAATGATAGATAGCAACTTCCATGGTAAGAATGATGGAATCAAAGTGCATTATAATTTCATTATATTCTTTTCATTTAGCCTTCAAATGATAATTACTTGGCCTAATGGTTCAATTGATCATGCATGAATTTATTAACAGCCTTTGTGTCGTTGCTTCGTAAGTATGCATTTATTATGATTGTCTGTGTTGGATTTGAGGACTAGAGAAAGCCTAATCTATTAGAATAGATGATGTACTAACTTTATGTTACATTTGTTGTTGTAGACGTCTGCTGGGCATCATTGTTGTTCTGCTTTCGGTATAAAGACCTTGCCTATACGAGTCGCCGTTTCAAAGCCTGTATACTTAACACTTTTTTTATCTTTCTTTAGGTTTTTTCCCTTTTTTAGGATTTGCTGTTAGACACACGTGTACCTGGGGCACCTGTCCTTCTACTTTGACACCAGTCATCCTATGTTCTTCACCTGGTGAGTTTTTTTTTGCTGGCCGCTATTCTTCCTTGCGTAGGTAGTGTCTTCTCTTTGTGGATTCAAATTGAATGGGCTAAAGTTTAGTAATCGATTCTACTGTTTGCAGGTTGTTCTTCATAGACTTTGCATTGCGATCCCTGTATGTTGGGGGTAAGTTGTCTTTGCATGGCTTTTGATTGTTTTTTTCTGTGTGTTTTTTTGCATTTCTTTACTTTCCTCTTATTAACTAAATCAACAATTAAGCTTGGAAATCGGAAAAAAACACAACTACGGTATCTGATAGTTGGCTTATGCTTTTGTATGTCCCGGTTTAGCTCTATTCTTTTTTATGCCCTATTTTTTTCCCCATTTTGGGTGTAGGTTAATTGTCTTTCATTGTATGAGTTCCTCTATGCGGGTAAACAATTGTGCCTGTTGTAAGAGGTTGCCTCTTATTTTTATGGTTTCTGTTACTAATTTTGGTTGGTTTAGGAGTTGGGCTTAGATACATGTCATGTTTCTCTATTTCTAATTATAATTGAGATTGAGTATCATTTCTAAGTGTGTGGACAGATGATTTATGTGGTTGGTGGATAAGATTGTTGTGTGCATGTTTTGGTGCTGGACTTTTCCATGTCATTATAGTTGATGTTTGCTTATAGTTATATAGTATATTTGGTCTTTTGAGAAGGTTAGGGTGTTCATCTTTTAGTTTACTTAGAATAAGATTTTTTATGGTTTGTGAATATGTTATCTTTGTGTTTTTCTACTGTGGTGATTTTTCTACCGTCATGTTTGGTGATGTGCGTTTATAGTATATACATGTTTTTTTAGGTTTGGACATATGGTTTTTCAGTTACCTTTTTCATCACTAAGGGCATATTGGTTGAAGGAGACTCTTCTTTTTACAGTCAAAACCCTTGCCACCAATTGAAGGCCAAATGAACCAGATGCTTGAGCTGCTAACACCATTGCAACCACACACTTTGGCAGTCAAATCGACCCGCAAACATACCAACGACTCACCAGGTACCAAAAAACTCAACGACAAACAAACATATTACTATAATGATCACAGCATGTTACTAACAATAGTAATAAACTTGCAGATGACAAGGGGCCTACCCCAAAAAGGCCGAAAGAAAAACAAATTGAGCAAAAGTAGAAGGCCACACACCTCCATTTTGGCTAACAGTGGCACTTTTTTTGACAAATTTTAAGCACAAGGCAATATTTCTGTACAATTAAGGGCAAAAACAAAAAACTCTAATAGCCCATTGCCACAAATTGTAACCAAAACTACAGCAATCTCAAGCACCAGTATGTATGTAACTCCATGGTTTAGAAAAATGGCAATTACTAACTAACCGAACAACCGCACACATTACAAAACAACTACCGTAAAAGAAGTGACCTGCCGAAACGCGCAGATGGGTCGCCTTCTTGTTCTAATATTAATTTGTGATTTAGAAGTCAAAAACTTCAAAAGTGTGTTTTTTCAAGATATGAATCATTTAGTCTTTTGATAAAAGATGTGTTCATATAAGATTGTAAAGGTTAAACTGTCAAAGATTCAAAGGTGTATCCAGTCAATATTTATATTAATTTTAGCCAAGAAATTAACAACTTTCGAGCCTAATTGATTTGTTAATTGCTATCATTAAGTTCTTCAAATCAACTTCGAGCCTAATTGATTTGTTAATTGCTATCATTAAGTTCTTCAAATCAACGCACGTCACATGTCGCCATATTCAATATTATTTTAGTATACATGTAAATAATAGTTCTATGTTTCATAGTTGTGAAGTTGAATATGTCAGTGACAAAGACATCTCATATATAGTAATAAAAGAAAAATGAATCAAATAATGTGTTCTTATGATGAAAAGTTATAATCAGTTGATACAAATAAAAGTTAAAATTTGGTTGATACAAATAAAAGTTAAAATTTGGTTTTTAAATTGATAGAACTTGATTTGTTCGCAAATCAATAAGAAAAAAACTAAGTAAATGAATAAATAAATGATCAAATGTTTAAGAAAAATGTAGTAACTAGACAAAGCGATGCTAAGAATGATAAATTTAACAAACAAACAATGCAATATATCACGAGAGGATTGATAAGCTAACAAAAAACAAGTATTGCGTTAAAACATTGTTTATGACAAATTCGCATGGCGTGCGACACGGATTGACTTCCTCACTATGGAATTCATTGACCATCAGATTTTGATTTAAAAAGTACTATGTTATTACTTGTATCTTAAAACTATGTTGATGACTTCTATCTTATAAATCATTTGGTCTTAAATTACTATGTTTGTGACCAATATATATTTCAATTCGGGTGTTTGTTGTTATTTGTTTGACTTCTAAAAAAACGAATACCTCGATGTAAATTTTCGTGCCGCCATAACAAGCGAACAAATAAATAAATACCGCGTTGTAGTTTGTTGTGCCGCTGCAACGCGCGAACAGAAGACGAATAACACGCTATACACCGTCGCCGCCGCAACGCGCGGGCACACGACTAGTATATATTTATATATATATATATATTTTATTCCGCTGCGTTATAGAATTAATTATATATTAATTCGGTAAACTCTTTTATAAACTATTAATCTATCGGTCACGTAATTTTTTAAAATATGTCACCGGGCGACCCGAATACCATTGCCAAATCCCAACACCTCCATCTTCTCAATTTTTATGTCACTGATATAAAATTCAGAGAGAATCACATCGGGGTTTCTTATAAATTCTTAACATTTCAATTTACTTGATGGATAACTATTTTTTTTTTTTGTAACTCCTGTTGAGATGTGACCTAATTATGTTCATTTCTTTGATTCTTTTGTTGTTTTTTTGTAGGTAATTCTGTTGGCTGTTTATAGACGATCAACCTAATTAGAACTTTTAAATAACAAATTAATTTAAGTTCAGGTTTGTAGATATCTAACACATTCAAGTTAATTATAGTTTCCAACTCCCGTATAATTAATCATTATCCATATCGTCCATTACGGTACCTTGAACAATAATCTCTTTTCTGATTTTGTGTAGCTGAGCGTTTACCTTAAACATTCAGAAACTCTACAAGGAAGTCCAAAAAACAACACAAACGTTCAGGTTTGGCTTCCATGGATGATTTAAGTAAACTATTGGAATTTTGACGAACTTGTTCATCCGTTCTTGGTGAAGTTAGGTGTTTTCATCCAGGAACACTTCATTACTGTCTGTTCTCTTCCATTACTTTTATCTTCAGTGGTGGTACCTTTTACTTTATATGTGCTCTTGATTGGCTTTATTTCTAGGACATGACAATCTGCAAGGACGATTAGTCAAAGATGATTTTCTGGTTGTAGGACACTTTCAAGGAGAGCTGGCTTGTTCTAATAAAAAACTGCATATTAGTCAAACTTTGCAGGTTATGGTACAACTTACTCATTATATTTGCAGGACACACTATTACTTATTTAATTTTATGATAGAATTGTTGAACATGTTATGATAATGTTAGATTTTGAGATTTGGATGATAGTAGTAGAATTATATAGATAATGTTGAAAAGCTTCAGAAGTCTGTCAAGCAAAGGCCATGGAAGTAATTTGGAAAAATTGGATACTAAACATCTTAATAAGGTTATCCATCTATCTCCTTTGCTATTTTTATGTGATAAACAAATCTTAGTTTGGTTTGTGAAAGTACTGAGTTTTGCTAGCTTATTTTGGTACCCTAACTCCTACATAACTCATAACATCCGCAAAGTGCTACTTATGTTATGCTATAGGTCCATTTTGTATATGGATAGTTTGTGTAAATAATGAAGTTGTGGATAGCAAAGAAGCATAGGAAGATGTTTTGAACAATATCTAGCTCCATTTTGTATATGGATAGTTTGCAAGATCGGCTATGGCGAGGTAAAACAATTCCTACCATCTTATTTAGCATGCCATCATTCTTCCCTTCACATTTAACCTACAAATTTATAATATATAACCTAGATTCAATTATGAGGGCACGTGTTCATTGCCTACTGCGCCCGAACATGTAGTTAAGAAAAAAGACACCGGAGATTCATTGTTAAATCAAACTAACAATCTTTGAATTATCGCAACTGTACCCCCAAGAACACGCTGTAAGTTTATAGGCTGCTGTAAAATGAAATATAATCATGAAACATCCAACTAAAAATAGGCTATACCATTTTTTTAATAACACTAAACATCATAGATTGAACTTCAAAACAGAAACTGTGATTTTGATTGTTGCTACATGAACCTTTTTCATAAAAGCTTAAATTTGATTGAATATACTTACTGTTATTTATCTTCACAAAAGACCCACTTTTGCAAAGTTGGTTTACAAGACAAAAATGGGACTTATGATTGTTTGAGATATTGATGTATTTAGTAGAAAATTAATATTCAATAAACCGCAACAATATCAATATATCCCAAACAAAATTTGCTTTCTAGATTCAAATGACCTTAAAAATATATTTCTGTCATTTTGGATTATTGTTTAGGTTTTCAATCACAAGCAGAAAAATGGCCGAAATAAGAACCCCACTGGTGCAATTCCGGTCTGGTTCCGATCATAACTTAGGCCGGATTTCAATTTTCCTTAGGTAAGAACAAAATTTGTTACCGTCTTCGAATTGAGTTATCGTTTTTTAACTGTGTGATTGTGTATCTGAGATTAAACATAAAACTTCTATGTAAACATCAGGATATGATAGGTCAATGATGGTGTAGTTTGCATTATTAGGCACTTCATAGATGTTAGCTCATTTAATTACATCTGATCTTATTTTCTTCTTCTACAGATATGTATGGTGCATCACAACATCCCTATTTATGTGGGAACGTAGCTCATTTGATCTTACATCTGATCTTATTTTTCTTCTTTTGTTCTATTTTTCTATGTACATGTTTGTTCCAATGAACATGTTAGACAAAATGTATGGTGCATCACAACATCCCTATTTCAGTCAAGATACTTTAGCTAAACGCACTTTTACAACATCTAATTTGATCTTTGACAGTAATATATACTTGCTTTATGACATAGCAATTGTTATATTTGGTGTATCTAATTTGGGTTTTTCCATGCTTATTTTAAAGAAAAGTTAAATAAGTGCAGAATCTTATGATGCATTTTCTTTTTATCATGATTTCGGTAACCTTCTCTCATCAATTCTGGCTTATTTTTTATAATAAATTTTAGTTTATGTTTTTTAAATTATCAAGTTAACATTATACTTAGCCTTGAAGTTGGGGGTTCAGTTACCAAGTCAACATTATACTTAGCCCAAGTTAAGATAATATTTAACTAAGCTTTCTCAAATTGGACTTAGAGGTGGTGGGAAATGGATGGGTTTGGTACAGCATAACAGATCAAACATAGTATGTATAAGAGGAGCAAGAGGAGAAACATGTGGATTCAATGGCCTTTTTTAACAAGAGATGAGTTTAGTAGTCAAACTATTTAATTTGATATCCACTATCATGGGATTCATGATAACAAGATTTTGGGAATCACTATGCTTAGTGAGTTCAGAAGTGATAATGTCATTTAGATGTTTTTTTTGTATGAATTAATTTTGGGATTCATGATAACAAGATTTTGGGAATCAGCGTGCTTAGTGAGTTCAGAAGTGATAATATCATTTAGATGTTTTTTTTTGTATGAACTAATTTTGTATGAACTTCCTTTTGTTGGTGATTTCATAGTTTGTGATTTTGGAGGTACTACTGTGAACTATGGGTTGAATTAGTATTAAAGGAATACTATGTTGGTTGTTCGTTATTATTTATTTGAGTCTTTTAAGTGGTAGCCACCATCGAACGTGCATGTACCACATTATAAATAGCCATTGTGTCGAGCACTAATAGAACAAATATCACGTTGTAAATTGTCATCGCCGCGCCGCCAGACGCGTGAACAGAAGACAAATAATGTGCTATAAATTGTCGCAGCTGCAACGCGCGGGTACACGACTAGTATATATATATATAGGGTTAGGTTCAAATGAGAACTAATTGGTTTTGAGAACTTTTGAGAACCAATTTGGGCCACTAATTTTTAGGGGGGACCACTCAAATTCATGGGGGGATTTCCATATATATAAACTAGTGGCTTAGAATGGTTCTTTTTAGTTCTCAAACCCAATTGGTTCTCAAATGATCCCCTCCCTATATATATATATATATATATATATATATATATATATATATATATATATATATATATAGGGTAGGGATCATGCGAAAACAAGTCTTATTGCGAAAACATAAAAACAAGAACATTTTATATGGGGAGGGACCTAAAATGTAATTTCACTAATCTACTTTCTAAAAAACACGGAGGGGCAACCTTGGAATTTTGAAAAGTTAAGCCAACTACTAATATTCTTCATACGCACATACAGACAATTAGAAAAAAACCCTAGACTTACGGAAAGCGGGCGAGCGCGCATCAACAACAAACTGGAAGCAAAATTTTCAGGCGAAGGACACTAGTGATAGGCGAGGCACACCGGCGATATCACCGGAGAAGATATGGACTGAAGAATTCTAGATCGGAGGCGGAGATTCACATCCCTGCGCATCGATTCTTCAGGTAAACTCTCGTTGTACTGCCTCTACCAAATTGCAAAGAATTAACCTAATCGCACTAAACAGTGTTCAATACAAGTCTAACCTAGCATTTTTTTTATCAAGTACATAGCACAAAAATGTCAAAATAAGATGTTAGTTGCATATGATGCACACGTGCAACATTCTTGTCAAAGTGATTAAAACTACATTATTGATAAAAAATAATGGGACTGTTAAGATTACTACACATGTGAAATAATCTTCGATTTCAACTTCAAATTAACCTATTGATTTAATTTGAGATCCATTATTATAAAGGTATATACCTAGTAATTAACAGTGAATGTTATTGTTCCTAGTCAGATTCTATTTGGACAATTATCTTTGCAAATAATGGTGATGTTATGATGATTGAACGTGTGCAATAATATGTATTTTTACTTAATTGATACAATAAAATGTTGATGTTAAGATGATTGCACATGTGCATTAATCATATAATGTGATCAAAACTACACTACACATGTGTATTTTAACTTAATTAACACAACTAATGCTACTATTAAGATAATTGCACATGTGTAACAATCTTCAGTTCCATGTGCATTATTACTGCACATGTGCAATAATCTTCAGTTCCATGTGCAATATTGTATTTTGTTTTTTTTTAACCGCAAGTGTGACATGTTTGCGGTAACACAGATCCTGAACTTGTGAAGAAGGATGTAAAATTGGTCGAGCACAAACCAGATAGAAAGTTGAGGCTTCATTCTCGTAAGTGTCATGATACGTATCCATATTTCAGTATTATCATTGTTGTAAATATAGATGCACATGTGTAGTAATCTTAAAAAGTGATTAAAAGTACATTAATGACAAAAAAATAATGGAAATGTTAAGATTACTACACATGTGCAATAATATTCAATTACAAATAATGTGGTTGTCAATTTAGGTGCAGATGTGCAGTATCTTAAAACGTGATTAAAAAATATAGTAATGACACAAATAGTGTAACTGTTAAGATTATTGCGCATGTGCAATAATCTTTAAATATTATTGCACATGTGCAATAATCTTAAATTACAAAAAATAGGGTTGTAAATATAGGTGTACATGTGCAGTAATCTTAAAATGTGATTAAAACTACATTACTGATACATATATTGGGACTGTCAAACATTACTGCACATGTGCAATAATATTAAATTGTCATGGATTCGTGCTTGTTTCAAGATCAAATGGACGAGCTAAGGGTTTGGTTGCAGGTTTTATGACGACAACACAAAGCAAGCCACACATATGGAGAACCTAAGGATGAGGAACGCCACAAAGATCATGCTATCAAAAGCAATCATATAATTGTCAAATGAGTCGACTGAGATAGAAGTCACAAACAGGCTGATAAAACAAGCAAGTGTGAAGAATCAAAAAGGACACAACGCACGAAAGTGTTATCTGTTTTTTTTTTCTTTTCTTTTATGATCATGGTAAGATTGTAAGAGGGTTTGTATGGATTTATGTTGGATTACGATTCTATATTTATTGATGATTACAACTTGTTTATCAAGAATGGTTGTTGCAGATTTTCAGGACCGTACGAATTATGTGGCAACTATAAGTTTAATGCACATGTGTATTAAAGTTGTAACACACAACATACACATGAATAAGCATATACGAACACCACATTAATGCACATGTAAATTACAGCTGGCATTCAGATAATACATATGAATTTACGCTTAAAATGTGAATTTCATATTAGTGCACATGTGCACTACATATGAAAAACTGAAATGCAAGAAGCTTTCAATGATCTCTCTATGGATTTGAATTGAATTACAACTTATTGGATAAGGACAAAGGTAGTAGATATACCACACAAGTTGTTGGAACGATATATTTAAGATTAATACACATGTGCAATAAAATCAAATGTGCGAACTTTTTTAGCGACTTTATTACATTTAGCCACAATACATCATTAAATGTATTGTTTAGTAACTTTAACACATCTAGGCATAATACATTTAATAAATAGCTTAAAAGTTTAAAAACACCATAATATTACACATGTGCGATAAAATCAAAAGTACAAATTGTTTTATGTAATCTTCATTAAACAACACATCCAGATAACTCTATAGCATCCGTAACCCAGTCTTCGGCGTATAGCATACATATCACTCAACCAAGATTGATCGGTCAAACCATAATCATCCATATCCGCTTCCTATTTTTTCTTCATAAATCGGCGTGTCAATTACTAAATTCCAAAATCAACATGTGTATAGACTTATGAAGGTGTGTATTTTCTAATATGTCACCTGCAATACGATTATAAACATAGAAACTGTTAATAATGCACATGTGCATCGGTAAATTGCTTACGATAACGTGTAATGGTAGATGGTTACATGGCAGTTAAAATCAGAAAAAATTATGCAATAGTTATTATGTTTGTAAAAAAAATACACACATGATAACATTAATGCACATGTGCAATATTATTATAATCCATGACATAATACAATAATTTGAGATTATTGCACGTGTGCAATATTACTATAACCCATGACAAGAATCTACTACATGAAATAATACATTTATTTGAGATTATTGCACATGTGCAATATTATTATAATACATGACATAAGTATACTTCATGACATAATACCATTATTTGAGATTATTACACATGTGCAATATTATTATAACTCATGACATGATTATATTGCATTCCATAATATTTTTAATAAAGATTATTGCACATGTGTAATATTATTATAATAAATAACGTAGAACATAAAACAATAAAACCTAGAACATTCAAATAGTCCATTGAATGTATAGCAAATTCAATCAATTGATCCTCATGAAATAGTTATATAGAAAGCGGGCAATGAATGAATGCAAAGAATAAGTTGAATTAGACCTATAGAATCACGGTCAAATTATTTTCTCAAAATGAAATTGACGATTGAAACGTGCAGCAATTCGACGGTTGAAACGTGTGGCCGTATTATTTCTCATGAGTGGGAGAATATTTGGGTATAAGGATGGGTAGGGACGACGACGTGGATGAATATATGCGGGTGAACATTGCCGAACACCACCGTGTGACGTCTGATATGGCCGGAGATTGGAAGCAAGTCGCCGGATATGAAGATCGCCGGAGAGGGGAAGATCATAGTCTTCAGAGAGTGTCACAGGGGAGGCGTCGATCAGATAGGGTTTTTTTGAGATAATGAAATGTTATAATATTAGTGGCATTCCAAATTTACCCCTCATTTAAGTTTGTTTTCTTGTTTTCGCAATAACAACTTGTTTTTATATGATCCTTCATATATAGGGTAAAGTTATTCTAAAATAACACTTTCACCTAAGAAGGCTAGGAAGCAATCACAAGCTGACACGTGGACAATAACACACTAACACATTGTATCCAGTGTGTTAGTGTGTCAGCATATTTTACTTTTTATGCATTGTGTTAGTGTGTTATGTATACATGTCAGCACGTGATTGCTTCCTAGCCTTCTTAGGTGAAATGGTTTTTTTAGCTGAACCTAAACCCCTATATATATATATATATATATATATATATATATATATATAGTGAAAAGTTCATTGTAGACACCCTCATAAGTGTAGACAGGTAGACACCATTTTTCACCATTAGATCTCTTGATCTAATGGTTGTGATTAATTTTCTTTTTTCTTTTTTTTCTTCTTTTTTCTCATTAATTAGAAACTTTCACATGTGAAAAATAGCTATTTCACATGCAAAAGTGTCTACAATGAACCTCACCCTATATATATATATATATATATATATATATATATATATATATATATATAGGGAGAGGATCATTTGAGAACTAATTGGGTTTGAGAACTAAAAAGAACTAATCTTAGCCACTAGTTTATATATATGGAAACCCCCCCCCCCCCCATGAATTTGAATGCTCCCCCTTTGAAAATTAGTGGCCCAAATTGGTTAACAAAAGTTCTCAAAAGAAAAAGTTCTCATTTGAACCTAACCCTATATATATATATATATATATATATATATATATATATAGGGTTAGGTTCAAATGAGAACTTTTTCTTTTGAGAACTTTTGAGAACCAATTTGGGCCACTAATTTTCAGAGGGGGAGCATTCAAATTCATGGGGGGGTTTTCCATATATATAAACTAGTGGCTAAGATTAGTTCTTTTTAGTTCTCAAACCCAATTAGTTCTCAAATGATCCTCTCCCTATATATATATAAGAGAGAAATTTCAAGTGTTAATTTTTAAGAGTTTTACAAGTTTAGATGCATCGTGTACAACTCCTTTAAGCACAAAATCTTAAGTTTTAGGTTTTGTTTGTGTTTGAGTTCAAATTTCCGTCTAGGTATCTGACTGCGTAAAAAGTTTAGGTCTCAGAAAAATCCTCCCCAAAATGTGATTCCCGCTCCTCATCAGAAGCCAAATCCGGTAAGCATGCCTTCTTCTTTCTCCCTTGCTTTTTCACAGCCTCTTAACCCGGCAATCTTACACACTGATATGAAGAAAGCACAAATCCAATGATTCTCTCAATTGCAGCGCTAATCGGACAGTTCATCACTGTGGGATCACGCGGATTGCTCTCAATTTGAAGGTTTTGACGAGGATTGACGCGGATTACTCTCAATTTGAAGTGTATATATTAACGTCAGATTCACTCATCTTCCTGCCTCTCAACCACTCGAGAAACACATATTCAAATTGAGGTAAACCGATTGTGTGAAAACCATGTCATCAGGTAATCGATTTGTACTACTTCACACACAAACCACACAACTATTTACATCTAATTTGAATTTTTTCGGTTCCTAGGGCTTGCATCTGATTCGAGATGGAGATCTCCGATTCAAAAGTTGGATCTCGGTTTTTTTTGAGTTGCTGTCAACGTCCAACCACTGATCACTCCTTTACTGTAATGTTTCACGCTGCAGTTACGTATGAAGATTTTTGAAATGTGCCTAAAGGTTTCGTACAATTTTAAGTGGTGTTATACTTGGGTGATTTTAGCATGGGGGCAAACGCAGGCTTTGGCTTGGGGTAGACTGCTGAGGTTGCATCCCTGCGTGCTGCTCGAAGTAGAAAGATATAAGCACAATTGGTGAAAATGGTCATCTTTTATCTCTGCTCAAGTAGTATTTATCTTTGGTCATCTTAAGGTGTTTGTGAAGGGATGGTCGATGGTTTTCATTTGAGGTCTTAGGGACTCATTTTAGTAATCTAGAACCACATTATTCACCATCCCTCATAATTAACCTTTTCTCATTGTAGGAATGATGTATTCTGGTTTGATGTGTCACCCTTACCTAGAAGGATCTCATTGAAATTCTGTTCATTATTGGTGTTGTGGAGAATATCTAGAGACAACATAAAACAGACTTTTGTTGATTTAAAATTTTGAGTTGATTGTAAATTTCATGTTTTTTTCTACTTCAAAGTCGATTAGAGGTTCTTCATTTTAATTTGATATTTTTATTTATTTTAAAATGATTGAATTACTTTTGCTTGCAGGATGGATAAGATTCTAGAGAACCCAAGCAAAGCAATGCTGACATGACACAATTTGTAAGTTTAGGGATGAGTCGAGCCGGATCTGGTTTTATTCTAATCAAGTATAGAATGATAAATGAAATCTGCAGTTTATTCATGAATACATATAATAAGTTAATGGTAAATTAAGGATAAGATAGTGGCAATCAAGGAATTTCTTTTGTTATTTAAGGATATGATTGAATTCTGTGTTTTGAAGGTTGGACAAGATTCTATCGTTGTGGCTACTATGGTTACCACAACTTTTGTATGGAGCTAAGGTACAACACTACAACTTATTGTTCTAATATGTCTGGTGTATGGAGTATCCTTTGGGCCTGATATTCAGGTGATATTGAGCTTCTTACTACTAAAGTGAATGGTTTTAATAGGATTTTAAGTTTAAGGTTATTGTTAAGAAGTGGAGACGAACTTCATAGGAGAACTGAAATTGATATTCTTTTTGAGCAAATAACTGAAGTTGATATTCTTTAGAAGTTGCTCATGCTAAATTAGATTATTATAAAAGTAATGGTGATACTATTGACCATATAACCTGGTGATACTATTGACCAACCATCATCTATTAGACACATTTATATCCTCTTTTTATCATGCTATATTTTTGTAAGTTTGTGTCTGACATGTTTTTTTTTTTTTGGGGGGCAGCAACATTTTTGGAAATGTTATGATGTAGTTATGCCTTATTTGAAAGCCATACCTATCCATGCAACTAACAAAACTAATCGGAGTGTATTACATTGGTTGGAATGGCTGTTGGAAAAGACAAGTTTAAGGATGATGCTGAGCGGGTAGAGTTCTTTGGTTCTACCTTACATTTGTTTTACATACATATAATTCTTGTTGAAGAATAATAATTTATTTTGTGGTTCAAGGTTATAGATATCCTTATGTCAACGGTTCACAGTTAGAGACAGATGACCCTACAATAAGCTAGCTATATCTTGCAAGTATGTGTTTATTATTTCTGTTTTTTACTTCATTAACTTTTATGTGGATTAGAACTAAGTTGATATCCTCTTGGGTTTTTGACTTTTTCCCTAAGTTTCGTTTGTTTTCTACTCGGATACTTCTAAATCTCAACTGTTACAATATTGTTAAATTAAAGTTAAAGAAACAAAATAGAAGGTTATGTCACAAATAGGTAGCATTAGAGGTGGTAAGGTGGCTGGTTGGATATCGGGTCAAATGGGTAAAAAAAAGATTCTAAGATTTCTTGATTCTAATGATCTCTTTGTGTGTTATGCAGTGATAAGTAACCCAAAAGGACCAACACCAACTATTTAAAGTTATTATTTGAGGATCGTCATATTTGTTGCTATCATTGTTTGAGAATGGGTCATGTGTTAAATGTTATGGCTTAAATAGTGCAGTAGTGAAAATTGCTATTTGACTATCATCAATTCAAATTGGTATCATGGGTTAAGAATGGGTCATATGAAAGTCTAGCAATTTTGTACTCTATATAATTTATATTTGAGTTTGACTATTGAAGTCAAACAAAAATTTTATAAACTTGTGTATCATCAAATTCACACTCAAATTAACACTACTAACAATTACAACGGTATAAACTCAAATAGATTTCCAATCATTTGGAGCATGCTCTAATTAGACACAAGCTCCCAATTAATACCAAATTTAATGTAAAAAATCACATTAATAAAATAAGAAGCGGTCAGGGTTATCCATCCCAACATTACCTTAAATGATTTTTTGTTTGTTTAAACTTTCTTATTTATATATCAAACTATTTATCTCTAAACATTATGTGTTTACTAATGATTTACCATTTACCTTTTCTTATCTAACAGACGTATAATAAAAATATATCACGAGAGGATTGATAAAGAAAAAAAAGTATCGTGTTGGTTGATTGTCGTTGCCACCGCACGCACAGCTACCATGACCTTTTGTATAAACTTTAGTAGATGTAATATACTAGCAGGTGCCAATCACTAGAAAGGGGAAATAACCCAACATCATCTCATTTGTATATCCATATAAAAGACAAGGAAACATGGTCATTTTACAAATGCACTACAAAACAATTACACGCCAATGCTAGCAAAGGGGGGCTTGCGTAGTAACACGCACGATTTAACATATGTAAAATACAATATATCAATTATTGTTGGTTCAATTTGGTGGAAAATGTTGATTTCATCACCACCCTTTTGTTGTTACTCATACCAACTCATTGTAATTTGATGAATCCAACTTTGTAAAAGGAATGTCAAACTTTTCCTTTTTAAAATCTCTACAACCTCCTATCTTTCTTATAAAGAGAGAGAAATAGACTTAGGGAAGAGAAATACTACGAGTGAAGACAAAAAGTGAAAGAAAAAGACTAAAAGTGTTGTGCCGCCATAACAAGTGAACAAATAAACAAATACCGCGTTGTAGTTTGTTTTGCCGCTGCAACGCGCGAACAGAAGACGAATAACACGCTATACACTGTCGCCGCGTCGCCGCCGCAACGCGTGGGCACACGGCTAGTATATATATATATATATATATATATATATATATATATATATATATATATATATATATATATTTATATATATATACACACTAGCCGTGTGCCCACGCGTTGCGGCGACGACAGTGTATAGCGTGTTATTCGTCTTATGTTCGCTTGTTATGGTGGCACGACAATTTACATCAAGGTATTCGTTTTTTTAGAACTCAAACAAATAAGAACAAACACCCAAATTGAAATATATATTGGTCACAAACATAGTAATTTAAAACCAAATGAGTTCTAAGATAGAAGTCATCAACATAGTTTTAAGATATTAGTAATAACATAGTACTTTTTAAATCAAAATCCGAGGGTCAATAAATTCCATAGTGAGGAAGTCAATCCGTGTCATACGCCATGCAATCAGTCATAAACAGTGTTTTAAGTTGAATTCATGAACATAATAGTTTTGATGAGGTCACATTAAAGGGGCCTCGTAAAACATAACCATTTCAATGACCTCGTGACCATAAAGATCACACCACTCTTCATCGCTAGGAATACTATGAAACTCTTCATTGTCCTCAACCGGAACAGCTCTGCCACTGAAATGTCACGTTAAAGTCTATATTACATTGATTTTATCATAACCACAATGCATATTAAAAATGTTGCGGCGACAATAGCTTATAGCGGATTATTCGTCATTTGCTCGGGCGTTCGAAGGCAACGACAATTTAACATATATAAAATACAATATATCAATTATTGTTGGTTCAATTTGGTGGAAAATGTTGATTTCATCACCACCCTTTTGTTGTTATACTAACTCATTGTAATTCGATGAATCCAACTCTGTAAAAGGAATGTCAAACTTTTCCATTTTAAAATCTCTACAACCTCCTCTCTTTCTTATAAAGAGAGAGAAATAGACTTAGGGAAGAGAAAGACTAAGAGTGAAGACAAAAACTGAAAGAAAAAGACTAAAAGAGTTGTGCCGCCATAACAAGCGAACACATAAACAAATACCGCGTTGTAGTTTGTTGTGCCGCTACAACGCGCGAACAGAAGACGAATAACACGCTATACACTGTCGCCGCCGCAACGCGTGGTCACACGGCTAGTATATATATATATAGGGGAAAGTTATTGTACAAAGGGCGATTTCCGTGCGAAGTGTGCGAAGGCATCTTGGCCGCTCATATGCGGGCTTTTTTTTATCCGACGACACTAAAAATGAAACACGCATAATTAATTTTAAAAAAAGGACGCGGAGTCATTAAAAGAGGTATTAAAGTCCTTTCAACTTTAGATGAGACAAGCATACGGAAAAAATATTTACGCATCAAACACAAAACGCAAACCTTTAACCTGTAAACAAATAACGCATACTTGAAATAAATATTCACGCATACACTTTTAAAAACTCACAATAACACAACCCTAACAAAAAAATGTCTTACACTTAATAAAAAATGCATGTATTCCAATAAATAACGCACACTTGCGTTTTATAGATAAAAAACAACACATATTTGATATGAAAATAACGCATACACTTTAAAAACTCACAAAAACACAAACCTACTTGTCTTACATTTAAAAAAACGCATGTTGATATTAAAAATAACGCAAACATACAGAACATAATCGCACCTGTTAAATAATCATGCATTATATTTAAAAATCATGCATACACTCCAGAACTCACAAAAACACGTGATTTCACACTTAATAAAATAACGCATGATGTTCAAATATTTACGCATGATATGAAAATAACGCATACACTCTAAAAACTCACAAAAGCACAAACCTACCTGTCTTACACTTAAAAAAACGCATGTTGTTAATAAAAATAACGCAAACACACAGAGCATAATAGCACCTGTTAAAAAATCACGTATTATATTTAAAAATCACGTAAGTTGTTCTAAAAATCACGCATACAATCCAGAACTCACAAAAAACACCTGATTTCACACTTAATAAAATAACGCGTGATGTTCAAATAAAAAAAACGCAAAACAATATAATTCAAAAGCATATAATAGATTAAAAAGAAAACAGTGCCATATATTAATATTTATAAGAATTTACAAGTGGAAATGATCAAAAAACATCATAAGAACATAAAAAAAATCCAATAAAAATGGGTGCCTAAATCTTCTTAAATATTTCAGCAGCCTCCACCCTGTCCTTGCCCTTCTTAATAGTGTTGTTTACAACACCACTAAGGAGGGTATGCATCTCCTCCTTCAGCTCCAACTGCTGAGTAATATACTCAGCAGCAACCTCCATCGTGGACTCCGGCTCGTCCACAAGCTCCTGGAACATTCTGATGTGGCCTTGGATGCTGTTGACAGTAAGACCACTAATCATGGCGAAAGAATTATGCATTATGCGATCATCTTTCGCTTCTTTCGCATGCATTTGTTCAACCATTTGCATGACTACGTTTTTAGACGTAGTGTTAGAGTTAGATGAAGAAGAAGCCATTTTTCTTTTTATGTTGAAAGGATGAGAAGATTGACTTTAGGTCTGAGATATATGGGGGATTTGAGTACTTTGTGGGTCGAGTAAGTAATGTGCATGAAGTGTAACATCCGTATGTTTTAAAAAACCTGAACACTCAACCCACATCAAGATCGAAGATTTGAACCCAAATCTCAACACCATAAATGGTTGATTACTCTGTTCCATGTGATAGTACTCTAAAAATGGTGAATGTGGGCGAAAACCGCGTGCAAAACCGAGTTATAACGAAGCGGGAATCGCGCAAACAAGTTTGGTGTTAGTTGTTGATTGCAAAGACGCGTTTTCCTCTTCTGAACCCATCCCACATCGCCCCTAAAACAAAATTTCACTCCATTTCTCATCTTTAAATACCCTCCCTTGATCCTTAATAGTTTGCAACTCTTAGTTTGAATATAAACAAGTGGAATAACCAATTTTTGGCGGTTCCACAACTACAATACCCCTTCGGGTGTCGTGCTTAGTAGTTTTTGTATGCTCTCGCCGAGGAGGTGCCGCCCTTCAAGCTCGTCTCATTTGAAAAGCTTTTTTGAGGTAATTCTTCTTCTTTTTCATTCTTTGTTTCCTTTCTTTCCTTCCTTTTGTTATTCGTTTATTTATCGCTTTATTAGTTTAATTAGTTTAGTTTAGGTTCTTAGTTAGGTGCTTTAGGCTCGTTTAGGTAGCCTAGCTAAGGCTCGTTCTTAGAACGCCTAGCATTGTTAAGGCTTGTCATTTGGACGGCCTAGCTTTGCAAAGGCACGTCATTAGGACGTGTTTCCTTGCTTAGGCCGATTTAGGCTTTCTGTAGCCTTGTAGAGGCTCGTTAGGCCCAACGAGTCTAAACTATCATGTCGAATTTCTTCTATATTATTCTAATCCAAAAGTCAACGTTTTTATGCATGAACAAATTAGTGATTAAGGCTTGTTCTTCACAATTCAACAATTAAACTAATTCTTAATCATTCTAATATGTAATTCAGGTTTTGAACATAAACTCATTTTAAGAATTTCAAATAGCTTAGAAAACGATCTCTGTTTAACAACATATTTAGTGATGGTACTTGAGACGCGAATGACATGTAGTAACTGGAAGGGTGAACACATCGGTAGTTGGGGTCTCTGTCAAAGGATAAGAGTTCACATAAATCCCATAGTCGGACCTGGACGCTTACCTGAGATGCCCCGATGAGAGTGTCATAACCTATTAGGCCAAAGCATGTCTAGTAACGTTTAAGGTATTGTCACTCTTAAAAGTTAACATTTTTTTTTCAAACTTTAATTTATAACATTAAAACCCATCCCCCAAATGCATAAGAGATTTGAATCCCATATTCCAATATTCATGTTGTCCCCTTCTATTCTTTTAGGATGAAACTTCGGGACTAATCCTTTCACTTTCACTTTTCGCTTCGTGGACTTAACTTCTAATCCAAGTGAGTAATCCTTGCCCCTTTTCTCATTTTCTCATTTTGGGGTTGCAACATGTATCCTATTTCAAATTGTTGTCTTTCAAGTTTATCATTTACCATGCGTATGTGATCTATGTGTGAATTATGTGTTATGTGACTTCTAGCATGATTTGTCAATATGTGATTTTCAAAGGCTTTCATGTTTATCAAAGGTTTTTATGTTTATCATCGGATGTCAAGTATGTCATGGTTGTCATGTCTTTCATTTGGCATAAACATTAACGTAAGGCCTGGGGTAACAAAGGTAGATCTATCGGTTGACAACCCACTCAACTTGACCGTTTCGGCGTTGGGTATTTGAAGCCTATTTCATTATTTCATATAGTCTAACCTACGGGTTAGGGAATCTTTCATATGTCATTGAGGTTTGTTTATGCCTAGTATTTCATGTTGTCATTTTATACCAGCAATTTTGGTTATGCATAGTCTTTCATGTTGTCAATATCTTCTAGCATGTTATATTTCACTTATTCTATCATATGACACATAACACATGTTTTTCAAATATATGTTATGTATCAAACTTGTGGTTACTCACCAACTATTTATAGTTGACCCCCTTTATTTTATACATGTTGCAGGCTATGATGTTGATGTTTCAAGATGCTATCACATAGGGCTTTTGGACCTAGTTTAATAAAGAAATTGTATTTGTTATCAATATGTGGTGTATTGTTTTAATCTTTCAATGTTATCAATGAAATTCGTTATTCAACTATTGTCACTAAGTTAGTTGTCATGAGCTTATGGGTAATCTAATCATGCCCCGACGTTTCCGCCGTCGGTTGGGGTGTGACATGAAGAACGACCTAAATATATATATACAGATCAGAAAAATGGAGGAAAAATGAAACGACGGGTAAAAAAATATTACATAATAAAACTCATAAATTGAAAAAGTTAAAATCGATCCATTTCACCTCCCCCAACCGTCCCCATTAATACGGTAATAAATAAAAATGCAGCTGGCGCATTTAATACCAGGCGAATCTCATCATCCACCGTCTATAAAACTAGGCACTCGATTGCATTTTGAAAAATCACGCAAACACAGTCCATTAAATTACACATCAAATCACAAAAACACAGACAAGCGAAAAAAATGTCTTCATCTTCCTCCAACACCACAGGCGCCAACAACAACAACGCGCTAAAGGAGAAACTAACTCGGCAAATAATGCTAGAGTACAACAAAGAGAAACTGCTGATAGACGTCCTCGAACAAAGTTCCTAAAGTCTCAAAGAAAACACGCAAGCCAGAGAAAAAATCGCGCAGAAGATAAGCAATCTACCAAAGAATTCACTTCAAGAGATTGTCCGTTTGTTCATGCTAGACTAGGACAAAACGGATATGGAGCAGATGGAAACAATAAACAAAATACTCGAGACTATGAGTGCCTCTCTTGAGTTAAAAAAGTCTTTATTACAAGCCTATTAGTAGAAAAATGTATCCCTCCTGTTATCAAATAATAATAATAATAATATTTTTTGTATTTCTTGATTTTATTCTTCATTTATGTTGAAACTAACCAGTAATATATAAAAAACAGTTCGAACTTAGAATTACGCAAACTACACTAAATCACGCAAACGATAAAATTACACAGATATTAAAATAAATCACGCAAACACAAAAAACTCTAGTAAAAAACTAAAACAAACCTACTTAACATTTATCAATGATTCTGCAAAAAAACAAAATCAACTTTAAGAAATAGACAAGTGTAACAATTAAATAATATTCACCCAAAAAAAATAAAAACAAAAAAACAACAAAATAAAATTACGTAGTTATTAAATAAAAACTCAAACAGAAAAACTCTTACAAAAAAGAAAAAAAAAACTCATGAACATAAGTTAATAAAATCAGTTAATTGACTCAATATAATCACGCATGTTGTTTCTATTTTGACGCATGAAAAACTCGATATAAAACACCTTACAACAAATCACGCACAGCCGCATGAAAAAACGCTGTGACGTAATCTCCGTATATTTTAATTAAAAATTTTTAATTGACAAAAATGCCCCTGCGCGTCCAGAAAGAAAATGCCACACGTCGACCTCTCCTTCCTTCGCACGCTTCGCACGAAAAAAAAGCCTTTGTATTTGAACTTTCACCTATATATATATATATATATATATATATATATATATATATATATATATATATATATATATATATATATAGGGAGATGATCATTTGAGAACTAATTGTTTTGAGAACTTTTGAGAACCATTCTAAGCCACTAGTTTATATATATGGAATCCCCTCTCCCCCCCCCCCCCCTCATGACTTATAGTGGTCCCCACCTGAAATTAGTGATTGACATTTGCTTCAGCTAAAAAAAACCCGAAAGGCGGAATTAGCGTTCAGCTCAAAAAAATGAGGGAGGCAATCAAGGAATGGAGAAGAAGCATGAAGATGCCATCAGATGTATTGATAGCAAAAGATCGAATTTAAGGACTTACAAAATAAATAAATAAATAAATACATAGGAGGTACATTTCTTCTCTATGGTTCTATCTCTCTCTCTCCCTCCCTCTCTCTACAAACCCTAATCACATAGGTGCGGTTTGTTTTTTAAGAGGTAAAATGTCTGCAGTTTACGTACCACATCTGTAGTCATCTGTAGAAGAAGAGATGGATCAAACCTCTGTAGTCTGTAAGAAGAAGACCGTTTGTTTTTCAACTTCTGTAGACTGCTAAAATAAACTGAAATTTAAATAAACCTTTTTTTTAAACTTATGGATAATTACCATTCAAACCTTTTGATTTTCTTTATGTATATTTTAACCAATATAATTTTCTAAAACACATTTCTTTTAAATAAAATTACAAAAATGCTTTAGAAAAACTGTTTAAGAAAGGTTTTAAAAAAAACTATTTAAAAACGTTAAAAAATTACCGATAAAAAACGTTTTTTTTTTAAAACCTCCATGTTTATAAACCGCTTTTTTAATTGTATATAAAAGTTTTTTAAAAACTGTTTAAAATACTTTTTCTAAAAAATAGTTGTTTGAAAATTGTTTTTAAAGAAACTAAAAAAAAATCCTTTTTCAAAAACGTTACCGTTTGTTTACAAAGGTTTTCAGAAAAACTATTTAAAAACGTTACTAAAAAAACTGTTTAAGAAGCGTTTTTATAAAAACTGTTTAAAATATTTTTTTAAAAATGTTCTAAAAAAATACTTTTTAAAAAAGATATTTAAAAAAAAACTGTTTAAAAATGTTTTTTAAAGAAAAAAACAGTTTAAAGAGAATGTTAGAAAATGTTAAAAGTGGTTGGGTCACATCTCCAACAAGAAGAACCCGTGTAGACATTTTTTAATAAGACGTCTTAAAAAAAACAGTCTGCAGACCTAAATGTCTGCACGTGGTTTGCGCGACGCAGAAATAAGAGGAAAAGAAGATTTTTTTTTGAGAAAAACAAACACCACCATACACTCCTCTTAAGAGTTACTAATTCTCACATCGGAGGGCCGTTACAGGGACCCTTCTCTCCCTGTATTGTCTTAACGATTTGTTTAGTGTGCAGGTTACACTCAAGGTCACGTAGTAATTCATCTAGGTTCAAGTCTGACATTAGTGGTTCAAAGAGCTTAATAGATATCCGGTGTGATCCATCGGGTTCAGTCATCCTTGATTTCTACTGTTAGTAACCGTGACCGATTAAATATATACCAACTTATCAGTTATTGACCGATAACCGTAACCAGTTAATAGTCGTAAATGGTTAGAAAAAAATAACCGGTTTTTGCACCTCTTGGTTGGATGATAAGACGAGGGTTGTCTAATGAATTGTATATTTGAACGAAACAAATCTGAAATCATACATCTTAAGTAACCCGATCAATCATGCTTTGAAAACCGTTGGTGGCCCTATCTATCCCGAACGATGAAAACAAAAACGACACAATAGATCGTTTCTTGACAAACCCTATCTATCATACCCGTAAATTAATTAAAACGCACGCATATATATTGTTCTCGATCAACATCGACGAACTGATTAATCCTTCACATCAACGTTTTCATCATCCATCAAAACTTTGAAAACAATCTGTTGCGTCACATCATCACAGTCCAAAAGATCGATTACCGCATGATTAATCATCGGAGTCGCGAGGTGTTGGCTCGAGGATGTCGAATAATGTTGATTTAAATTCAAAGATCGATTACGTATTCAAGATTGTGTTGATCGGTGACTCATCTGTTGGAAAATCTCAGCTTCTTGCCCGGTTTGCCAAGAATGAATTCAACGTCGATTCAAAAGCTACGATTGGGGTTGAGTTTCAGACCAAAACTTTGGTTATCGATCAGAAAATGGTGAAGGCCCAGATTTGGGATACAGCTGGTCAAGAAAGGTTTCTATTCCATCTTTTCTTTCTCCTTCAACATCATCATTATTCAATTGCTTTCTCATCATCTCGAAACGTGCCACCTCCGGACCCGGCCACCATCGTTTTAGCCGGGCCGGGTCGGTTTTTGGATGCTAGTATAGTATGTCTCTTAACATGACATCTGAATTTTTGGCTTGGGTCAATAAATACTAATTTGTCCGTAAAACTAAAGGCTACATGGAGACGAAAAGGGTACTTCTTTTTAGCTTTTCGTTTTGTTTTTCAAGTGAAACATGTATAGTATAGGTTGAGGTAATTTTAGTGTTTGAATATATATATTAAAACTACGAGTTTGCACCAAACAGTCATTTCATGCATCTTAGTCTCCCCTATTTGTATAGTGTAGTTTGAGGGAGGTTTTATCGAATGGCTGTTTGCATGTTGTTTGGAACAGCAGACAAACAAACCCTAAAATCCACCACTTGGGTGAAATAAACACAGTACCCGACTATCAGTATCATTGGAACAAACATGAAAACGTTAGTATTTTATATATGCTTAACATGAATATGTATCTGATCATCAGCAATGGAAGAAGTATGGAACATGTATTGAAAATTATATTGTTCGATCTATTTGTATGATTTTACATAGCTACATGTTAAATAATAACGTACTCTCTGGCATGCATATATATGTGCTGTCAGATACCGAGCAGTGACAAGCGCGTATTACCGAGGAGCAGTTGGTGCAATGTTGGTATACGACATAACTAAACGCCAGTCGTTTGACCATATGACGCGGTGGCTGGAAGAACTCAGGGGCCATGCTGATAAAAACATAGTCATCATGCTCATTGGAAACAAATGTGACTTGGCAAGTCTAAGAGCCGTACCAGTTGAAGATGCCCAAGAGTTTGCAGAAAGAGAGAGCCTATGTTTCATGGAGACATCAGCGGCCGAGTCCACAAATGTTGAAAGCGCGTTTTTAACCGCTTTAACTGAAATATACAAGATTATAAGTAAGAAGTCTCTGAGTGCTGATGGAGATTGTGGGAAATCAGCATCTTTGAAAGGAACTGCTATACTTGTTCCAAATCAAGATGAAAACTCTGGTAAAAAGGGTGGCTGCTGTTGATCACAGATCATCTATCTATATATTCTTATCATTTCTACACCTAGATTGGTTTTTTTTTCTAGTTTTTATTCTTTGATATTGTTATTTAATTAGAGGTTGATTTCCCAAATGCAAATGCGAGCTGAAATTTTGTACAAAGAGAGTATAGAAGTTTTCTAGGATCATTTGAGTGACCACAGATTGCTCTTATGGTATGACTATTCTTTGAATTTGAGTGTTCCTACACAACAGTTTAAGGTCTAACCTTCAAACAGTTATTTGATGAAACTTCAAATGGCTGTTTAAAAGAGAGACTTATGACACAAGCCTTAACCTCCAACGGTTATTCTATGCAACCTCAAACTGTAGTTTGAGAACAGAGAGGAAGTCGAAGTAGATTGTAACTAGAGTGTGTATATATACTGCCCCCCCTTATTAATACCAATAAAAATACTAACAGTTGTATATGAGGGTTAATTTCTTCTTTGGTAAAAATCATTGTTGCAAAAGTCGCTAGACGCTTCCAAGTCGGTCGCTGGACAGTTGTGAGTACTCGTCCAAGTCGGGAGAGTACTTGGAGAGTACTAGGTCGTCTCAGACAAGTTTAACGACAGTACCACTACGTCAAAATGTGGCTTTAGCCACGGTTTTTCAAAACCGCCCAACCACGTTTTTTTATAAAATGTGGCTAAAGGTAAGTTTCAGTGGTTTTAGCCATGCATTTTTTTTACCCGTGGCCAAATACATACCTTTTGGAGCCTTTTAGCCAAACATTTTTTGTTGGTGTGACAAAAAACACACAGTTTTGGGGCTTTAGCGACACATTTTTTTTTTGTGTGACAAAAACACATAGTTGTAGAGGTTTTAGTCACGCTTTTAATAAAAAAAATGTGGCATTTATTAGTCACACCGACGAAGGTGTGACGAAATGTCCCAAACGGCCATGGAATTTGTTTATTTTTTATTCATGCGACCAAAAACACATAAATACGAACGTCATGGTATTTGTTACGCTTTTCTATTCACGTGACCAAAAGCACATATAGCGGATTTTTCTAGCCAAACTTTTCGGAAAAAAATATGACAATTACTTGCCACACTAAATAAAGTGTAAGGAATATTTCCCCTGGAACTGCAAGAATTGGCTAAGTACAGTTTTCCCGACAGAAGTTCAACCGGAAGACTTGCCAAGAGAAGTGTTTCTCCGGAAGAACACTTCTACCGGAAGATGAGGATTTTCCCCGAAAGAACATGTTATCTCGGAAAGTGCAAGTTCCGTATGAATTCGAGTTCTCCCGGAAGGAGAGTTCATCTGGAACATTGACTTATTCAGTTGCAATTCTCCCGAACCTGTTGATGTTCTGTTGGAGCAGTTGTACTTGACATAGTGCTCCACACCACTGCAGAAGACGACCATAAAACTACTGTAGCTAGACAACTTATCCAGTAATATTTTAGTTATGATATCCCTTAGATCATGGGATTCATTTTGTACTTAACGATCAAGATGAGTGTCAAGGAAATCAAGGGTCGATCTTGATTTCCTCCTAGCACTATATATATCGTTGTAATTCTCATATTCCCACACAACAACTTTGCATGTCTGTAGCATTGTAACATTGAGAATTAATACAACAATAGTGCTTGGTGTATATCTTGTCTTTCTATTGCTTTGTTACTTTGTTTACTTATGCAAGTCGGTGAGTTCATGAGAGTTAAGATTAATCTGATTCTGACTTTTTACTGTTACCAAGTAAACTGTTTTTGGTTAACTTAAGTGTATTAACCACGATCCAACAAGTGGTATCAGAGCTAGTGCTCTTGTTTTAAAGTTAAAACTGTTCTTTAAAACTTTTACTTCTTTTTTACTTGCGTTTACTCTCAAGTTAGCTAAATCTGTATCCATTCCTTAAACTCAAACAATGGGTGATTCAAGGAATGGCAGTACTAACTAACCACCTATTTTTATTCCTGTTGATTTCGACACTTGGAAACGCTGTATGGAGGGATATTTCAAGCTTACTGACTCAAGAATGTGGAAGTCCTTTACAGTTGGACCGGAAATCCGAACCACAAAGTCAATAACTGAACCCATTCTTGATCTTGTCAAAACTTATGAAAATTACTCTAAAGATGACCATAAAGCAGTTGAAGGTGACATCAAAGCCCTCTAGGCACTTCAAGCTGCCCTTCCTAATTCTGTCTTGGTTAGTTTTAAAAGTTGCAAAACTGCCTTTGATTTATGGAAAGCACTGAATGAAATGTATGAAGGAACTGATGAAGTGAAAGAAAACAAAAAGGATGTCTTGAAACAAATATATGAAAACTTCACTCATAAACATGGTGAAACTATGTCTGACCAATATCTAAGATTTGTGAAACTAATTGATGAACTTCAATCTAATAATGTAATAATGGAAAATGCTGATATCATTAGAAAATTCCTAATATCTATACCTGATGTTTGGAATGTCTACATTGTAAGTATAAAGTACTACAGGGATCTTAAGAATCTAAATTAGGAGAGTTGCATGGCATGTTATGTTCTCATGAGATGGAGATAAATGAAAAAGCTGGCATTTTAAACAGTGCTGTACCTTCTAACACTTTAGCACTTATAACTGCACACTCTGAAGGAAATGAAAGAAGATTATACCTTGATCAAAATCCTGTGATTACTTACCCTGAGTCACTTAGAGGTAATGAACTTGTATCTCATCTTTTTCAACCTAACTTTGCTAATGTTGCAGAGAGCTCACATGGAGGCTTTACAAGAGATGACCTAGAGTGCATTAGTGCTGATGATCTAGAGGAAATGAACATCAATACTCAGTTGGCTATGGTGTCTATGAGAGCCCAAAGGTTCTACAAAAGAACTGGAAGAAAGTATAATGGAGAAAAGAATGCTCAAATTGGGCCAGACAAAACCAAGGTGAAATGCTACAACTGTCACCAACTTAGCCACTTTGCAAGGGCATGCAAACAACCAAGGAAAGATGTAGGAAACTACACTGCTAGAAAATCTGATGAAAGTCCAAAGCAAAGCTACAGTTGAGGTCCCGCTCCTCCAAAGCCAAGTTCTCAAAGTCATACCACTAGTGCTGTTGTTGCTAGACAAACTGGTTGTGTTGAATGGGAAGAAATCATGCAAGAGTTCTCTCCTACAAATCATGCCCTCATAGCAATGAAGTTTCGTCACCTGCTGTTGCAGAGGTAAAGTCTTCACTTCCTGCAGAAGTAGTTAACTTGCTTTGCAAACCTGAACGTGTTGAACAAGTTGAGAGTTATAGAAAACATAACTTAGCTCTTCTTGAAGAAATTGCTAATCTCAATGAAATAAAAGAATATTCAAGAAAAGCTGATGTTGCCTATAACAACAAGATTGAGGACTTGCTAAAAACTATCGGCACTCTTAAACATCAGCAAACTGATTTTGTCACTCAAATGGATCATGTTGTTTTAAAACTAAATGCATCAAAGAAAGAAACTCAAGATGCAAAGGCAAAAATAAATTCTGTAGCCTTAAAACTTGATTTAGCAATAAAAACTGCTGAAAAATTTAAAATCTCAAGTGAAAAAGCACAGAAATTATGGAACACTGCTGTGAATGGGAAGCAAGGGATTGGGTATAGTGTTGTTAAAACCCCCGAATTTTATACTCTAACCATTGAATCTTTGAAACCAAAAGAATCAAAGGTCACCATGACCGTTACTCCCATTTCTGAATCACCTGAGGTGGAAGAAATTGACATCTCACTTGAGTTGCCAAACCAATCTGAAAAGGTTTATATACTTGAAGAAAATGAAATTGCAATGCAAACTGAGTTTGATTCCTGTCACAAATTAACTTAATTGAAAAGTACAAGTTTTTAAAATCAACTTTTGAAATTGCTCCACCAAAATCTTATAAGCCAAAAGGTCTTAAAACTAGCACCAAAAGCATTGACTCAGAAGCATCTCTTTCTTCAGAAGAATCAAGAAATAAAATAACACAAGGTGTGACTACCTACCACAAAAAGACCACTAACCACTCACCAAGATATGTCAAGTAATATAAATCTGAATTTGAAAAGGAATGTATCATCTATGGTAAAATGGTTCATGTTGCTGTTCAATATAAATTTACTCCTTTCTTTAAAAAAATAAAAAATTCTATCTCACCAAAGAAAAATAAAGGAAAATCTGATTTTGTAGGAAATACTGCTTTTCAAAACAATCAAGCTGAAAGGGTCAAACCAACAAGAGTATGGGTTGGTAATGAGTTTAACAACAACTTTTCTCCTATTAAACAAAGAGTTATGTCGGAACACTATGACTCCGAGAGAACTTTCTTTCATTCGGAATAATGGTATTCCGGAAGAACTAAAGTTCACCCGAAAACTAGACATACCTTTCCTTCCGATAGAACATCAAGTCAAAGACCCACTGTTACTGTTGACCAGTATTATGAATATGATATTATAACTCCTATAAGAGGTAAAGGAAGAAGCATCCCACAAGGAAAATTAGCTCCTCGTGAAAGAAATCAATTTCATGTGCCTTCTTCCGGAAAAAAGTCTTCAACCGGAAAAGTGGGTTCTTCGAGAACAAGATTTCCGTCAGAAGAACAATTTTCAAATGAAAATAACTTTAATTTCAGAAAGAACAGAGGCAATCAACCAAGAGTTGAGACTATCAAACAAATGAAATTCAGGGAATACAATCAAAGAAAAGTTTTTGAAAAGAAACATGGTTTTCTTAAACCTCAGGAAACGGTCTTTCAAAACAGTGGTCCTCATCAAAGTAGAATAGTTAATTTTACTGATCATGATGAACTGATTGTCAAACCTCATACCACTACACATGTATTCAGGGAATAAAAATACAATGAATAAATGGGAAGAACCAAGACCACAATGGCTTAGGTCCCACACTCAAACTAATTCATCTATCTGACATGTGCATGAGCAAATTAATAAATGTCAAGCTACGGTTTGGGTTGTAGATAGTGGTTGCTCAGTCACATGATAGGAAACAAAAACCTGCTGAAAAATACAAAAAGGCATGATGGAGGTCATGTTGCTTTTGGTAGCAATCAAGGACACGTTATAGAACAAGGAATGGTAACAAATGGTAAGTTTGCCTTTGACAAGGTAACTTTTGTGAAGGAATTAAACTTTAACCCGTTGAGTGTGTAACAAATTTGTGATAAAAGGATGAATGTTTTGCCTAACTCAACCGAAGGAATTGTGCTTAAGCCAAATCTTTGCATTCCTGATGAAATGATTTTAATAAAAGCTACCAGGAAAGATGGCTTGTACCTTTTAGATATGGAAAATGCAACATCAGAAGATAGCATTACCTGCCTCATATCTAAGGCTTCAGTTGATGAGTCTGGACTTTGGCACATAAGACTTGGACATGTGAATTACAAAACCATGAACAAATTGGTTAAATTGGGGTTAGTTAAAGTTTGCAAAACAAACAATTTTCTTGTAATGAACACTGCATTTCATGCCTAAAGGGCAATCAGCATAAGTCTTCTCATAAGCCCAAACTTAAAAGCTCAATCAGTCAACCCTTGGAACTGTTACACATGTACTTATTTTATCCTACTAGGGTTATGAGCTCGGGAAAGAATTCTTATTGCTTTATGATTACTGATGATTTTACAGGATACACTTGGGTGTTTTTTCTTAAAACCAAGGATGAAACACTAGAATTATTAAAATATTTAATTATTTAACTTGAAAATCAGTCAAATTTCAAACTTTAGACCATAAGATGTGATAATGTCACTGAGTTTAAAAACCATGTTTTAAACTCATTTTGTGAAGAAAAAGGCATTTTAAGGCAATTCAGTGCTTCAAGCACTCCTCAGCAAAATGGTGTTGCTGAGAGAAGAAACATAACCCTTAAATGAAGCAGCAAGGTCAATGTTAGTAGAGTCCAAGCTTCCTGTAACTTTCTAGGCCGAAGCAATTGACAATGCTTGCTATGTTCATAACAGGATCTTAATTGTTAATGGTCAAAACAAGACCCATTATGAGCTTTGGAGAAAAAGAAAACCAAATATTTACTTTCTAAAGTCATTTGGCTGTCCTGTTACAATATTAATAACTAATGAGAACTTAGCTAAGTTTACTGAAAAGGCAGATGATGGCTACTTTGTTGGATACAACATTAGAACTAAATTTGTTGAAGAGTCTATAAATGTGTTTTTCAATGAAAAATCAAGAAATAAGTTTAGTTCTGAACTCTCATGGTTATTTGATACTGATCTTCTAACAAATGCTCTCAAGTTAACTGTTGAGAAGCCTTTCAGTGAGTCTGTGTAGTCATAGGTACATAAATCAAATGAAAGCAATGGAAGATTCACAAGTGCTGATCCTCCGTTTTTCTCATCTGTGAGCACAGGACCCTACACTTCTACATTTAAATTGAATTCATCTACAGGCACAAACCTTCAGCTCATTTAAGATGGTTCTCATATGATTGAAGTTGATACTGAGTCTAGTGGTGTAAACACTATTATTGTTGAGCATGTTGAATCAAATGTCAGTAGAGAGTTTAGTGAGCCAAATTCTCCTTTTGAGAATGTGACAAGCAATCAAACTGCTAGTAACCCAGGTTCTCCCACTGCAGTAAATGCTTTTGCTAATTTTGAGTCACCTTTGCCACAAACAAACCAGCCTTTAGCCTCACAATTTCCAAGAATTAAGCTTAGGATAGAACTCCCACCCATCACTCCTATGCCTATTCTCTCATTTCCCCTAGTTCAAAACACAAAAGTCAGTAAATCTCATCAAATGGAAAATGTGATTGGTGAAGTCTCTGCTCCTATTCAGACAATAAGCAAATCAGGTGATGCAAATATTTGTCTGTTTGCTTGCTTTTTGTCTCAAACTCAACTAACCAAGGTTACTGAAGCTATGAGAGACAACCACTGGATTAAAGCAATGCAGGAGGAACTGTTTGAGATTAACAAACAGTATGTGTGGATACTAGTTGATTTACCAGACGGTGAAAAACCAATTGGTAGAAAATGGGTTTTTTTAGGAACAAGAACGATGAAAGAGGAATTGTTGTTAAGAACAAAGATAGGCTTGTTATTCAGGGATATGCTCAAGAAGAAGGTATTGACTATGATAAGTATTTGCCGCAGCTGCAAGATTGGAAGCTCTCAGAATTTTTCTTGCTTTTGGTGCCTACAAGAACTTCAAGGTCTACCAAATGGATGTCAAGAGTGCATTTTTATATGGGTTTCTTAATGAAGAAGTTTATGTCTATCAACCACCAGGGTTTGAAGCCCCACACCATCCCAACAAGGTGTGTAAACTAATCAAAGCTCTCTATGGTTTAAAAGCAAGCTCCCGGGACTTGGTATGAAACACTTTCTAACTATCTCCTTGGAAATGGCTACAAGAGAGGAGCTATTGATAAAACTCTCTTCATTAAGAAAGTTGGAAAAGATATTTTGCTTGTTCATATATATGTGGATAAAATTATCTTTGGATCTACAAATGATGCATTGTGTAAGGAGTTTGAGGCTTTAATGCAAAAGAAGTTTGAAATGAGTTCAATGGCTGAACTAAACTTCTTCTTAGGGCTTCAAGTAAAGAAAACAGCAGAAGGGATATTCTTGAATCAATCCAAATATATTCAAGATATGCTTAAGAGGTTTGATATGCTCTCATCCTCACATGCCAAAACTCCCATATCACTTGCTCATAAGTTATTTTCTGACTCAAAAAGTGAACCTGTTGATGAGCACACCTATAGGGCAATGATCGGATCATTGATGTATTCAAACTGCTAGTAGGCCTGATATAATGTTTAGTGTTTGCTTATGCTCTAGATATCAGGCCGCTCCCAAAGAATCCCACATGAAGGCAGTCAAAAGAATCTTTAGATACCTTAAAGGTCAACCTGAACTAGGTTTGTGGTATGCTAAAAATGATGACTTCACATTTGTTGCCTACATTGACAATGATTATGGAGGCTGCTATCTTGATAAGAAATCTACATTAGGAGAATGTTAATTTTTGGGAAATAGACTTGTTTCATGGAAATGCAAGAAAAAAAAACATGTGTGTCTACTTCTACTGCTGAAGTTGAATACATTGTTAGTTGAGAATGTTAATTTATGGGAAATAGACTTGTTTCATGGAAATGCAAGAAAAAAACATGTGTGTCTACTTCTACTGCTGAAGTTGAATACATTGTTAGTTCAAGTTATTGTGGTCAAGTTCTATGGTTCCAAAATCAGATGCTTGATTATGGGATAAATTTCCTAGAGACTCCAATGTATGCTGATAATAACACTATTATCTCCATCACCAACAACCTAGTGAAACACTCAAAGACAGTAAATTGAGATAAGGTACCGTTTTACTAGAGATTGTGCAGAAAAGAAACTGATAAAGTTACACAAGGTTCATACTGATCTCCAATTAGCTGATGTATCACTAAATATTTTGATGAGAGAAGATTTTTCTTTTTTATCACAACAATTGGGATGAGGAACTCTGAGTAACTTTCTCAAAATTTGTTCTCTAATTTGTAAATATTTACCATCTCTTTTTGCTCAAAAGTATATCTTAAGATTCATCTCTTCGAAAAATACAAACTGAAAATTAAAAAAGATACGTACCTATTCTTATCCTCAGAATTTTATTTTTTCAAAAGCTTTATACCAGAAGAAAGTTCCGTTTGAACTCTTTCGAAGAAAACATTTCCGAAAGAAATTCTTCCGAGACAACATCCTACACAACTTTCTCTTTGTTCCAAGAGAACTTTCTAAGACAAATTCTCCGGAAGAAGTCTCTTAACCCATAGGGAAGCTCCGAGGGAAATTTCCGAGATAAGTTTTTGCAGGGTATTACTTCTAGGCACAGAAGGAGAAGTTGTTCCGAGAGAACAAAGTGTAGAAGAAGTGGGTCCATTAACATTTACTTCGGACGTATTTAATATTATAACTGACCCCTCTGAGGTTGATTTGGTAATATTAAATACTCTTCATGCAATGTCAGTTGTACTATACTACCAACCTATGCGGCGCTACAGTAAACAATAAGGTGATTTGACCTTGTCAGGCCCCACTAGGTACTTTTTCAGAGGATTTTCCACCTTCTCTCAACTTACTTCCAAAGAAATCACCCACACTCTGTCTTCTCGTCAATCTCAAAACCTCTACTGACCCTGCAACTGATTCTTCTCTAAATCTCCAAACAATCACCCACATTTACCATTCAATCCCACATTTCTGAAGCAATGGCACCCAATTCCAAGTCAAAGAAGATTGAAAAGGAAAAATCTCTGTTTATTCGGGAACACAATCAGATAGCTTTCTTGGAAAAATCTGAAAAGTTAGATCTTCGATGGAATGATCGATTTTCTGGTCAAATCAAGCATACACTTTGCTTTGACAATCAAACCCACCATCTACGAAGATACAATTGCACAATTTTGGGCACAAGTAGAGGTATTCTTTCAAGAAATTGATGATCCAGATGTATAAGCACTTATCAGGAAGCACTAAAGTTCAATGATAAGGAAGGCTACACCATGGTGTCATCTAAAGTGTACAATCGAACTTTGTCAAGACATTGGTTATGGAGGAGGAAACACAAGCAAAACGATAAAAAAGGCACAAATGCCTTATGCCTGGAGGTTCCTTGCTCATACAATTGTCGAGTGCCTGACCCCTAAGAAATCAGGACATGATGAACTTGCTGTATCCCAACCCTCAGATTTCATGCTTTGGTTAAAGGTGAAACCTTCAATTTTTCAAAAATGGTTTTTGATAGTCTCAAAGATAACATTGGGGAAAACTATTTTCATATGTATCCCGGATTTTTACAAACCATTTTGGATGTTGAATATCCTGATTTAGAAAAAACTGGCTCAGTCTATATGCCAAGGGCTATGATTGATAATATCTTTTCAAACATGCAAACTATTAAGAAGGAATTTATTAGTAGGAATACTGACCATTCCATGCCAATTCCAAGGCATTTGTTGACTAGTCCTCAACCAAGAGCAGGGGAATAACCAACAACTATTAATCCTTCTAAAGAGCAACTTGCTCAAGATGACAACACTGATCAACCCTTAGTTGTTGAGCCCATATATGTGTCCATAACTGCAACCTCTTCTATCCCGCTTAAAGTTACCAAAAAGAGAGGAAGCAACACTTAAAATATATTGCCAAGACTTCCACCACCTTAAGCAAGAAACTCCTATTTCTGATATTGCTATGTCTACGCCACCTATGCATTCTACATCCACCAAAGCTTCAAGATCTACTCTAGACCAAGTGTCTAAACAGAAAAAGCCAAAAGTGGGTTACCACCTCATAGATGAACCCTCAGTGGAGGATGAATCTCTAGAAAAGGATGCACACCTAACATCCATAGGAACTTTCTCCATTCTTTCAAGCCAATTAGAACATGTGAATGGAGGGGATGATATAAAAAATCCAAATGATGGGATCCTCCCATACCACATTACATGGAGATACTTTGATGGATTATAGTTATTCTCCTCCTAACCCATATTCACCTATCAAGGAGTTGAGTTTTAGAAGTGTTAAAGAAACTCATGTGGACAGCGTTGCTACTACATTTGAATCCCTACTAGATCAAATGGATAGTGATAACATCTCTAAGACCCAATTCACGGCAATCTTCTCAACCTTTGATCCTAAGGAACCTGAAAAGGAAGCAAAGGAGAAGTTGTTGGATGAGGAGATTCCCAGGTGCCAAGAAACCAAGGGTGTTGAGTCTAATCAAGCACGGCTTGATGGCTCTTATTTGCTCAAGGATAATGAAACTTCAGTGGAGAGCAGTTTATCACTACATGAATTGACGGGCATGTACACGAAAATGCAACAAGAACTACTCAATCTCACTCAAACTGTGACATCACAAGGAGAGCTGATCTCACTATTGGAATCAAATCAACCATCCACTTCTAAATCTCCAATGATTAGTCAAGAGCAAGATACTAGCAATCTAAACTCTACACAAGAACTTGGTGCATTAAAATATGATGCTACCAAAATGGAGGAGGATGCTAGTACTTCAGAAGGCTCCTATGACTCAGAAGAGATCACTGATGATGACAAAGCAGGAAGAATACCTGACCATATTAGACCGGAACTTTTTGAGTCTGTTGGTGTCATGCTCTTTGATGTTGAAAAAGCATGGTTGAACATTCCTATGAAGACGCTGATGAAGGTTTCTCCCAAGCATGAAAAATTAAGGGCTTTCTTTTATGGATGCATGCTTGCAGGGGGAGCACTGCCTGTGTATGTCAATGTCACTGCTGCTTATATTCAAGAAAATCTCATCAAAAGAGAGTTAGCATTCAGGGCTTCACTTCAGAAAACTACACAATATGAAGATACTATAGAAAAAGTTAAAGTTGAAAAGAAGGCTGTAGAAGAGCCTAAGGTTGTTAAAAAGGCTTAAACAGTTGCTAAACCTAAAGTGGATAAGGTGATTAACCTCAAGTTATCATATTTGTTGCTGCTGCTAAGCCAAATGCTATTAAGTCACCAGTTACATCAAAGAAGAAGAAGGATGATGAACCTTACATTCTTGAAAGTGACATAGCAGATTTTCAGGTTAGCGATGTTTTCTAAACAATTGAACGATGTGAAAGATTGAACGCTCAGAACGATTGAACGATGTGAATGCTTGAACGAACTCGTGTGACATTAACTCTAAAAGGGCCATGGTTATAGTAATAGATCTATTGGCCTGACAAGCCCACGTTGGCCTGCCTTAGCTTGGGCGCCGGGTGATTGGAAGCCTTATTGTCAAGGTTGGCTCATACATACTTATTTGCTCTATTTCATATCAAGTTTATATTGCTCGATTACACTTACTCATGGATCACATGATTTACACTTATTATGTAAGCTAAACCTATGTTTACTCACCAACTATTCGTAGTTGACCCATATTTTATACATGTTGCAGGCTTTGTTGTTTGATGTTGTTGATCGTGTCGATGACACTTTAGGATGCATGTGGACTTAGTGATACCTAAATTAAACAAGTTAATTTGTATTATTTGATGTTTTGTTTTTGGATTATCATGTATTATGTAACAACTCGGTCAACCCACATCCATTTTGACCCGAACCGTTTTCTAAAAACCATAATTATAAATTATTAACCTATTGTAATTTCAGGTAATCTTTTCATTCATCATAAGCTTAAGTTTTCTAAATCTCTGCGTTAAAAATATTTATATATAACCTAATAGCCTCGACCGTTTTCGTTATTTATATAGATATATATCCGTCATATCCAAAATTTCATTAAACCCTTATAAATATTCTCGAAATGTTTAAAGATCACATTTATTATGTTCGGTTTAAGGCTCTGTCTACAATCATGTCGTGTAAATCTAAGTATTTTGTCATCGCGGTATAATACCTGTCTATTTATTTCACACACTCTAGGCCTTATTTTTTTTAAATAATAAAAATAATTACAACAATTGTAATGTGAAGAAAACCTTTAGGGTTCTCCTTCTTTTTTTTCTTTCCTGTAGCCGTCAAACACACACACACACATATTTGTGTGTGGCAGCGAGAAGGAGGAGCTCTCAAGGAGCTTGAAGACCAACAACCACCGCAACATCGGTAGCTTTCCGTCCCCGTCGACCACTCTCCGATCGTCTCCCTTTCCTTCTTCTTTCTTTCCCGTTTGCGAGCAGTGACAACCACCCCCACCGGCTCGCGATTCGGGTTGTGTTCGATGTTGTGGCTGTGTAGAAAGGGCAACAGCGGCGGTGCCTGGTGATCTCGTGGCAGCAGCGACGCCAAGGGCCAAAATCGAGGTGTGTTTGTGTCTTTCTTCTTCTTTCTAGCTCGGTTGCATTCTCTAACCCCTCATTCCTTTCATGTCGTGTTCAGATCCGAGCACTCGATGTTTTGATTGTGATGTTTATGAGTTTTCACGGTGATAGTGGCTTTTTCCGGCGACGGCCTTGGGCCTCCGGCCACCGGAACGGTTCTATATGGTGATTTTGTTGGTGTGTTTGGTTAGTGTGGATACTAGGGGCGTTTGGATGCAGATTTGGATAAAAATGAGTTAACTCGGTACCGAGTCAACCGAGTCGACTCAGTCAACTTTCTGGTCAACGTCAAATCTGGTCAAACGAAGTCAAATTAGAAAACTAACCTCGTATTATCGTTCTTGATGAAAAATCGATCGGAATGGACTACTTATTTGTTTATTTTGGTGTCGTGGTGGTTTTGCGGTTAACCGGGTTTGTGTTCGGCTTTCGACCAAAGGTATACCGTGTTCATTACCTCGTCGCCTTATTAATGTCATAGTGTTATTTTAAACTATTGTCGAGAACCTTCGTCACCATAAGTACTTGAAAGAATAATTATATAAAAAAAAGGATGATTTATATATATATATATATATATATATATATATATATATATATATTTATGAATACATTAATTTGGTAACTATCAGCATATTACTAATATTAAACTCAGTGAACCGATCTTCAAAATATAAATTGATGATTCTGGAAGGCTCGAGTTTCATCAAAAATATATTTAAATTGTTATTATTTGGAATCTATGGGCTGGAAAGGCTAACCTTACACTCGGTTTGGATAATCTGGATTTTTGAATTGTTATGTTGACTTTGTTTGTGTGTATCTGCGTAAGGGTCATCATAACTTTATATAATTAAGTTTTCCTTATAAATCATAAAAAAATATATATATATATATATACTTTTACCGTTAAGAATTTTAAATAATTTATTATAAATATTTAATTATTTATCGATTTGTAGACGGTTTCGGAATAAACCATCACTTCGATTTTGGTCGTACGTAATTCATCGAATTATATCTCCGTCGAGTCGTTGAGTCGTAAAAAAAAATTCATTTATTTATTTAGTTATTTATTCGTTTATTCCTCCATCTGGTTTAGCTGTCGGGTTCGACCTCGAGCATGTTCGTCTCGACTCAGAGTGTCATTCTTTCTCATGTGTCTCCATATCAGGTAAGTATTCATAGCCCCTTTTACCTTACTGTTTTGGGGTGCAACATGTACACTATCAGAACGTAATCTCTTCATGCTTTATTCTAAAACTAAATGCGATCGATGTGATTGTTATGTGCATACTTGTGTGATTAAACTTGTGTGGATTATTGCTATGAACGATGGAATGATTGAACGATAGAACGATGGAACGATAGAACGATAGAACGATTGAACGATTGAACGATTGACGCATCTCATTAACTCATTGAGCCGGGGTTACGATAATAGATCTATTGGTGTGGCAACCCACTTGGCCTGCCTCGCGTGTGGCGCCTTGTGATTGAAAGCCTAAATGCCGAGGGCTTGAGTGTGTCGCCTATTATGTGCTTTGATTCATTTCATGTTTATCATATATGTTTACACTTAACTCACTCAATCGCATGTTTCAAATATATATCAATACGTTACACCTATGTTTACTCACCAACTATTCGTAGTTGACTTTTATTTTGTACATGTTGCAGGCTTTGCTGTTGATATTGTTGAACGCGTTGATGACACTTTAGGGTGCATGTGGACTTAGTGAGACCTAAATTAATCAAGTTAATTTGTGATTTACTATTTGGCTGTATTGATTTATCATGTATTATTCTATTATTATGAAATGGGTTGATTAAGAATATCGCAACATTAATTAGTGTTGTGTGCATCTGGACAATCATCGCGCCCCGACATCTTCCGCCATCGGTCGGGGTGTGACAGATTGGTATCAGAGCCACGGCTGTAGGGATCTAGGTTATTAGAACTGGCTTGACCTAGACTTATGCCTTAGGTGTCCTGCATGAGTGTCTCATGCATAGCATGCCTATATAATATATATGTCCTACAATTGCTTCTTGATCATGCCTGTTTCAGTTGTTGCCTTGTCGTTTAGCATACACTTGGACACAAATCACTTGAGGCTTCCTAACCTCCTTCCTTAGTAATGGTGCCTTACGTACCATCTAGGAAACTGATTTCTGATTTTTATGATCTCGTCAGACATGGGGCCTTAGTGATTGACATGTATTAACTGGAAAGGTAGAAGTACCGGTAGTCGAGGTCTCTGACTAAGCAAAGTGTTGCGTACAAATTTGAATTGACGGACCCAGACGCTTAACTGGGACGCCACGATGAGAGTGCCGAAACTTATTAGGCAAAAGCATGTCAATCACTAGGATCTTACTCTGATCAGTCACGGTTGTAGTTTCCCACTCGGGAAATGAGCGCTATTCCGTAAGTTTTTCAAAAAGTATTCGATTTTGTGGTTTGTGTTCATGTGGAAGTTTTCAATAGTCTATGATCATCTGAGTTACACTACTTCACGATCACACGAGTTTTATACTCGTTCATTTGAGTCTTAAACTGATTTTCAATCAAATTTCTCAATTTACGTGTTGGTGATTTTACTATTTTCTCTTGTGAATCTCGGTATTCAATGATTTTCATAATCGGTCGAGTTGTGACACTCCAATTCGAGTGTCCTATATGATGTCTCTCACTCTCGTGATTACAGATTGAACATTCACCCGGTCGTACCCTTTGTTTCATGATCGATTCTCTCGCATTTCTTAGCTTGGGTCGTGGCAATCGTCCCGCAACCGTCAGGTGGCCTAGGAGGTTGTTTGGCTAGTGGAAGCTGCCCTCACCAGCCTAATCATGTGGTTCTCGATGCTAATCCTATTATCAATATCACCGTTACTAAACACATTTGCTGTTTCAAACATCAAAAGGGCGCGCACACTCTCGTTGTGTTTAGGCTCTGGGAACCCTACCCCACCTTCCATGTTGACATTGCACGAATTAAAACCTCTTCGGTCATCGCGTGGGTATCCGCCACCGATCTGACCTTCCCATGAGCACCTGTTATCAGCCAGATCGAGTTCAGTTTCAAATGTTTCAGTCTATGGTGTCAATACCAGCTCGAGTCACTGTTGATCGTCAGACCGCTTTCGTCATTACCATTGTTTGCTATCATCATGTCACCTCAGATCGCATTCCTCACGTGTTTCCACTACTAGCTATCGTTAATTCTTCAGTCAACGGTAATACTGACTGTGGAGTCTCTGTTGGAGCTTTAAACTTGGATGAGTTCGATGAATCCGATGCTTATACTTTGTCGTAGTTTAAAATCTATGACAATCTATGTATCCATTTCACTTATTTATGATGGTGTTCAAAACCTTACCATTCTATATCATTTATACATCTATGTACCCTGGTCAGCGTTGTCCTTTGCGGGCTTCCGAACCATTTATTCTTTATATCATTTTCATTCGTTGTGTGTACGTTGGGTGAATTCTCGTTGGTGGGTTCGCGAGTTTACTGGTTACGTGGTTACGGGATTACATGCATACCTGCAAACATGTGGGCACATTAGCGGATTATGAACCTACGCACACATGACCCTCCTGTTTTGTTAAAAATTCTCAAGATAACCGTTTTAGATGCCTTCGTTTTACGTTCCTCGCATATTCTTTTAGGTATGTGTGTAAGGGAGTCTACCCATTTGGAAATTTATGAATTCACAAGTCCACATGTTCACGGGATTACATGTGTATGAGTTTATGACTTTATGACCTCTCGAGTAGATGACCATATACGCGTACCGATATCAAAACCTATCCGGTCGAAATTAGATCGTCGTAGAAATTGAGTTATGTCTGCCTTGCGACCTAACTCTTTGATTATCGTGCTTCGGCTTTGTTCGCTGTTAGCACCTACTGACCTTTTTCCCTTTTCACCTCTGTGTACCCTCGGAGTCTATTTCAGTTATCATTAAAATCTGTGTGTTTTAAAGAAAGTCGTTCGTATCCCGCTCGGACACTCAGGCCCTGACAACCCCCGACGATAAACCAGTCTGTGGGCTCAAGTCCACAATTACTTGCGTATGGAGTGCATGCATCTAGGACCCAAAATTGTGAAAGATTATCATAATGAAAGGGGAATCGGAGATATCCGAAGACATATCGGGTCTTCCTCCCGTTCACCAAAATGACTTTCGCATCGCCCTTATGCTAGCAGGACTCCAGTTGCCAGTCACCTTATCGTCCCTAACCCTCGGAAACCGCTCGCCTTTGCACTTCATTTCTCTCTCGTGGGTCTTATCACGTTGTTGTGTTAATCCTTTTATTAGGTGTCTTCTTTGTGTCTCAGATTTCGTTCGTGTGGAGATCATTCTTTCACACGCGATTGTGCCTGTGTCTATATTTATATATGGTCCGGCATTTCGCGGCCCAATTTTAAATTCGTTGTCGCCCCCTTAGCGGTGTATGAATTTGCTCGTCACATTCTTGGTTTCTATCATGAGGAAACTCGTTTGTTTTCAGCCAATGGACTATGGGATTCTTCGGCTAGTTTGATTCGTGAAGTTGACTCTTGATTAACTCAATAGTCAGTTTTATGGAATCAACTTTTGCCGACTCATTCACAGTTTTGCTAGGCATGCGCTGTCATTGATCGAGGATTCATATTTTAGACTTGATATCTATCATCTTGTGGATTCGATTCTTAGACTCGACTCCAAATCGTTGCATATCCTAGATGCTGTTCCTATTACGGACTAGTCATCCTTCATCATAACCTTACCTGGTCGCTTGTTGATTCGGTAATCTATTGCCTTGCGTACTGTCGTTCGAATTCACAATCTATGGTCGCATTTGAAGGGTACTTTGGGTGGATGTGATCAGTAATCACTATGAGTCAAGTTATTGTTCATCCCATGACATCTATTTTAACAGGTTCACATATTTCAAGTATGATGATCGATTTATGTTATCGGTTTCGCGTATTTCAAGTTATGATGTTCGATTTGTACCTTTGGGTTCGCGTATTTCAAGTTATGATGTTCGATTTATGCTATTGGGTTCGCGTATTTCAAGTTGTGATGTTTGATTTGTACCATTGGGTTCGCGTATTTCAAGTTATGATGTTCGATTTATGCTATTGGGTTCGCATATTTCAAGTTATGATGTTTGATTTGTGTTATTAGGATTCCTGCATTTCAAAGTACGTTATTCGATCTATGTTATTTGGATCATGTATTTCGAGTCATGTTATTCGATTCATGATAATCGGACTCGTGTTATTTCGAGCCATGCTATTCGACCCATGTTATCGGGCTCACGTATTTCAAGTCGTGTTATTGATTCATATTATTGGACTCATGTATCACGAGTCATGCTATTCGGTTCATAGCACCGAATACATAGGCTGCGGGTCATGCTGTCTCGATTAATGTTATCGATAAACGTGTTTCGAAGAAGTGATGTTCGGTTCATATCATCGGTACATGTACTATGAAAAATGTTGTTCGACTCATGTTATTGGATTCATGCACTTCGGATCGTGTTATCCAAATTCATGTCATCGGATGCATATGCCATGAATTACACGGTTCGTTCCAGAGCAGAGAAGTCATGATGTTCTAAAACGTACTGTTCGGTTCGCGCTAGTCGTGACGCCCGAATAAGTACTATCAGCTCATGGCATCCAAAGCGTGTTTTATTTCTCGTATAATTCATGGTACTCGATTTGTTTTAGTATCAATTGTTTTAAGCCTTTTGTGCTTAGCACTTGACATTCTCGGTTGTATATCGTTAATCCGAGTGTTGATCATTACTCTACTCTTGCTAACCAGGGACTCATATGTGCTACAACCAGCAATCGTGTGCGATGCTAGCTTAGCATACGATCGTTATTGGTCGTGGGTATGGATCTTGGGTTTTAGTAAGGGCTGATTCAGATTCTGTCCAGGTATTGTGTCTCGTAAGGTAAACCGGGTGTGGGTCGCTACCCATCTAGTTCACCTGAACTTGACGCTTTATCCGGATAAGAAGTCTGAAACTCCAAATCCTTTTTTTATCATTGTTATCAGTGTTTCACTTGGTTTAATGTATGTGATCGATGTGAATGTATGTGATCGATGTGAACCTATGTGATCAATGTGAATCTACGTGAATCGATGATGAGTTATGAATTGGAATACTCTGAAGAAATCTATGTTGCACCCATTACTCACCTGGGTCTCCTTGTCCCCCAGTCTCGCTCCTAAAGTAGGGGAGACTGTGCTCCCATCTCTTTGGATAGTCTTTTGGTTGGTTCTGGTTTGGTCGTAGTGTGCTCATCAGATATGTTGCTCACTTTCTGTTGATAGCCGAGTTGTTGGGTCGAGCTCGATTAATTTGTTGTTGTTATGTAGTTATGATTTTCTCCGAAGGCAAACAGTACTCGCTAAAGGTATTAAAGATGTGGTGGGTTGGATGCGGTACACCCTATATATATACATCGGTAATATCTTTAGGGTGCACTGGGAGCCAGACCGAGAACGATGTGTGTGGGTATATCTTTGATGGTCCGTTCGAACGCAATTCTTTTTTTTTCCTTGTCACCATCCCTAACCTAACCCTTGGGGACAGGTAAACGTTTGGTGTCGATATAATTGATTCAGTAATCGAGAACATATTCCTATCCTCGGTGAAATCTTTTATGTCGTCTCTAAATTGGTTTCAAATGTCAAATGTGTTGGGTATCGGTAAAACCCTTTTAACTACCCCCGGTCTATTTAAAATCTTTAAGCGTCTTCTAATTTCGGGACGAAATTCCCAAAAGTAGGGGAGATTGTAACAACTCGGTCAACCCACATCCATTTTGACCCGAACCGTTTTCTAAAAACCATAATTATAAATTATTAAACTATTGTAATTTCAGGTAATCTTTTCATTCCTCATAAGCTTAAGTTTTCTAAATCTCTGCGTTAAAAATATTTATATATAACCTAATAGCCTCGACCGTTTTCGTTATTTATATAGATATATATCCGTCATATCCAAAATTTCATTAAACCCTTATAAATATTCTCGAAATGTTTAAAGATCACATTTATTATGTTCGGTTTAAGGCTCGGTCTACAATCATGTCGTGTAAATCTATGTATTTTGTCATCGCGGTATAATACCTGTCTATTTATTTCACACACTCTAGGCCTTATTTTTTTTAAATAATAAAAATAATTACAACAATTGTAATGTGAAGAAACCCTTTAGGGTTCTCCTTCTTTTTTTCTTCTTTCCTGTAGCCGTCAAAACACACACACACATATTTGTGTGTGGCAGCGAGAAGGAGGAGCTCTCAAGGAGCTTGAAGACCAACAACCACCGCAACATCGGTAGCTTTCCGTCCCCGTCGACCACTCTCCGATCGTCTCCCTTTCCTTCTTCTTTCTTTCCCGTTTGCGAGCAGTGACAACCACCCCCACCGGCTCGCGATTCGGGTTGTGTTCGATGTTGTGGCTGTGTAGAAAGGGCAACAGCGGCGGTGCCTGGTGATCTCGTGGCAGCAGCGACGCCAAGGGCCAAAATCGAGGTGTGTTTGTGTCTTTCTTCTTCTTTCTAGCTCGGTTGCATTCTCTAACCCCTCATTCCTTTCATGTCGTGTTCAGATCCGAGCACTCGATGTTTTGATTGTGATGTTTATGAGTTTTCACGGTGATAGTGGCTTTTTCCGGCGACGGCCTTGGGCCTCCGGCCACCGGAACGGTTCTATATGGTGATTTTGTTGGTGTGTTTGGTTAGTGTGGATACTAGGGGCGTTTGGATGCAGATTTGGATAAAAATGAGTTAACTCGGTACCGAGTCAACCGAGTCGACTCAGTCAACTTTCTGGTCAACGTCAAATCTGGTCAAACGAAGTCAAATTAGAAAACTAACCTCGTATTATCGTTCTTGATGAAAAATCGATCGGAATGGACTACTTATTTGTTTATTTTGGTGTCGTGGTGGTTTTGCGGTTAACCGGGTTTGTGTTCGGCTTTCGACCAAAGGTATACCGTGTTCATTACCTCGTCGCCTTATTAATGTCATAGTGTTATTTTAAACTATTGTCGAGAACCTTCGTCACCATAAGTACTTGAAAGAATAATTATATAAAAAAAAGGATGATTTATATATATATATATATATATATATATATATATATATATATATTTATGAATACATTAATTTGGTAACTATCAGCATATTACTAATATTAAACTCAGTGAACCGATCTTCAAAATATAAATTGATGATTCTGGAAGGCTCGAGTTTCATCAAAAATATATTTAAATTGTTATTATTTGGAATCTATGGGCTGGAAAGGCTAACCTTACACTCGGTTTGGATAATCTGGATTTTTGAATTGTTATGTTGACTTTGTTTGTGTGTATCTGCGTAAGGGTCATCATAACTTTATATAATTAAGTTTTCCTTATAAATCATAAAAAAATATATATATATATACTTTTACCGTTAAGAATTTTAAATAATTTATTATAAATATTTAATTATTTATCGATTTGTAGACGGTTTCGGAATAAACCATCACTTCGATTTTGGTCGTACGTAATTCATCGAATTATATCTCCGTCGAGTCGTTGAGTCGTAAAAAAAATTCATTTATTTATTTAGTTATTTATTCGTTTATTCCTCCATCTGGTTTAGCTGTCGGGTTCGACCTCGAGCATGTTCGTCTCGACTCAGAGTGTCATTCTTTCTCATGTGTCTCCATATCAGGTGAGTATTCATAGCCCTTTTACCTTACTGTTTTGGGGTGCAACATGTACACTATCAGAACGTAATCTCTTCATGCTTTATTCTAAAACTAAATGCGATCGATGTGATTGTTATGTGCATACTTGTGTGATTAAACTTGTGTGGATTATTGCTATGAACGATGGAACGATTGAACGATAGAACGATGGAACGATAGAACGATAGAACGATTGAACGATTGAACGATTGACGCATCTCATTAACTCATTGAGCCGGGGTTACGATAATAGATCTATTGGTGTGGCAACCCACTTGGCCTGCCTCGCGTGTGGCGCCTTGTGATTGAAAGCCTAAATGCCGAGGGCTTGAGTGTGTCGCCTATTATGTGCTTTGATTCATTTCATGTTTATCATATATGTTTACACTTAACTCACTCAATCGCATGTTTCAAATATATATCAATACGTTACACCTATGTTTACTCACCAACTATTCGTAGTTGACTTTTATTTTGTACATGTTGCAGGCTTTGCTGTTGATATTGTTGAACGCGTTGATGACACTTTAGGGTGCATGTGGACTTAGTGATACCTAAATTAATCAAGTTAATTTGTGATTTACTATTTGGCTGTATTGATTTATCATGTATTATTCTATTATTATGAAATGGGTTGATTAAGAATATCGCAACATTAATTAGTGTTGTGTGCATCTGGACAATCATCGCGCCCCGACATCTTCCGCCATCGGTCGGGGTGTGACATATTATTCAAATGCTATGAAATGGGTTGATTAAGAATATCGAAACATTTCATTAGTGTTTTGTGCATCTAGACAATCATCGTGCCCCGACATATTCTACCGTCGGTTGGGGTGTGACAGATTGGTATCACTGCCACGACTATAAAGAACTTGATTATTGGAACCGGCTTGACCTAGACTTATGCCTTAGGTGTCCTGCATGAGTACCTCATGCATAACATGCCTATGTAATCTATATGTCCTATAATTGCTTCTTAATTATGCCTGTTTCAATTGTTGCCTTTGTCGATTGGCACACACTGGTACATAAATCACTTGAGGCTTCCTAGCCTCTTTCCTTAGAAATGGTGCCTTACATACCATCTTTGATATTGATTTCCGATTTTATGATCTCGTCAAATGCAGCCTATCATTGACGTTTAGAATCTGCATACAAATTCGAATTGACGGACCCAGACGCTCACCTCGGACGCCTCGATGAGATTGCCGAAAACTATTATGCCAAAGCATGTCAATCACTAGGATCTTACTCTGATCAGTCTTGGTTGTAGTTTCCCACTTAGAAAATGAGGGCCATTTCGTATGTTTCCGAGAATCATTTAATTTCGTGTTTTATGCATTTTATGTTAATTTTCAATAACTTATGATCATCGGGTTACACCACCTCACGGTCATATGAATTTTACACTTAATCTTTTGTGTTGTAAATGGATTTTCAACCTAATTTCTCATTTTATGTGTCGGTGATTTTGTGATTTTCTCTTATGATCCTCCGTATTCTATGATTTATTATATTCAGTCATGTAGAGATACTCAAATTTGAGTGTCATATATGATGTCTCTCACTCTTGTGATTCCGGATCGATCATTCACCATGGCGTACCCTTTTTTTTCATGATTGCCCATCTCTTATTTTCTTAGCATGGGTCACGACAATCATCGCCGCAACCGTCAAGTGGCCCAGGAGATTGCTTGGCAAGTGGTGGCTGCCCTCTTTAACCTAATTCAGTGATCCCTCAATGCTAACTCTATCATCAATGTCACCATTGCTAAACCCACTTGCTTTTCCAAATGCCATAAGGCGTGTAATCCTTCTAAGTGCAAACGCTCTCGGAACCCTACCCACCTTCCATGGTGGTGATGCAAATGGTGGCTTCCTTGGGTATCACATAGGTACCTGTTGCCGATCCGGCCATCTCATGAACACCTGTCACCAGCCTATTCTATCTCAACCTCAAATGTTTCAACCCGTGTGACCAATGCATGTTTGGATCTTAGTTGTTCACCATAATGCCTTTGTCTCCACCTCTTCCTGCTATTGTTATGGAGACCTGATTGCATTCCTATCGCGCGTCCCCTGTTAGCCACTACTAATGCTTCCCTCAGTGGCATACTGACCGGGGGAACCCATGCTAGAGCTTCCAAATTGTATGCCATTTGATGAATCTTATGTTAATGTTTTGTAATTGTAAAACCCATACACTTAATTAAGTAAAACATAATGTTTTAGTAACGAGGAACTTTGGTCCCAAAATTTTTTTCATTTATTTTGAGCTATACATAGCTTTACAAAATTTTATCCCATAGTTTCATAAGTTTAAAGATACTACTATGGTTCATGTTCATAATTACATGGTTTAACAAAATGCTTCACGGGAATTTCCTTCTTGAGTGATCGGTCGTCATCTGGCTTGCTAGGTATCCGGGTATCATGCCGTGCCTTTACCTACATATTACTCACTTCACATGTGAGCCTCTATGCCAATAAACATTTACCTACATATTACTCACTTCACATGTGAGCTTCTATGCCAATAAACAATTAATCATCATTAATTAGGAAGAGAAAGTAAAAATATGAAAAAATAGGCCCCAGGCGTATCACCTAGTGGAAGGTTACTTCCAGGCGATACACCTGCTGAGTCAAGCGTATCGCTTGCAAGTTCACTTTCTCTAAGCGACAAGCTTGGAGTGAAGTTTTCAGGGCTTACGGCAATTTCGGACAGTTTTCCAGACTTAGCCAAATTTTGGCATGTTTTCCCTATTTTGCCATATTACTCCCAAAACCAATGTTTGTCATTCCCACCATTTCTAAAAGATCTTAAAACATTAAAAACATGTTTTTCCATTAGTTCTAACAATGCTTTTTCGTTCTAGTTAACAACTATGCATAATGTGCGTATTTGGCCAATTCCAACCCGTTTGACCCTTTAGGCTTAACTATTATGTAGTTAGCACCTTTACCACACCCATATCATCATATGGTTCATATAATTAACTATTAAATTCATCATGCAGCACTACAATAAATAAACCTACCGATTCGACTCTTTACAGTCATCAAACCCAGTTACCCAATATCATGAGTTCCAAAACTAAGTTACCACGATCTTATGTGTTTTGGCATAACAACTGATTTTAACAAAGATCCATGGTTCCTACGAACCATTTACGATCACTTCTCCTTTGGTACATGATGATGGGTCCTATGACCCATTTACATCCATTGTAAAGAAATTCTTGACTATTTATGGATCCTACGAACCATTTATAGTCACACTTCATGATTTCACATATCATGATTTCTCAACCTTTTTCTTTCTTTCGTAAAACTGCTTATTAAACTATGGTTCCTAAGAATAATTCATAATTACCACCAATATCACATTTGGAGTTAATCCACTCCTAATTGGCATTGAAGCATAAAACATACAAACAATTAACAACATTAAGGTGTTACCTTGAGTGCTAGTCCCACTGCTACCTTTGGCGCTCCCTTGATAGCTTCCTTCAACACCTTGATTTCCTAATGGGTCACTAACTATGTTAGGACCTTACATGACTATGGATATTAACACATTTATCCATTTCCTAGGAATTAGCCTAGCACATAGTCAACTTTTTCACATAACCAACAAGGCAAGCATTTCACATGATTTCACCTAAGTTGGCTCAAACATTATAACATTATATTCACTTTATGCATACAAGTTTAATTCTAGCAATTTGGCTATGTTTTAGCCATCAAAGTTCCTTTAGGCATTTCATCAAACAACTTATGTGCACACAATTGTATGTTCATGTAATTCACCCTTTTAAATCATTACAACCTACCAATTAGCGTAAATTAGGTGGAATCCCTTCCAACCTTTCAACATACATCATAATTCATCAAGGATTCATATGTTTTCTTAACATAAACTACCATTTCATTTATCATTTAGGTGGTCATCAAACAAAATTATTCATCTCATGCGTTTGGTAACTAAATCACCAATGTATACTCATACATGGATTTTACATAACAAAACAAGATCCTAACGTCGAGAGATGCAAGTATCACCAATTTCAAGTTTCTACACCCTTATTTTCATGACCTAGACATGCATAAGATGGGGGATTCACTTACTTGATTCAAGGATGGTATGATGAAAAACACTTTCTATTTCCAATTTGATACACCAAAATCGCAGCTTTAGCCTTGAATGTGCAGAATTTTGGTTTAGGGCATAGGAGTAGAGCTTGGTCGATCACCAAGGAGAATGGCGATATCCCCCACTTTTTCCAGCTCTTTTACTAATTATAGTTTTGTCTAATTGCAACATTAGTCCCCCAACTTTCAGTTTTAATCCACCAAAGTCCTAGAACTTTATTTAACATAAGAAACCCATGCATTTTCACATATCAAATGTTAATAACCAAGTTAGGGGTTTTAATATTCCATGCTACATATTTTAACATGTTAATTAACGGATAGAGTTAAATACGATTTGCGTCCCTGTGGTTTGGTGATTTTAACTATTTGAGTCCATTTTTTGGATTATTAACAAATATCGCCTCATGGTAACATTTTTTTGCCATTTGAGTCCTGTCAGGACCGATTCTCACATCAAGAATCCTGATCTTGAGCAAGAATAAAGGTTCAGATTCGAAAAACCCATAAAAATGAGATGAAGATGAAGATTAGAAGAATCAAAGGATAATCATAACATAAGAAAAATGATGATCAAATCGCATGATTTCATTAATCAAATGATTACAATCAAGAAATCATGACAACACTCTCTCATGGAAATCCATGACTCACTCTCTCTCTCTAGAATGAAAATCTCACACTCTACAAGAAAATCATCATCTCCACACTCAGAGACTCTTTCTTGTAATGGGCACCCTCACTATATATAGTGAGGGTGACTAACAACAGAAAAACATAACATAACTGAAAATTACAAGAAAGGCAAATAACATAAATATTAATTAAATCAAAGTTGATTTAATTAATCTGAAGCTTCACTCGCTCGAACCGATCTTCCGTTGACTTTTACGTTGAACGTTGACCCAAACAGTTGACTTTTCCAGAAAACGGTCTTCGGTCCAAACTGCAAGCCTCGAGCATCACAACCCGCATCTCTGAATCAATTCACATGGATTCTTCAGTCGAATGCTTTGGTAAACAGATTTGATGGCGTCAGTCACATAGATTTTAAGTTCCAACAATTCCCCCTTGACTGATGCTTTCAAATCTGTTCCACTGCTGAAGAACCGCTCTGTCGTACATCTTCAATGAGAAACTGATAAACCCGAAGCAATTTGTCGTAGAGATTCCCCCTCTGAATAATCTTCTTCTGTTCTCGTTGCTCCAGTTCGAGATCCAAGTGTTCCGCTCACTCGGTTCACACGGTCGGGTACAATACTGAGAAAATGCTGAACATCGGAGTCATAACCGCAACAAACTGAATCAGATAAACCAATCAAACATTGAAAATGCTCCAAGTCCGAATAATCGACCCGATATCCAAATCCATAATAATTCCTCCTATTTCTCTAAATCTCTCCAAAAACATCAAGTCGGAAGCGTAAAAATCAGATGCGGAGAGTCGAACCGTCGCGATCGGTTGCCTAGCGAAACCAGATAAACAATCTTGAAATCGGACAATCTCGTGAAAAACCGGAAATCGGATGCTGACAGTTGTGAATGATCCATAAATAAATCTTGTGTTCTGCGTGACTGGGTTGGATGCGAAAATAAAGATAAACTTCAAATCTGTGAAAAGTTGAGATCCCGAGCAAAAATAATCATAACCGGAGTCTTCGTAATTTTGGGCGAAGAAAAACAAGCTCGGAAATAAATTCCGTGAAGATTTCTGAGAATTATCGGCGAAAACGGCTCAATCCGAAAAATTCCATCAATTTTCGTCAAGGAACGGCTTCTCGAGAGATTTAATCGGATAAATTCCAATAATTAACTGAGATTCCAGTTAATCCGGTTAGTTGACATCCGCGCTGCATCCACTAAAAAATAAAACCGTGAGATATAACGAGAAAGCTGAGTAATTAACCGGATAATAAAGCTAACCCGTCAGTGATCGATAGCAAACGTTGCGCGACATCAATAAACTAGAACCCCAATAAAATGGAATAAATCCGAGACTAATAAAAATTTCCGCAATTCCGTTCGGGTGTCATCTCGTAAGTCTTGTAGAAAAACTGATAAGAAAATACTCGCGTTTGACGAAAATGCTGAAAAATCCCCTTAGATTAATTAAATCTCCAAAAAAAACCATAATCCATGTCAAATTAAATTGACCAATCAGAATTCAGCCTCAAGAAGCACAATCCGTGTGCCATTATTTCAGCCAATCAGATTGAAGAATAAAAGAATGAACTACGGCTCAGATTAAGGCCATCCAACGGCTTAGAGGCAGAATCCGCGTGAAGGAGAAAACAGCCAATCACATGGCGACAACACAGCTGGCTTCAACGGTTCTCATATGCAAGTGGGACCATGCGCATGTCAAACAGCCAATAGGATTTTCACAACAAGAAGGCCATCAACGGCTCTTTTGGAGCCTGGGACCCACCTGCCATTCTCCTTGGCCAATCAACGGTTAACAACAATAAAGTGGTCATCGGATAAGACAAATGAGAAGAGAGAGATAATTCCCTTTCCTCCAATCAGCGATCGATAGCATTTTAGGAATGTTTGGTTGACCGACAACCATGAGAGAGGAATTCCATGCATAGCCAACAGAAGCTCGCCACGTCAGCCTGGCGTCTTCTTCCTCCCCGTAAACCCTAATGATCGCCGGACACCGAAAAAACAAAAATACTTCGCTGGAAAAACATGAAATGCTCATAACTCCGTGAATACTTGACGAAATTCGGTGATTTTTGTACCCACGGACTCGTGAGATCATCCTCTACAACCCTTTACTAACAGAATACTCTGAAACGATCTCGAGCTAAAACCCATAAACAAGTCCGCTAGCTCAAGAAGTTCGCTAAAGCCTTCCAGAAGTTCGCTAAGACTCCTCTGAAGTCCTCTAAGACTTAAACAAGTCCTCTAAGACTTAAACAAGTCCTCTAAGACTTAAACAAGTCCGCTAAAACAGAACAAGTCCGCTAAGAGAGAGGAGAAGTTCTCCAAGAACTCAACAAGTCCGTTAAGCACATCTTCAAACCTTCAAACACAGTTAGAGAAATCTAGAAAATGATGAACATAAGAAACCCTTACTTGGTGAACTCGAATCTGCCCAGAAATGATAAGAAAACCCGTTATGATGCACGATGTGTGAAGCTAAACCATCCATGACAATGTTGTGGCCACCAACACTCCATAACAGTATTGGATCAAAAACAGCCCTTAAATTCTGGAAATCTTCAAGAACACGAAGAACACCATGAAACACACAATAGTGTGTGTTTTTCTAGATCTGCTCAAACTGTTGAGAATCTGACGAAACGGATGCTTCCAATGGATCCGGAATGCGTTTTCCACTGAGAATCATACCTCACTTCATCCAAAAACATGAAGAATAGCCCAGAAAACAAAGAATCAAGCCCAAAATTCTTCAAAAACCCTAAAAACGGGAAAAACTCTAACAGCTTCAAAAACAGCTCGGATCTTTAATTTTCTCACTGATTTGAATATGTAGAAAATAAACAATCATTAGATAGACTCCATGAACAATAACCTAACATCTAACAACATCAGATATGTCCAGAATCTATCAAAAATGAAGAAAAATGAGAAAAAGTCTCAAAAAATGAGTTTTCAAATCTTCACCAAATTTAAGCTCAAATTCCAGAATCGAGTGGCCAGATTCATCGTGACATGAAATTTGATCGGTTCTCACATCAAGAATCCTGATCTTGAGCAAGAATAAAGGTTCAGATTCGAAAAACCCATGAAAATGAGATGAAGATGAAGATGAGAAGAATCAAAGGATAATCATAACATAAGAAAGATGATAATCAAATCGAATGATTTCATTAATCAAATGATTACAATCAAGAAATCATGATAACACTCTCTCATGGAAATCCATGACTCACTCTCTCTCTCTAGAATGAAAATCTCACACTCTACAAGAAAATCATCATCTCCACACTCAGAGACTCTTTCTTGTAATGGGCACCCTCACTATATATAGTGAGGGTGACTAACAACAGAAAAACATAACATAACTGAAAATTACAAGAAAGGCAAATAACATAAATATTAATTAAATCAAAGTTGATTTAATTAATCTGAAGCTTGACTCGCTCGAACCGATCTTCCGTTGACTTTTACGTTGACCGTTGACCCAAACAGTTGACTTTTCCAGAAAACGGTCTTCGGTCCAAACTGCAAGCCTCGAGCATCACAACCCGCGTCTCTGAATCAATTCACATGGATTCTTCAGTCGAATGCTTCGGTAAACAGATTTGATGGTGTCAGTCACATAGATTTTAAGTTCTAACATAGGACTAACAGAGTTAAAAACTTCAGTTAACTCCAAGGGTATATTAGTCATTTCACAAATTAATACATACTAGGGACTAATCTTTAAATATTTTATAAATAAATTGACAACTCTATATTTTTTAGGGGCTGTTTGTATAACTTTACTAAAAACTAATATAAAAAATGATAAACAAGATTTGAAACTCAGAACCACTACCGGCGCCTTCTGTCTCTCCCTCTGCCATCCCCCACCACTGGCCACTACCATAACCATACGACTACCCACCATCAATAACACCACCACCACAGAACCACTCCGGTCAACCGCCCTACCATCCCTACCATCGCCACCATCGCCAACAACATCTCTCTTTTGAATCAGATCCATAACTCATATTCTTCATCGTGCCTCTCGATTTGAAGCTTCACTTAGGCTAGATTCCATGGAATCAAAGCATCATTTTCATTGCCTATTGTTATCAGTTCTTAATTTGGTTTGGTTATGGGTTTGACTTGTAACAGAAGTCAAAATTATGTCAAATCATATAACAGAAAGAAGCTCTAACTGCTCCGATTGAAAGGCTTTCAGTTGACTATTTCCTTCAAGGAGATCTACATTCGGAGCTTCCTTAAGGTAAATAAATATATGCTGATCTGAATCGATCAGTTCATCAGCGGTATCGTTCCTCCGATCGAGATCTAGGTACGTCGGGAACGAAGGCTAGGGATGCAAAATTGAGATAGTTGCGAACAACAGTAAGCTTTTGCGGCCGAAAGGTGAGCCAGAGTAAAGGTAATTTCTGGTCGCTTTTTACGGTTATTAGGAGCATCATTTTCATTTCCTATTGTTATCAGTTCTTAATTTGGTTTGGTTTTGGGTTTGACTTGTAACAGAAGTCAAAATTATGTCAAATCATATAACATAAAGAAGCTCTAACTACTCCAATTGAAAGGCTTTCAGTTGACTCTTTCCTTCAAGGAGATCTACATTCAGAGCTTCCTTAAGGTAAATAAATATATGCTTATCTGAATCGATCAGTTCATCAGCGGTATTGTTCATCCGATCGATATCTAGGTACGTCGGGAACGAAGGCGGAGTATGCAAAATTGAGATAGTTGCGAACAACAGTAAGCTTTTGCGGCCGAAAGGTGAGCCAGAGTAAAGGTAATTTCTGGTCGCTTTTTACGGTTATTAGGAGCATCATTTTCATTTCTTATTGTTATCAGTTCTTAATTTGGTTTGGTTTTGGGTTTGACTTGTAACAGAAGTCAAAATTATGTCAAATCATATAACATAAAGAAGCTCTAACTACTCCAATTGAAAGGCTTTCAGTTGACTCTTTCCTTCAAGGAGATCTACATTCAGAGCTTCCTTAAGGTAAATAAATATATGCTTATCTGAATCGATCAGTTCATCAGCGGTATTGTTCATCCGATCGATATCTAGGTACGTCGGGAACGAAGGCGGAGTATGCAAAATTGAGATAGTTGCGAACAACAGTAAGCTTTTGCGGCCGAAAGGTGAGCCGGAGTAAAGGTAATTTCTGTTCGCTTTTTACGGTTATTAGGAGCAAAAATTTCGATGTACACGCCGACAAAGCGGGGGAAAAGTTGAATAATTGTAACATGTGGTTGCCGTGGTGATAGTCCGAATTCGATGGTGATGCGATCTAGATCTATTGCGGTTGGTGTTGGAAACCGTATTACTCCAGCGACTTCGAAACAAAAGGGATATCTGTACACTGGTGGTGGTGAAATAGATATTTTTTATTAATTATATAAGTTAATAAATTACCGAAACACTCCCAACTCTTTTTTAACTTGTTAACTTACATAATTAGTATCTAATGTGTATATTGACTAAAATGACCTTTTCAGTTAACAGAAAAAATCTAACTTCGTTAGAGCCAGACTTAATTGGCAACATAATAAAAACATGGGGTTCGATTTGTTAAGAAAAGCAACCATGAAAAGTGTTATGGATTCCACTTAACTCCTCTGGCAACTCTTGTTGATATGCCGCCACTTGGCCAACTCGGGCCAAAATTTTGAATGGACCAATATACCTAGGACTCGACTTTCCTCGTTTTCGGAAACGGATTATTCCCTTCCACGAAGATACCTTTAATAATACCATATCCCCCTTTTCAAACTCAATAGGTCCATTCAATGGAAGGGAATAATCCGTTTCCGAAAACGAGAGGAAGGTAATGATCCCAACTCCCGCCGAAGTCAATAGCACATGCTCTTAACATGTCTTCCAGAGCTGGATGGTTCTCTCACTTTGCCTATCTGTTTGTGGGTGGTATGCAATACTAAGTAACAGTTTTGTACCCAACCATTCCTAAAATTTCATCCAAAACTGAGAGGTGAACCGGGTGTCTCAAGATGACACAATCGATACTTGTACTCCATGGCGCGATATTATCTCGTTGATATAAACATCCGCCATTCTTTCCGAGGAGTATGTCTCTCAAATCGGGATGAAATGAGTACTTTTGGTTAACCGGTCTACCACAACCCATATAGCGTCACAGCTTTTAGGTGTCGTAGGCAGCTTTGTCAATAAATCCATGGTCACGTGCTCCCTTTTCCATGTTATAATTTCCAGCGGCTGCAACTTTCCATGCGGCTTTTGATGCTCCGCCTTGACTTGTAAACAAGTCAAACATTTTCCCACATACTTGACTATGTCTCGTTTCATCCCGGGCCACCAATAGTCACGCTTTAAGTCATGATACATTTTTATCGCCCCCGGATGCACCGAGTACCACAACTTGTGAGCTTCATTAAGCAATAGTTGCTTCACGTCGCAGGTATTAGGAACCCAAACCCGCCTGAAATGGGTTTTAAGCCCACTATCTTCATCCACCAAGTTTTTCACTTGGCCCACAATTTACTCTTTTTTTCAAATTTTCTTCCTTTATGGCCTCTACTTGAGCTTCCTTGATCTTGGTGATTAAATCAGAAGTCACCATGGTGACTTCTGATTTAATCACCAAGATCAAGGAAGCTCAAGTAGAGGCCATCAATTTCATTGACCGCACCTTGATAGGAACGTAATCACCCTTTCGACTAAGGGCGTCCGCTACCACATTGGCCTTGCCCGGGTGGTAGTGGATTTCACAATCATAATCCTTTATGGTCTGAAGTCATCTCCGCTGCCTCATATTAAACTCTTTTTGCTCGAAGAAGTATTTGAGGT
>JBCNJP010000025.1:46607131-46662554 GCA_039602395.1 Deinandra increscens subsp. villosa
AACTAAGGTACATACCGTCAACATGCTTATGTACCAAATCAAGTAACCACAGGGAGCTTGGATATCTCCCAAATATGCTAAATATGCTAAATGCATGTTGTAGGCTTATAACAAATTCTAGTTCACCAACTACGTCTACAAAGAGCATAAAACAACTAAAAACAAGCCAAGCCACAACATACTTAAAAAAAATTTAAATAAACATTCATGTCATGTTCTATTCTGATGCAATGTACAAATAAGCATAGCATTCCTTAAAAAAATCAAAATATTTTCATTAAAGACTGGGTCAGATTTTTTTAACTTCAAAGCTGAAAGCAAGCATAGGAATAACAGAATCTATGATAATCAACCCATGGTGCAGGTAGAAACCTCTGCCTCCATATGCTTCAAATATATATTCATAAAAGTATGCTATCAGAAGAAAAGAAGACATCAATGTCATAGGAATAACAGAATCTATGATAATCAACCCATTTCAGAATCCTTTGTTTGTCAATACTGTACTGCTTTCTTTTGGGAACATATATCACTTTATTATCTGACATAATTACTTGACTTCTGTTATTAAAGTGATGGCACATCACTTCTAAATATTTGTCTTTAAAATAGCTAAACCCTTCTCTATTTCTTTGAAAATAAGGCCTTATTATATGAATATTGCAAAACTAATGATAACGAATATTGAAGTTACATTTATAACTTCATTTATTATACTGAAACAATACCAATACACAACGAATGTTAAATGGAAGTGTCCATTTATGTATTAAAAACTAAGTTAAAATATTAAATATGAACTCATTTGACACATTCTCAAGAGATTCCTTACCACTTAGATTAGCATGGCCATTGTGCTATTAAAAAGTAGAAAATGTAAAGTAATGAACGGGTCAAACATGTAATATATTAAAACTCAACCATTATGTTAATAAAAAGTGGTCAAGAAGTCAATAAGTATGTCATCGTTTAGAAATAACATACCTTTACCCTATAAAAAGTTACTATACTTTAATCTTGAACAATATGAGAGCTTAATCCAGTTAATGTTTAAAACACTCTTAAAGCATCATTACATTTCAAAACAGTTTGCAGCCCCATACTAAATCACCCAAAACAGTTCTAAAATAATATCCTACTAATCTGGTTCTTTGAAGACCTTTTGCAGCTCCATACTAAATTACCCAAAACAGTTATAAAAGAACATACAGGTCATAGTTTATATGCACTTTTAAAGCACCATTACATGATTAAAAAATAAAAAGTAAGGCCACAATACATATTAGACAAAAGTATTCTTGAATCAAGATGTACCTGTGACACCTTCAAAACCATCGCAGCCCCTTTTCATGCTACTGAATTCCTGCAATTCATTCTCATTTTAGCTATTTGGGGCAAAGAATATCAATGACAAAGAAGATAGCCATAATGAGAAATTAAAGAAAACGAACATACATGTCAAATGTAAGAAATTAAAGAAACCCTAATTCTCCTATATGATAAAATGTAAGAAATTAAAGAAAACGAACCCAGTTGTATAAATGAACCCAGTTGAGCCCTGCGAACACACGAATCAAACTAAAACCCTAATTCTCCTATATGATAAAATGTAAGAAATTAAAGAAAACGAACATACATGTCAAATGTTGTAAGGGAATCACTGTCGAGATTCATCAAGATCAAAGAGCAGAAAAGAGAGATTCGAACGGAGCTCTACAAATATGCGTAATCGGTGCCGAGAGCTTCACATATAGGGGTAATTGGTGTAACGTAATGGAGGATAAACTGTCGAATTTATAGAGTCTGAAATCGGTATTGGGCGCCTTCAATTTGAATCCTAATTCTAATCGTGGCCTTACAATCAACCATCATTGAAATCTCACGGTGAAGATTTTGCCAATCGAAGAAGAGAGATGGCTGGAGAAGCGTGAGAGGGAGGATCGAGGTGCAGGAAAGCACGCGTCTGAAAGGGAGAATCGAGGGTGCAGGGAAAGCATGCGTGTATACATTTGAGAATTTAGAGTAAATGACCACAATAACCCTAAAAAGTAAGCTGAGAAGGGTTTAAGGTTAAGAAGGGTGTAAATGTGTTGCTATAGACACTTGTACTTAATGCTAGATGAGTTGTACGCGTCTTAAAATTAAGGAATTTTATGACGAAAATGCCCCTCAGGATCAATATGTATTATATAGTAGTATAGATATATATATATATATCTTTCAATATTTTGCAATTTAGAGGCTTCAACCGACCCAACCATCAACCAGAGAAGTTAAGAGTGTAATTTCCGACTGAAATTAAAATCGAAGATCTTAAATATTTTAGATTGTTTTGCAAAATACGCTTCATTCTTCAACCGGAAGAAATGGATTGATAATAAAATTAAATTGATTATGAAAAATTATAAAAAACTTCCTGCTTCACCTTCAACTAGAGAAGGTCAGTTTGAAATTTCAGGCCTATGTTTCAACCGGAGAACCTTGTGAAATAAACTTTTTTAGATATATGACTATATATTATGCCCTAAGTTAGCGTCATATGTTGATATGTTAAATATCAATGTAAGCCCAAACAATTAATATATAACTTGGTGTGCCATGTATTTGATCAAAATTTGCATCATTACGATGCATTACACCTACACTTTAAAACATCAAAAATTACAAATATCATAAATTCATATAATAGACCTTAAACTATACTCGCTAGATATATATATATATACACATAATTATACATATTTTTATACTATAATATTCCCACATTTCGAGACAAAACATAACCACTAACATCAAAATAAAGCAATTTTGTTTTCTTTTTAGTTTTTCAGGTTTTCTATAGCCAAAATACCAAAAGGAGCATAATCTAACAGAAAAGTGGAGAGAAATGCAAGCTTTGGGATTTCTTGACTTCAGCACGGCACGTGCTCAAGCCGGCACGCCCCGTGCCCGACCTGGATCTACATAAATCTTCCTCTGATCCAGCACGCCCTGTGTCTCTGACTCACCATGCTCGGTGCTGAGGCCTCCTGACATGGCACAGCCCGTGCTCTGACAAGCACGGCCCATGCCTCTGAAGACAGAAAATTTCGAATCTTCCATCTAACATGGCACGACCCGTGCTCTGACAAGCACGCCCCGTGCCAAACTCCAGACTTTGCCTATAAATGCCAGCCTTCTCCCACTTCACAACTCGCTCAATTCTTATCTTTTCCCCCTACTTTTATATTAGTTAGTCGAGCCACTTGGCGTTTTTGGGTCTTTAAGTATACCAAAGTCTGTAAGAATTTCAACCAGTTAAAGTAATTGAAAGTGTTTTGTCTATGAAATCTTCCTTTACTTTCAGGAAAATCTTTAAGCTATGATTAGCTAGATTCTCACACCTGATTGTAAATAATAAACCTTTGACAAGTTTCCAAGTTTTCTTTATAAAGTCGGTTTAAGGTATGTCTAATTACTTTGTCAAAACCCTTTTTATTGAAAGTGTATTGTTGATTTTTTGAACCAAATGTGCTCTACATATCACATACCATTTGAGGAGTCGAAATCCCAAATGCCGGACTTATGACACCCGGTCGGGGCACAATGCATGATCCGAAAGGTGACTCGCGTCCCATGCTACATGATACGTTCGAGGTCCTTATGTCTATATAAGAAAACTCGGCTGACCACGCAAGTGCGGGCTGAAAGTATTTGGTTGGGAGTGGGGGTTGGTAATATTTTGTCACTTTACGGAAGCCGAGATGGTACATGTTTGTGAACTTGGCTCTGGTTACGCCGGGCGTACATGCGCGAGAGCGGTGTACGGAAGAAACGGACCATAGTCCCTTAAAAAGATTATTTTCACAATAATATAATCCAACACGCACGGTTGTTTCCCTGCTGGTTCATGACGGCGTGTTGAGTACAGTAAGTCGGCCGGTTTGAGGGACCCCGTAAGTAAGTGGCATTATACGACTATATTTGTCTTTTGGCAGCACAGTTCCCCGGGGTTCGTAATCCTCGTAGACGATCACCTGGGATAGTAGTGATACTAGATTTGAGGCTGAGAGGCGGTCTATTTATCTGCCAAAAAGACAATCTTAACCCAAAGTTATAAATAAACAACCTCTCTATGAGTTACTGGTACGATTATTCCAATCAATATTGACTATGACTGCTTGAGTCTGAAAACCCATTTTATCTATATATATATTAAACTTATTTTTCTAAAAATCAAAGATAGAGTTTGGTTAAACGTTGGCAAAGATTAAGTATTGGGAGCTCTCATTTTCCATTGTGTCCTTATCGACCCTGATTCAGCTTACCACTACTATACTGCCCACGATGGGTATACTTGCCTGTGTAATATGGTGAAATGGTAGTTGTCAAGTAAATCAGGTATTATAAATTTAAAAGCTTAAAGCTGCTAAAAAGGTTTGAAAAATTACCATATTTTATGAACACCTCAGCACACACCAAGCTTTTTGGCGCCGTTGTCGGGGGATAAAAACGAGGATTCCAAGAAAAATCCAAGCTAGCGGCTTAACCACAACTTTCCTATTTTATTTCTATCTGATTTATTAGTACATTTTATTAATCTAATACATATATATAAAAATCAACCTTTCACTTTCTGATCGCCCACCTACACTGCACCTTCAGAAGAATATGTCAGCCAACAATCATTCCTCTCAGGCACATGAAGGATCCACAGGAAAGGAATGGGCAATCAAGAAGGAAAGAAGAAATCATCAAAGGCCAACGAAGTTATTATCATAATTTCTTATTTAGGTTAGACTTTTACCCAATTTGGGGCCAAATCCAAATCTGCGATTTGTAGCCTGAGTTGGATAAAATATGTTGTAGGATTGTGTTTAATAAGTGTCAAGTAATCATCCTTGCTGATAATCCATGTCAAAACACACGAATTAGAGCAATTTTTGACGATTTTCTTGAAAAATTATAGTTTAGAAAAATCTAGATCTTGGATAACGCACTGAGTTTTGGAAAAATTGTTAGTAGGGTTGTTAAAATCGAAGGATTGCGAACCTATACATGTAAAAATATTTCATTTTCGCAAAAATCTTGATTTTCTGGGTTGATTGGGACGAACACCAAGAACAACACGGGCCATGCCATGTTTAGCACGCCCCCGTGCTGTTCTTTCGATGAATAAGCATAGGCCGTGCCCAACAAAGCACACCCTGTGCTGTTCTTCTACATCAATGCTAGCCTAGTCCAGAACAACACGTCACGTGCCATACTCGGCATGCCCCCGTGCTGTTTGTCGGGAAAACACCTGATTGTTTACCAGCCAACACGACACGTGCCATACTCAGCACGGCCTCGTGCTAAACCCTCTGATCATCATAAACTGCATTTTTTCTTAGTGTAAACTACAATAACATCTTCGTGTTTTCCATTTCAGGGCAGATTGGACCACATTCAGCTCAAGGAGCGAGAAATACTACAACAAACGAATCCGAAGGCTCATCCCTCGGGGTGATAGCCAAGCTAGGATCCCCCATGCTAACACACTGGAGCAGCTGAGCCAGCTCCACCGCTACACGGAGTTCGTATCAGCTCCGATGAGGAGGCTCTTTGACCTCTTCATGCCGGTGGGAGTCAGGTATTGAACCGTTGAGTTCCTGGCTTCGCTTATGTTCTCCTCATAGGTCACAGACATAAACGAGCATGGAGTTGTTCGGTTCAGACTAGGGAAGCATTGGTATTCAAGGTCATTGGCAGAGTTTATGACAGAGATCAGAGTCTATCAGCAGCAAAAGCTGCCTGCTTTAGCCGCCCGTTGGTGCGTTCCGCGTGAGGAGTCTAGATCCGACCCAGCCCACCGGATAGCCTGTCAAGCTTTCTGGGAAAGGATTGGCTCTAGAACTACCAGGTACAACCCAAGCAGCACGAAGAGCACCAAGCTGAAGGACCCGCTACACCGCTACATCCACCGCTGCTTTGCTAAATCAGTGTTGGCCAGGGGCGAGTCGAGAGGCGTGGTAAACCTAAAGGAAATATTGGCATTTTACTGTTTCACTATGGGGGAGACCATGAACCTCGCCCACGCCTTATGCAGCCACCTGCCCGCTGCTGTTTGGAGGCCTTATTCTCAGTATCTACAGGGCCTACGACACTGCTATTCCTCCAGATTTTTTCTAGCCCTTTACTTTTCTTTTACATTATCCTTAATTTGAATACGTTTTCACACATTGAGGACAATGTGCAATTTGAGTGTGGGGATGGGAATAGTTTGGGTAAATCCGGGAACCAAAAGCAATTAGTTCGTCCAATTCAAGCCTTACACAAAACTTCCTTGGAAAACCGGTTTCTGTATTGCCCAAATTTTTCAAAAAGTTATTTTTAAAAGAAACGTGTCTAAATATTTTTTCTCCCACCATTTATCAACCTATAATCCATTAAGTTGTAAATACCTCAAGGCTTTGCAGTAAAATTTTTATTGACAAGAGGAAACCAAATCCCTTTTTCCTTAATAGTGAAAATTTGAGCCCTTATTGCATGATCAACTATAAAACATGCTCTTTTTCTTTTCATTGAGAGAAACCAGGTAAATGCGATAGAGGTAGAACTTGACATGGAAATACATCCCAAGACAGACAAAATCAGAATCCACGGTATTAAAGGATTGAGGCAATTAGGATTTCTTCTTCTCACTTTACTCTCTACCAAAACATCCCCTAGTAAGCCCCTTTTGAGCCTAAACCTTTTCGTTTCTTAACCCCTCTTTAATTGCAGAATAAACCCCCTCTACAAAATACCCCAAAACCCCCCAAACATTTTCTTTTTACACCCTTTGTTTTAGTAAATAAACAGTTATTTAAAAAGGTTTTCAAAAATAGATCTTCACTATATTCTTAAAAAGCTAATAACAAGGCATGAAGTCTAGACGGACCTCAGACTTTATACCATTTGTCTAAATAAAAATGATCGAATAAAGGGAAAACCTCCTTAAAGGCAAGAGCAAAAGTGCCTCTAGAAGATTCGTTTAGAAAATAGTGAAAAACATAAACTTTTGAAAAACAAAAGAGCGTCTTATTTACGCCTTTCCACCATTTTAAAACTATCCTACCCCTACCCTAAGCCTACCCTTTTCAAAGAACTCATGATGATCATGTGACTTTTGGTGAGATCGGTGGAGGTTCGATTCCGTGTCAAGCATATGCTCTCTAATTCATTTTACCTTGGTATGAGTGTCCACCCCAAAAAGAAGATCTCTAACCCGAGTTGTTTTGTTCAAAAATTAACAAAGTGATTTCGTATTCCAAAATTAGAATGTGAGGTAGTGTGCTTTTTGATTAGGATGACAATATGCTTGAAATGTAGAAATGAACACAAAGATGTAACGAGGGAAATCAAGAATCCTTTGAGTTGCCTCTAGGAATCCTGGCAAAAAACCTCGGGAGCCGGCTTGAAGAGCCCGCTTCCTCACGAATTATTGATAAGAAACTGAAAAGTACAATGCTTTTGAAGGATTGATCGATCGGAGCTAAGTGTTACAATGATTTAGTACTATTAGAGCTAGAGTGTGCCAGTGTTGTGTGTTCTTATACGATCGAGTCCTCGATTATATAATAGTTACTAAGCTAACTAACTATCCGGGATTCCCGGGATCTCGTTCTCCACTTCTAGTTTACCATTAAAGCGATTTGAACCAGTTAGTCCACGTTGACACCGAGTCTTTAGGAGTTAGTTGATCACACGAAGACACCTGCAATCAAATACGCACGTGGAAATAATAGGGGTTAGTCAAATAAAATAAATCAGGATACCTGGATTGGTGGGATTCCCAGATTACAATAGGATTCTTGAGTCATCTGAGCTTCCCGCGAGCATCCTGAAAATATACCCCTAACAATTGCCCCTGAATGTTGGCTGTTTTAGATAATATTTACAGCTGTCGAGATTCAAAAACCCTATTTTTAACGGCGTCTTAGACGGTAATTATGGTTGCGATGGGATGTTTTTCTCGGCTCCCAATTGATTCGATGTGCGTCATCACTTTTTCTTTAAATACAAGTGCATCAAACCCTTATTCTTCACCATCTCCGGAAACCTTTCGAGCTTCTTTATTTCTCAGTTCAGTTTCCTCTTCCTTCTCTCTCTATTTTTCCTTCCGGTTTTTCGGCCATGGTCAAGAAAACACTCGATCAAGCTCATCCACTAGCATGCCCGACATCGAGAATTTCATCGATCAAGGCATTCTAGCAAATTCCGGAGAAGAAGCCTGTACCTTCATCGACGTGGACATCCGAACACACCAGAATTCCAGCTTGTTTCCCCGTTCTGCCGTCATTCGTAAGTACGATGCTCGGCTTAAAGCTGATTTCGTGTCGGAGACGTGGGTCTGTTTCTTGTTCTACCCTTTATCCCTTGGAATTTCGTACCCTTTCCCGGACCTTGTTAATGATTTCTTCAAAACCACCGGTCTCTCCTATTCCCAAACCGTGCTGATGGTTTGGAGGATCCTGTTTTCGCTTGACAGCCTAAACCATTCCAGGAGCTTGGACATGGGGATTCTAGAGCTCTGTTCCGCTTACAACCTTAGAACCAATGGGAATAGTCGATTCGTCCTCCAAGCTCATTCATCCAAAACCTAACTGATTCCTCGATATTCCCACAATGACCATGATTGGAAGAATGAGTTTTTCTTTGTCAAGCGTGAGTCTATTAGCCGGGGTGCTGATTTTCCGTTGAAATGGGTTAAAAATGGTAGGACAATCATTTTTTACTCTAGGTTAGGATTCTGAATCTTGCTGATATTGATTGTTTTTCTTGTGTTCGCAGCTCCCAAATTCGAGAAGCTTGTCGCCGTTGATGAATCATCTGTTGAGAAGCTTACGAGATTCCTGGAGATTCCGGCCACCGATAGGGCAGTCGCCATCGAGCAAAGTGACTCAGCCGACCACACTCCCGTGATGTCTCGTAAGTTCTTCTGGATTCCCAATTTTTGTTACTTCTAGGAATCCCAAATGTTGACAATCTGTTTCTATTGCAGCCCCCAAGTCCAGCTCCTCATCCTCCTTGAAGGATCTTCATAACCTCCTCAAGGTTTAAAAAGAGAAAATAGAGCAGTCTGCCACCTCTAAGCCACCTTTTAGCCGGCCTAAGGCCTCAACTTCCAAGAAGTGAAAGACCACTAAAGCCACTGTGTACCTGGAAACCTTTGAAGGCCTTGCTCCTTCCGAAGTGAGCAACAAGGTTCTCTCGATGTAAACCATGGTCAACCTGGTAAGAAGCTCAACAAATACATATATTAGTTTTATACCTGTTGTTGAGGGTATATTTTTAGGATGCTCGCAGGAAGCTCACATAGTTCAGGAATCCTATTACCGTCTGGGAATCCCACTCATTCAGGTATCCTGATTTGTTTTATTCGACTAACCCTTATAATTGCCACGTGTTTATTTGACCAGGTACCGTTGAAGTCATCAACTACCTCCGAGATTCAAGTTCCAGCTGAATGAGATCGTGGACCAAGTGGACGAAGATGGCTCTAACGGTTATATCAGTTGGACGATAGGATCCCGGGAATCCCGGATAGTTTGTTATTATTGTAATCCTTATATAATCGAGGATTCGATCGACTTAGACACACACAACTCGTTCACACTTTAGCTTTGATAGCAAACAATCTCTGTAACACTTAGCTCGATCGATCAAACCTCCAAAACACTTCTAATTCTTTATTTGGTAACAATAAAATTGCTAGGCAGCAGGCTCTTCAGGCCGACTACTGAGGTTTTTTTGCTAGGATTCCTAGAGGCAACTCGAAGGATCCTGGATTTTTCCCTCGTTACATCCTTGTGTTCAACTTTACATTTCGAGCATATTGACAAGCACACTACCTCACATTCTAAGTTTGGAATACGAGATTCCTTTGTGAATTTTTGACCAAAACAGTTTGGCGCCCACCGTGGGGCAAGTGGTGCTTCATTTTGTCAAAATTCCATACTTCGTTCACTTCATTTGATCTTCGATCCAAAGAATGTCGAACCAACAAAAATCTGTTTCAGCCTCCGTATCATCCTCTATTCCTCCTCTTCCTTCCGCTCCAGGAAGCCAGAAGAAGGCCAATGATCACCAGAAGAAAGTGGATGAGCAGCCGAAGAGAAAAACTGACTATCCTGTCTTCACAGGATCCCAGGTTCAATCTGTTGATCATGTTATTACTAACAATGATCTGTTTTCCTTGATTAAACAGGTGAAAAATCAGATGGATCAGCAAGAAAAGACCAATCAAACGGTGATGAAGGAAATTGAGGAAGTTAAGAAGTCTAAGAACCTACGGAGGAGCGACGCCCTCTATTTCCCAGGATTCATTGACTTCAATGCCTTAGGATCCTCAGATCCGACTCGCTACAATTACAAATCAGCACCAGGCTTCACTACGGCCCCTACAATGACTTCCCAGGCCACTGGATATCCAGGGAGTAATGTTGGATTCTCAGGAGCCGTCCCGCTAGAATCCTCGCAACCGCGCTCCAGGGATCCTTGGATTCCACTATCATTGGGATCCTTAGCCACACCATCTCCAGGATATCAACATTCTAACACTTCTGTTTCTGCAGGAATCTTCAAGACCGGCTCCTCAGATGTGCATGATGGTGACTTCATCCCCATGCAAGCAGCGGCCACTACGAAGCCGAGCATCCCAACGATGATATCAAATGTTCTAGGGATCCTGAAACCTATTCCTGAGGTTCCTTTGGAAAGCTACAAGATCTCCAGATTTACTTGGCCAATTTCTCAAGTGGAGATCCCGAAACGTTTTCAAACTCCAAGCATGAAGCTTTACGATGGAACTACGGATCCTGAAGAACACGTGGCACATTAAGGGAGCGTATGGAGATCAACCCCATTCCGATAGAAATTAAAGAAGACTGTCTGTGCAAAGGCTTTGGTTCAACCTTAACAGGACCAGCCATGAAATGGCTACTGAGCATCCCTCCTAACACTATTACATCATTTACTCATTTAGTTAACCTGTTTAACAATCAGTTTTCTTGCAGCAGAACCTTTGAAAAGCTCACAGGTGACCTGTACCAAATAGTTCAGAAACCAGATGAGCCGCTCAGAGAATATATTGCTAGATTCGGATGAGAATCCCTCGAGATCCCTAATCTGGATATGGCGGCAGCCGTCGAAGCCTTTAAAATAGGGCTCTCTAAAGATTCACGTTTTTACGATGATCTTGTCATGACTCCTTGCATGAATATCGATGAAGTACGCAGCAGAGCCTTGAGGTTTATCCGTTTGGAAAATGACAAGAAGATCCATCAAAGATTGGATATTCCTAAGTATGTTCCTAACAGTAAAAGGGCGGAATCCCCCGGGAAGCCGTATAGATCTCGTCCATACTCCAAACCAGATAATCACAAAGTCAATGCTGTGGAGCAGGATGATGATGATGAGGAGTACCCTCAGGTATCTGAGTATTTTTTTTCTGTTGACATTGGTGGTCTAATGTGTGCAATGCAAGATCTTGGTAAAAAAGGCAAGATGGCCTAGAAAAAAAATGATAAGCAGGGATCCTGGAAAGACAAAACCAAGTGGTGCGCCTTCCACGAAGACTTTGGGCACCTGACAGATGAATGCATAGCACTTCAGAAGGAAATTAGTTATCTACTCAGTAAGGGGCATCTTAAAGAGTTGATAGGCAGAAAGAAGGTCAAGACTCAGGAAGCCGACAAGGTGCCTAAGAGAGCAGCTTCTCCACCTCAGGATTCTCAAATAATCAACTTCATCTCAGGAGGCCCAGACATATGCGGCACTTCGTATTCCTCAGCCAAGAAGCATGCTAAGGAATCTAAATCTGAACATGGTGACAGACCTATCCGGACGCCCACCCTAACCCAAGACAAGCTCATATCCTTTGATGAGAGCGACCGTTCTCATGTTTAGGATCCTCATCATGATAGTCTTGTAGTTACTTTATATATTGCTAACCATTTTGTCCACAGGATTCTGATTGATAATAGAAGCTCAGTAAACATAATCCGTCTTGATGTGCTCAAGAAGATGGGGATCCTAGAAACTGAGATAGTTGCAAGATCCTCAGTCCTAGTTGGCTTCAACGGTGAAACTAAAAGCACCGTTGGGGAATCTGGTTGCCAGTATACATAGATGGGGTAAACTCTATGCAAAAATTTTGTTTTACAGATTCTCTTTCTTGCTGCAATATAATTCTTGGCAGGCCATGGATACATGAGATGAAAGCGGTCCCTTCAACCTATCATCAATGCATCAAGCTTCCTACACCTTGGGGAGTTGTGAGGATTGAAAGCGACCAGCAGGAAGCCAAGAACTGTTATTCAACGTCGATGAAGAATACCACAAAGGTGGCGAAGGGATAGCAATTACAAAAAAAGGCACTTGAAGTACAGGAGGACAGGGAGCTTGATGTTAAAGAAGTCCTTCTAGACCCTGAGAATCCTGAAATCAAGGTGCTCGTAGGAAAAGGCATCCCAGTGAATGTTGAACAAAAACTAGTTCAGCTTCTGAAGGCCAAAACCTGGAAGCACGAGGACATGACAAGTATCCCTAAACATGTTATTACTCACAAACTTGGTTTAGATCCTTCTTTCAGGCATATACAACAAAAAAGAAGGAAGTTCGCTCCAGTGAAGAATATAATCATCCACGAGGAAGTTGACAAGCTTCTCAAAACCAAGATGATTAGAGAAGTCAAATATCCTAAATGGCTAGCAAATGTGGTGGTGGTCCAGAAGAAGAATGGAAAAAGGAGAGTCTGTGTTGATTACACGGACTTAAATAAGGCATGTCCTAAGGATCCTTTCCCACTTCCCCATATTGATGCAATGGTGGATGCCACGGCCGGCCACGAGATGCTCACTTTCATGGACGCCTCAGCGGGATTCCAGAAAATTTAGATGGAACCATGTGACCAGGAGCATACGCCATTTATGACTCCGACAGGTATCTCTTGCTATACTGCTATGCCTTTTGGTTTAAGAAATGCAAGTGCCACCTACCAAAAGCTCGTCAATATGATGTTTAAAGAGCAACTAGGGGACACGATGGAAGTCTACATAGATGATATGGTGGTGAAATCCAAGAAAGCAGAAGATCACATCAAGGATCTCCAAACTGCCTTCGACATCCTTGACCAGTATAACATGAAGTTCAACCCCTCCAAATGCCACTTTGGGGTGCGAGCTGGAAAATTCTTAGGCTACATGGTTACCGAAAGAGGGATCGAGGCAAGTCCAGAGCAGATTAAAGCAATCCTAAATTTGAAGTCCCCATCAAATGTAAAAGAGGTACAAAGGTTGACAGGAAGAATCGCAGCACTCAACAGGTTCATTTCAAGATCCTTAGAAAAAAGTAAGGATTTCTACGATATCCTAAGGAAAAATAAGAAATTTGAATGGACTGAGAAGCACGAAGAAGCCCTGAGAAGCCTGAAAGACTACCTGTTATCAGCCCCGTTGTTGATGAAACCAGAAGATGGGAGCCGCTATATTTATATCTATATGTTTCCGGAAGCTCAGTCAGTGCAGTCCTGGTAAAAAACCATCAAGGTCAGCAGCATCCGGTATATTACGTAAGTAAAACTCTGCTAGACGTAGAGTCCAGGTATTCTCACATCGAAAAATTAATTCTAGCTCTTATAATGGCTTCCACTAAACTTAGACATTATTTTGAAACTCATGTTATAATTGTGAAATCTAACTATGCTATTAAGGCAGTTCTCAGGAAGCCAGAAATGTCAGGTAGGATGGCTAAGTGGGTAGTCAAGTTGAGTGCCTACGACATCAAATATCCTACTAAAATCATCACAGGGGGACATAATACCATTATCCATATCTTATGAATTCCAGGCTACCAACAATGAAGTTGAATATGAAGCTTTAATTGCTGGGTTGCTATTATCTAAAGATATGGGCATCCGGTGCATTCAAGCATTCGTTGATTCTCTTCTATTAACTAACCACTTTAATGGCTCTTAATGCAGTGAGAGGGGAGAATCTAATCAAGTATCTTGATATTGTTAAAAAATTGTCTTTGTTTTTTGAAAGTTTTAACATCTCACAGGTGCCAAGAGAAGACAATTCAGAAGTCGACGCTTTAGCAAACATGGCTTCATCTCTCAGGATCCCTGAGGATATCAGGATTCCTATCACGCATATTCTGACGCCGCCAATAGCTCAACAGGAAGCTCACGCTATCAATGATAATGAAGAAGCAGATGTTGGGAGTCCCGAGGATACCCAGGAATCCTGGACCCGTCCAATTATTAAATATCTTAAAAACTGGGAGATTCCTAAGGATGAAAATCCTAGGGCTTTCCACGCCAAGGTAATACCTTACTTTATATTAGATAACGTATTATATAGAAAATCTCTTGCAGGTGTCTACTTAAGGTGCTTAGAGAAAGCAGAAGCTCTTGAAGTGCTTGAAGATGTTCACGGCGGAGATTGTGGGAATCACACTGGGGGCAGAGCACTCTTCTCCAAGATTCTCAGATTTGGCTACTATTGGCCTAAAATGAAGAAGGACGCCATGAGCTTCTCACAAAAATGCGATGCCTGTAAAGGCACGAAAATATTCTGCATCAACCAGCCGAGCATCTACACCCTATAGTATCCCCATGGCCGTTCATGAAGTGGGGCATGGATATTGTAGGCAAGCTACCCAAGGCTCCTGGAGAAAAGGTATTTATGCTTGCAATGACAGACTATTTCTCCAAATGTATTGAAGCAGAAGCCTATGTGCAAGTGAGAGAGAAATAAGTGATATCCTTCATCAAGAGAAACATTATTACCATATTTGGGATTCCGGCAGAAATCATATGTGACAACAGCTCCCAGTTTATCAGCAAAAGAACAACAAATTTTTGTGCTAGTTGGGGCATAAAAATGATCACTTCAACACCTGTCCATCCCCAACCTAATGGGCATGCGGAATCCAACAATAAGATCATCATCAATAACCTTAAGAAGAAGTTGGGCTCCAAGAAAGGTAAATGGGCTGAGGAGCTGCCTTTTGTTCTTTGGACAGATAGGACAACACCCAAGAATGCTACCGGTCAAACTCCATTCTCATTAGTGTTTGGAGCTGAGGCCGTGATCCCCATGGAAATGGTGTTACCTACAGCCAGGATCAGCTGTCAGGATCCCGAAACCAACAGCCAGACCTTGCTTCAGGATCTTGAAACAGTCGAGGAGCTCAGGGATATGGCGAGAATCAGGATGGCATCCTATCAACAGAGGGTGGCGAAATCTTATAACATGAATACCAGGTTGAGAAGATTTCAAGTAGGGGACTTAGTGTTGAGAAAAGCGTTTTAGAACACTACCAATCCAGCTGATGGGAAGTTGGCACCCAAGTGGGAAGGCCCGTATTTGATAGACTTTGAAGAAGGAAAAGGGGCATATCGCTTGGTAAACATGGAAGGAGAACCCCTACCAAGAGCCTGGAATGCCATACATCTCAAAGCTTATTTCATGTAGGAATCCCACTGGAATCCTATTGGAATCCCATGGATCCTCACTACTCAAATATTACAAGGTACGTATACTAGTCCAATTTTGATACTAATCCTATTATTTTTATCACATGATACTGACTTAAGCATCGGAGTGGTGTTAGCTAAGCTAACACCCACCCCTCACCAAGTGTTGAGTGTTTTACAGATTTTCAGAATCCTAAATATTTTGGGTATATCCCCAGTTAGAGGTTGGCCACCTCTCCTACGATTAAGGTATACTAAATACCTTCTAAGGTTTGAGAGGCTGACTCCTCTCCTAAGTTTGGGTAATTGCCAGTAGCGCACGACCCTCGCAAGGAGCGCACGTTGTCCACCAGTATGCTCAAGATGGCCGGACCAGTCCATCCCAGGGGTGGCTGACAATCTTGTCATTGTAGGCTGCTGGGCGGATTCTCAAGGTTTATAACACCGATGTGTTATCTAAGGTTTTGACATATTCGTGTCACTTACGAATGGGATTGACCCCAGTTTTGGCTTAGTCCCAAGTTTATCGGCTTGACCCCAGTTTTGGCTTAGTCCCAAAAACCCCGGGTTTATCCCCAACTTATTTCTAAATTTTCCATCTTGTTCCCAGAAGGATTTGCTTCGGCCGAAGGCCAAGAAGCTTATTAGTTTTGTTTCAGGTTCCCGAGTAAGTTGAGACAATTCAAAAAAAAGTGTTCTTAGGATTCCTACCCGAATCCCGAATAAGATAAAAGAAGAAATGGCAGTTTGAGTTGAGGAGTCGACTAAGGTAAAATTCGAAGGTCAGGTAACTTAAGTTTTTATTATTTTGGAACATAACTTATTATATTGTTCATATCTCAAATTATTTCCCAATATACAAGTCTTTTTTAAGATTCTTAATAAATTTTATAATTGATCCTATCTACAAGATTTCAATGCAAAACACAGCTTGAGAAGCCAAAAGATAATTATATTAACATACGCAAAGGGTTCTGAGCTTCCTAAGTTTCATCATGAAAACCTCAGAATCCCTCTGCTTGAGAAGCTCAGAGGTCAAAAGTTTGTTTTTAGGAATCCTGGTTTCGTCTTGTAAACACAAGATCCCTCCACCAGGATCCCTATCATTGTTTGTTGTTTGTTACTTGTTTCTTACAGGAACCACAAAGACAATGTTTCAACAAAAAAACCATCAAACTAAAAAAGTGGGCTCAGGCCGTTGCATTATCTTCATCGCCCACTGCCTTCCCTTCTTCCACCAGTTTCTCCACGTCCTCCAGCTTTTTGCCCTCTCCCAACTCCAGCACATAAGCCCTTGTCATCGCCACCGGAGAATCCGGTACCGTCTTCGAGGAGCCACCATCGTTCCCATATTTCCCTGCTCCGGCCACATCACCGTCTCCTCCTCCCAACGATTCCAAGACCAGCCTCTTCAGCCTCAGCTGCCATCTGGATCTTGCACTCCAGGACGCTCCGGGCAGCCGAGAGTTGGCCTATTTCAGCATCAGAGGCCATCTTGGCTTCCAGGGCCAGACGCTGTTCGGTGAGCTTATGCTCATAAAACAGGGTCTTGCCCTTGGCAGTGTCGGCTTGGGCCTGAATCTTCTCGTTTTCCTCGGCAAGCTTCTTCTCCATATCCATGGCTTGGGTGCTCAGCTTCTCAATACCTTACATAAACAGGAATCCTGGTCAGCAGCTACAACAGGTATGAAACTAACATAAACATTGTCTGAGCTTCTTATCAGGTTTATCATGGTCTGCATCGAGAGGATCTTGTTGCTGACCTCGGAGGGAGCAAGATCTTCGAAGGTTTCCAGGTACACAGGAGCCACGGGAGTCTCAAGAGCCTTTCGCTTCTTGGAAGCCAGGGCCTTTGGCCGGCTGACAGGCGGCTTGGAGGTGGTGGGCTGTTCTAGCTGCTCCTTTTTTACCATGAGCAGATTGTCAAGATCCTTCAGGGAGAACGAAGAGCTGGACTTGGGGGCTACGAAGAAAGACAAACTATTAACATTAAGGATGCTTGAATAAATACACAGCTCAGGATCCTATAAGAACTTACCAGACATGGCAGGAGTGTGATCGGCGGAGTAGCTGTGTTCGCTGGGAGTTGCTTCAAGGACCAGGGCTCTTTCGCTGGCAGGAATTTGGTAGAGTGCTTCGAGCTTCTTGAAATCCGGCTGCTTCTTGACGAGATTCTCAAACTTGGGTGCTACAAAAAGAAAACAACAAAAAAGTCAAATGTATATTCAAAATCCAGTAACAACAAAAGAAATCGACATCCTACCCTTCTCAACCCACTTCAACGGCAACTCCGTACCCCCAGGAATCGAATCTCGCTTAACGAAGAAGAAACGCTTCTTCCAGTCATGGTTATTGTGGGAAGCTCGATGAATCAACTGAGAGGTGGAGGTGCGAGCCTTCAAAACGAACCGGCTGAAACCATGGGTTATGAGCTGGTATGCTTCACAAATCTCAGGAATCCCAATGTCGATATCCCTGGTTTGGTTCAACTAGTCAAGGGAATACAAAATTCTCCAAACCATAGGCATGGTTTGGGAGTAGGAGAGTCGGTTAGTCTTGAAGAATTAGGTGATGAGTTCCGGAAAGGGGAATGTCATTCCAAGCAAGAATGGGTAATACATAAACAAACCCAGGTGGTGTAGATGAAGTCAGACTTGGTATGGGGATCGAAAGGTCGGAAAATGGTTCCCGGCGGAAAGATGCCGGAAATCTTCAAGTCGTGAATATCACCGTCGTCGAAAGTGCAGGTTTTATCCTCTCCAGGTATAACATATCCCCGATCGTGGAAGTCCATAACTACTAGAGAGCTTAGCGAAGAAGAAGATCAGGTATTTTTCTTGGCTGTTGATGCATGAACCTTGTGTGGCCGTTACTGTTCGAATTGTCAAACAGACTGATTTGTCGGAAACATGAACTGAGGTCCGAACCTCAGCCGAACTCTAGATTCGGAGTTGTCCGAAGGTGGTCCGAAATCCAAGTTCGGAGGAAGTTCGGAGCAGGTTCGGAGGTTACCCAGTTCGGACAGAATGAAGAAGTATAAATAGTTTCTCGTCTTTGTATTTCTTTGTAAGTTTCTGTCTTGTGTCTGTGTGTTGAGAGGGGAGGTTCTGTCCAACCTCCCCCGGAGCGTAAACGTTTGTATACTCCTTCGGTCATGTAATCATTCGACACGAATCAATGACAAAACTTCCGTCTCATCCATAGAATCGATCCGTATACGCACTTTCAGTTGGTATCAGAGCTGTTGGCTCTTTCTATGGTCGAAATCTATCGTTTTCTTCATTTCGAGACGTTAAACCTTTGGTTAGGGGTGATTGAAAGTGTTTCTGATTGATTTTTAATCAATCGAGTCTTTCCGAGTCATGTTTTTACCTAACAGAAGCCTCTAGATGTTAAAATTCGAACAAATTCTGAGTCTGGTTCGATTTCAAAAATTTCCAGTTCGAGTTCGGACAACGTTCGGCCGAAGAACAGATCTGAAAAATAACCGCTCCGAACTCCAGGTTCGGACGTCCGAAGGTCAGGTTCGGAGGAGGTTCCGAAGATCAGGTTCGGACTAAGTCCGAAGGTCAGTTTCGGAGAGGGTTCGGAGGATCGGGTTCGGAGGTAGATCGGACAAGGTTCGGACGAGCTCGGACAAGGTTCGGACGAGCTCGGACAAGGTTCGGACGAGCTCCGTGCTGTCCGATCTACCTCCGAACCCGATCCTTGTCCGAGCTCGTCCGAACCTTGTCCGATCTACCTCCGAACCCTCTCCGAAACTAACCTTCGGACCTAGTCCGAACCCGATCTTCGGAACCTCCTCCGAACCTGACTTTCGGACGTCCGAACCTGGAGTTCGGAGCGGTTATTTTTCTGATCTATTCTTCGGTCGAACGTTGTTCGAACTCGAACTGGAAATTTTTGAAATCGAACCAGACTCAGAATTTGATCGAATTTTAACATCTAGAGGCTTCTGTTAGGTAAAAACATGACTCAGAAAGACTCGATTGATTAAAAATCAATCAGAAACACTTTCAATCACCCCTAACCGAAGGTTTAACGTCTCGAAATGAAGAAAAACGATAGATTTCGACCATAGAAAGAGCCAACAGCTCTGATACCAACTGAAAGTGCGTATACGGATCGATTCTATGGATGAGACGGAAGTTTTGTCATTGATTCGTGTCGAATGATTACATGACTGAAGGAGTATACAAACGTTTAAGCTCCGGGGGAGGTTGGACAGAACCTCCCCTCTCAACACACAAACACAAAACATAAACTTACAAAGAAATACAAAGACAAAACTATTTATGCTTCTTCATTCTGTCAGAACTGGGTAACCTCCGAACCTTCTCCGAACTTCCTCCGAACTTGGAGTTCGGACCACCTTCCGACAACTCCGAATCTGGAGTTTGGCTGAGGTTCGGACCTTAGTTCATGTTTCCGACAAATCAGTCTATTTAACAATTCGAACAATAACGACCACACAAGGTTCATGCATCAACAATAATTATCACCTAAAATCATAGGGTATATTTGTCACATAAAATGACGCAACATTCACATGAAATCGTAACGTATGATTTATAGAAAATCATAGAACAAGAATATAAAACGTCAAACTTAAGTGCATGCTCGTTTAGTGATTACTACACAAAACCCTAATTGCTAAAGTCAACGCAGATAAGCACATAAATGTTCACACAACATTTAATACGTTTTACGTTCAGTTAATGTCAGAAAATGACCTGAAAAGTCGGATTGTCACGCAAACCTAAATGGTAAGGAATTCGAAGTAGATTTGATACCCTTTAAACTATGAGGATTCGATGTAGTCATAGGAATGGATTGGTTAATGAAAAATGAGGCTGAATTAGTATGCGAAAAGAAGATAAAAGGATCCCCATAGATGATAAGAATTGGATTACCCTTCAAGGAGATAAAGATGGATCAAGAATAAAATATGTTTCATATGAGAAAGCCCTTAAGCATGTTAGAAATGGTAACTTAGCTTACTTAGTATATGCCACTAAGGATGCTCATGAGTTCAAACTCGAGGATGTAGAGGTAGTTAGAGAATTTCCCGATGTTTTACCTAAGGAACTACTAGGTATGCCCCATCCAAGACAACTAGAATTCCAAATAGAGTTGGTCCCAGATGCAGCACCGATAGCTAAGCAACCCTATAGGATAACACCGACGGAGATAAAGGAGTTATCCAAGCAAGTTCAAGAGTTAGAGGATAAAGGATGTATTAGGCCTAGTCATTCACCTTGGGGAGCACCCATACTATTTGTGAAAAAGAAAGATGGAGCTTTAAGAATGTGCATAGGTTATAGGGATTTAAATAAGATAACCATTAAAAACAAGTATCCACTCCCTAGGATTAATGATTTATTTGACCAATTACAGGGTGCCAATTATTTTTTAAGATAGATTTAAGTTTTGGATACCATCAACTTAGGATAAAGGAAGATGATATCCCAAAAACGGCATTTAGGACAAGGTATGGACACTATGAGTTTAGAGTAATGCCATTTGGATTGATGAATGCACCCGCAATGTTCATGGATTTAATGAATCATGTGTGTAAACCTTACTTAGATAAGTTCATAATTGTGTTTATAGACGATATATTGGTGTATTCTAAGGCAAAATAGGAACATATAAACCACTTAAGGCAGATATTAGAACTCTCGAGAAGCGAAAAGTTATACGGAAAACTCACGAAATGGGAATTTTGGATGAGAGAAATCCAATTTCTAGGACATATAGTTAATGAAGAAGGAATTAGAGTAGATCAGACAAAGGTCGAAGCAGTGGAAAAATGGAAACCACCTAGAGATCCGACAGAAATTGGGCAGTTTTTAAGACTCGCCGGATATTATAGGATATTTATTAAGAATTTTTCCTCTTTAGCAATGCCCCTCACTAACTTAACTAAGAAGGATAGGAGATTTGAATGGAAGGACAAGCAACAAAATTTGTTTGATGAGCTTAAGAGACGACTATGTAGTGCACCAATATTAGCCTTACCAAATGGAAAGGAAGGATTTGAGGTATATTGTGACGCATCATTAAGTGGCATGGGAGGAGTGCTCATGCAACATGGAAAAGTAATAGCATATGCATCTAGACAACTTAAACCACATGAGGAAAGCCATACGACACATGATTTAGAATTAGAAGCCGTAGTATTTGCATTACAAATTTGGAGACATTACCTATATGGAACTAGGTTTACCGTATATATGGATCATAAGAGTTTAAAGCATATATTTGACAAAAAACTACTAAATATGAGGCAACGTAGATAGATAGAGTTATTAAGTGATTATGACTTAGAGATTAAGTGTCATTCAGGAAAGGCAAACGTGGTAGCAGATGCTTTAAGTTGCAAGGAAATACGTAAGAAAGATACTTTAGTCTTTATGAGGATAGAAGTTACACCCGATACTTTGAGTAAGATTAAGACAAGCCAAGAATTGGCTCTAACCCAAAATAATATAAGAGATGAAATTATGAAAGGATTAGAAGAACAATTAAGCCCAAGATATAACGGAGTGTTACGATCCAAAGGTCTTATATGGATACCTAAAGAAGGAGGTCTTAGGAAGATAGTATCAGACGAGGCTCATATAGCCAAATATTCGGTTCATCCTGGAAATGACAAGATGTATGCCACAATGAAGAAGCATTATTGGTGGACGGGAATGAAAACCAACATCGCCAAGTATGTGAAGGAATGTGGTAACTGTGCAATGGTCAAAGCAGAGCATCAAAGACCATCGGGTTTGCTCAGACAACCAGAAGTACCCACATGGAAATGGGAGCACATAATTGTTAGAGCATATTCCTATGCTACAGAGTGTCTTGTGTATTGTATCTAAATGTGCGTGTGTTAGTGAGTCTTAGTGTCAAGTTACCAAGGACAGCATACAAATTGGTATGTCTAATAGTATGTTGTAGCTTACCAATTGGTATGTTGGTTGGTATGCTGGTTGGTAAGTTGGTCACTATAAATAGGTTGACTTGTAAAAACACTTAGAACTTCTATCATTTATGTCATTACTAAGTGTGTGTTTCTATGTGTGTGTTCTAGAGAGAGAAACCAAAGCTCTGTAATTGTTTTCTTTGTGTGAATCAATAAAACAAAGCCTATTATATTCTCGTGCACTAGATTGATCGGTAGTAGTAAGATCATCCCATGTACTTACAAGTGGTAGCAAAGCAAATCCATGTTGCTCTGCTGGTTTAAATTGATGGTTTTTCTAATGAGAGAAAATGAGTTTCATAGGTTTTTCATCAATTTTCATCAAATTTGAGTGTTTCTGGTGTTAAATTTGATATCCGAATGCTCGTAGTGTGTTTTCGTTGCCGACTGTTGCAAATCATATTTTAAAACCTTCAAATTCATGAAAGTTCAAAAAATTTAGTTTGGTACGCCGGTTGAATGTGTTGGTTCGCTAGATGAATTTGTTTGTACGCTGATTGGTATGCTGCTTGGTACGCTAGGCAATCTTCAAACAACATACCAATGTTGTTGGTATGCTGATTGGAACGCTAGACAATCTTCAACCAACATACCAATGTTGTTGGTACGCTGATTGGTACGTTGCTTGGTACGCTAGGCAATCTTCAACCAACATACCAATTGGTCTGCTGGCAACATACCAACCAACATACCAATTGGTCCACTGGAAACACACCAACCAACATACCAATTGGTCCGCTGGCAACATACCAACCAACATACCAATTGGTCCGCTGGCAGAATACTGACGATTACTAAAACTGACGTAACTTTTGTTCCATTAAGAGTTACGAGACCTATAACTAGTCAAAACGACCATCTCAACAAGATATACATTGTTACTTCAAATTTGACTTTCAAATTTTCATTTCTAAGACCTTCAAATTATCATTTCAAGATTTAAGTGGTTATTCAAAGACTTTGAGATAAACGAAGATGGGTTTGAACAATGGTTCTTCCAGTTATTCATATTATTCTCTGGGAAAGTTTCAACTGATTAAAAGAGAAGTTCCAATGCTTCTTCATTTTGACGATTATTACAACCGGAAAGGTCAATTTGCAGAGTTCGTGGTTGGTATCTTAGGTGAATATGCCTGGAAATCAATTCAAGATGGATATGAGTTTCCTGTTTTAAATAATTCAGGTCAAAAAGTACCACCACCAAAGTTTTTATCAAGGATGACCGAATACGAGGTTAAATGTCATGATAGTGAAAAGATAGCTTATTATGCTTTGATGAGGGCAATGTCTAAAGAGATCTTTCATCAACTCAAACGGTATAAGACTTTAAAAGGGTTATGGGATGGCCTTGCTCATAAACGTGCTGATATTGAGAATATGACAAATGTCAATGTAGGTGATGTCGTATTGAATGAATCTGAAAATGAGGTTGATACTGAGGAATCTGGATCTTGTACAGATTATGAGATGTCTGATAAAGTTGATTGTTCAATTATGACAGAAGTTCATTTGCAAAAAGATAACACTGAGTTAGTAAAGAAAGTTTATAAGCTAAGTAAGGAAAAATATGGTTTGTTGAAAGAAGTGGAGAAATGGAAGAAAGAAGCTAAAGAAGCTGTAGGAGATTTTAATGATTTGTTTGAAAATTCAAAACAAAAAAGTTGATGTTCTTAACAAGACATGTGATGAACTTGCTGCGAAAGCTATGAGTTTTCATAATGAGAACATAACTTTGGTTGAAGCTAAAGCTGAATTGATTGAAGAAAACAAGTTATTGAAGGAAAATGTTGACACTTATAAACAAAGATGGAAAAAGGTTATCCAAGAGATACGTGATACTCATGGTGAACTAATAAGAGAAAAGTATGTGTCAGATATTGCTTCTAAGCACTTCATTGATTCTCAAAAGGAATTAGCAGTGGCACAAACAAAAATTTCTAAGTTGAATATTGAAATTCTAGATTTAAAGAGGTAGTTGCATAATTTTACCAATTCTCCATCTTTCACAAGTTAGTTATGTAATGATAAGAATTTTCAACAACTGTTTGGTGATGTTATTCTGAAGATTTTTCCACCTCATGTGGTTATTGACAAGTCTATCAATACTTTGAAAACTACGGAAGAAGCTCATGATTATTCAAAGTTTGCTGATAAGAGTTCAGGAAAGAAAACAAAGTCAAAGTCTAAGAAGAAAAATAAAGAGAATGTTGATTATAACAAAGGATCGAAGTTTGATTCCAAATCTACATTTCTTGATAAAGAAAAGATTTTGAAGTGAATCCAGGTCATGTGAAGATTCCAAAGTTCTCAGATATTGTGATTGATGATTCATTACTTGTTCAGAAAGCTGATGTGAATGCTATCAAAAGTGAATTTTCTCGACTCGCATCACAAGGTTATTCTGTGAAAGATTATCATAAGCAGAAAAATGGTGAATTGGGATATGAAGGCAAAGAGGTACCGATGAAAAATGGTGACAAAAAGGTTTTTAAAGCTGAGAAGAAGAAAAATCAGAAGGTGTTATTGGATACAAAACCTCCAGTTTGGAAGAAGAAAGTGTCTCATTCATATGCAGATGATAAGGTGTTTACTGAAGAATCTTCCTGCATATCCGATGCAACACCTAATGGCGGAAAAAGTTCAGGTTCATTTTGTTTTGCTAAATCAAACAGGTTTTATCGTGAAGAGAAATTCTTTGGTTATGAAGATGATTAAGGTTTTTATGATCTTCCAGTTGCAAAGTGTTTTCAAAAACCTTCAAAACCAAAGAAAACTAATCATGTAGTTCGAATTATTTTTTATGACGGATTGACTGATCAATTTCGTTATCGAATTTGTTACATTTGTCATAAAAAGGGACATTTTGCTGCTACTTGTCCTACAAATGTTAACAATTCATCATCTTATGCCAAAAAACATAAAATTTGTAAATTCGGAAGGCATAATTTTTAACAAACCAATGCCCGATAGTAAAATGTTTTGGAAAAAGAAAGTTGTTTCTGATTCTCGGGGTAGTAGTTCTGACTGTCATTCATCAGTCCACACTGGTTCATTAGAAAACTCACAACCAAAAATGGAATGGAGACCAAATATTGTCTCCACAGCCAACAGTGATTTCATTGAAGACATTGGACGACCTACCACAAATGTGGATGAGGGTCGGGGTTTTAAGAACTTATTGTTTTCCAGTGTTTGCAGGTATTTTAAGAAGACCTGTTAGTGATTGAAAGATTGCTAACAGTGGAATACTTGTGGTTGATTTAAGTTAAAATGCATCGTTTATATCTTTTAAAAAACTAATTTTCAAGAATATCATTTTTAAAAATGTGTCAAGTATTGATCCATCATTTTCATTTTTGTTTTTCATTTAATTTCGTTCATATTTTTAAGGGGAGAAAATTTGGTAAATTCTAAAAATAGAGTTTGTTGAATTTTAAAGGGGGAAATTGGGTAATGGAAAATAAAAAAAATGAAAATTTGAGAAATTGATCCGACAAAAGCGAGAAATGATAGTACATCAGCATATACGTTTATCTTCCATGGATATTAAGTCTAAAGGCTGTAGGTTCTTGTATAATATGTGAATGTGCATGACTAATCTGATATCTGCAAGTAAGATATAAACATAGAGCTTGCCTGATGATCTTTGGTTATTTGCTTCTTGATGAATGCTGTGTGATGATTCTGACAAAAATAGAATAAGAGATATCCTGATGAATGCATGTTTTCATTTTGAAAGATTTAAACTTGTTTAATTTTCTTTATGTAGAATCGAAAAAATTGTAGGATCGAAAAACGATTCTAACACGATAGCCAAGATCAATCGTAGGTGCGGAATCCCGACGATTGATTGATTCAAGAACAGAGAGATGAGAAAATAAAATAAAACACAGTAAGAACAATGAAATACTGATTACCAACCGATTACAAATCAGACTGTGCACACGATTCACCTAGAACTCGTCTGGTACAATTGATCCCTTGGAGAATTTCGGATTCTCCTACTCCCCTTCTCCGTCTCTCTGGAAAAAAACCAACCCTAAACTAGGAGGCTTATGTGTGTTTATATAGACACACACATAAGCCTACATGGGCTTATTTCAGCCCAAGCCCAAACCTAACTCAATTAAACTATTTTAAACCCACTAAGCCTAGCCCAACTTATTTAAAACAAGCCTCATATATCTAGCCTCTACAATCTCCCCCTAGGCTTGTGATATTAAATGTCTTCAACTTTTAGTCTTCAGCTTTTCTAACATCTTTTGGCTTGAACATGTGTTGATGAAGATCTTTCTTTCAACAATCTTTATTGGGCAGCACGAGAGACTTTTGGGAGATTTCTCTCAATCAGCAACAACTTGGACTTTAAATGACGAACAAGTAATGAGAGGAGGATTCTCATACACTTGATTCTTCTTGAAAGAAACTTTGGTCCTTGCTGAATCAACAGTAGCTGTCTTGACATGTCTTTGTCGTCAGAGGCTAAAATTTTAAAACCTCTATCTTGGCATTCTTGACTGTAGATCTTGAGCTGACTGCATGTAGCTTCCCCTCAACTTGTGAACAGTGTCTTCTTGATCTTTGGAAGCCTCACTTGAACCAACAAACTTCCCCTAAGCATTAGCTTCTTCAGTAGGGTAAGTCTTTTTCCGGCTGGTTCTTCAACACAAGTAGCAGCAGCAGCAATGCTTTTATCAACAGAGTCCTTGACTTTTCTTTTCTTTTGCATTTAACCTGCCATACGCAACATGAAACAAACAACTAACCAAACCAAACAATGATGACTGGCTACAAGGTCAGCAGGTGAATAACATTATATAACACAAACCCTGACATTGATTACGGGTTTCCTTTAAATACTTCCCCTGATACATATCTCCCCCTGAGATAATGCCTATTATCTTAACTTTTTATCTCACCTTCTCCCCCTAAAAAACGGGTCAATTTTGGGGTGGTGCATAATTTCTTGCACAAAACCCACAAAAACATATTAAAACCTTTCAAATTAACCTGGCCATGGTTGGAAAACAAACATTAAAAACTTAAGAAGACTCAAAAGAAAAAATAAAATTAAAACAAACATACCAAATTACTAACGAGAAGGTTTTATTTGGGATCAAACCGTCTTTGTCTGAACTGAGGAACCCTTTTCAGCTTCTGTTACTCGAACACGTCCAGGTGATTGCCAGTATTATGATCCTCTTTAAACCCATGTTCCTCTTTTTCAGGTTCTTTTTCACTAAATTATCTTTTAGGTACATTAATTATGAACATAAGACAGTCACACACAAATCCTTGAAATTGCTTGAGCGTGTGAATCTTCTACATAGTCGTAATGAAATCAATGTAAACGAGTAAAACACGAAGAGTAAATACAAATATGCTTTGTATTAACCACAGAGAACCACAGAGTACACTCAGAGAATATGACACGGAAAAGCTACTGAATTCTATACAAGACGATGTATTTATACTAGCTAAATTACGACCGACCGAAGCTGAGGTTCGGCCACATGTTCGGACCTGTCCGAACTCCAGGTTCGCTGAGAGTTCGGACCTCAACTACTTTGTATGTTTTGTCTTGTATTTGATACTTCACATGACGATCAGGACCATGTATCAACAAACTCCCCCTCGGCATGTGCAGTATCATCTCCTCCATTAACACTTGTATCATGTATCTTCAATCAAACTCTTCCTCTATCTTGATGATGAGTTCAATCTTGAATACTTGATATTGCATCGTGTGTAATCTCTTTATCCACAACCTTCAGAAGACTTGAAAATGTGATATTCTCTTGCCACATAGAAACCTGCCAACATAAATAATCCCGGCGCAAAACATCTCTTCTAGACTCCAAGATATTTTGTTTTTGAAAGTTGATTTTGTATTTTGTGTTGATCAATCGAAAACAAACAAGAAACAAAATCTTTTTAGCTTTTAGAAATTTTATATCAAAACACACTAAAAATCTTTTTGGTTTTTTCTGATAAGAAAAGTAAATGCATTACAGAATCAGACACTATTTTTGTCTTTTGTGAGAAAGATCAACTTCAATTTCGATTATTGAAGCACACAAACCATGCCGATTGCAGATATAATTTTTCCAACTTTAAACTCTGGCACAATCTTACTCATAACATCTGGATATGTTAAGATATTGATTAGTTTTGCATTGACCAGTGTACCCCACACTATCAGACATACTCAGATATGCTTTTGCTTATCACATTTTGTGATTTCATTTGTGATTTTAATCAGATAATGATTGTAACCATGATATAGTCAACTGTGTTCCATGCAAAAAGAAATAAGAACGTTAAATCGTCTACCTTAAGGTCGATCTTTCGATACGCAGATAAGGCCTCGGATTTAACAAAATAAGAAAATAAAACAAGTTGAAGTTGTATAACTCAACAACAATCAGGTCGGTACTCCCGTACACGCAGAGAAAGTCCGATGAGTTATACGAAACACCAAAGAAAATAAAGCAGAACGTCAAACGAACAACGATCAGGTCGATCTTTCGATACGCAGAGAAAGTCCGATCATTTGACAAAATAAAGAAAATCAAACAAGTTTAAATCTTGGCAAAATGAACACATGTATACACAATGACTTCTCATTTTATTTTTCACATATCTTTTTCTTGATATATCATGAGATATGCATCAAGATGTTGTCCACTAAGTCAAGTATCAGATTTAGTGTATATCACATTTGTATACTTTCTGATTTGCCGAGCCTACCTTACACATCGATCAAATGGTCTTATGGCTTTTTCACTTACTTTATCCATGAGCCAGACGATGTCAGCCAATGTACCATCATTTCCCAACCATGTCGGATACAATTTCTCATTTTTCAATGTTTTTGGTTTTTTGTATTTTTCAATGTTTTCGTCTTTTTCAAATTTCTCCCCCTAAAAATAACAACTCTATTAATAGATTTTCATTTTTACGATTTAAAAAACAACACACTATTTTTGAATTTTGCAAAAACAAACTCCCCCTCAGAATGAGACGGAGTGAAAAACCAAGAAATATTGATCAACCAACACAAATACTCTCAGATTAGCATTTTGAAAACAAAATTTGATTTTGAAATTCCGGTTAAATAAGCACAGATATTCCACAATCAGCAATTTTTCAATCACCGAAAGGTCTTCCGGAAATACCTGCTTGACACCAAATAAAACATTAGTCGCTGTGGGATCGACCCGATTCAACAGCGTCGGGTCGCCCAGTGACTTCCATAAAGTCCTTGTTGGCCTTGGAAACAACTTTCGGTTTCCACATTTGTAAAATGTTTAATTTTTTATCAGAACCTGAAAATGTTTCCACCGGCGTCTTTGACGAAGACGACTTACTAGTTGTTTTAGAGTGCAGTAACCATGGTTCATCAAAATTTTTTACCATTTTGATCCACATATTTTGCATTTTGGTGAACATATGCAGTCGTCGGGCAATTTGCAGCCATATGTCCAGGTCGACGACATGCATAGCAAATTCGTTCACGAAACTTTGGTGAAAATTTGACAAAATTCTTTATTTTCCAACTATGATTCATAGCAGGAGAATCATAGTAACCAAAAGAATGATCAGAATTAAATGAATCAAAGAAATTATTAGAAGAATCATACTTGGGAGATGCTCTTGGGGGTAGATAACAAGAATCACTTGATGAACCTCCAGAATGATAATGAGCATTTCTTGATGTAGAAACATTTGGCTTCTTCTGATAAGCTTGCTTGTGCTGGGTTTCAATAGATTGTTTCTTTGATTGTTGATGAAGTCGAGGAACATGTTGAACAACAACTTTCCTCGGTTTCTTTGTTGTCTGTTTCACTAAAACATCCTTGACTTCATAACCCAAACCTTTATGCTTGTGTCTGAAACCCTTTGTAGATCCAGACGGACAACCAGAAGCATCTCTCCCTTTAGTTTCTCTAGTAAATTTAGCTTTAATATCCTTCAGCTTGTTCTTCTGAATCAAAACTTTCTCTTCTTCAGGGGCAGATGAAGAACTTGAAACAACCTTATCAAACACATTTTCATTTTCCAATAAAACAGAGTTTAAAACAAATTTGGAGCTTCACCCAAAGACTTTGCTTTTTTTTAGACTTAGACTTGTGCTTCTTGGGTGGAGTGGCAAACTTGGAATAATCATGCAATTCATTGTTTGGATCAATCTGAGCAGAAGTAACTTCAATTAAATCCACTGGTTGAGGTACCAAGTGAACATCACCTGCCTTAGAATTCTCCGAACTCTTATCCTGCTTGTATAAGAAATTTAGCAATGTCGGTGACAAATTACAATTCTTCACTTGCCTCTTCAACTCCAAAATTTCCAATTTCAAATCATTAATTTTCTGTTGAGCATGAAACACCTCTTTTTGTGATTTGATAAACTTGATATTGAGCTCATCATATTCATATGTTTGCACTTTACGGATGTGACATTCTGCAAACAACTCTTCAAGAACACTTTCTCTCTTTTTCTTGTAAATCTCAACATCCTTTGTCAAAACTTCATTTTTATCTCTATAAAGAACATTTTCATCTTGAAGCATAGAGATCTAATTTTGAAGCTTCTCAACAATAGCAGCAGTTTCAACAATAAGATCATTAGCCTTTTCATACTTTTGTAGAACCGGATAGCTCTTCTTGAATAATGCTTCAAAATCGGCAGCAACATCTTTAGCTTCTGCATTAGCTTTTTCACATTCTTTAGCCAAAACTTTCTTTTCTTTCATCAAAGTTTGATTAATCTTAACAAATTCTGCACACTTTGAACATACGAACAAATTTCCATTCTAAATTTCTTCTATGTCACTTTCATCTCCTTTGTCATATATAACGCCAGAAGTTGTTTCAGAATCAGAATCAGAATCAGTGACACAACCCTCAATTTGTTCAGGCATGAAAACTATATCACAATCCTTTTTTTCAGACAAATCATTACTTTCAGATCCTAAACCACTAGATGTTGAATCGTATGATTTTGAATCAGAGGAATCTAAAACATCCTTCATAATCTTAATATTTGCAAATATCTCACCTTTATCTAGCAAATCAGTCCATTTATCCTTAGCAGTATAACCCACTGTAAGTTCAAGAAATAACTCTTTTGAGAGAGTGTTTTCAATAACGTCTCTGGCTTTATTTTCATTATTTGTATAATCCCTTTGTTCTGAAGATAGATGTCGAGAAAGTATTACATCTCCTCTTGTATCAGTAGGCCATTTGAATTGCTTCTCGATTATCTCCCAAAACTTTTTGAAATGTTTGTTGATGTGAATTTCAAAATCAACTTTCCATTTGTTGATACCTGATTTGTGCGTCGTGTGAAGTATCAAGCAAGATCAAGATCAAGTCAAACTAGGTCTGGCCGAACTAGGTCCGAACCTGAAGTTCGGACTGGCCGAACCTGAGGTTCGGCCGAAGCTCGGTCAGTTAGTATATATAGAGGTTTGGTCTTTGTAATTGGTAGAGTTCTGAGCGTGCGAGATCTGTTAAGTGTGTGTTTCTGAGTGTGTATTCTCTGAGTCTGTATTTGAGTGTTTACTGGTTGTAATTGTTCGTTTTGATCAATAAAACAATCGGTTAATTACGTTTCGATGTCCGATTAGCTAGATCGAGTAGACGATCCGATGCTCACGCATTTTCAAGTGGTATCCGAGCTTTCTGGTTCACTCTACTGATCTGTGGTTGCTATTCTCGGACTTTTGAGCGTTTTTGAAGTTTTTCTCGAGTTTCATTACGTATTTTCAATCATTTCTGACGTGCGTTTTGTGTCAAATTTGCTCCTAAATCGTTCCTCATCATTTTTCCGGTCTGACTGTTACAAATCTCGTCAAAATTCATCAAAAATCGAGCGTTTTTGAAAATTATGTAGAAGTTCGGACTGATCTCATTAGGTTCGGAGTAACTGCTCTGAGGTCCAGGTTCGGAGTAGTCTCGGTGAGAGTTCGGCGTAAATTCGGTCAAGGTTCGGAGTTTTCAGTGTTCGGTCATTAGTTCGGACAAGGTTCGGGGTTCAGTCAAGGTTCGGAGGTAGTTCGGTGCTAGATCGAGAGTCTCTTAAGAGTTCGGTCTGTTGATTTTGACTCGGAGCAAGTTCGGACGAAGTTCGGAGGTTGGTTTTAGGTTCGGACAGAGTTCGGAGCTTAGTAATAAGTTCAGAGAGAGTTCGGCCGACAGAATCTAATTTTTTCGAACGATGTTGGAATTTCACGCGTTTGCTGCAATGCAAAGTGCCAAGCAAACCATGCTGAATTTTGATAATGAAATTGGAACAAGTCAGAAAGTTCCCAAATTATTAAAGCTTGAAGATTATCAAAATTGGAAGAAACGGTTTTCTGCCTATATAAGCACAAACGATATTGATCTATGGATTCCGATTCGGAAATTATATGAACGACCAACTAAAGAAGGAGATTATAAGGAACTTCAAGATTTTGATGCTGCTGAAAGGAAAAGTTATGAGCTTGAAAAGAAAGTTTATGGTTATCTTACTATGGCTTTACCTACCGAGTTGTTACATCAATTCAGCACTTGTAAGAAATCAAAGCAATTGTGGGATGCTCTCTCAGCAAGATGTGAAGGGAATGCTGATTATAAAAAGAGTCGAAAGAAAGTGTTGAATAAAGAGTTTGATAATTTTCAACATTATGATAATGAAAACATCACTGCTCTTGTTTCAAGATTTTCACATTTAATGAGTGAATTTAAGGTAGTTGGTATTGAAAAATCTGATGCTGATTTGAAAGAGTGGATTATGGAAGCTTTACCCGAGAAGTGGGAGAATTATGTTTTGCTACTCACTCATGACAAGGATTATTCTACAATGACGTTTCACGAGCTTACTGGAAAACTTCATGCTCGAGAAATGGAAATGTTGAACTCCAAGAAATCAACTGCTACTTTGCAACATCCTGAGTTGTATCATGGTGAGAATACAGCAAGCATGAATGCTAAAGCTAAACCAAGTTTGAGTTCTGCACCAAGTACAGCCTTCTTGACTGGAATTTCTGATAATTCGAATAGCAAATCTTCACGAGGTTGTAGCTTTACAATTCCAAAATTTTCAAATCAGAACGCTTTTTCTGCAGAATCTACAACTGATTGTGCAAACATGATTTCTGCTTTAATTTCATCATCGGTTGGATTGATTATCAAAGATGTTGCTGATGCCAAGATTACAAGGGATGATCTTAACGAACTTGATGATGATCAATTGCTTGAATTAGATTTAGCTTGGCAATATGCTATGCTTGGTCAACGATCGAAACGATTTTTCAAAAAGCATAACATGGGTTCAGCTAATTTTAATGGTCACTTAGGTTTTGACAAGTCTAAGTTGAAATGTTATAAATGTTCGCAGCTTGGACATTTTGCCAATGATTGTCAACAGGCACATGCAGGCAAGCCTGGTTTTACTCAATCATCCAAGCCTAGTTTTACTCAACCATCTACAAGTAACACAAGCAAGACAACTGCTTTGACAGTTCAAGATGATGGTGTTTATGATTGGGGTCCACAATTGGGTATGATTCATCTGCTTTGATAGTTACTCATGATCAACAAGAGGATTTCTGTTCAGACACTAGTTCCGATACTAGTTCTGATACTAGTTCCAATCCAAGTTCTTATGAATCGGCTGAGAATATGGAAAGTCTGATGAAAGAAAATGCTTCGCTGTTGTTTCAAATTCACAAGATTTCTGAGGAATTCAAGGATGTAAAGGCAGAGTTAGAAGTGTCTAAAAATAATGAGAAGGTATTGGGTATGACGAATGAATGTTTGCTTCAAGAGATCAAATTGCTGAATGAAGTTTTAGAAATTTCTAAACAAGATAAAAGGGATGTGGAAGCTACAAAAGCTAAGATTTGTGAAGAAAGGGATGACTTGATAAAAGAAGTCAAGAAATGGAAGGATGAAGCGGAGGATACTGCTTCTGATTTCACAAATTTGTTTGATAAATCAAAAGTCAAGCTTGATCTGCTCACAAAGAATGTTGAAGAATTAACTGCTACGATTAAAGTGTATCAAGTTGACAAGGGAAGGTTATTGGATGAAAAGCGGGAGTTGGTCCGTGTAAATAAAGTTCAAACTGCAAATTTGGAAATTCAAAAGAGAAACGAGGATAAATTGAAAAAGGAGTTACATGAAGGACTTGATAATCTTCGTTTACAAAAATTTGAAACACATAAAGTGGCGAAGCGTTTGATTGCTAAAGAGAAGGAATTTGCTGAGGCTCAACAGAAAATTTCTGATCTGAAAATTCAAGTTCTTGATGCTAACCGATTACTCAACAATGTTTCAAATTCTCAAGTTTTCACAAGCTTCTTAGCGAACGATGAAAATTTTGAGAAAATGTTTGATAAGACTGCTTCACCCCCTGCTTATATCAAAGAAGTTGTCAAAGAAGTGAAGGAACAAGTTGACGAATTTGATTATTCTAAGGTTTCGTCATCTACTGCTGAGGATGAGAAAGTTGTGCCAAAGAAGAAGAACAGGAAGAATAAGAAAAAGAAGGAAAAGAAATCTGAGGTTTCTCCTGCACCAAAATTTGTATCTGGTTCATCTTCTGCTGATAATGAGAAGTCAGCTACTTCTAGTGACAAGCTTCAGTCTCAACCTGAGTTTGATGAAACGATCTTTTATGATCAAAAGAATGTAACTGAAGTAAAAGCTGAATTTTCTCGATTAGCGAAGAATGGACATCTTACACCTGAGGAGAAGATTTCTGGAAAGTATGAAGGATTGGGTTTTCACGGGATGAAAGACAAAGCTGAGAAGGTTCCAACATCATCATCACAAGATTTGAAGAAATTAAAGATGAAACAAGTGAAGAAGGAAGTTTTTCAAGCTGATAAAATTCAACCCGAGCGGTTTTACAAACTCAAGGGTTCGGATCAATTATTTTCTGACAAAGAATTTCCTCTTCATTGTGTTGATGCTCGAAAAATTTCTGAAGTTTTTGTGAAAGCTCAAAATTCTTCTGGAAGTTTTCAATCTCGAAGCCTTACATCCAAATGGGTACATGATCACATGCATCAGGTATATGATTCTCATTCTGATCATGTTCGAGATATTCATGTGTGTTGTTCGCAGGTACATCAAAGATGGGACAAAACGACAAGAATCTGTTATATTTGCCGTCGCCCAGGGCATATGGCAAAAGAGTGTTCATTACCTGCTGATTCACCCCAAAGATTTCACAAGACATCAGTTTTTGGTAAATCTGCCACAACAAAGTTCTTTGATGCACAAGGCAGAGTTTTTGATGAAGTTGAGCCTACATTTTATCATAAACAAAAACGTTTTGTTCTAATGTTTTCAAAAGATCAAAACGTAGGTTCATCATCACAGTCACCTGTGACTGTTTCATCAAAAACTGAATTACCAAAACCACAACAATGGAAACCTAAGGTGGTTTCTAAGCAAAACAAGGACACTGGTCGATCAGAAGCAATTCGCTTCGGGTCATTTATGGACTAATTAGTTTGACCAGTGTGCAGGTACTTCTAGAAGACCTATCGACGATTGCCAAGTTGTTGATGGAGGAGTATTCTGTTTAATTTAAATTTTCATGATAAATTTTTCTAATCTGCAAATTTTCTGAATTCTAAATCTGCAAATTATCCGTATTGATTGATCACTTTTCTTTGTTTACAAGTTTTTTCTCAAAAACCCAAAACTAGAGTCTTGTTTTTGTGTAAAATGAAAATCCAAAAATAGAGTTTTCATTTTAAGGGGGAGAATTGTAACTAAGGGGGAGTAATTGAGAAAATGCAAATGCATGTTATGGGGAGAAAGTGAATACATGCCAAATATATAATGAAGGAAAGTGAATACATGCCAAATATATAAAATTGTGAGAAATTGATCATTGGGAAATGATGGTACATTGGCTTACGTATCTGACTCATGGATAGAGTAGATGAAAGAGCCATAAGATCATTGTTTGATATCCTTGGTAGGCTCGGCAAATCAGAAAGTATTCAGATGTGATATACAGTAAATACTAATGCTTGATCATGTGGATAACATCTTGATGCATATTTCATGACACAAAAAGAAAAATAAGTGTGAAATTCATAATGAGAAGTCATTGTGTATACATGTGTTCATTTTGCAAAGATTTAAACTTGTTTGATTTTCTTTATTTTGTCAAACGATCGGACTTTCTCTGCGTATCAAAAGATCGACCTGATCGTTGTTCGTTTGACATTCTGTTTTATTTTCTTTGGTGTTTCGTATAACTCATCGGACTTTCTCTGCGTGTACGGGAGTACCGACCTGATTGTTGTTGGGTTATACAATTTCAACTTGCTTTATTTTCTTATTTTGTTAAATCTGAGGCCTTATCTGCGTATCGAAAGAGCGACCTTAAGGTAGACGATTTAACGTTCTTATTTCTTTTTGCATGGAACACAGTTGACGATATCATGAAAATATTATGCATTGTGAAAAATTACAAGTGCTATCACACAAAAGGAAAAAGGAAGAAAACAGAAAATGTCTGATTATGTCTGATAGTGTGGGATACACTGGTTAAAGCAAATCTAATCAATATCTTAACATATCCAAATGTTATGAGTATGATTTTGCATGAGTTTAAATTGGACAAATTATATCAGCAATCAACATGACTTATGTGTTTCGATTAATTGAAATTGAAATGTAGTTCAGGGCGTTATGTTCAATATGATCTCATATATATAGTGATTTTTCTCATACCAAAAATAGTGTCTGATTCTGTATTGTAATTTCATTTCTTTTCGGAAAAGCACAAAAATATTTTCGGTGTGGTTTAGCATAAACTTTGAAAAATCAAAAAGATTTTGTTTCTACTTTATTTTCGATCTGATCAACACGTGATACAAATCATTTTCAAAATCATATCTTGGAGTCTCGAAGAGACGTTTTGCGCCAAGATTATTTAAATGTTTGAGCAGGTTACTATGTGCAAGATATCACAACTTCAAGTCTTCTGAAGCTGTTAATAAACGACCAGAGATACATGAGAGATCATCAAAGTATTCAAGATCAAGTTACGATTGAGTTGAGGAGGAGTTTGTTTGAAGATTTATTTCTTTGGACGAACGGATTCTACACTTGAGGGGGAGCTTGGTTGAAGATACAAAGTTGATGATATTGAAGAGATACTGCACACGACGAGGGGGAGTTTGTTGATACCTGATATGTGCGTCGTGTGAAGTATCAAGCAAGATCAAGATCAAGTCAAACTAGGTCTGGCCGAACTAGGTCCGAACCTGAAGTTCGGACTGGCCGAACCTGAGGTTCGGCCGAAGCTCGATCAGCTAGTATATATAGAGGTTTGGTCTTTGTAATTGGTAGAGTTCTGAGCGTGCGAGATCTGTTAAGTGTGTGTTTCTGAGTGTGTATTCTCTGAGTCTGTATCTGAGTGTTTACTGGTTGTAATTGTTCGTTTTGATCAATAAAACAATCGGTTAATTACGTTTCGATGTCCGATTAGCTAGATCGAGTAGACGATCCAATGCTCACGCATTTTCACCATTCATGATAATCTTCCCATTTCATCAATGTAGGTAACATAAGGCTAGCTTGTGATGCACGCATTTTCAAACAATTTATGAAAAATCAATTCAATATGCTTGAATCCACTCTTTACCAAAACCGAAAACTAACACTCCAAAAACTTTAGACTCAAAAACGAAGGTCTTCCAAGCAGATTTTGGGGGTCAAATCGGAGGGTACTGGCCATTAGGCCAGTAGAAGTATAGATCTCTCTGAGACGAACATTTTGACTGGTATTAGCTCTCGTAACTCTTTACGATTCTCAAGTTACGTCAGTTTTCGTGAAACACTCAACAACTTGAATACTGTTTGTCCGAACTTGATCCGAACCTCGTCCGAACCACCTTCGAACATTGCCCGAACTTAGACTTGACCGAACGTCGTCCGAACTTCAACCTCGGACCCAAAAAATCAAAACTGGACCGAACTCTCACCGAACGTCGTCCGAACCTCGAGTTCGGAGTGGTTACGCCGAACTTATCCGAACCTCAGACGAGACAAACTTCACTCGACACCATTTTCTCGATTTTCAGTGTTTTTGATTGGAATTTTCGACAGGAATTCAATCAAACTCAATAGAAATGAATTTGGAATGAATTTTTGACTTGAAGCACACTTGAGAAGATCAAACGAACTCAAATAATGATTGATATTTTTGCAAAAACGAGAATTTTGAATCAAAACTCCGAAAAATGATGATTTCCGACCAGTAGAACAAATCAAATGCTCTGATACCACTTGAAATTGCTTGAGCGTGTGGATCTTCTACTTAGTAGTAATGAAATCAATGTAAACGAGTAAAACACGAAGAGTAAATTCAAATATGCTTTGTATTAACCACAGAGAACCATAAAGTACACTCAGAGAATATGACACGAAAAAACTACTGAATTCTATACAAGATGATGTATTTATACTAGCTAAGTCACGACCGACCGAACCTGAGGTTCGGCCACATATTCGGACCTGTCCGAACTCCAGGTTCGCTGGGAGTTCGGACCTCAACTACTTTGTATGTTTTGTCTTGTATTCGATAATTCACATGACGATCAGGACAATGTATCAACAATCCTAGGTAATTAATACGTGCATTCTATCAAGTTTGATCATTCCCTACCACATATTTTCACATACCCGTATTCAGAGTTTTGAATCTTTTCTCCAGACTTGGTTGAGAAGAGAAAGAACAGATCATAAGAGATAGGGATAATATACAAAGACTTGTACGATTTCAACTCAGAGGCATTTTTCAGTCAGGTGGTAACCTTTCATTAAACACATAAGCCTAGTCGCAAAGTCAGGGCTAAAGGGTTTTGGACGATAGGTGGTCTCTTTTATTGTGCACATTGGCATCTTTTGTGGTGGCAATTATATACAGTGATCTGCAAGCACGTTAATATAGACTAACCAGCTCTTTGCTCACGCAAAACAGAGGAAAGTCTGATTAACACGTCAGCCATTCTACACCAGGTCATTGCTCACGCAAAGCAGAGGCAAGACTTCACAAACGGCTTTGATATCCCCAGGTCTTTGCTCACACAAAACAGAGGGGATGCCGACCTTTTGAGATTTTCGATTTATCACTCTGGAGTCCGGCATGTGTATCGGGAACAATTTCACAGTCAAATAGAACTAGCAAGTTAACCTAAGTGTGTGTTTCTCGTCAAATGACATACTTTATATTTAAGTGTAGTGACTCATACCTTTGTTTTTTGGAACTGAGCCTACCGAGCATATCAAACTGGATCATGTTTTTCACTTTTGCACGCGTGTCAGTCATCTTCAGAACGGAAATATTTCATTTCCCTTCTTCTCAAACACACAAACAAACAGATTGAAAATTAAAAAGCACAATCTTTTAGGGGTCGACCTTTTCCATAATTTCTATCAACCTTTTCCATAATTTCTATTCTTCCCCTTGCTTTTTGATTTTTAATCACAGTTTTTCATTTTTTATTTTTATTTTTTTATAATAATGAAACGACACACTGACACACAACGACACAAATGAAATTTAAAGAAAATTGGCCAAGTTAAACATCAAAGTTATCCTTTGAGATTATAGCAAGTTGGGTTTTGTTTCATGTTTTACCATGCATCACATCAAACAATCAAGCAACAAACAATTTAGACAGTGTTACCTTTTCTGGTGATCTTTTTAGATTTACCTCTCACAAGGAAACATACCCTCCATTGAAGTCTTCATGTCATGTAGTAGAGAGATGCCTCATATCCTGTGTCTGGAACAAACACTATAAAAAACAAACAAGGTTAATGAAAGTCCTCCTTTACTGTTCCTACACAAGGTGAGAGATCAGTTAGCCATAAGTACCCAGGCCATTGTGGTTCTGGGTATACCTGAAGAGTCGGTGAAAAAAATTTCTTTTAAAAACATCCCCTTTATGATATCAGGAATTAGGGGTGTAGATGCTGCCTTGACTTTTGGTTTCCAAATTCTAGGTGATTTAAAAGTTGTTTTAGTAATCTTTGGAGTAGTGACCTTAGGTATTTCAACATGTTTCATTTTAAAATCATTTTTCAAAACTGTTTTAGTTGCCTTTGGAGTGACAACTTTAGGTTTTTCAACCTTTTCCTGTTTTGGTTTGTTCACCTTTTTATGAAAATTGTCATAATTTGGAAAAACTTGTTTTTGATTTAAGAGCTTTTTGTGCTCTTTGGCAGCTCCCCAATTTCCATCAGAAGGCTTAACCTTAGGATTAACAGTCTTCATTACCTTTGGTGCTTGCACCTTCATCGGCTTAGACTTTATTGAAACCTGAGATGAAACCTTATGACTCAGCGGATAATACGGTTCAAAGGGACGATGCAAGCAGTTTCTAGCAATGTGACTAGGAACTCCACATTTAAAGCAAGTCTGCTTCTTCAAATAGAAGTCAGAAGTGTAGCTATTTGATCTATATGGCACTGGTGGAGAAACACGATGGTTTGTTTTCATCTTTGGGCAGAATCCGGATCTCCAATTGGTAGAAAATTGAGTAGAACTGGACATTTCAGCTGTTGGGACCACTAGGTTCTCTGAGAAAGTTGTGTTGCCACTGCACGAGCCCACTGATGAGTTTGGAGACTTGATTGTAGTTTTGGGCCTTTCAATCTTTATTGGGACAGTGGATGGAGGCTTGATACTGATCTTGGGCCTTACACTCTTAATATCACATGATAGACCACCATCATGACCCAAGCCTTTGAACTTAGTTGTGAATGAGGGTCGCTCTTCTCCTTCAATTGGGATGAACACAGACCCTGATGTCATAAATATCCTTCCATTAGGCCTTGTAGTCATCATCACTCGTTCCCGCTTTACCTCATCCACAACTTTGGAATAAGGAGTCTCGAACTTTGGATAGGGAACTAACTTTTCTTCATCAACGCTCTTCACTTCACTGGAGCTTGAACTTGCACTCTCAGTAATGACATTAGTGTTATTCTCACAATTTGACTGAGTTGCTTCTGTGGCCATCTTTTCATCTTTATGCACCGGTTGAGGTCCATATACCATGGTTGATTCATTCTGGGACTCTTTCAACAATTCATCTGCAGTTTTGGGCAGTTTGATGTATTCATGTTGTAGTAAGTGAGGAACAGCATGATAAAACCCTTATGATTTCCCAGAGGCGCTCTCTTGATTGCCACATGTAGTTGTTTCTATAACTGTTGATTGTTTTTGTATTTCCTCGGCAGTGGAGGGCAATGTGACAAATTGCTTTTGTAATGGGAAATGAACGTTTTCATTCCAAAGACCATATTTGTCTTTTACCTTCTTCAATCTCTCTTCTGATTTAAATAAAGCATGATGAGAGTCCATCATTTTCTTTTGTATAATTTTTTTCAAGGGTAGATTGGGCAGAGCTAAGTTTAGTCTAAGTTCTAGAACTTCTTTATTCAATTCTTCTATCTTAGTTTCAGCTAATCTAGACTCACACTTGTAATCACTTAGACTATGTTCAACATGTTTCAGTTCTTGTTTGGCTGCTTCATATTTTTCCTTAAATACCCTAGTGCGCTCCTTCCATTCTCTAACTTCCTTTTCAGTTTTCTCACGATTCAAACATTCATAAGTAAATTTAGATTGCCAATCGTTGATTAATAATTGACATATGGGATTAGAACATTCCTGAATTTGAGAGTTATCACCAGAACTACTCGCTTGGATGCCTGCCATAATTTTTACGAACGGAAATTTCATGACAACAGAAAGCTCAGCAACTGAAAATTTCAACCGAAAACCTGATCACAAACTCTCAAGACACAAATTATATCACGAGGTGTAGAAAAAATCAATGAACAAAACCCCGTCAAACTTAATTTACACCAACTTGAAATGAGCAGCCGTTTACTGCTTTCAAAACATGATTGGTCCACTCATTTCAATTAATTCCAATGGCACATTTGTAAATTCTGTGAACTTCAAATCACGTAGACTTATTATAATTCTGGTGGCACAATTGTCATAAATTCTATCTTCAACCTTCAACGTACGTAGATTTCAATTTCCCGCTGCACCTGCAACTCAGAATCAATTAAAAACAACCGGACAGAACAGTTAATCACACCGAAAACTAAATTCCGGTCGAGTGCCTTGAAATGAAAACTCGATCGAGAGCCGAACCGAGAAGAGTATACCGAAGACTCGAGTTGAAAAGCAAGTGGCCAAAAACTCAAGTCAAACCAGAGACCGCTAAACGAACCGAATACTTTAGCCAATTACACCTGAACCGAGCCGAATACCCTCTGAGACGAAAACACGGTCCAAAAACACCCGTCCGAAACCGTCATTCGAAAACGTCGTCCGAAAACGCTGTCCGAAACCTCGTCCGAAAACCCGACTGAATCTCTCTTCCAAAATCTCTTGTCCGAAATCTCTTGTCCGAAAACTTTGTCCGAAAACTCTGTCTGAAAACTCGTCAGAAGGCTTTTCCGAAATCTCGTCCGAAATCTCTTTTATAACCGACAACCAAAGTTTTAGAAAGTTTTCTCCATTAATTCGAAATCCACGTGAATTTGACTTTGAACAAAATCTCAGTCAATTAATTTAAATTCCCAAAAAAATCTCAGAAATGTCAACTTTTAATTCCAAAATTTGAGATTTTGAAACATCCTTTTAGCAAACAAATTGGCAACCCACCAAAATACATCCAATTTTGAGCTCAAAATAACCTCAGCTTTTAAAATCCATCAACTTTTGGAAAACATGCAACACTCATGGACTCTCTTCTCAATCAGATCAAACTAGACAAAAATTCAAGAACACTTTGACCCTTCTTAGTAGAAAATCAGTTAACAGAACCGAAATTCAAAGGCCCGAACCGTAAACTTGCAGAAACCAAATCGAAAACTTGAAATCGGGTCGAAAACTCGCTGAATCCGAACTGAAATCTCTCCAACATACCCGAAAACTATACGATCAGTGCGAACACCTGTAAAACTCGATAAAAATTTGTTAAATGCTTGAATCCAGATATCGTATGAGCCTCGAAACATACGTTTCTTGGCTCTGATACCAATTGTAGGATCGAAAAACAATTCTAACACGATATCCAAGATCAATCGTAGGTGTGGAATCCCGACGATTGATTGATTCAAGAACTGATAGATGAGAAAATTAAATAAAACACAGTAAGAACAATGAAATACTGATTACCAACCGATTACAAATCAGACTGTGCACACGATTTACCTAGAACTCGTCTGGTACACTTGATCCCTTGGAGAATTTCGGATTCTCCTACTCCCCTTCTCCGTCTCTCTGGAAAAAACCAACCCTAAACTAGGAGGCTAATGTGTGTTTATATAGACACACACATAAGCCTACATGGGCTTATTTCAGCCCAAACCCAAACCTAACTCAATTAAACTATTTTAAACCCACTAAGCCCAACCCAACTTATTTAATATTACAAGCCTCATATATCTAGCCTCTACACTTTATTTTCTCAAACGGTCGGACATTCTCTGTGTATCGGAAGATCGACCTGATTGTTGTTCGTTTGAGGTTCTGCTTTATTTTTCTTTGGTGTTTCGTATAATTCATCGGACTTTCTCTACGTATACGGAAGTATCGACCTGGTCGTTGTTGAATTATACAGCTTCAACTTGCTTTCTTATTTTCTCAAATACTTGGTATTTGGGGTTCTACTTTATTGTTACTAAAAGAAAAAGCTATGAGCTTGAGCAAAAAGTGTGGTTATCTTACGATGGCTTTACCTACTGAATAGTTACATCAATTCATCACTTGCAAGAAAAGTAAACAATTATGGGATACGTTATCGGCAAGATGTGAAGGCAATGATCAATACAAAAAGAGTAGACGGAGAGTGCTGAATAAAGAATTTGAAAACTTTCAACACTATGATAATTAAAACATCACTGCTCTTGTATCCAGATTATCAAATCTAATCAGTGAAATTAAAGTGGTTAAAATTGAGAAGACTGGGGAGGAATTGAAAGAGAAACTGCTGGAAGCGTTACCAGAGAAGTGGGAAAATTATGTTTTGTTGCTTACTCATGACAAAGAGTATTTAACATTATCATTTCATGATTTAACAGGAAAGCTTCATGCTAGAGAAATGGAAATGATGACTTCACACAAATCAACTGCTCAACTGCAAAATCCTGAGTTGTATCATGATTAAAATTCTGCAAGTATCAATGCAAAATCTAAATCATTTAGTTTTGATCCATCAAATCCAGTTCCAACAGCTTTTGTTGCTAGCCATGGATCATGAAATTCTGAAAGTTCATCAAGAGCGTGCAGTTTCACTATTCCAAATCATTCCTGTCAGGCTTCATTTTCTGCAAAAACACCTGATGAACATTTAGCATTGCTTTCAGCTTTATTATTTTCATACTATGGATTGTTCAATGGTGGTTTTCCAACAGCTAATCTGATTGAAGAAGATTTTGATCAGATAGATCCAGATAATTATGTCGGATATAATTTCTTACTCATGACAAAGAGTATTCAACATTATCATTTCATGATTTAACTGGAACGCTTCATGCTATAGAAATGGAAATGATTTCACACAAATCAACTGCTCAACTGCAAAATCCTGAGTTGTATCATCATTGAAATTATGCAAGTATCAATGCAAAATCTAAATCATTTAGTTTTGATTCATCAAAACCAGTTCCAACAGCTTTTGTTGCTGGCCATGAATCAGGAAATTCTGAAAGTTCATCAAGAGGGTGAAGTTTCACTATTCCAAATCATTCCAGTCAAACATCATTGTCTGCAAAAACACCTGATGAACATTTGACATTGATTTCAGCTTTATTATCTTCATACTATGGATTATTGAATGATGGTTTGCCAAAACCTAATATGATTGAAGAAGATTTTGACCAGATAGATTCAGAAAATTATGTCGGATACAATTGCTTACTCATGACAAAGATTATTCAACATTATCATTTCATGATTTAACAGGAAAGCTTCATCCTAGTGAAATGGAAATGATGACTTCACACAAATCCACAGCTCAACTACAAAATCCTGGGTTGTATCATCGTCAAAATTCTGCAAGTATCAATGCAAAATCTAAATCATTTAGTTTTGATTCATCAAATCCAGTTCCAACAGCTTTTGTTGCTAGCCATGGATCAGGAAATTCTGAAAGTTCATCAAGAGGGTACAATTTCACTATTCCATATCATTCCGGTCAGACTTTATTTTCCGCAAAAACCCGAAATGAACATTTGGCATTGATATCTGCATTATTATCTTCATAATATGGATTGTTGAATGGTGGTTTGTCAACAACTAATCTGATTGAAGAAGATTTTAATCAAATAGATTCAGATAATATCGAACAAATGGATATCAATTGGCAACTTGCTATGCTAGCCCAAAGAGCTAAAAGGTTCAGGAAAAGAACAGGATTCAAAAGTTTAAATCTAGATGGTAAAGTTGGATTAGACAAATCAAAGGTAAAAAAATTTAAATGTTTCAATTTTGGACATTTTGCTCGTGAATGTTCAAAGTCAAATACTTCTTCATTAAAGTCTACAACAGATTCATTTGATGCTGAGTTAGCTGAAATGCAACATGCATTTATAGTTCAAATTCATCAGAGTGATTCTGAATTTGAAACAAGTGGATATGAATCTGTTTGTGAATTTTGTTCTAAAAAAGACAAGAGGATTCAAGGATTGATAAAAGAAAATGAGTTCTTCGTTGCTGAAAATAAAAGGAAGATAGAAGAATTGACAGATGAACAGAAAAAGTTAGAAGGTTTAATTCAAGAACTGTCATTTCAAAAGCAAAATTTTCAAGAGTTTCAAGCAGAAGTTGTTGAGAAAGAATTAAAGTTTCAATGTGGTGGCGGAAAAGGTAGAAGATTGTGCTTATTCTAAATTTGCTGATACTAAGTCTGACGACGAAAAGTTTGTGAAGAAAAAGAAATACTTTAAAAAGGGAAGAAGAAGAATGAGAGGAACTTTGAGATTCCTAAAACTTCAAAGTTTGTGACTGGTTCTTCGTCCACTGAAGAAGAGAAATCAGCTAGTTCAAATGAGAAGATTCATTCCAATACTGACATTGATGAAACAATCGTCTATGTTAAAAAAGATGTCAACAAAGTCAAAGCTGAGTTTTCTTGTCTTGCGAAGAACGGGCATCAATCATCTACTTCGAAAGAGAAAATTTCGGGTAAACATGTTGGTTTGGGTTTTAAGAAGAAAGTTACTGATATTGGTACTTCATAAGATCAAAAGCAACAGAAATTGAAGAAAGTTACTATGAAACAAGTTTAGAAAGATGTTTTTAAAGCTGAAAAGTTCAACCTCAGAGGTTTTACAAACTCAAAGGTTCGGAACAAATATTTTCTGACAAAGAATTCCTGCTTCATTGCGTGGATGCTCAGAAAATATCAGAAGTTTTTGTGAAGAATGCTGATCCGAAGAACAAGAAGAAGCAAACTGCTAAATATTCTTCTGGAGGATCTAATTCTACTCCAAAGAGCCCGACATCCAAATGGGTTCATTGATCATCGGTTTCAGGTATGTGATACATTTTATGATCATTTTGGAGATGCTTATTTTTGTGAAGCTTTGTAGAGGCAAAAGAGGATAAATATAAACAATCGGTTGTGTTACAATTGTCGCCGCAAGGGACATTTGGCACAGGATTGTTCGGTTGCTGCTGCTTCTAATCAAAGAAAGGAAAAAGTTCCATTTGTTGGTAAATCTGCCAAACCGAGATTCATTGATGAATATGGCAGAGTATTTGATGAATTTTAACGGACATTTTTTAAACGTCAAGGAAGGTTTTTACCTACATTTCAAAATGATTCATCTGTCGGTTGTTCGTCACAATCAACTATGACTGGTTCATCAAATATTGATTTACCAAAACAAACACAACAAATCTGGAAACCTCATGTTGTTTCAAAAGGAAATCAGGACACTGGTCGACGAGAAGCGATTCGCTTCGGGTCATTTATAAACTGACGTGTTCGACCAGTGTGCAGGTACTTCTAGAAGACCTACCGGTGATTGAAAAGTTACTGATGGAGGAGTATTCTGCTGATTTAATTAAAAATTTCAAGTGATAAAATTTCAAATACTGAATTTTTTCTCAAAGCTAAAACTGGAAGGTATCCATGTCGAATGGTCAATTTTTCTTTCTTTAATGCATTTTATTTGTAGTTTGGGGGGGGGGGGGGGGAATTGAAAATACCAAAAATAGTGTCTTTGTGTTTTTGTTAAAATGAAAAAGTCAAAAATAGAGTTTTTATTTTAAGGGAGAGAAAAACATAAAAATACAAAAACATTGAAAATTAAGAAATTGTATCCGACATAATTGGGAAATGATGGTACATTGGCTTACGTGTCTGACTCATGGATAAATTAGATGAAAAAGCCATAAGATCATTGTTCGATGTGCTTGGTAGGCTCGACATTAAATCATAAAGTATTCAGATGTGATATACACTAAATACTAATGCTTGACCAAATGGATAACATCTTGAAGCGTATCTCAAGATATTTAAAAGATATGTGAAAAAGAAAATGAGAAGTCACTGTGTATACATGTGTTCATATTGCAAAGATTTAAACTTATTTGATTTTCTTTATTTTTCTAAAATGATCGGACTATCTCTGCGTATCCACAAGATTGTCCTGATAGTTGTTCATTTAAGGTTAGATTTATTTTCTTTGGTGTTTTGTATAATTCATCGGACTGTCTCTGCGTGTCCACAAGACCGACCTAGTTGTTGTTGAATTATACAATTTCAACTTCTTTTTATTTTCTTATTGTGTTGAATCCGAGGCCTTATCTGCGGATCGAAAGATCGACCTTAAGGTAGACGATTTAACATTCTTATTTCTTTTTGCATGGAACACGGTTGACTATATAATAAATTCAATCACTATGTGTTAAATCACAAGTGTAGTCACAAAGTGTGATATAAAAAGCATATCTGAGTATGTCTGATAGTGTGGGGTACACTGGTCAAAGCGAACCTAATCAATATTTTACCATATCAAGATGTTATGAGTATGATTTCCGCCTGAGTTTTAGATGGACAAATTATATCAGTCATCGACATCACTTGTGTGCTGAAGTAATTGAAATTGAAATGTAGTTCAGGGTGTTATGTTCAATATAGTCCCAAGTTGTGATTTTTCTCGCAAAAGACAAAAATAGTGTCTGATTCTGTATTGCATTTATATTTCATATCTGAAAAGTCCAAAAAGATTTTCGGTGTGTTTTGATATAAAGTTTCAAAAAGTCATAAAGATTTCGTTTCTTATTTGTTTTTGACCAATCAACATGTGATACGAAATCAAATTTTCAAATCTATATCTTGGATTCTCGAAGAGAAATTTTGTGCCAAGATTAAATTAATTTTCATAAATAAAAAGGAAACCGCGCTTCTGTCTTCTGAAATTGCAGGTTCCGTGCTGTCAAGACTCAAGCATGGTGAAAGGGGGAGTTTGAAGTATCTTTCACAAGTGGATCTTGAAGTTCAAAGATTGTTCAAGAGTGATTTAGCCATGCAAGCTCTATAGCTGACAAGAAATTTCAAGTTGAAAATTAGATGCAGCAATGCTGAAGATTGAAGACTGAAGTTTAGTTAGCATAGATACACTACACGTTAAGGGGGAGCTTGATAGAGCATAATCCTATGCTGCAATGTGTCTTGTGTATTGTATCTAGATCAAAGTGTGTTTGTGAGTCTTAGTATCAACCTACCAAGGGCGGCATACCAATTGGTATGTTGGATGGTACGCTACAGCATACCAATTGGTACGTTGGTTGGTAAGTTGGTTAGTTGCTCACTTTAAATACTTTGTGTTAGAATGAGGTCTATTAGATCTGTCATTCTACTCATTCGGTGTGTGTGTGTGTGTGTGTGTGTGTGTGTGTGTAGAGAGAGAAACTAGCGAGTGTTCTTTGTAATCTTTAAGTGATTCAATAAGAAAACTATTATTTACTTTCTCGTGTTTACTATATCCATTGATTCTATCAGCAGTAAGATCGTATCACGCTCTTACACTAGTGCACCTGGGCTTTCATGGATCTCATGAACCGGGTGTGCAAGCCCATGTTGGACCAGTCGGTGATCGTATTCATCCATGATATTCTCATATACTCCTGAAGTGAAGTGGAGCATGCTAAACACTTGAAGGAGGTACTAGAAAAGTTAAGGGAGGAGAAGTTGTATGCTAAATTCTCCAAATGTGCATTTTAGCTAAGAGAGGTGCAATTCTTAGGCCATGTAATCGGTGCTGAAGGCATCATGGTGGTCCCGGCAAAGATTGAGGCGGTTACCAAGTAAGAACCCCCAAAGAATCCCAACAAAGTCCAAAGTTTTCTAGGGTTGGCGGGCTACTATCGGATGTTTATTCAAGACTTCTCGAATGTAGACTTACCCAAGACTAAATTAACCCATAAAGATACCAAGTTTGTGCGGGGTGTCGAGCAAGAAGAGGCCTTCCAAAGCCTCAAAAAGAAGTTGACGTAGGCACCAGTTTTAACCCTTTCGGAGGGAACTGACAATATGGTGGTCTACTCAGACGCGTCAAAAACGGGTCTTGCTTGTGTTTTAATGCAACGAGGCAGGATAATTGTGTATGCTTCAAAAAAATTAAAGGTTCACGAGCAGAATTACCCAACTCATGATTTGGAGTTGGCTTGGTTGTGTTCGCCTTGAAAATATGGCGACACTACCTATATGGTGTGAAATGCATGATTTTCATTAATCATAAAAACCTCAAATACTTCTTCGAGCAAAAAGAGTTTAATATGAGGCAGCGGAGATGACTTCAGACCATAAAGGATTATGATTGTGAAATCCACTACCACCCGGGCAAGGCCAATGTGGTAGCGGACGCCCTTAGTCGAAAGGGTGATTACGTTCCTATCAAGGTGCGGTCAATGAAATTGATGGTGACTTCTGATTTAATCACCAAGATCAAGGAAGCTCAATTAGAGGCCATAAAGGAAAAAAATTTGAAAAAAAGAGAGAATTGTGGGCCAAGTGAAAAACTTGGTGGATGAAGATAGTGGGCTTAAAACCCATTTCAGGCGGGTTTGGGTTCCTAATACCTGCGACGTGAAGCAACTATTGCTTAATGAAGCTCACAAGTCGTGGTACTCGGTGCATCCGGGGGCGATAAAAATGTATCATGACTTAAAGCGTGACTATTGGTGGCCCGGGATGAAACGAGACATAGTCAAGTATGTGGGAAAATGTTTGACTTGTTTACAAGTCAAGGCGGAGCATCAAAAGCCGCATGGAAAGTTGCAGCCGCTGGAAATTACAACATGGAAAAGGGAGCACGTGACCATGGATTTATTGACAAAGCTGCCTACGACGCCTAAAAGCTGTGACGCTATATGGGTTGTGGTAGACCGGTTAACCAAAAGTACTCATTTCATCCCGATTTGAGAGACATACTCCTCGGAAAGAATGGCGGATGTTTATATCAACGAGATAATATCGCGCCATGGAGTACAAGTATCGATTGTGTCATCTTGAGACACCCGGTTCACCTCTCAGTTTTGGATGAAATTTTAGGAATGGTTGGGTACAAAACTGTTACTTAGTATTGCATACCACCCACAAACAGATAGGCAAAGTGAGAGAACCATCCAGCTCTGGAAGACATGTTAAGAGCATGTGCTATTGACTTCGGCGGGAGTTGGGATCATTACCTTCCTCTCGTTTTCGGAAACGGATTATTCCCTTCCATTGAATGGACCTATTGAGTTTGAAAAGGGGGATATGGTATTATTAAAGGTATCTTCGTGGAAGGGAATAATCCGTTTCCGAAAACGAGGAAAGTTGAGTCCTAGGTATATTGGTCCATTCAAAATTTTGGCCCGAGTTGGCCAAGTGGCGGCATATCAACAAGAGTTGCCAGAGGAGTTAAGTGGAATCCATAACACTTTTCATGGTTGCTTTTCTTAACAAATCGAACCCCATGTTTTTATTCTGTTGCCAATTGAGTCTGGCTCTAACGAAGTTAGATTTTTTCTGTTAACTGAAAGGGTTATTTTAGTCAATATACACATTAGATACTAATTATGTAAGTTAACAAGTTAAAAAAGAGTTGGGAGTGTTTCGGTAATTTATTAACTTATATAATTAATAAAAAATATCTATTTCACCACCACCAGTGTACAGATATCCCTTTTGTTTCGAAGTCGCTGGAGTAATACGGTTTCCGACACCAACCGCAATAGATCTAGATCGCATCACTATCGAATTCGGACTATCACCACGGCAACCACATGTTACAATTATTCAACTTTTCCCCCGCTTCGTCGGCGTGAACATCGAAATTTTTGCTCCTAATAACCGTAAAAAGCGAACAGAAATTACCTTTACTCCGGCTCAGCTTTCGGCCGCAAAAGCTTACTGTTGTTCGCAACTATCTCAATTTTGCATACTCCGCCTTCGTTCCCGACGTACCTAGATATCGATCGGATGAACAATACCGCTGATGAACTGATCGATTCAGATAAGCATATATTTATTTACCTTAAGGAAGCTCTGAATGTAGATCTCCTTGAAGGAAAGAGTCAACTGAAAGCCTTTCAATCGGAGTAGTTAGAGCTTCTTTATGTTATATGATTTGACATAATTTTGACTTCTGTTACAAGTCAAACCCAAAACCAAACCAAATTAAGAACTGATAACAATAGGAAATGAAAATGATGCTCCTAATAACCGTAAAAAGCGACCAGAAATTACCTTTACTCTGGCTCACCTTTCGGCCGCAAAAGCTTACTGTTGTTCGCAACTATCTCAATTTTGCATCCCTAGCCTTCGTTCCCGACGTACCTAGATCTCGATCAGAGGAACGATACCGCTGATGAACTGATCGATTCAGATCAGCATATATTTATTTACCTTAAGGAAGCTCTGAATGTAGATCTCCTTGAAGGAAATAGTCAACTGAAAGCCTTTCAATTGGAGCAGTTAGAGCTTCTTTCTGTTATATGATTTGACATAATTTTGACTTCTGTTACAAGTCAAACCCATAACCAAACCAAATTAAGAACTGATAACAATAGGCAATGAAAATGATGCTTTGATTCCATGGAATCTAGCCTAAGTGAAGCTTCAAATCGAGAGGCACGATGAAGAATATGAGTTATGGATTTGATTCAAAAGAGAGATGTTGTTGGCGATGGTGGCGATGGTAGGGATGGTAGGGCGGTTGACCGGAGTGGTTCTGTGGTGGTGGTGTTATTGATGGTGGGTAGTCGTATGGTTATGGTAGTGGCCAGTGGTGGGGGATGGCAGAGGGAGAGACAGAAGGCGCCGGTAGTGGTTCTGAGTTTCAAATCTTGTTTATCATTTTTTATATTAGTTTTTAGTAAAGTTATACAAACAGCCCCTAAAAAATTTAGAGTTGTCAATTTATTTATAAAATATTTAAAGATTAGTCCCTAGTATGTATTAATTTGTGAAATGACTAATATACCCTTGGAGTTAACTGAAGTTTTTAACTCTGTTAGTCCTATGTTGGAACTTAAAATCTATGTGACTGACACCATCAAATCTGTTTACCGAAGCATTCGACTGAAGAATCCATGTGAATTGATTCAGAGACGTAGGTTGTGATGCTCGAGGCTTGCAGTTTGGACCGAAGACCGTTTTCTGGAAAAGTCAACTGTTTGGGTCAACGGTTAACGTAAAAGTCAACGGAAGATCGGTTCGAGCGAGTCAAGCTTCAGATTAACTAAATCAACTTTGATTTAATTAATATTTATGTTATTTGCCTTTCTTGTAATTTTCAGTTATGTTATGTTTTTCTGTTGTTAGTCACCCTCACTATATATAGTGAGGGTGCCCATTACAAGAAAGAGTCTCTGAGTGTGGAGATGATGATTTTCTTGTAGAGTGTGAGATTTTCCTTTTAGAGAGAGAGAGTGAGTCATGGATTTCCATGAGAGAGTGTTGTCATGATTTCTTGATTGTAATCATTTGATTAATGAAATCATTCGATTTGATTATCATCTTTCTTATGTTATGATTATCCTTTGATTCTTCTCATCTTCATCTTCATCTCATTTTCATGGGTTTTTCGAATCTGAACCTTTATTCTTGCTCAAGATCAGGATTCTTGATGTGAGAACCGATCAAATTTCATCTCACGATGAATCTGGCCACTCGATTCTGGAATTTGAGCTTAAATTTGGTGAAGATTTGAAAACTCATTTTTTGAGACTTTTTCTCATTTTTCTTCATTTTTGATGGATTCTGGACATATCTGATGTTGTTAGATGCTAGGTTATTGTTCATGGAGTCTATCTAATGATTGTTTATTTTCTACATATTCAAATCAGTGAGAAAATTAAAGATCCGAGCTGTTTTTGAAGCTGTTAGAGTTTTTCCCGTTTTTAGGGTTTTTGAAGAATTTTGGGCTTGATTCTTTGTTTCTGGGCTATTCTTCATGTTTTTGGATGAAGTGAGGTATGATTCTCAGTGGAAAACGCATTTCGGATCCATTGGAAGCATCCATTTCGTCAGATTCTTAACAGTTTGAGCAGATCTGGAAAAACACACACTATTGTGTGTTTCATGGTGTTCTTCGTGTTCTTGAAGATTTCCAGAATTTAAGGGCTGTTTTTGATCCAATACTGTTATGGAGTGTTGGTGGCCATAACATTGTCATGGATGGTTTAGCTTCACACATCGTGCATCATAACGGGTTTTCTTATCATTTCTGGGCAGATTCGAGTTCACCAAGTAAGGGTTTCTTATGTTCATCATTTTCCAGATTTCTCTAACTGTGTTTGAAGGTTTAAAGATGTGCTTAACGGACTTGTTGAGTTCTTGGAGAACTTCTCCTCTCTCTTAGCGGACTTATTCTGTTTTAGCGGACTTGTTTAAGTCTTAGAGGACTTGTTTAAGTCTTAGAGGACTTCAGAGGAGTCTTAGCGAACTTCTGGAAGGCTTTAGCAAACTTCTTGAGCTAGCGGACTTGTTTATGGGTTTTAACTCGAGATAGTTTCAGAGTATTCTGTTAGTACAGGGTTGTAGAGGATGATCTCACGAGTCCGTGGGTACAAAAATCACCGAATTTCATCAAGTATTCACGGAGTTATGAGCATTTCATGTTTTTCCAGCGAAGTATTTTCGTTTTTTCCGGTGTCCGGCGATCATTAGGGTTTACGGGGAGGAAGAAGACGCCAGGCTGACGTGGCGAGCTTCTGTTGGCTATCGGTCAACCAAACATTCCTAAAATGCTATCGATCGCTGATTGGAGGAAAGGGAATTATCTCTCTCTTCTCATTTGTCTTATCCGATGACCACTTTATTGTTGTTAACCGTTGATTGGCCAAGGAGAATGGCAGGTGGGTCCCAGGCTCCAAAAGAGCCGTTGATGGCCTTCTTGTTGTTTCAATCCTATTGGTTGTTTGACATGCGCATGGTCCCACTTGCATATGAGAACCGTTGAAGCCAGCTGTGTGGTTGCCATGTGATTGGCTGTTTTCTCCTTCACGCGGATTCTGCCTCTAAGCCGTTGGATGGCCTTAATCTGAGCCGTAGTTCATTCTTTTATTCTTCAATCTGATTGGCTGAAATAATGGCACACGGAGTGTGCTTCTTGAGGCTGAATTCTGATTGGTCAATTTAATTTGACATGGATTATGGTTTTTTTTGGAGATTTAATTAATCTAAGGGGATTTTTCAGCATTTTCGTCAAACGCGGGTATTTTTTATCAGTTTTTCTACAAGACTTACGAGATGACACCCGAACGGAATTGCGGAAATTTTTATTAGTCTCGGATTTATTCCATTTTATTGGGGTTCTAGTTTATTGATGTCGCGCAACGTTTGCTATCGATCACTGACGGGTTAGCTTTATTATCCGGTTAATTACTCAGCTTTCTCGTTATATCTCAC
>JBCNJP010000025.1:46663054-46805152 GCA_039602395.1 Deinandra increscens subsp. villosa
CATAACAGTATTGGATCAAAAACAACCTCTTAAGTTTCCTAAATTTTACAACATGATTAAGCACACCATGAATATATAGTGTGGTTTTGAGACGCTCAAACTGTTGAGAATCAACAAAACAGATGCTTCCAATGGATCCGGAATGCGTTTTCCATTCTAGTAATCATACCTCACTTCATCCAAAAACATGAACAAATAGCCCAGAAAACAAAGAATCAAGCCCAAAATTCTTCAAAAACCCAAAAACGGAAAAACTCTCAACAGCTTCAAAATAGCTCGGATCTTTAATTTTCTTATTTTATTGAATATGTAGAAAATAACAATCATTTATATACTTGATGAACATATGCATTCATATTTACTGTTGAATTTATTAAAACTGAGAAAAATGAAAAAATCAAAAAATGAGTTTTCAAATTTTACCAAAATTCAAATCAATTCAGAATCGAGTTACAATTTATCGCTAGATCAAATTTTATTTGTTTCACATTGAATAATCTGGATCTAGCAACAAAATGTTCATCAGGAAAAGTGCCCACTAAACTAGATGAAGATGAAGATGAGACGAAACATAATCATAGACATAAGAAGGATGACAATCAAATCGAATGATTTCATTAATCAGATAATTACGGATCGAAGAAATCATGACAACACTATCTCTCATGCGCAATCCGTGACCCACTACTCTCTCTCTAGAATGTAAAATCTCACACTCTACAAGAAAATCATCATCTCCACACTCAGAGACTCTTTCTTGTAGTGGGCACCCTCACTATATATATAGTGAGGGTGACTAACAACAGAAAAACATAACATAACTGAAAATTACAAGAAAGGCAAATAACATAAATATTAATTAAATCAAAGTTGATTTAATTAATCTGAAGCTTGACTCGCTCGAACCGATCTTCCGTTGACTTTTACGTTGACCGTTGACCCAAACAGTTGACTTTTCCAGAAAACGGTCTTCGGTCCAAACTGCAAGCCTCGAGCATCACAACCCGCGTCTCTGAATCAATTCACATGGATTCTTCAGTCGAATGCTTCGGTAAACAGATTTGATGGTGTCAGTCACATAGATTTTAAGTTCCAACATAGGACTAACAGAGTTAAAAACTTCAGTTAACTCCAAGGGTATATTAGTCATTTCACAAATTAATACATACTAGGGACTAATCTTTAAATATTTTATAAATAAATTGACAACTCTAAATTTTTTAGGGGCTGTTTGTATAACTTTACTAAAAACTAATATAAAAAATGATAAACAAGATTTGAAACTCAGAACCACTACCGGCGCCTTCTGCTCTCCCTTCTGCCATCCCCACCACTGGCCACTACCATAACCATACGACTACCCACCATCAATAACACCACCACCACAGAACCACTCCGGTCAACCGCCCTACCATCCCTACCATCGCCACCATCGCCAACAACATCTCTACTTTTGAATCAGATCCATAACTCATATTCTTCATCGTGCCTCTCGATTTGAAGCTTCACTTAGGCTAGATTCCATGGAATCAAAGCATCATTTTCATTGCCTATTGTTATCAGTTCTTAATTTGGTTTGGTTATGGGTTTGACTTGTAACAGAAGTCAAAATTATGTCAAATCATATAACAGAAAGAAGCTCTAACTGCTCCGATTGAAAGGCTTTCAGTTGACTATTTCCTTCAAGGAGATCTACATTCGGAGCTTCCTTAAGGTAAATAAATATATGCTGATCTGAATCGATCAGTTCATCAGCGGTATCGTTCCTCTGATCGAGATCTAGGTACGTTGGGAACGAAGGCTAGGGATGCAAAATTGAGATAGTTGCGAACAACAGTAAGCTTTTGCGGCCGAAAGGTGAGCCAGAGTAAAGGTAATTTCTGGTCGCTTTTTACGGTTATTAGGAGCATCATTTTCATTTCCTATTGTTATCAGTTCTTAATTTGGTTTGGTTTTGGGTTTGACTTGTAACAGAAGTCAAAATTATGTCAAATCATATAACATAAAGAAGCTCTAACTACTCCGATTGAAAGGCTTTCAGTTGACTCTTTCCTTCAAGGAGATCTACATTCAGAGCTTCCTTAAGGTAAATAAATATATGCTTATCTGAATCGATCAGTTCATCAGCGGTATTGTTCATCCGATCGATATCTAGGTACGTCGGGAACGAAGGCGGAGTATGCAAAATTGAGATAGTTGCGAACAACAGTAAGCTTTTGCGGCCGAAAGGTGAGCCGGAGTAAAGGTAATTTCTGTTCGCTTTTTACGGTTATTAGGAGCAAAAATTTCGATGTACACGCCGACAAAGCGGGGGAAAAGTTGAATAATTGTAACATGTGGTTGCCGTGGTGATAGTCCGAATTCGATGGTGATGCGATCTAGATCTATTGCGGTTGGTGTCGGAAACCGTATTACTCCAGCGACTTCGAAACAAAAGGGATATCTGTACACTGGTGGTGGTGAAATAGATATTTTTTATTAATTATATAAGTTAATAAATTACCGAAACACTCCCAACTCTTTTTTAACTTGTTAACTTACATAATTAGTATCTAATGTGTATATTGACTAAAATGACCCTTTCAGTTAACAGAAAAAATCTAACTTCGTTAGAGCCAGACTCAATTGGCAACATAATAAAAACATGGGGTTCGATTTGTTAAGAAAAGCAACCATGAAAAGTGTTATGGATTCCACTTAACTCCTCTGGCAACTCTTGTTGATATGCCGCCACTTGGCCAACTCGGGCCAAAATTTTGAATGGACCAATATACCTAGGACTCGACTTTCCTCGTTTTCGGAAACGGATTATTCCCTTCCACGAAGATACCTTTAATAATACCATATCCCCCTTTTCAAACTCAATAGGTCCATTCAATGGAAGGGAATAATCCGTTTCCGAAAACGAGAGGAAGGTAATGATCCCAACTCCCGCCGAAGTCAATAGCACATGCTCTTAACATGTCTTCCAGAGCTGGATGGTTCTCTCACTTTGCCTATCTGTTTGTGGGTGGTATGCAATACTAAGTAACAGTTTTGTACCCAACCATTCCTAAAATTTCATCCAAAACTGAGAGGTGAACCGGGTGTCTCAAGATGACACAATCGATACTTGTACTCCATGGCGCGATATTATCTCGTTGATATAAACATCCGCCATTCTTTCCGAGGAGTATGTCTCTCAAATCGGGATGAAATGAGTACTTTTGGTTAACCGGTCTACCACAACCCATATAGCGTCACAGCTTTTAGGCGTCGTAGGCAGCTTTGTCAATAAATCCATGGTCACGTGCTCCCTTTTCCATGTTGTAATTTCCAGCGGCTGCAACTTTCCATGCGGCTTTTGATGCTCCGCCTTGACTTGTAAACAAGTCAAACATTTTCCCACATACTTGACTATGTCTCGTTTCATCCCGGGCCACCAATAGTCACGCTTTAAGTCATGATACATTTTTATCGCCCCCGGATGCACCGAGTACCACGACTTGTGAGCTTCATTAAGCAATAGTTGCTTCACGTCGCAGGTATTAGGAACCCAAACCCGCCTGAAATGGGTTTTAAGCCCACTATCTTCATCCACCAAGTTTTTCACTTGGCCCACAATTCTCTCTTTTTTTCAAATTTTCTTCCTTTATGGCCTCTACTTGAGCTTCCTTGATCTTGGTGATTAAATCAGAAGTCACCATCAATTTCATTGACCGCACCTTGATAGGAACGTAATCACCCTTTCGACTAAGGGCGTCCGCTACCACATTGGCCTTGCCCGGGTGGTAGTGGATTTCACAATCATAATCCTTTATGGTCTGAAGTCATCTCCGCTGCCTCATATTAAACTCTTTTTGCTCGAAGAAGTATTTGAGGTTTTTATGATTAATGAAAATCATGCATTTCACACCATATAGGTAGTGTCGCCATATTTTCAAGGCGAACACAACCAAGCCAACTCCAAATCATGAGTTGGGTAATTCTGCTCGTGAACCTTTAATTTTTTTGAAGCATACACAATTATCCTGCCTCGTTGCATTAAAACACAAGCAAGACCCGTTTTTGACGCGTCTGAGTAGACCACCATATTGTCAGTTCCCTCCGAAAGGGTTAAAACTGGTGCCTACGTCAACTTCTTTTTGAGGCTTTGGAAGGCCTCTTCTTGCTCGACACCCCGCACAAACTTGGTATCTTTATGGGTTAATTTAGTCTTGGGTAAGTCTACATTCGAGAAGTCTTGAATAAACATCCGATAGTAGCCCGCCAACCCTAGAAAACTTTGGACTTTGTTGGGATTCTTTGGGGGTTCTTACTTGGTAACCGCCTCAATCTTTGCCGGGACCACCATGATGCCTTCAGCACCGATTACATGGCCTAAGAATTGCACCTCTCTTAGCTAAAATGCACATTTGGAGAATTTAGCATACAACTTCTCCTCCCTTAACTTTTCTAGTACCTCCTTCAAGTGTTTAGCATGCTCCACTTCACTTCAGGAGTATATGAGAATATCATGGATGAATACGATCACCGACTGGTCCAACATGGGCTTGCACACCCGGTTCATGAGATCCATGAAAGCCCAGGTGCACTAGTGTAAGAGCGTGATACGATCTTACTGCTGATAGAATCAATGGATCTAGTAAACACGAGAAAGTAAATAATAGTTTTCTTATTGAATCACTTAAAGATTACAAAGAACACTCGCTAGTTTCTCTCTCTAACACACACACACACACACACCGAATGAGTAGAATGACAGATCTAATAGACCTCATTCTAACACAAAGTATTTATAGTGAGCAACTAACCAACTTACCAACCAACGTACCAATTGGTATGCTGTAGCGTACCATCCAACATACCAATTGGTATGCCGCCCTTGGTAGGTTGATACTAAGACTCACAAACACACTCTGATCTAGATACAATACACAAGACACATTGCAGCATAGGATTATGCTCTAACAAGCTCCCCCTTAACGTGTAGTGTATCTATGCTAACTAAACTTCAGTCTTCAATCTTCAGCATTGCTGCATCTAATCTTCAACTTGAAATTTCTTGTCAGCTATAGAGCTTGCATGGCTAAATCACTCTTGAACAATCTTTGAACTTCAAGATCCACTTGTGAAAGATACTTCAAACTCCCCCTTTCACCATGCTTGAGTCTTGACAGCACGGAACCTGCAATTTCAGAAGACAGAAGCGCGGTTTCCTTTTCTTTTATGAAAATTAATTTAATCTTGGCACAAAATTTCTCTTCGAGAATCCAAGATATAGATTTGAAAATTTGATTTCGTATCACATGTTGATTGGTCAAAAACAAATAAGAAACGAAATCTTTATGACTTTTTGAAACTTTATATCAAAACACACCGAAAATCTTTTTGGACTTTTCAGATATGAAATATAAATGCAATACAGAATCAGACACTATTTTTGTCTTTTGCGAGAAAAATCACAACTTGGGATTATATTGAACATAACACCCTGAACTACACTTCAATTTCAATTACTTCAGCACACAAGTGATGTCGATGACTGATATAATTTGTCCATCTAAAACTCAGGCGGAAATCATACTCATAACATCTTGATATGGTAAAATATTGATTAGGTTCGCTTTGACCAGTGTACCCCACACTATCAGACATACTCAGATATGCTTTTTATATCACACTTTGTGACTACACTTGTGATTTAACACATAGTGATTGAATTTATTATATAGTCAACCGTGTTCCATGCAAAAAGAAATAAGAATGTTAAATCGTCTACCTTAAGGTCGATCTTTCGATCCGCAGATAAGGCCTCGGATTCAACACAATAAGAAAATAAAAACAAGTTGAAATTGTATAATTCAACAACAACTAGGTCGGTCTTGTGGACACGCAGAGACAGTCCGATGAATTATACAAAACACCAAAGAAAATAAATCTAACCTTAAATGAACAACTATCAGGACAATCTTGTGGATACGCAGAGATAGTCCGATCATTTTAGAAAAATAAAGAAAATCAAATAAGTTTAAATCTTTGCAATATGAACACATGTATACACAGTGACTTCTCATTTTCTTTTTCACATATCTTTTAAATATCTTGAGATACGCTTCAAGATGTTATCCATTTGGTCAAGCATTAGTATTTAGTGTATATCACATCTGAATACTTTATGATTTAATGTCGAGCCTACCAAGCACATCGAACAATGATCTTATGGCTTTTTCATCTAATTTATCCATGAGTCAGACACGTAAGCCAATGTACCATCATTTCCCAATTATGTCGGATACAATTTCTTAATTTTCAATGTTTTTGTATTTTTATGTTTTTCTCTCCCTTAAAATAAAAACTCTATTTTTGACTTTTTCATTTTAACAAAAACACAAAGACACTATTTTTGGTATTTTCAATTCCCTCCCCCCCCCCCCCCAAACTACAAACAAAATGCATTAAAGAAAGAAAAATTGACCATTCGACATGGATACCTTCCAGTTTTAGCTTTGAGAAAAAATTCAGTATTTGAAATTTTATCACTTGAAATTTTTAATTAAATCAGCAGAATACTCCTCCATCAGTAACTTTTCAATCACCGGTAGGTCTTCTAGAAGTACCTGCACACTGGTCGAACACGTCAGTTTATAAATGACCCGAAGCGAATCGCTTCTCGTCGACCAGTGTCCTGATTTCCTTTTGAAACAACATGAGGTTTCCAGATTTGTTGTGTTTGTTTTGGTAAATCAATATTTGATGAACCAGTCATAGTTGATTGTGACGAACAACCGACAGATGAATCATTTTGAAATGTAGGTAAAAACCTTCCTTGACGTTTAAAAAATGTCCGTTAAAATTCATCAAATACTCTGCCATATTCATCAATGAATCTCGGTTTGGCAGATTTACCAACAAATGGAACTTTTTCCTTTCTTTGATTAGAAGCAGCAGCAACCGAACAATCCTGTGCCAAATGTCCCTTGCGGCGACAATTGTAACACAACCGATTGTTTATATTTATCCTCTTTTGCCTCTACAAAGCTTCACAAAAATAAGCATCTCCAAAATGATCATAAAATGTATCACATACCTGAAACCGATGATCAATGAACCCATTTGGATGTCGGGCTCTTTGGAGTAGAATTAGATCCTCCAGAAGAATATTTAGCAGTTTGCTTCTTCTTGTTCTTCGGATCAGCATTCTTCACAAAAACTTCTGATATTTTCTGAGCATCCACGCAATGAAGCGGGAATTCTTTGTCAGAAAATATTTGTTCCGAACCTTTGAGTTTGTAAAACCTCTGAGGTTGAACTTTTCAGCTTTAAAAACATCTTTCTAAACTTGTTTCATAGTAACTTTCTTCAATTTCTGTTGCTTTTGATCTTATGAAGTACCAATATCAGTAACTTTCTTCTTAAAACCCAAACCAACATGTTTACCCGAAATTTTCTCTTTCGAAGTAGATGATTGATGCCCGTTCTTCGCAAGACAAGAAAACTCAGCTTTGACTTTGTTGACATCTTTTTTAACATAGACGATTGTTTCATCAATGTCAGTATTGGAATGAATCTTCTCATTTGAACTAGCTGATTTCTCTTCTTCAGTGGACGAAGAACCAGTCACAAACTTTGAAGTTTTAGGAATCTCAAAGTTCCTCTCATTCTTCTTCTTCCCTTTTTAAAGTATTTCTTTTTCTTCACAAACTTTTCGTCGTCAGACTTAGTATCAGCAAATTTAGAATAAGCACAATCTTCTACCTTTTCCGCCACCACATTGAAACTTTAATTCTTTCTCAACAACTTCTGCTTGAAACTCTTGAAAATTTTGCTTTTGAAATGACAGTTCTTGAATTAAACCTTCTAACTTTTTCTGTTCATCTGTCAATTCTTCTATCTTCCTTTTATTTTCAGCAACGAACAACTCATTTTCTTTTATCAATCCTTGAATCCTCTTGTCTTTTTTAGAACAAAATTCACAAACAGATTCATATCCACTTGTTTCAAATTCAGAATCACTCTGATGAATTTGAACTATAAATGCATGTTGCATTTCAGCTAACTCAGCATCAAATGAATCTGCAGGATTATTATGAATAGCAGTAAAAGCAATCGGACTTTCAAATTCTTTCGACCAGTCATATCCTTGATTAAATTTTGAGACTAATTCCTCTGACTTTGAATAATTTGTTGTAGACTTTGATGAAGAAGTATTTGACTTTGAACATTCACGAGCAAAATGTCCAAAATTGAAACATTTAAATTTTTTTACCTTTGATTTGTCTAATCCAACTTTACCATCTAGATTTAAACTTTTGAATCCTGTTCTTTTCCTGAACCTTTTAGCTCTTTGGGCTAGCATAGCAAGTTGCCAATTGATATCCATTTGTTCGATATAATCTGAATCTATTTGATTAAAATCTTCTTCAATCAGATTAGTTGTTGACAAACCACCATTCAACAATCCATATTATGAAGATAACAATGCAGATATCAATGCCAAATGTTCATTTCGGGTTTTTGCGGAAAATAAAGTCTGACCGGAATGATATGGAATAGTGAAATTGCACCCTCTTGATGAACTTTCAGAATTTCCTGATCCATGGCTAGCAACAAAAGCTGTTGGAACTGGATTTGATGAATCAAAACTAAATGATTTAGATTTTGCATTGATACTTGCAGAATTTTGACGATGATACAACCCAGGATTTTGTAGTTGAGCTGTGGATTTGTGTGAAGTCATCATTTCCATTTCACTAGGATGAAGCTTTCCTGTTAAATCATGAAATGATAATGTTGAATAATCTTTGTCATGAGTAAGCAATTGTATCCGACATAATTTTCTGAATCTATCTGGTCAAAATCTTCTTCAATCATATTAGGTTTTGGCAAACCATCATTCAACAATCCATAGTATGAAGATAATAAAGCTGAAACCAATGTCAAATGTTCATCAGGTGTTTTTGCAGACAATGATGTTTGACTGGAATGATTTGGAATAGTGAAACTTCACCCTCTTGATGAACTTTCAGAATTTCCTGATTCATGGCTAGCAACAAAAGCTGTTGGAACTGGTTTTGATGAATCAAAACTAAATGATTTAGATTTTGCATTGATACTTGCATAATTTCAATGATGATACAACTCAGGATTTTGCAGTTGAGCAGTTGATTTGTGTGAAATCATTTCCATTTCTATAGCATGAAGCGTTCCAGTTAAATCATGAAATGATAATGTTGAATACTCTTTGTCATGAGTAAGAAATTATATCCGACATAATTATCTGGATCTATCTGATCAAAATCTTCTTCAATCAGATTAGCTGTTGGCAAACCACCATTCAACAATCCATAGTATGAAAATAATAAAGCTGAAAGCAATGCTAAATGTTCATCAGGTGTTTTTGCAGAAAATGAAGCCTGACAGGAATGATTTGGAATAGTGAAACTGCACGCTCTTGATGAACTTTCAGAATTTCCTGATCCATGGCTAGCAACAAAAGCTGTTGGAACTGGATTTGATGGATCAAAACTAAATGATTTAGATTTTGCATTGATACTTGCAGAATTTTAATCATGATACAACTCAGGATTTTGCAGTTGAGCAGTTGATTTGTGTGAAGTCATCATTTCCATTTCTCTAGCATGAAGCTTTCCTGTTAAATCATGAAATGATAATGTTAAATACTCTTTGTCATGAGTAAGCAACAAAACATAATTTTCCCACTTCTCTGGTAACGCTTCCAGCAGTTTCTCTTTCAATTCCTCCCCAGTCTTCTCAATTTTAACCACTTTAATTTCACTGATTAGATTTGATAATCTGGATACAAGAGCAGTGATGTTTTAATTATCATAGTGTTGAAAGTTTTCAAATTCTTTATTCAGCACTCTCCGTCTACTCTTTTTGTATTGATCATTGCCTTCACATCTTGCCGATAACGTATCCCATAATTGTTTACTTTTCTTGCAAGTGATGAATTGATGTAACTATTCAGTAGGTAAAGCCATCGTAAGATAACCACACTTTTTGCTCAAGCTCATAGCTTTTTCTTTTAGCAACATCAAATTGTGAATTTCTATAAAATCTCATTGATCAGTTAGGTGCATGTAAAGCTTTCGAATTAGAATCCATAAATCCATATCATTCGTGCTAATGTAAGCAGAAAATCTTTGTTTCCAATTGTAATAATCTTCCAATTTCAACAATTTGGGAACTTTCTGGCTTGTTCCAATTTCGTTATCAAAGTTAATCATAGCTTGCATCGTGTTTTGCATAGCCGCAAATGCTTGAAAATTAGACATCTTGTGATAAACTTTCGGTATCAAAAACTTCAGATGCAAAACTGGTGGTCCTAGAGACGGATTTTGAAAGTCAAATCTGAAGGAACGTTGTAGATCTCGATAAGACGATCATTTTGATTGGTTATGGGTCTCGTAACTCTTAACAGAACAAAAGTTACGTAAGTTTTAGTGATCGTCACTATTCTGCCAGCGTACCAATAACAATCTCAGCGAACCAAATCGTTGACCAACGTACCAAAAACTTTGACCGGACCAAACACTCATCGTACCAAACCAGTAGCGTACCAGTCAACCGGCACACCAACACATTTTCGACTGATTTTTGAGATTTTGGACGTTTGACTGTAATTTATATCAGTAGGCAACGAAAACACACTAGGAACGTTTTGCAATCAAGTTTGACATCATAAACACTCAAATTTGAAGAAAATTGATGAAAACGTAAGAAAACCCAACTTTCTCTCATTAGAAATCCGAAATTGATGAATTCAAATCAGTAGAGCAACCTGGAATTTCTCTGATATCACTTGTAAGAGCGTGATACGATCTTACTGCTAATAGAATCAATCGATCTAGTGAACATGAGAAAGTAAATAAGAGTTTTCTTCTTGAATCACTTGACGATTACAAAGAACACTCTCTGGTTTCTCACTCTAACACACACACACACACACACACACACACACACACACACAGAATGAGTAGAATGACAGACCTAATAGAGCTCATTCCAACACAAAGTATTTATAGCGAGCTACTAACCAACATACCAACCAGTGTACCAATTGGTACGCTGCAGCATACCATCCAACATACCAATTGGTACGCTGCCCTTGGTCAGTTGATACGTAAGACTCACAAACACGCTCTGATCTAGATATAATACACGAGACACATTGCAGCATATGATTATGCTCTAAGATTTAGTTAGTTCAGAGGACATCACCAAAAATTCATAGTATCCATATCTTGTTCTGAAGGCTGTTTTAGGAAAATCTTCCTCCCCCACTTTGTACCCCGAACACAGATCTATTTTTTAGAACCATTTCGCCCCTTGTAACTGATCAAACAAATCGTAATTCTGTGCAGTGGGTACCTATTTTTCACTATGATCTTATTCAGCTCTCGGTAGCCAATACACATCCGCATGCTACCGTCTTTCTTTTTTCACAAACAATACTGGAGCTCCCTAAAGAGAGACACTCGGTCTAATGAATCCCTTATCTAACAATTCCTAGATTTGGGTTATCAATTCTTGCAATTCAACCCGCACCTATCGATCTGGTGGTATCCTTGGTAAATCATCCGAAAACACATCTTTAAGTTCCCGCACCACGGGTAGATCATCCAATGATGGACCTTGGACTGCAGTGTCCGTTATCACCGCAATGTATGCCGAGCACCCATGCAGCGTGCACGTTCTCGCCTCTGCCATTGAGCATAACAATGGTGCATTTTGTTTTCACCATATATAGTGATTTTGTTCCCCCTTGGCATAGTAATTTCTATTGCCTTCTGGTCATATATGACCTTTGCGTGGTTGTGGGATAGCCAATCCATCCTTACCACCACCTTGAACTCCCTCATCGCCATCGAAATGAGGTCGATTGAGTATTCTTCGTCGTCGATGGAAATTTTGCATCCACGACATACATCATAAACAAGTATAGATTTATCATTAGCAATTTCTACCTGTAGGGGTACATTCAAATTTTCAATCAGAAATAAGGGGTGCTTAACAAAATCATATGAAAAAAATGATCTATTAGCCCCATGTCAAATAACACGTGGGCAGGTATTAAATTTATAAGAAATGTACCTGCCACCATGTCTGGATCTGATTTGGCCTCATCGGTCGTGAGTTGGAAGGCTCTGCCCATGGCTTTTGGCACTTTCACCTTTTCGCTACCTTTGGCTCCATGTTTCTTGACTTTTGGACACTCTGCCTTCTTATGCCCCGATTGGTAGCAATTGTAGCACCTGGGGTACTTCAGATGGTCAACTAGCAACCCCATGACCCTTCTTTCCACTGTTGAGACACAAGCGATCTTTGAAGATACATTCTCCGGAATTCCATTTATTGCAATAGTTGCATTTAGAGCTACTCCCCCTTTGAGTCCTTTTTCTTTGAATATTTACCCACTTTTTGCTTTTTCGGAGGAGTAGGATTTCCCCCCTTGGGCCTCCTTGCTTCTTCAGCTTCTTGTCGGGTTATGTCTAATTCCCGCGTTCGTGCGACATTTATCATTTGTTTACTGTAGTGAACTGATTAAGAGGTATAAACTCCTTAATCTTTGGCTTCAACTTGTTCCGATAAAAGAACATTCGTGCCCCTTTAGTTGGTAGCACATCGCTGCAAAATTTCACTCAGTCAAGATTAACCTCGGTAGTCTCATCTACCATTTAATTATCCCCTTGTTCCAGTTTGAGGAACTTGTGTCTCAGTTCATTGACCATATATGTTGGGAAATAATGTTCGATAAACAATTCCTTGAACTCGGCCCAGGTAATGGCATTAGCCGCCACCTCACCCTTTTCCAGGACCTTTGCATCCCACCAATCCTTAGCCCGATCGATTAATAGACCCATGGCATAAATAACTTGATCGGCTGCCTCACACTGGCACCTTTTAAACACCCCTTCTACATTGAAGATCCAACGGTGACACACTATCGGGTCTACATCAATCATATATCGTGGGGGTTTACACGCCATAAAATCCTAGAAGGTACTTCCCTTCTTAGGCTTGCTTGACTCCCTTTATTTAGAAGAGAGTTCTTCGGTTCCTTGAATTTTTCATTCAAGGTATTGAGAAGATCCTCTTGGATATTTTGCACATTGTCACACCCCGTTCGGGAAGTCCCGTTTGGAGTCAACCGATTGGTACACGTGGTACCAAGCGCAAACTATTTACCAAACGACTACTTAATTAAAATTTAAAAGTCTATCACCTTGTGGGGTGATGATATCCTTGGCTATAATGGCCTTAATACATTTAATTTGTTTCATCGGGGTAGATTTCCCAGGAATACCAAAAGAAAGAAAAATAATTTGTTTTAAGATAAATTAAAAGCGGAAGAAGGCCATTCGTGACGGGATATGACTCTTCCATGCCCATGACGCCGACCATGCTCCAAGCTCCTTCATAAGTCCTATGTACCTGAAATATACGCTAAAAAGGGTCAACTATAAAGTTGGTGAGATCACAGTTTAACACACACACAAAAGTACTCAGATGTAATTTAATAAATTCAAAAATTAGTTCCACAATCAACCATCCCCTATTCGCCATGGTCCTTACCCGATTGCTTTGCACGCAACCATATGAACATAGGCTCATCACGTTTAAATACATACTTTAGTGGACCCAACCATGGTGCCTCAATGTGCCAAAAGTACTATGACACCGACATGAGGAAGTCCCATTCTTGGGCACGTGGACGTGGGGGCATTATCCCCAAATAGCGCTACCCATATTACATGCGGTTACTTTTACCAAGGAATTAAGATTATGTACATGCAAGTCTAGTGGCGCAAAGTTTACGAGCCAATCATATTTATATTTTTAAAATATGTTTAAGGTAATTTTATCATGCACTGATAACTTGGTCTCCACTCTATCAGAAATACCGGCAAATCATCATGTTTTATCATATACAAGTAATTTTTGTAGAGATTTAATCATCCTTGATGAGTAATGCAAAAATAAAGTAGAACCCCAAATACCTAGCAATCAGGTCGGTCTTGTGGACACGCAGAGATTTAATCATCCTTGATGAGTAATGCAAAAATAAAGTAGAACCCCAAATACCAAGTATTTGAGAAAATAAGAAAGCAAGTTGAAGCTGTATAATTCAACAACGACCAGGTCGATACTTCCGTATACGTAGAGAAAGTCCGATGAATTATACGAAACACCAAAGAAAAATAAAGCAGAACCTCAAACGAACAACAATCAGGTCGATCTTCCGATACACAGAGAATGTCCGACCGTTTGAGAAAATAAAGTGTAGAGGCTAGATATTCGAGGCTTGTAATATTAAATAAGTTGGGTTGGGCTTAGTGGGTTTAAAATAGTTTAATTGAGTTAGGTTTGGGTTTGGGCTGAAATAAGCCCATGTAGGCTTATGTGTGTGTCTATATAAACACACATTAGCCTCCTAGTTTAGGGTTGGTTTTTTCCGAGAGACGGAAAAGGGGAGTAGGAGAATCCGAAATTCTCCAAGGGATCAAGTGTACCAGACGAGTTCTAGGTAAATCGTGTGCACAGTCTGATTTGTAATCGGTTGGTAATCAGTATTTCATTGTTCTTACTGTGTTTTATTTAATTTTCTCATCTATCAGCTCTTGAATCAATCAATCGTCGGGATTCCACACCTACGATTGATCTTGGATATCGTGTTAGAATTGTTTTTCGATCCACAATTGGTATCAGAGCCAAGAAACGTATGTTTCGAGGCTCATACGATATCTGGATTCAAGCATTTAACAAATTTTTATCGAGTTTTACAGGTGTTCGCACTGATCGTATAGTTTTCGGGTATGTTGGAGAGATTTCAGTTCGGATTCAGCGAGTTTTCGACCCGATTTCAAGTTTTCGATTTGGTTTCTGCAAGTTTACGGTTCGGGCCTTTGAATTTCGGTTCTGTTAACTGATTTTCGACTAAGAAGGGTCAAAGTGTTCTTGAATTTTTGTCTAGTTTGATCTGATTGAGAAGAGAGTCCATGAGTGTTGCGTGTTTTCCAAAAGTTGGTGGATTTTAAAAGCTGAGGTTATTTTGAGCTCAAAATTGGATGTATTTTGGTGGGTTGCCAATTTGTTTGCTAAAAGAATGTTTCAAAATCTCAAATTTTGGAATTAAAAGTTGACATTTCTGAGATTTTTTTGGGAATTTAAATTAATTGACTGAGATTTTGTTCAAAGTCAAATTCACGTGGATTTCGAATTAATGGAGAAAACTTTCTAAAACTTTGGTTGTCGGTTATAAAAGAGATTTCGGACGAGATTTCGGAAAAGCCTTCGGACGAGATTTCGGAAAAGCCTTCGGACGAGTTTTCAGACAGAGTTTTCGGACAAAGTTTTCGGACAAGAGATTTCGGACAAGAGATTTTGGAAGAGAGATTCAGTCGGGTTTTCGGACGAGGTTTCGGACAGCGTTTTCGGACGACGTTTTCGAATGACGGTTTCGGACGGGTGTTTTCGGACCGTGTTTTCGTCTCAGAGGGTATTCGGCTCGGTTCAGGTGTAATTGGCTAAAGTATTCGGTTCGTTTAGCGGTCTCTGGTTTGACTTGAGTTTTTGGCCACTTGCTTTTCAACTCGAGTCTTCGGTATACTCTTCTCGGTTCGGCTCTCGATCGAGTTTTCATTTCAAGGCACTCGACCGGAATTTAGTTTTCGGTGTGATTAACTGTTCTGTCCGGTTGTTTTTAATTGATTCTGAGTTGCAGGTGCAGCGGGAAATTGAAATCTACGTACGTTGAAGGTTGAAGATAGAATTTATGACAATTGTGCCACCAGAATTATAATAAGTCTACGTGATTTGAAGTTCACAGAATTTACAAATGTGCCATTGGAATTAATTGAAATGAGTGGACCATCATGTTTTGAAAGCAGTAAACGGCCGCTCATTTCAAGTTGGTGTAAATTAAGTTTGACGGGGTTTTGTTCATTGATTTTTTCTACACCTCGTGATATAATTTGTGTCTTGAGAGTTTGTGATCAGGTTTTCGGTTGAAATTTTCAGTTGCTGAGCTTTCTGTTGTCAGGGAATTTCCGTTCGTAAAAATTATGGCAGGCATCCAAGCGAGTACTTCTGGTGATAACTCTCAAATTCAGGAATGTTCTAATCCCATATGTCAATTATTAATTAACGATTGGCAATCTAAATTTACTTATGAATGTTTGAATCGTGAGAAAACTGAAAAGGAAGTTAGAGAATGGAAGGAGCGCACTAGGGTATTTAAGGAAAAATATGAAGCAGCCAAACAAGAACTGAAACATGTTGAACATAGTCTAAGTGATTACAAGTGTGAGTCTAGATTAGCTGAAACTAAGATAGAAGAATTGAATAAAGAAGTTCTAGAACTTAGACTAAACTTAGCTCTGCCCAATCTACCCTTGAAAAAAATTATACAAAAGAAAATGATGGACTCTCATCATGCTTTATTTAAATCAGAAGAGAGATTGAAGCAGGTAAAAGACAAATATGGTCTTTGGAATGAAAACGTTCCTTTCCCATTACAAAAGCAATTTGTCACATTGCCCTCCACTGCCGAGGAAATACAAAAACAATCAACAGTTATAGAAACAACTACATGTGGCAATCAAGAGAGCGCCTCTGGGCAATCATAAGGGTTTTATCATGCTGTTCCTCACTTACTACAACATGAATACATCAAACTGCCCAAACCTGCAGATGAATTGTTGAAAGAGTCCCAGAATGAATCAACCATGGTATATGGACCTCAACCGGTGCATAAAGATGAAAAGATGGCCACAGAAGCAACTCAGTCAAATTGTGAGAATAACACTAATGTCATTACTGAGAGTGCAAGTTCAAGCTCCAGTGAAGTGAAGAGCGTTGATGAAGAAAAGTTAGTTCCCTATCCAAAGTTCGAGACTCCTTATTCCAAAGTTGTGGATGAGGTAAAGCGGGAACGAGTGATGATGACTACAAGGCCTAATGGAAGGATATTTATGACATCAGGGTCTATGTTCATCCCAATTGAAGGAGAAGAGCGACCCTCATTCACAACTAAGTTCAAAGGCTTGGGTCATGATGGTGGTCTATCATGTGATATTAAGAGTGTAAGGCCCAAGATCAGTATCAAGCCTCCATCCACTGTCCCAATAAAGATTGAAAGGCCCAAAACTACAATCAAGTCTCCAAACTCATCAGTGGGCTCGTGCAGTGGCAACACAACTTTCTCAGAGAACCTAGTGGTCCCAACAGCTGAAATGTCCAGTTCTACTCAATTTTCTACCAATTGGAGATCCGGATTCTGCCCAAAGATGCAAACAAACCATCGTGTTTCTCCACCAGTGCCATATAGATCAAATAGCTACACTTCTGACTTCTATCTGAAGAAGCAGACTTGCTTTAAATGTGGAGTTCCTAGTCACATTGCTAGAAACTGCTTGCATCGTCCCTTTGAACCGTATTATCCGCTGAGTCATAAGGTTTCATCTCAGGTTTCAATAAAGTCTAAGCCGATGAAGGTGCAAGCACCAAAGGTAATGAAGACTGTTAATCCTAAGGTTAAGCCTTCTGATGGAAATTGGGGAGCTGCCAAAGAGCACAAAAAGCTCTTAAATCAAAAACAAGTTTTTCCAAATTATGACAATTTTCATAAAAAGGTGAACAAACCAAAACAGGAAAAGGTTGAAAAACCTAAAGTTGTCACTCCAAAGGCAACTAAAACAGTTTTGAAAAATGATTTTAAAATGAAACATGTTGAAATACCTAAGGTCACTACTCCAAAGATTACTAAAACAACTTTTAAATCACCTAGAATTTGGAAACCAAAAGTCAAGGCAGCATCTACACCCCTAATTCCTGATATCATAAAGGGGATGTTTTTAAAAGAAATTTCTTTCACCGACTCTTCAGGTATACCCAGAACCACAATGGCCTGGGTACTTATGGCTAACTGATCTCTCACCTTGTGTAGGAACAGTAAAGGAGGACTTTCATTAACCTTGTTTGTTTTTTATAGTGTTTGTTCCAGACACAGGATATGAGGCATCTCTCTACTACATGACATGAAGACTTCAATTGAGGGTATGTTTCCTTGTGAGAGGTAAATCTAAAAAGATCACCAGAAAAGGTAACACTGTCTAAATTGTTTGTTGCTTGATTGTTTGATGTGATGCATGGTAAAACATGAAACAAAACCCAACTTGCTATAATCTCAAAGGATAACTTTGATGTTTAACTTGGCCAATTTTCTTTAAATTTCATTCGTGTCGTTGTGTGTCAGTGTGTCGTTTCATTATTATAAAAAAATAAAAAATAAAAAATGAAAAACTGTGATTAAAAATCAAAAAGCAAGGGGAAGAATAGAAATTATGGAAAAGGTTGATAGAAATTATGGAAAAGGTCGACCCCTAAAAGATTGTGTTTTTTAATTTTCAATCTGTTTGTTTGTGTGTTTGAGAAGAAGGGAAATGAAATATTTCCGTTCTGAAGATGACTGACACGCGTGCAAAAGTGAAAAACATGATCCAGTTTGATATGCTCGGTAGGCTCAGTTCCAAAAAACAAAGGTATGAGTCACTACACTTAAATATAAAGTATGTCATTTGACGAGAAACACACACTTAGGTTAACTTGCTAGTTCTATTTGACTGTGAAATTGTTCCCGATACACATGCAGGACTCCAGAGTGATAAATCGAAAATCTCAAAAGGTCGGCATCCCCTCTGTTTTGTGTGAGCAAAGACCTGGGGATCTCAAAGCCGTTTGTGAAGTCTTGCCTCTGCTTTGTGTGAGCAATGACCTGGTGTAGAATGGCTGACGTGTTAATCAGACTTTCCTCTGTTTTGCGTGAGCAAAGAGCTGGTTAGTCTATATTAACGTGCTTGCAGATCACTGTATATAATTGCCACCACAAAAGATGCCAATGTGCACAATAAAAGAGACCACCTATCGTCCAAAACCCTTTAGCCCTGACTTTGCGACTAGGCTTATGTGTTTAATGAAAGGTTACCACCTGACTGAAAAATGCCTCTGAGTTGAAATCGTACAAGTCTTTGTATATTATCCCTATCTCTTATGATCTGTTCTTTCTCTTCTCAACCAAGTCTGGAGAAAAGATTCAAAACTCTGGATACGGGTATGTGAAAATATGTGGTAGGGAATGATCAAACTTGATAGAATGCACGTATTAATTACCTAGGATTGTTGATACATTGTCCTGATCGTCATGTGAATTATCGAATACAAGACAAAACATACAAAGTAGTTGAGGTCCGAACTCCCAGCGAACCTGGAGTTCGGACAGGTCCGAATATGTGGCCGAACCTCAGGTTCGGTCGGTCGTGACTTAGCTAGTATAAATACATCATCTTGTATAGAATTCAGTAGTTTTTTCGTGTCATATTCTCTGAGTGTACTTTATGGTTCTCTGTGGTTAATACAAAGCATATTTGTATTTACTCTTCGTGTTTTACTCGTTTACATTGATTTCATTACTACCAAGTAGAAGATCCACACGCTCAAGCAATTTCAAGTGGTATCAGAGCATTTGATTTGTTCTACTGGTCGGAAATCATCATTTTTCGGAGTTTTGATTCAAAATTCTCGTTTTTGCAAAAATATCAATCATTATTTGAGTTCGTTTGATCTTCTCAAGTGTGCTTCAAGTCAAAAATTCATTCCAAATTCATTTCTATTGAGTTTGATTGAATTCCTGTCGAAAATTCCAATCAAAAACACTGAAAATCGAGAAAATGGTGTCGAGTGAAGTTTGTCTCGTCTGAGGTTCGGATAAGTTCGGCGTAACCGCTCCGAACTCGAGGTTCGGACGACGTTCGGTGAGAGTTCGGTCCAGTTTTGATTTTTTGGGTCCGAGGTTGAAGTTCGGACGACGTTCGGTCAAGTCTAAGTTCGGGCAATGTTCGAAGGTGGTTCGGACGAGGTTCGGATCAAGTTCGGACAAACAGTATTCAAGTTGTTGAGTGTTTCACGAAAACTGACGTAACTTGAGAATCGTAAAGAGTTACGAGAGCTAATACCAGTCAAAATGTTCGTCTCAGAGAGATCTATACTTCTACTGGCCTAATGGCCAGTACCCTCCGATTTGACCCCCAAAATCTGCTTGGAAGACCTTCGTTTTTGAGTCTAAAGTTTTTGGAGTGTTAGTTTTCGGTTTTGGTAAAGAGTGGATTCAAGCATATTGAATTGATTTTTCATAAATTGTTTGAAAATGCGTGCATCACAAGCTAGCCTTATGTTACCTACATTGATGAAATGGGAAGATTATCATGAATGGTGAAAATGCGTGAGCATTGGATCGTCTACTCGATCTAGCTAATCGGACATCGAAACGTAATTAACCGATTGTTTTATTGATCAAAACGAACAATTACAACCAGTAAACACTCAGATACAGACTCAGAGAATACACACTCAGAAACACACACTTAACAGATCTCGCACGCTCAGAACTCTACCAATTACAAAGACCAAACCTCTATATATACTAGCTGATCGAGCTTCGGCCGAACCTCAGGTTCGGCCAGTCCGAACTTCAGGTTCGGACCTAGTTCGGCCAGACCTAGTTTGACTTGATCTTGATCTTGCTTGATACTTCACACGACGCACATATCAGGTATCAACAAACTCCCCCTCGTCGTGTGCAGTATCTCTTCAATATCATCAACTTTGTATCTTCAACCAAGCTCCCCCTCAAGTGTAGAATCCGTTCGTCCAAAGAAATAAATCTTCAAACAAACTCCTCCTCAACTCAATCGTAACTTGATCTTGAATACTTTGATGATCTCTCATGTATCTCTGGTCGTTTATTAACAGCTTCAGAAGACTTGAAGTTGTGATATCTTGCACATAGTAACCTGCTCAAACATTTAAATAATCTTGGCCCAAAACGTCTCTTCGAGACTCCAAGATATGATTTTGAAAATGATTTGTATCACGTGTTGATCAGATCGAAAATAAAGTAGAAACAAAATCTTTTTGATTTTTCAAAGTTTATGCTAAACCACACCGAAAATATTTTTGTGCTTTTCCGAAAAGAAATGAAATTACAATACAGAATCAGACACTATTTTTGGTATGAGAAAAATCACTATATATGAGATCATATTAAACATAACGCCCTGAACTACATTTCAATTTCAATTAATCGAAACACATAAGTCATGTTGATTGCTGATATAATTTGTCCAATTTAAACTCATGCAAAATCATACTCATAACATTTGGATATGTTAAGATATTGATTAGATTTGCTTTAACCAGTGTATCCCACACTATCAGACATAATCAGACATTTTCTGTTTTCTTCCTTTTTCCTTTTGTGTGATAGCACTTGTAATTTTTCACAATGCATAATATTTTCATGATATCGTCAACTGTGTTCCATGCAAAAAGAAATAAGAACGTTAAATCGTCTACCTTAAGGTCGCTCTTTCGATACGCAGATAAGGCCTCAGATTTAACAAAATAAGAAAATAAAGCAAGTTGAAATTGTATAACCCAACAACAATCAGGTCGGTACTCCCGTACACGCAGAGAAAGTCCGATGAGTTATACGAAACACCAAAGAAAATAAAACAGAATGTCAAACGAACAACGATCAGGTCGATCTTTTGATACGCAGAGAAAGTCCGATCGTTTGACAAAATAAAGAAAATCAAACAAGTTTAAATCTTTGCAAAATGAACACATGTATACACAATGACTTCTCATTATGAATTTCACACTTATTTTTCTTTTTGTGTCATGAAATATGCATCAAGATGTTATCCACATGATCAAGCATTAGTATTTACTGTATATCACATCTGAATACTTTCTGATTTGCCGAGCCTACCAAGGATATCAAACAATGATCTTATGGCTCTTTCATCTACTCTATCCATGAGTCAGATACGTAAGCCAATGTACCATCATTTCCCAATGATCAATTTCTCACAATTTTATATATTTGGCATGTATTCACTTTCCTTCATTATATATTTGGCATGTATTCACTTTCTCCCCATAACATGCATTTGCATTTTCTCAATTACTCCCCCTTAGTTACAATTCTCCCCCTTAAAATGAAAACTCTATTTTTGGATTTTTATTTTACACAAAAACAAGACTCTAGTTTTGGGTTTTTGAGAAAAACTTGTAAACAAAGAAAAGTGATCAATCAATACGGATAATTTGCAGATTTAGAATTCAGAAAATTTGCAGATTAGAAAAATTTATCATGAAAATTTAAATTAAACAGAATACTCCTCCATCAACAACTTGGCAATCGTCGATAGGTCTTCTAGAAGTACCTGCACACTGGTCAAACTAATTAGTCCATAAATGACCCGAAGCGAATTGCTTCTGATCGACCAGTGTCCTTGTTTTGCTTAGAAACCACCTTAGGTTTCCATTGTTGTGGTTTTGGTAATTCAGTTTTTGATGAAACAGTCACAGGTGACTGTGATGATGAACCTACGTTTTGATCTTTTGAAAACATTAGAACAAAACGTTTTTGTTTATGATAAAATGTAGGCTCAACTTCATCAAAAACTCTGCCTTGTGCATCAAAGAACTTTGTTGTGGCAGATTTACCAAAAACTGATGTCTTGTGAAATCTTTGGGGTGAATCAGCAGGTAATGAACACTCTTTTGCCATATGCCCTGGGCGACGGCAAATATAACAGATTCTTGTCGTTTTGTCCCATCTTTGATGTACCTGCGAACAACACACATGAATATCTCGAACATGATCAGAATGAGAATCATATACCTGATGCATGTGATCATGTACCCATTTGGATGTAAGGCTTCGAGATTGAAAACTTCCAAAAGAATTTTGAGCTTTCACAAAAACTTCAGAAATTTTTCGAGCATCAACACAATGAAGAGGAAATTCTTTGTCAGAAAATAATTGATCCGAACCCTTGAGTTTGTAAAACCGCTCGGGTTGAATTTTATCAGCTTGAAAAACTTCCTTCTTCACTTGTTTCATCTTTAATTTCTTCAAATCTTGTGATGATGATGTTGGAACCTTCTCAGCTTTGTCTTTCATCCCGTGAAAACCCAATCCTTCATACTTTCCAGAAATCTTCTCCTCAGGTGTAAGATGTCCATTCTTCGCTAATCGAGAAAATTCAGCTTTTACTTCAGTTACATTCTTTTGATCATAAAAGATCGTTTCATCAAACTCAGGTTGAGACTGAAGCTTGTCACTAGAAGTAGCTGACTTCTCATTATCAGCAGAAGATGAACCAGATACAAATTTTGGTGCAGGAGAAACCTCAGATTTCTTTTCCTTCTTTTTCTTATTCTTCCTGTTCTTCTTCTTTGGCACAACTTTCTCATCCTCAGCAGTAGATGACGAAACCTTAGAATAATCAAATTCGTCAACTTGTTCCTTCACTTCTTTGACAACTTCTTTGATATAAGCAGGGGGTGAAGCAGTCTTATCAAACATTTTCTCAAAATTTTCATCGTTCGCTAAGAAGCTTGTGAAAACTTGAGAATTTGAAACATTGTTGAGTAATCGGTTAGCATCAAGAACTTGAATTTTCAGATCAGAAATTTTCTGTTGAGCCTCAGCAAATTCCTTCTCTTTAGCAATCAAACGCTTCGCCACTTTATGTGTTTCAAATTTTTGTAAACGAAGATTATCAAGTCCTTCATGTAACTCCTTTTTCAATTTATCCTCGTTTCTCTTTTGAATTTCCAAATTTGCAGTTTGAACTTTATTTACACGGACCAACTCCCGCTTTTCATCCAATAACCTTCCCTTGTCAACTTGATACACTTTAATCGTAGCAGTTAATTCTTCAACATTCTTTGTGAGCAGATCAAGCTTGACTTTTGATTTATCAAACAAATTTGTGAAATCAGAAGCAGTATCCTCCGCTTCATCCTTCCATTTCTTGACTTCTTTTATCAAGTCATCCCTTTATTCACAAATCTTAGCTTTTGTAGCTTCCACATCCCTTTTATCTTGTTTAGAAATTTCTAAAACTTCATTCAGCAATTTGATCTCTTGAAGCAAACATTCATTCGTCATACCCAATACCTTCTCATTATTTTTAGACACTTCTAACTCTGCCTTTACATCCTTGAATTCCTCAGAAATCTTGTGAATTTGAAACAACAGCGAAGCATTTTCTTTCATCAGACTTTCCATATTCTCAGCCGATTCATAAGAACTTGGATTGGAACTAGTATCAGAACTAGTATCGGAACTAGTGTCTGAACAGAAATCCTCTTGTTGATCATGAGTAACTATCAAAGCAGATGAATCATACCCAATTGTGGACCCCAATCATAAACACCATCATCTTGAACTGTCAAAGCAGTTGTCTTGCTTGTGTTACTTGTAGATGGTTGAGTAAAACTAGGCTTGGATGATTGAGTAAAACCAGGCTTGCCTGCATGTGCCTGTTGACAATCATTGGCAAAATGTCCAAGCTGCGAACATTTATAACATTTCAACTTAGACTTGTCAAAACCTAAGTGACCATTAAAATTAGCTGAACCCATGTTATGCTTTTTGAAAAATCGTTTCGATCGTTGACCAAGCATAGCATATTGCCAAGCTAAATCTAATTCAAGCAATTGATCATCATCAAGTTCGTTAAGATCATCCCTTGTAATCTTGGCATCAGCAACATCTTTGATAATCAATCCAACCGATGATGAAATTAAAGCAGAAATCATGTTTGCACAATCAGTTGTAGATTCTGCAGAAAAAGCGTTCTGATTTGAAAATTTTGGAATTGTAAAGCTACAACCTCGTGAAGATTTGCTATTCGAATTATCAGAAATTCCAGTCAAGAAGGCTGTACTTGGTGCAGAACTCAAACTTGGTTTAGCTTTAGCATTCATGCTTGCTGTATTCTCACCATGATACAACTCAGGATGTTGCAAAGTAGCAGTTGATTTCTTGGAGTTCAACATTTCCATTTCTCGAGCATGAAGTTTTCCAGTAAGCTCGTGAAACGTCATTGTAGAATAATCCTTGTCATGAGTGAGTAGCAAAACATAATTCTCCCACTTCTCGGGTAAAGCTTCCATAATCCTCTCTTTCAAATCAGCATCAGATTTTTCAATACCAACTACCTTAAATTCACTCATTAAATGTGAAAATCTTGAAACAAGAGCAGTGATGTTTTCATTATCATAATGTTGAAAATTATCAAACTCTTTATTCAACACTTTCTTTCGACTCTTTTTATAATCAGCATTCCCTTCACATCTTGCTGAGAGAGCATCCCACAATTGCTTTGATTTCTTACAAGTGCTGAATTGATGTAACAACTCGGTAGGTAAAGCCATAGTAAGATAACCATAAACTTTCTTTTCAAGCTCATAACTTTTCCTTTCAGCAGCATCAAAATCTTGAAGTTCCTTATAATCTCCTTCTTCAGTTGGTCGTTCATATAATTTCCGAATCGGAATCCATAGATCAATATCGTTTGTGCTTATGTAGGCAGAAAACCGTTTCTTCCAATTTTGATAATCTTCAAGCTTTAATAATTTGGGAACTTTCTGACTTGTTCCAATTTCATTATCAAAATTCAGCATGGTTTGCTTGGCACTTTGCATTGCAGCAAACGCGTGAAATTCCAACATCGTTCGAAAAAATTAGATTCTGTCGGCCGAACTCTCTCCGAACTTATTACTAAGCTCCGAACTCTGTCCGAACCTAAAACCAACCTCCGAACTTCGTCCGAACTTGCTCCGAGTCAAAATCAACAGACCGAACTCTTAAGAGACTCCGATCTAGCACCGAACTACCTCCGAACCTCGACTGAACCCCGAACCTTGTCCGAACTAATGACCGAACACTGAAAACTCCGAACCTTGACCGAATTTACGCCGAACTCTCACCGAGACTACTCCGAACCTGGACCTCAGAGCAGTTACTCCGAACCTAATGAGATCAGTCCGAACTTCTACATAATTTTCAAAAACGCTCGATTTTTGATGAATTTTGACGAGATTTGTAACAGTCAGACCGGAAAAATGATGAGGAACGATTTAGGAGCAAATTTGACACAAAACGCACGTCAGAAATGATTGAAAATACGTAATGAAACTCGAGAAAAACTTCAAAAACGCTCAAAAGTCCGAGAATAGCAACCACAGATCAGTAGAGTGAACCAGAAAGCTCGGATACCACTTGAAAATGCGTGAGCATCGGATCGTCTACTCGATCTAGCTAATCGGACATCGAAACGTAATTAACCGATTGTTTTATTGATCAAAACGAACAATTACAACCAGTAAACACTCAAATACAGACTCAGAGAATACACACTCAGAAACACACACTTAACAGATCTCGCACGCTCAGAACTCTACCAATTACAAAGACCAAACCTCTATATATACTAACTGACCGAGCTTCGGCCGAACCTCAGGTTCGGCCAGTCCGAACTTCAGGTTCGGACCTAGTTCGGCCAGACCTAGTTTGACTTGATCTTGATCTTGCTTGATACTTCACACGACGCACAAATCAGGTATCAACAAATGGAAAGTTGATTTTGAAATTCACATCAACAAACATTTCAAAAAGTTTTGGGAGATAATCGAGAAGCAATTCAAATGGCCTACTGATACAAGAGGAGATGTAATACTTTCTCGACATCTATCTTCAGAACAAAGGGATTATACAAATAATGAAAATAAAGCCAGAGACATTATTGAAAACACTCTCTCAAAAGAGTTATTTCTTGAACTCACAGTGGGTTATACTGCTAAGGATAAATGGACTGATTTGCTAGATAAAGGTGAGATATTTGCAAATATTAAGATTATGAAGGATGTTTTAGATTCCTCTGATTCAAAATCATACGATTCAACATCTAGTGGTTTAGGATCTGAAAGTAATGATTTGTCTGAAAAAAAGGATTGTGATATAGTTTTCACGCCTGAACAAATTGAGGGTTGTGTCACTGATTCTGATTCTGATTCTGAAACAACTTCTGGTGTTATATATGACAAAGGAGATGAAAGTGACATAGAAGAAATTTAGAATGGAAATTTGTTCGTATGTTCAAAGTGTGCAGAATTTGTTAAGATTAATCAAACTTTGATGAAAGAAAAGAAAGTTTTGGCTAAAGAATGTGAAAAAGCTAATGCAGAAGCTAAAGATGTTGCTGCCGATTTTGAAGCATTATTCAAGAAGAGCTATCCGGTTCTACAAAAGTATGAAAAGGCTAATGATCTTATTGTTGAAACTGCTGCTATGTTGAGAAGCTTCAAAATAGATCTCTATGCTTCAAGATGAAAATGTTCTTTATAGAGATAAAATGAAGTTTTGACAAAGGATGTTGAGATTTACAAGAAAAAGAGAGAAAGTGTTCTTGAAGAGTTGTTTGCAGAATGTCACATCCGTAAAGTGCAAACATATGAATATGATGAGCTCAATATCAAGTTTATCAAATCACAAAAAGAGGTGTTTCATGCTCAACAGAAAATTAATGATTTGAAATTGGAAATTTTGGAGTTGAAGAGGCAAGTGAAGAATTGTAATTTGTCACCGACATTGCTAAATTTCTTATACAAGCAGGATAAGAGTTCGGAGAATTCTAAGGCAGGTGATGTTCACTTGGTACCTCAACCAGTGGATTTAATTGAAGTTACTTCTGCTCAGATTGATCCAAACAATGAATTGCATGATTATTCCAAGTTTGCCACTCCACCCAAGAAGCACAAGTCTAAGTCTAAAAAAAAGCAAAGTCTTTGGGTGAAGCTCCAAATTTGTTTTAAAGTCTGTTTTATTGGAAAATGAAAATGTGTTTGATAAGGTTGTTTCAAGTTCTTCATCTGCCCCTGAAGAAGAGAAAGTTTTGATTCAGAAGAACAAGCTGAAGGATATTAAAGCTAAATTTACTAGAGAAGCTAAAGGGAGAGATGCTTCTGGTTGTCCGTCTGGATCTACAAAGGGTTTCGGACACAAGCATAAAGGTTTGGGTTATGAAGTCAAGGATGTTTTAGTGAAACAGACAACAAAGAAACCGAAGAAAGTTGTTGTTCAGCATGTTCCTCGACTTCATCAACAATCAAAGAAACAATCTATTGAAACCCAGCACAAGCAAGCTTATCAGAAGAAGCCAAATGTTTCTACATCAAGAAATGCTCATTATCATTCTGGAGGTTCTTCAAGTGATTCTTGTTATCTACCCCCAAGAGCATCTCCCAAGTATGATTCTTCTAATAATTTCTTTGATTCATTTAATTCTGATCATTCTTTTGGTTACTATGATTCTCCTGCTATGAATCATAGTTGGAAAATAAAGAATTTTGTCAAATTTTCACCAAAGTTTCATGAACGAATTTGCTATGCATGTCGTCGACCTGGACATATGGCTGCAAATTGCCCGACGACTGCATATGTTCACCAAAATGCAAAATATGTGGATCAAAATGGTAAAATTTTTGATGAACCATGTTTACCGCACTCTAAAACAACTAGTAAGTCGTCTTCGTCAAAGACGCCGGTGGAAACATTTTCAGGTTCTGATAAAAAATTAAACATTTTACAAATGTGGAAACCGAAAGTTGTTTCCAAGGCCAACAAGGACTTTATGGAAGTCACTGGGCGACCCGACGCTGTTGAATCGGGTCGATCCCACAGCGACTAATGTTTTATTTGGTGTCAAGCAGGTATTTACGGAAGACCTTTCGGTGATTGGAAAATTGCTGATTGTGGAATATCTGTGCTTATTTAACCGGAATTTCAAAATCAAATTTTGTTTTCAAAATGCTAATCTGAGAGTATTTGTGTTGGTTGATCAATATTTCTTGGTTTTTCACTCCGTCTCATTCTGAGGGGGAGTTTGTTTTTGCAAAATTCAAAAATAGTGTGTTGTTTTTTAAATCGTAAAAATGAAAATCTATTAATAGAGTTGTCATTTTTAGGGGGAGAAATTTGAAAAAGACAAAAACATTGAAAAATACAAAAAACCAAAAACATTGAAAAATGAGAAATTGTATCCGACATGGTTGGGAAATGATGGTACATTGGCTGACATCGTCTGGCTCATGGATAAAGTAAGTGAAAAAGCCATAAGACCATTTGATCGATGTGTAAGGTAGGCTCGGCAAATCAGAAAGTATACAAATGTGATATACACTAAATCTGATACTTGACTTAGTGGACAACATCTTGATGCATATCTCATGATATATCAAGAAAAAGATATGTGAAAAATAAAATGAGAAGTCATTGTGTATACATGTGTTCATTTTGCCAAGATTTAAACTTGTTTGATTTTCTTTATTTTGTCAAATGATCGGACTTTCTCTGCGTATCGAAAGATCGACCTGATCGTTGTTCGTTTGACGTTCTGCTTTATTTTCTTTGGTGTTTCGTATAACTCATCGGACTTTCTCTGCGTGTACGGGAGTACCGACCTGATTGTTGTTGAGTTATACAACTTCAACTTGTTTTATTTTCTTATTTTGTTAAATCCGAGGCCTTATCTGCGTATCGAAAGATCGACCTTAAGGTAGACGATTTAACGTTCTTATTTCTTTTTGCATGGAACACAGTTGACTATATCATGGTTACAATCATTATCTGATTAAAATCACAAATGAAATCACAAAATGTGATAAGCAAAAGCATATCTGAGTATGTCTGATAGTGTGGGGTACACTGGTCAATGCAAAACTAATCAATATCTTAACATATCCAGATGTTATGAGTAAGATTGTGCCAGAGTTTAAAGTTGGAAAAATTATATCTGCAATCGGCATGGTTTGTGTGCTTCAATAATCGAAATTGAAGTTGATCTTTCTCACAAAAGACAAAAATAGTGTCTGATTCTGTAATGCATTTACTTTTCTTATCAGAAAAAACCAAAAAGATTTTAAGTGTGTTTTGATATAAAATTTCTAAAAGCTAAAAAGATTTTGTTTCTTGTTTGTTTTCGATTGATCAACACAAAATACAAAATCAACTTTCAAAAACAAAATATCTTGGAGTCTAGAAGAGATGTTTTGCGCCGGGATTATTTATGTTGGCAGGTTTCTATGTGGCAAGAGAATATCACATCTTCAAGTCTTCTGAAGGTTGTGGATAAAGAGATTACACACGATGCAATATCAAGTATTCAAGATTGAACTCATCATCAAGATAGAGGAAGAGTTTGATTGAAGATACATGATACAAGTGTTAATGGAGGAGATGATACTGCACATGCCGAGGGGGAGTTTGTTGATACATGGTCCTGATCGTCATGTGAAGTATCAAATACAAGACAAAACATACAAAGTAGTTGAGGTCCGAACTCTCAGCGAACCTGGAGTTCGGACAGGTCCGAACATGTGGCCGAACCTCAGCTTCGATCGGTCGTAATTTAGCTAGTATAAATACATCGTCTTGTATAGAATTCAGTAGCTTTTCCGTGTCATATTCTCTGAGTGTACTCTGTGGTTCTCTGTGGTTAATACAAAGCATATTTGTATTTACTCTTCGTGTTTTACTCGTTTACATTGATTTCATTACGACTATGTAGAAGATTCACACGCTCAAGCAATTTCAAGGATTTGTGTGTGACTGTCTTATGTTCATAATTAATGTACCTAAAAGATAATTTAGTGAAAAAGAACCTGAAAAAGAGGAACAAGGGTTTAAAGAGGATCATAATACTGGCAATCACCTGGACGTGTTCGAGTAACAGAAGCTGAAAAGGGTTCCTCAGTTCAGACAAAGACGGTTTGATCCCAAATAAAACCTTCTCGTTAGTAATTTGGTATGTTTGTTTTAATTTTATTTTTTCTTTTGAGTCTTCTTAAGTTTTTAATGTTTGTTTTCCAACCATGGCCAGGTTAATTTGAAAGGTTTTAATATGTTTTTGTGGGTTTTGTGCAAGAAATTATGCACCACCCCAAAATTGACCCGTTTTTTAGGGGGAGAAGGTGAGATAAAAAGTTAAGATAATAGGCATTATCTCAGGGGGAGATATGTATCAGGGGAAGTATTTAAAGGAAACCCGTAATCAATGTCAGGGTTTGTGTTATATAATGTTATTCACCTGCTGACCTTGTAGCCAGTCATCATTGTTTGGTTTGGTTAGTTGTTTGTTTCATGTTGCGTATGGCAGGTTAAATGCAAAAGAAAAGAAAAGTCAAGGACTCTGTTGATAAAAGCATTGCTGCTGCTGCTACTTGTGTTGAAGAACCAGCCGGAAAAAGACTTACCCTACTGAAGAAGCTAATGCTTAGGGGAAGTTTGTTGGTTCAAGTGAGGCTTCCAAAGATCAAGAAGACACTGTTCACAAGTTGAGGGGAAGCTACATGCAGTCAGCTCAAGATCTACAGTCAAGAATGCCAAGATAGAGGTTTTAAAATTTTAGCCTCTGACGACAAAGACATGTCAAGATAGCTACTGTTGATTCAGCAAGGACCAAAGTTTCTTTCAAGAAGAATCAAGTGTATGAGAATCCTCCTCTCATTACTTGTTCGTCATTTAAAGTCCAAGTTGTTGCTGATTGAGAGAAATCTCCCAAAAGTCTCTCGTGCTGCCCAATAAAGATTGTTGAAAGAAAGATCTTCATCAACACATGTTCAAGCCAAAAGATGTTAGAAAAGCTGAAGACTAAAAGTTGAAGACATTTAATATCACAAGCCTAGGGGGAGATTGTAGAGGCTAGATATATGAGGCTTGTTTTAAATAAGTTGGGCTAGGCTTAGTGGGTTTAAAATAGTTTAATTGAGTTAGGTTTGGGCTTGGGCTGAAATAAGCCCATGTAGGCTTATGTGTGTGTCTATATAAACACACATAAGCCTCCTAGTTTAGGGTTGGTTTTTTTCCAGAGAGACGGAGAAGGGGAGTAGGAGAATCCGAAATTCTCCAAGGGATCAATTGTACCAGACGAGTTCTAGGTGAATCGTGTGCACAGTCTGATTTGTAATCGGTTGGTAATCAGTATTTCATTGTTCTTACTGTGTTTTATTTTATTTTCTCATCTCTCTGTTCTTGAATCAATCAATCGTCGGGATTCCGCACCTACGATTGATCTTGGCTATCGTGTTAGAATCGTTTTTCGATCCTACAATTTTTTCGATTCTACATAAAGAAAATTAAACAAGTTTAAATCTTTCAAAATGAAAACATGCATTCATCAGGATATCTCTTATTCTATTTTTGTCAGAATCATCACACAGCATTCATCAAGAAGCAAATAACCAAAGATCATCAGGCAAGCTCTATGTTTATATCTTACTTGCAGATATCAGATTAGTCATGCACATTCACATATTATACAAGAACCTACAGCCTTTAGACTTAATATCCATGGAAGATAAACGTATATGCTGATGTACTATCATTTCTCGCTTTTGTCGGATCAATTTCTCAAATTTTCATTTTTTTTTATTTTCCATTACCCAATTTCCCCCTTTAAAATTCAACAAACTCTATTTTTAGAATTTACCAAATTTTCTCCCCTTAAAAATATGAACGAAATTAAATGAAAAACAAAAATGAAAATGATGGATCAATACTTGACACATTTTTAAAAATGATATTCTTGAAAATTAGTTTTTTAAAAGATATAAACGATGCATTTTAACTTAAATCAACCACAAGTATTCCACTGTTAGCAATCTTTCAATCACTAACAGGTCTTCTTAAAATACCTGCAAACACTGGAAAACAATAAGTTCTTAAAACCCCGACCCTCATCCACATTTGTGGTAGGTCGTCCAATGTCTTCAATGAAATCACTGTTGGCTGTGGAGACAATATTTGGTCTCCATTCCATTTTTGGTTGTGAGTTTTCTAATGAACCAGTGTGGACTGATGAATGACAGTCAGAACTACTACCCCGAGAATCAGAAACAACTTTCTTTTTCCAAAACATTTTACTATCGGGCATTGGTTTGTTAAAAATTATGCCTTCCGAATTTACAAATTTTATGTTTTTTGGCATAAGATGATGAATTGTTAACATTTGTAGGACAAGTAGCAGCAAAATGTCCCTTTTTATGACAAATGTAACAAATTCGATAACGAAATTGATCAGTCAATCCGTCATAAAAAATAATTCGAACTACATGATTAGTTTTCTTTGGTTTTGAAGGTTTTTGAAAACACTTTGCAACTGGAAGATCATAAAAACCTTAATCATCTTCATAACCAAAGAATTTCTCTTCACGATAAAACCTGTTTGATTTAGCAAAACAAAATGAACCTGAACTTTTTCCGCCATTAGGTGTTGCATCGGATATGCAGGAAGATTCTTCAGTAAACACCTTATCATCTGCATATGAATGAGACACTTTCTTCTTCCAAACTGGAGGTTTTGTATCCAATAACACCTTCTGATTTTTCTTCTTCTCAGCTTTAAAAACCTTTTTGTCACCATTTTTCATCGGTACCTCTTTGCCTTCATATCCCAATTCACCATTTTTCTGCTTATGATAATCTTTCACAGAATAACCTTGTGATGCGAGTCGAGAAAATTCACTTTTGATAGCATTCACATCAGCTTTCTGAACAAGTAATGAATCATCAATCACAATATCTGAGAACTTTGGAATCTTCACATGACCTGGATTCACTTCAAAATCTTTTCTTTATCAAGAAATGTAGATTTGGAATCAAACTTCGATCCTTTGTTATAATCAACATTCTCTTTATTTTTCTTCTTAGACTTTGACTTTGTTTTCTTTCCTGAACTCTTATCAGCAAACTTTGAATAATCATGAGCTTCTTCCGTAGTTTTCAAAGTATTGATAGACTTGTCAATAACCACATGAGGTGGAAAAATCTTCAGAATAACATCACCAAACAGTTGTTGAAAATTCTTATCATTACATAACTAACTTGTGAAAGATGGAGAATTGGTAAAATTATGCAACTACCTCTTTAAATCTAGAATTTCAATATTCAACTTAGAAATTTTTGTTTGTGCCACTGCTAATTCCTTTTGAGAATCAATGAAGTGCTTAGAAGCAATATTTGACACATACTTTTCTCTTATTAGTTCACCATGAGTATCACGTATCTCTTGGATAACCTTTTTCCATCTTTGTTTATAAGTGTCAACATTTTCCTTCAATAACTTGTTTTCTTCAATCAATTCAGCTTTAGCTTCAACCAAAGTTATGTTCTCATTATGAAAACTCATAGCTTTCGCAGCAAGTTCATCACATGTCTTGTTAAGAACATCAACTTTTTTGTTTTGAATTTTCAAACAAATCATTAAAATCTCCTACAGCTTCTTTAGCTTCTTTCTTCCATTTCTCCACTTCTTTCAACAAACCATATTTTTCCTTACTTAGCTTATAAACTTTCTTTACTAACTCAGTGTTATCTTTTTGCAAATGAACTTCTGTCATAATTGAACAATCAACTTTATCAGACATCTCATAATCTGTACAAGATCCAGATTCCTCAGTATCAACCTCATTTTCAGATTCATTCAATACGACATCACCTACATTGACATTTGTCATATTCTCAATATCAGCACGTTTATGAGCAAGGCCATCCCATAACCCTTTTAAAGTCTTATACCGTTTGAGTTGATGAAAGATCTCTTTAGACATTGCCCTCATCAAAGCATAATAAGCTATCTTTTCACTATCATGACATTTAACCTCGTATTCGGTCATCCTTGATAAAAACTTTGGTGGTGGTACTTTTTGACCTGAATTATTTAAAACAGGAAACTCATATCCATCTTGAATTGATTTCCAGGCATATTCACCTAAGATACCAACCACGAACTCTGCAAATTGACCTTTCCGGTTGTAATAATCGTCAAAATGAAGAAGCATTGGAACTTCTCTTTTAATCAGTTGAAACTTTCCCAGAGAATAATATGAATAACTGGAAGAACCATTGTTCAAACCCATCTTCGTTTATCTCAAAGTCTTTGAATAACCACTTAAATCTTGAAATGATAATTTGAAGGTCTTAGAAATGAAAATTTGAAAGTCAAATTTGAAGTAACAATGTATATCTTGTTGAGATGGTCGTTTTGACTAGTTATAGGTCTCGTAACTCTTAATGGAACAAAAGTTACGTCAGTTTTAGTAATCGTCAGTATTCTGCCAGCGGACCAATTGGTATGTTGGTTGGTATGTTGCCAGCGGACCAATTGGTATGTTGGTTGGTGTGTTTCCAGTGGACCAATTGGTATGTTGGTTGGTATGTTGCCAGCAGACCAATTGGTATGTTGGTTGAAGATTGCCTAGCGTACCAAGCAACGTACCAATCAGCGTACCAACAACATTGGTATGTTGGTTGAAGATTGTCTAGCGTTCCAATCAGCATACCAACAACATTGGTATGTTGTTTGAAGATTGCCTAGCGTACCAAGCAGCATACCAATCAGCGTACAAACAAATTCATCTAGCGAACCAACACATTCAACCGGCGTACCAAACTAAATTTTTTGAACTTTCATGAATTTGAAGGTTTTAAAATATGATTTGCAACAGTCGGCAACGAAAACACACTACGAGCATTCGGATATCAAATTTAACACCAGAAACACTCAAATTTGATGAAAATTGATGAAAAACCTATGAAACTCATTTTCTCTCATTAGAAAAACCATCAATTTAAACCAGCAGAGCAACATGGATTTGCTTTGCTACCACTTGTAAGTACATGGGATGATCTTACTACTACCGATCAATCTAGTGCACGAGAATATAATAGGCTTTGTTTTATTGATTCACACAAAGAAAACAATTACAGAGCTTTGGTTTCTCTCTCTAGAACACACACATAGAAACACACACTTAGTAATGACATAAATGATAGAAGTTCTAAGTGTTTTTACAAGTCAACCTATTTATAGTGACCAACTTACCAACCAGCATACCAACCAACATACCAATTGGTAAGCTACAACATACTATTAGACATACCAATTTGTATGCTGTCCTTGGTAACTTGACACTAAGACTCACTAACACACGCACATTTAGATACAATACACAAGACACTCTGTAGCATAGGAATATGCTCTAACAATTATGTGCTCCCATTTCCATGTGGGTACTTCTGGTTGTCTGAGCAAACCCGATGGTCTTTGATGCTCTGCTTTGACCATTGCACAGTTACCACATTCCTTCACATACTTGGCGATGTTGGTTTTCATTCCCGTCCACCAATAATGCTTCTTCATTGTGGCATACATCTTGTCATTTCCAGGATGAACCGAATATTTGGCTATATGAGCCTCGTCTGATACTATCTTCCTAAGACCTCCTTCTTTAGGTATCCATATAAGACCTTTGGATCGTAACACTCCGTTATATCTTGGGCTTAATTGTTCTTCTAATCCTTTCATAATTTCATCTCTTATATTATTTTGGGTTAGAGCCAATTCTTGGCTTGTCTTAATCTTACTCAAAGTATCGGGTGTAACTTCTATCCTCATAAAGACTAAAGTATCTTTCTTACGTATTTCCTTGCAACTTAAAGCATCTGCTACCACGTTTGCCTTTCCTGAATGACACTTAATCTCTAAGTCATAATCACTTAATAACTCTATCTATCTACGTTGCCTCATATTTAGTAGTTTTTTGTCAAATATATGCTTTAAACTCTTATGATCCATATATACGGTAAACCTAGTTCCATATAGGTAATGTCTCCAAATTTGTAATGCAAATACTACGGCTTCTAATTCTAAATCATGTGTCGTATGGCTTTCCTCATGTGGTTTAAGTTGTCTAGATGCATATGCTATTACTTTTCCATGTTGCATGAGCACTCCTCCCATGCCACTTAATGATGCGTCACAATATACCTCAAATCCTTCCTTTCCATTTGGTAAGGCTAATATTGGTGCACTACATAGTCGTCTCTTAAGCTCATCAAACAAATTTTGTTGCTTGTCCTTCCATTCAAATCTCCTATCCTTCTTAGTTAAGTTAGTGAGGGGCATTGCTAAAGAGGAAAAATTCTTAATAAATATCCTATAATATCCGGCGAGTCTTAAAAACTGCCCAATTTCTGTCGGATCTCTAGGTGGTTTCCATTTTTCCACTGCTTCGACCTTTGTCTGATCTACTCTAATTCCTTCTTCATTAACTATATGTCCTAGAAATTGGATTTCTCTCATCCAAAATTCCCATTTCGTGAGTTTTCCGTATAACTTTTCGCTTCTCGAGAGTTCTAATATCTGCCTTAAGTGGTTTATATGTTCCTATTTTGCCTTAGAATACACCAATATATCGTCTATAAACACAATTATGAACTTATCTAAGTAAGGTTTACACACATGATTCATTAAATCCATGAACATTGCGGGTGCATTCATCAATCCAAATGGCATTACTCTAAACTCATAGTGTCCATACCTTGTCCTAAATGCCGTTTTTGGGATATCATCTTCCTTTATCCTAAGTTGATGGTATCCAAAACTTAAATCTATCTTAAAAAATAATTGGCACCCTGTAATTGGTCAAATAAATCATTAATCCTAGGGAGTGGATACTTGTTTTTAATGGTTATCTTATTTAAATCCCTATAACCTATGCACATTCTTAAAGCTCCATCTTTCTTTTTCACAAATAGTATGGGTGCTCCCCAAGGTGAATGACTAGGCCTAATACATCCTTTATCCTCTAACTCTTGAACTTGCTTGGATAACTCCTTTATCTCCGTCGGTGTTATCCTATAGGGTTGCTTAGCTATCGGTGCTGCATCTGGGACCAACTCTATTTGGAATTCTAGTTGTCTTGGATGGGGCATACCTAGTAGTTCCTTAGGTAAAACATCGGGAAATTCTCTAACTACCTCTACATCCTCGAGTTTGAACTCATGAGCATCCTTAGTGGCATATACTAAGTAAGCTAAGTTACCATTTCTAACATGCTTAAGGGCTTTCTCATATGAAACATATTTTATTCTTGATCCATCTTTATCTCCTTGAAGGGTAATCCAATTCTTATCATCTATGGGGATCCTTTTATCTTCTTTTCGCATACTAATTCAGCCTCATTTTTCATTAACCAATCCATTCCTATGACTACATCGAATCCTCATAGTTTAAAGGGTATCAAATCTACTTCGAATTCCTTACCATTTAGGTTTGCGTGACAATCCGACTTTTCAGGTCATTTTCTGACATTAACTGAACGTAAAACGTATTAAATGTTGTGTGAACATTTATGTGCTTATCTGCGTTGACTTTAGCAATTAGGGTTTTGTGTAGTAATCACTAAACGAGCATGCACTTAAGTTTGACGTTTTATATTCTTGTTCTATGATTTTCTATAAATCATACGTTACGATTTCATGTGAATGTTGCGTCATTTTATGTGACAAATATACCCTATGATTTTAGGTGATAATTATTGTTGATGCATGAACCTTGTGTGGTCGTTATTGTTCGAATTGTTAAATAGACTGATTTGTCGGAAACATGAACTAAGGTCCGAACCTCAGCCAAACTCCAGATTCGGAGTTGTCGGAAGGTGGTCCGAACTCCAAGTTCGGAGGAAGTTCGGAGAAGGTTCGGAGGTTACCCAGTTCTGACAGAATGAAGAAGCATAAATAGTTTTGTCTTTGTATTTCTTTGTAAGTTTATGTTTTGTGTTTGTGTGTTGAGAGGGGAGGTTCTGTCCAACCTCCCCCGGAGCTTAAACGTTTGTATACTCCTTCAGTCATGTAATCATTCGACACGAATCAATGACAAAACTTCCGTCTCATCCATAGAATCGATCCGTATACGCACTTTCAGTTGGTATCAGAGCTGTTGGCTCTTTCTATGGTCGAAATCTATCGTTTTTCTTCATTTCGAGACGTTAAACCTTCGGTTAGGGGTGATTGAAAGTGTTTCTGATTGATTTTTAATCAATCGAGTCTTTCTGAGTCATGTTTTTACCTAACAGAAGCCTCTAGATGTTAAAATTCGATCAAATTCTGAGTCTGGTTCGATTTCAAAAATTTCCAGTTCGAGTTCGAACAACGTTCGACCGAAGAATAGATCAGAAAAATAACCGCTCCGAACTCCAGGTTCGGACGTCCGAAAGTCAGGTTCGGAGGAGGTTCCGAAGATCGGGTTCGGACTAGGTCCGAAGGTTAGTTTCGGAGAGGGTTCGGAGGTAGATCGGACAAGGTTCGGACGAGCTCGGACAAGGATCGGGTTCGGAGGTAGATCGGACAGCACGGAGCTCGTCCGAACCTTGTCCGAGCTCGTCCGAACCTTGTCCGAGCTCGTCCGAACCTTGTCCGATCTACCTCCGAACCCGATCCTCCGAACCCTCTCCGAAACTGACCTTCGGACTTAGTCCGAACCTGATCTTCGGAACCTCCTCCGAACCTGACCTTCGGACGTCCGAACATGGAGTTCGGAGCGGTTATTTTTCAGATCTGTTCTTCGGCCGAACGTTGTCCGAACTCGAACTGGAAATTTTTGAAATCAAACCAGACTCAGAATTTGTTCGAATTTTAACATCTAGAGGCTTCTGTTAGGTAAAAACATGACTCGGAAAGACTCGATTGATTAAAAATCAATCAGAAACACTTTCAATCACCCCTAACCAAAGGTTTAACGTCTCGAAATGAAGAAAACGATAGATTTCGACCATAGAAAGAGCCAACAGCTCTGATACCAACTGAAAGTGCGTATACGGATCGATTCTATGGATGAGACGGAAGTTTTGTCATTGATTCGTGTCGAATGATTACATGACCGAAGGAGTATACAAACGTTTACGCTCCGGGGGAGGTTGGACAGAACCTCCCCTCTCAACACATAGACACAAGACAGAAACTTACAAAGAAATACAAAGACGAAACTATTTATACTTCTTCATTCTGTCCGAACTGGGTAACCTCCGAACCTGCTCCGAACTTCCTCCGAACTTGGATTTCGGACCACCTTCGGACAACTCCGAATCTAGAGTTCGGCTGAGGTTCGGACCTCAGTTCATGTTTCCGACAAATCAGTCTGTTTGACAATTCGAACAGTAACGGCCACACAAGGTTCATGCATCAACAGCCAAGAAAAATACCTGATCTTCTTCTTCGCTAAGCTCTCTAGTAGTTATGGACTTCCACGATCGGGGATATGTTATACCTGGAGAGGATAAAACCTGCACTTTCGACGACGGTGATATTCACGACTTGAAGATTTCCGGCATCTTTTCGCCGGGAACCATTTTCCGACCTTTCGATCCCCATACCAAGTCTGACTTCATCTACACCACCTGGGTTTGTTTATGTATTACCCATTCTTGCTTGGAATGACATTCCCCTTTCCGGAACTCATCACCTAATTCTTCAAGACTAACCGACTCTCCTACTCCCAAACCATGCCTATGGTTTGGAGAATTTTGTATTCCCTTGACTAGTTGAACCAAACCAGGGATATCGACATTGGGATTCCTGAGATTTGTGAAGCATACCAGCTCATAACCCATGGTTTCAGCCGGTTCGTTTTGAAGGCTCGCACCTCCACCTCCCAGTTGATTCATCGAGCTTCCCACAATAACCATGACTGGAAGAAGCGTTTCTTCTTCGTTAAGCGAGATTCGATTCCTGGGGGTACGGAGTTACCGTTGAAGTGGGTTGAGAAGGGTAGGATGTCGATTTCTTTTGTTGTTACTGGATTTTGAATATACATTTGACTTTTTTGTTGTTTTCTTTTTGTAGCACCCAAGTTTGAGAATCTCGTCAAGAAGCAGCCGGATTTCAAGAAGCTCGAAGAACTCTACCAAATTCCTGCCAGCGAAAGAGCCCTGGTCCTTGAAGCAACTCCCAGCGAACACAGCTACTCCGCCGATCACACTCCTGCCATGTCTGGTAAGTTCTTATAGGATCCTGAGCTGTGTATTTATTCAAGCATCCTTAATGTTAATAGTTTGTCTTTCTTCGTAGCCCCCAAGTCCAGCTCTTCGTTCTCCCTGAAGGATCTTGACAATCTGCTCATGGTAAAAAAGGAGCAGCTAGAACAACCCAACACCTCCAAGCCGCCTGTCAGCCGGCCAAAGGCCCTGGCTTCCAAGAAGCGAAAGGCTCTTGAGACTCCCGTGGCTCCTGTGTACCTGGAAACCTTCGAAGATCTTGCTCCCTCCGAGGTCAGCAACAAGATCCTCTCGATGCAGACCATGATAAACCTGATAAGAAGCTCAGACAATGTTTATGTTAGTTTCATACTTGTTGTAGCTGCTGACCAGGATTCCTGTTTATGTAAGGTATTGAGAAGCTGAGCACCCAAGCCATGGATATGGAGAAGAAGCTTGCCGAGGAAAACGAGAAGATTCAGGCCCAAGCCGACACTGCCAAGGGCAAGACCCTGTTTTATGAGCATAAGCTCACCAAACAGCGTCTGGCCCTGGAAGCCAAGATGGCTTCTGATGCTGAAATAGGCCAACTCTCGGCTGCCCGGAGCGTCCTGGAGTGCAAGATCCAGATGGCAGCTGAGGCTGAAGAGGCTGGTCTTGGAATCGTTGGGAGGAGGAGACGGTGATGTGGCCGGAGCAGGGAAATATGTGAACGATGGTGGCTCCTCGAAGACGGTACCGGATTCTCCGGTGGCGATGACAAGGGCTTATGTGCTGGAGTTGGGAGAGGGCAAAAAGCTGGAGGACGTGGAGAAACTGGTGGAAGAAGGGAAGGCAGTGGGCGATGAAGATAATGCAACGGCCTGAGCCCACTTTTTTAGTTTGATGGTTTTTTTGTTGAAACATTGTCTTTGTGGTTCCTGTAAGAAACAAGTAACAAAAAACAAACAATGATAGGGATCCTGGTGGAGGGATCTTGTGTTTACAAGACGAAACCAGGATTCCTAAAAACAAACTTTTGACCTCTGAGCTTCTCAAGCAGAGGGATTCTGAGGTTTTCATGATGAAACTTAGGAAGCTCAGAACCCTTTGCGTATGTTAATATAATTATCTTTTGGCTTCTCAAGCTGTGTTTTGCATTGAAATCTTGTAGATAGGATCAATTATAAAATTTATTAAGAATCTTAAAAAAGACTTGTATATTGGGAAATAATTTGAGATATGAACAATATAATAAGTTATGTTCCAAAATAATAAAAACTTAAGTTACCTGACCTTCGAATTTTACCTTAGTCGACTCCTCAACTCAAACTGCCATTTCTTCTTTTATCTTATTCGGGATTCGGGTAGGAATCCTAAGAACACTTTTTTTTGAATTGTCTCAACTTACTCGGGAACCTGAAACAAAACTAATAAGCTTCTTGGCCTTCGGCCGAAGCAAATCCTTCTGGGAACAAGATGGAAAATTTAGAAATAAGTTGGGGATAAACCCGGGGTTTTTGGGACTAAGGCAAAACTGGGGTCAAGCCGATAAACTTGGGACTAAGCCAAAACTGGGGTCAATCCCATTCGTAAGTGACACGAATATGTCAAAACCTTAGATAACACATCGGTGTTATAAACCTTGAGAATCCGCCCAGCAGCCTACAATGACAAGATTGTCAGCCACCCCTGGGATGGACTGGTCCGGCCATCTTGAGCATACTGGTGGACAACGTGCGCTCCTTGCGAGGGTCGTGCGCTACTGGCAATTACCCAAACTTAGGAGAGGAGTCAGCCTCTCAAACCTTAGAAGGTATTTAGTATACCTTAATCGTAGGAGAGGTGGCCAACCTCTAACTGGGGATATACCCAAAATATTTAGGATTCTGAAAATCTGTAAAACACTCAACACTTGGTGAGGGGTGGGTGTTAGCTTAGCTAACACCACTCCGATGCTTAAGTTAGTATCATGTGATAAAAATAATAGGATTAGTATCAAAATTGGACTAGTATACGTACCTTGTAATATTTGAGTAGTGAGGATCCATGGGATTCCAATAGGATTCCAGTGGGATTCCTACATGAAATAAGCTTTGAGATGTATGGCATTCCAGGTTCTTGGTAGGGGTTCTCCTTCCATGTTTACCAAGCGATATGCCCCTTTTCCTTCTTCAAAGTCTATCAAATACGGGCCTTCCCACTTGGGTGCCAACTTCCCATCAGCTGGATTGGTAGTGTTCTAAAACGCTTTTCTCAACACTAAGTCCCCTACTTGAAATCTTCTCAACCTGGTATTCATGTTATAAGATTTCGCCACCCTCTGTTGATAGGATGCCATCCTGATTCTCGCCATATCCCTGAGCTCCTCGACTGTTTCAAGATCCTGAAGCAAGTTCTGGCTGTTGGTTTCGGGATCCTGACTGCTGATCCTGGCTGTAGGTAACACCATTTCCATGGGGATCACGGCCTCAGCTCCAAACACTAATGAGAATGGAGTTTGACCGGTAGCATTCTTGGGTGTTGTCCTATCTGTCCAAAGAACAAAAGGCAGCTCCTCAGCCCATTTACCTTTCTTGGAGCCCAACTTCTTCTTAAGGTTATTGATGATGATCTTATTGTTGGATTCCGCATGCCCATTAGGTTGGGGATGGACAGGTGTTGAAGTGATCATTTTTATGCCCCAACTAGCACAAAAATTTGTTGTTCTTTTGCTGATAAACTGGGAGCTGTTGTCACATATGATTTCTGCCGGAATCCCAAATATGGTAATAATGTTTCTCTTGATGAAGGATATCACTTATTTCTCTCTCACTTGCACATAGGCTTCTGCTTCAATACATTTGGAGAAATAGTCTGTCATTGCAAGCATAAATACCTTTTCTCCAGGAGCCTTGGGTAGCTTGCCTACAATATCCATGCCCCACTTCATGAACGGCCATGGGGATACTATAGGGTGTAGATGCTCGGCTGGTTGATGCAGAATATTTTCGTGCCTTTACAGGCATCGCATTTTTGTGAGAAGCTCATGGCGTCCTTCTTCATTTTAGGCCAATAGTGGCCAAATCTGAGAATCTTGGAGAAGAGTGCTCTGCCCCCAGTGTGATTCCCACAATCTCCGCCGTGAACATCTTCAAGCACTTCAAGAGCTTCTGCTTTCTCTAAGCACCTTAAGTAGACACCTGCAAGAGATTTTCTATATAATACGTTATCTAATATAATGTAAGGTATTACCTTGGCGTGGAAAGCCCTAGGATTTTCATCCTTAGGAATCTCCCAGTTTTTAAGATATTTAATAATTGGACGGGTCCAGGATTCCTGGGTATCCTCGGGACTCCCAACATCTGCTTCTTTATTATCATTGATAGCGTGAGCGTCCTGTTGAGCTATTGGCGGCGTCAGAATATGCGTGATAGGAATCCTGATATCCTCAGGGATCTTGAGAGATGAAGCCATGTTTGCTAAAGCGTCGACTTCTGAATTGTCTTCTCTTGGCACCTGTGAGATGTTAAAACTTTCAAAAAACAAAGACAATTTTTTAACAATATCAAGATACTTGATTAGATTCTCCCCTCTCACTGCATTAAGAGCCATTAAAGTGGTTAGTTAATAGAAGAGAATCAACGAATGCTTGAATGCACCGGATGCCCATATCTTTAGATAATAGCAACCCAGCAATTAAAGCTTCATATTCAACTTCATTGTTGGTAGCCTGGAATTCATAAGATATGGATAATGGTATTATGTCCCCCTGTGATGATTTTAGTAGGATATATGATGTCGTAGGCACTCAACTTGACTACCCACTTAGCCATCCTACCTGACATTTCTGGCTTCCTGAGAACTGCCTTAATAGCATAGTTAGATTTCACAATTATAACATGAGTTTCAAAATAATGTCTAAGTTTAGTGGAAGCCATTATAAGAGCTAGAATTAATTTTTCGATGTGAGAATACCTGGACTCTACGTCTAGCAGAGTTTTACTTACGTAATATACCGGATGCTGCTGATCTTGATGGTTTTTTACCAGGACTGCACTGACTGAGCTTCCGGAAACATATAGATATAAATATAGCGGCTCCCATCTTCTGGTTTCATCAACAACGGGGCTGATAACAGGTAGTCTTTCAGGCTTCTCAGGGCTTCTTCGTGCTTCTCAGTCCATTCAAATTTCTTATTTTTCCTTAGGATATCGTAGAAATCCTTACTTTTTTCTAAGGATCTTGAAATGAACCTGTTGAGTGCTGCGATTCTTCCTGTCAACCTTTGTACCTCTTTTACATTTGATGGGGACTTCAAATTTAGGATTGCTTTAATCTGCTCTGGACTTGCCTCGATCCCTCTTTCGGTAACCATGTAGCCTAAGAATTTTCCAGCTCGCACCCCAAAGTGGCATTTGGAGGGGTTGAACTTCATGTTATACTGGTCAAGGATGTCGAAGGCAGTTTGGAGATCCTTGATGTGATCTTCTGCTTTCTTGGATTTCACCACCATATCATCTATGTAGACTTCCATCGTGTCCCCTAGTTGCTCTTTAAACATCATATTGACGAGCTTTTGGTAGGTGGCACTTGCATTTCTTAAACCAAAAGGCATAGCAGTATAGCAAGAGATACCTGTCGGAGTCATAAATGGCGTATGCTCCTGGTCACATGGTTCCATCTAAATTTTCTGGAATCCCGCTGAGGCGTCCATGAAAGTGAGCATCTCGTGGCTGGCCGTGGCATCCACCATTGCATCAATATGGGGAAGTGGGAAAGGATCCTTAGGACATGCCTTATTTAAGTCCGTGTAATCAACACAGACTCTCCTTTTTCCATTCTTCTTCTGGACCACCACAACATTTGCTAGCCATTTAGGATATTTGACTTCTCTAATCATCTTGGTTTTGAGAAGCTTGTCAACTTCCTCGTGGATGATTATATTCTTCACTGGAGCGAACTTCCTTCTTTTTTGTTGTATATGCCTGAAAGAAGGATCTAAACCAAGTTTGTGAGTAATAACATGTTTAGGGATACTTGTCATGTCCTCGTGCTTCCAGGTTTTGGCCTTCAGAAGCTGAACTAGTTTTTGTTCAACATTCACTGGGATGCCTTTTCCTACGAGCACCTTGATTTCAGGATTCTCAGGGTCTAGAAGGACTTCTTTAACATCAAGCTCCCTGTCCTCCTGTACTTCAAGTGCCTTTTTTGTAATTGCTATCCCTTCGCCACCTTTGTGGTATTCTTCATCGACGTTGAATAACAGTTCTTGGCTTCCTGCTGGTCGCTTTCAATCCTCACAACTCCCCAAGGTGTAGGAAGCTTGATGCATTGATGATAGGTTGAAGGGACCGCTTTCATCTCATGTATCCATGGCCTGCCAAGAATTATATTGCAGCAAGAAAGAGAATCTGTAAAACAAAATTTTTGCATAGAGTTTACCCCATCTATGTATACTGGCAACCAGATTCCCCAACGGTGCTTTTAGTTTCACCGTTGAAGCCAACTAGGACTGAGGATCTTGCAACTATCTCAGTTTCTAGGATCCCCATCTTCTTGAGCACATCAAGACGGATTATGTTTACTGAGCTTCTATTATCAATCAGAATCTTGTGGACAAAATGGTTAGCAATATATAAAGTAACTACAAGACTATCATGATGAGGATCCTAAACATGAGAACGATCGCTCTCATCAAAGGATATGAGCTTGTCTTGGGTTAGGGTGGGCGTCCGGATAGGTCTGTCACCATGTTCAGATTTAAGATTCCTTAGCATGCTTCTTGGCTGAGGAATACGAAGTGCCGCATATGTCTGGGCCTCCTGAGATGAAGTTGATTATTTGAGAATCCTGAGGTGGAGAAGCTGCTCTCTTAGGCACCTTGTCGGCTTCCTGAGTCTTGACCTTCTTTCTGCCTATCAACTCTTTAAGATGCCCCTTACTGAGTAGATAACTAATTTCCTTCTGAAGTGCTATGCATTCATCTGTCAGGTGCCCAAAGTCTTCGTGGAAGGCGCACCACTTGGTTTTGTCTTTCCAGGATCCCTGCTTATCATTTTTTTCTAGGCCATCTTGCCTTTTTTACCAAGATCTTGCATTGCACACATTAGACCACCAATGTCAACAGAAAAAAATACTCAGATACCTGAGGGTACTCCTCATCATCATCATCCTGCTCCACAGCATTGACTTTGTGATTATCTGGTTTGGAGTATGGACGAGATCTATACGGCTTCCCAGGGGATTCCGCCCTTTTACTGTTAGGAACATACTTAGGAATATCCAATCTTTGATGGATCTTCTTGTCATTTTCCAAACGGATAAACCTCAAGGCTCTGCTGCGTACTTCATCGATATTCATGCAAGGAGTCATGACAAGATCATCGTAAAAACGTGAATCTTTAGAGAGCCCTATTTTAAAGGCTTCGACGGCTGCCGCCATATCCAGATTAGGGATCTCGAGGGATTCTCATCCGAATCTAGCAATATATTCTCTGAGCGGCTCATCTGGTTTCTGAACTATTTGGTACAGGTCACCTGTGAGCTTTTCAAAGGTTCTGCTGCAAGAAAACTGATTGTTAAACAGGTTAACTAAATGAGTAAATGATGTAATAGTGTTAGGAGGGATGCTCAGTAGCCATTTCATCGCTGGTCCTGTTAAGGTTGAACCAAAGCCTTTGCACAGACAGTCTTCTTTAATTTCTATCGGAATGGGGTTGATCTCCATACGCTCCCTTAATGTGCCACGTGTTCTTCAGGATCCGTAGTTCCATCGTAAAGCTTCATGCTTGGAGTTTGAAAACGTTTCGGGATCTCCACTTGAGAAATTGGCCAAGTAAATCTGGAGATCTTGTAGCTTTCCAAAGGAACCTCAGGAATAGGTTTCAGGATCCCTAGAACATTTGATATCATCGTTGGGATGCTCGGCTTCGTAGTGGCCGCTGCTTGCATGGGGATGAAGTCACCATCATGCACATCTGAGGAGCCGGTCTTGAAGATTCCTGCAGAAACAGAAGTGTTAGAATGTTGATATCCTGGAGATGGTGTGGCTAAGGATCCCAATGATAGTGGAATCCAAGGATCCCTGGAGCGCGGTTGCGAGGATTCTAGCGGGACGGCTCCTGAGAATCCAACATTACTCCCTGGATATCCAGTGGCCTGGGAAGTCATTGTAGGGGCCGTAGTGAAGCCTGGTGCTGATTTGTAATTGTAGCGAGTCGGATCTGAGGATTCTAAGGCATTGAAGTCAAGGTTCCTGGGAAATAGAGGGCGTCGCTCCTCCGTAGGTTCTTAGACTTCTTAACTTCCTCAATTTCCTTCATCACCGTTTGATTGGTCTTTTCTTGCTGATCCATCTGATTTTTCACCTGTTTAATCAAGGAAAACAGATCATTGTTAGTAATAACATGATCAACAGATTGAACCTGGGATCCTGTGAAGACAGGATAGTCAGTTTTTCTCTTCGGCTGCTCATCCACTTTCTTCTGGTGATCATTGGCCTTCTTCTGGCTTCCTGGAGCGGAAGGAAGAGGAGGAATAGAGGATGATACGGAGGCTGAAACAGATTTTTGTTGGTTCGACATTCTTTGGATCGAAGATCAAATGAAGTGAACGAAGTATGGAATTTTGACAAAATGAAGCACCACTTGCCCCACGGTGGGCGCCAAACTGTTTTGGTCAAAAATTCACAAAGGAATCTCGTATTCCAAACTTAGAATGTGAGGTAGTGTGCTTGTCAATATGCTCGAAATGTAAAGTTGAACACAAGGATGTAACGAGGGAAAAATCCAGGATCCTTCGAGTTGCCTCTAGGAATCCTAGCAAAAAAACCTCAGTAGTCGGCCTGAAGAGCCTGCTGCCTAGCAATTTTATTGTTACCAAATAAAGAATTAGAAGTGTTTTGGAGGTTTGATCGATCGAGCTAAGTGTTACAGAGATTGTTTGCTATCAAAGCTAAAGTGTGAACGAGTTGTGTGTGTCTAAGTCGATCGAATCCTCGATTATATAAGGATTACAATAATAACAAACTATCCGGGATTCCCAGGATCCTATCGTCCAACTGATATAACCGTTAGAGCCATCTTCGTCCACTTGGTCCACGATCTCATTCAGCTGGAACTTGAATCTCGGAGGTAGTTGATGACTTCAACGGTACCTGGTCAAATAAACACGTGGCAATTATAAGGGTTAGTCGAATAAAACAAATCAGGATACCTGAATGAGTGGGATTCCCAGACGGTAATAGGATTTCTGAACTATGTGAGCTTCCTGCGAGCATCCTAAAAATATACCCTCAACAACAGGTATAAAACTAATATATGTATTTGTTGAGCTTCTTACCAGGTTGACCATGGTTTACATCGAGAGAACCTTGTTGCTCACTTCGGAAGGAGCAAGGCCTTCAAAGGTTTCCAGGTACACAGTGGCTTTAGTGGTCTTTCACTTCTTGGAAGTTGAGGCCTTAGGCCGGCTAAAAGGTGGCTTAGAGGTGGCAGACTGCTCTATTTTCTCTTTTTAAACCTTGAGGAGGTTATGAAGATCCTTCAAGGAGGATGAGGAGCTGGACTTGGGGGCTGCAATAGAAACAGATTGTCAACATTTGGGATTCCTAGAAGTAACAAAAATTGGGAATCCAGAAGAACTTACGAGACATCACGGGAGTGTGGTCGGCTGAGTCACTTTGCTCGATGGCGACTGCCCTATCGGTGGCCGGAATCTCCAGGAATCTCGTAAGCTTCTCAACAGATGATTCATCACGCCTCTCGACTCGCCCCTGGCCAACACTGATTTAGCAAAGCAGCGGTGGATGTAGCGGTGCAGCGGGTCCTTCAGCTTGGTGCTCTTCGTGCTGCTTGGGTTGTACCTGGTAGTTCTAGAGCCAATCCTTTCCCAGAAAGCTTGACGGGCTATCCGGTGGGCTGGGTCGGATCTAGACTCCTCATGCGGAACGCACCAATGGGCGGCTAAAGCAGGCAGCTTTTGCTGCTAATAGACTCTGATCTCTGTCATAAACTCTGCCAATGACCTTGAATACCAATGCTTCCCTAGTCTGAACCGAACAACTCCATGCTCGTTTATGTCTGTGACCTATGAGGAGAACATAAACGAAGCCAGGAACTCAACGGTTCAATACCTGACTCCCACCGGCATGAAGAGGTCAAAGAGCCTCCTCATCGGAGCTGATACGAACTCCGTGTAGCGGTGGAGCTGGCTCAGCTGCTCCAGTGTGTTAGCATGGGGGATCCTGGCTTGGCTATCACCCCGAGGGATGAGCCTTCGGAGTCGTTTGTTGCAGTATTTCTCACTCCTTGAGCTGAATGTGGTCCAATCTACCCTGAAATGGAAAACACGAAGATGTTATTGTAGTTTACACTAAGAAAAAATGCAGTTTATGATGATCAGAGGGTTTAGCACGAGGCCGTGCTGAGTATGGCACGTGTCATGCTGGCTGGTAAACAATCAGGTGTTTTCCCGACAATTAGCACGGGGGCATGCCGAGTATGGCACGTGACGTGTTGTTCTGGACTGGGCTAGCATTGATGTAGAAGAACAGCACAGGATGTGCTTTGTTGGGCACGGCCTATGCTTATTCATCGAAAGAACAGCACGGGGGCGTGCTAAACATGGCATGGCCCGTGTTGTTCTTGGTGTTCGTCCCAATCAACCCAGAAAATCAAGATTTTTGCGAAAATGAAATATTTTTACATGTATAGGTTCGCAATCCTCCGATTTTAACAACCCTACTAACAATTTTTCCAAAACTCAGTCCGTTATCCAAGATCTAGATTTTTCTAAACTATAGTTTTTGAAGAAAATCGTCAAAAATTGCTCTAATTCGTGTGTTTTGACATGGATTATCAGCAAGGATGATTACTTGACACTTATTAAACACAATCCTACAACATATTTCATCCAACTCGGGCTACAAATCGCAGATTTGGATTTGGCCCCAAATTGGGTAAAAGTCTAACCTAAATAAGAAATTTAAGAAGATTTGAAAGTTTCTAGTCACTTACATGGTAATGGTGTGAAAGATAATAAAGTTTCATGATCACGTGGGGAGATTTCGCCCAGAGAGAATCTTGCAACACGACCCGTGCTAAATGACATCACAAAGGGGTGTTTCTCCCTTTTGTCCGGTTTCTGGCGAGTTTGGCACGGCCCATGCCTGGTTTGGCACGGTGCTTGCTAAACTGTTTTTCAATCGTCTTATTATAAATAAAATGACTTTTATTAGTAAAGAAAATTATTTAATTATTTGTTATTTTAAGAGATGTCACACTTAGAACGTGTCGAATTGCAATTTTCTCTGGTGATATGGCGGACTGCAAAGAACTTAAAACCTCAAATTTTTCAAAAATTTATTAAAAAACAACTTGGTTTTTTGATAAATTTCAAAGGATTATTTTTTAATGAAATCCGATTTAATTTTATCAAACAGGAAATTCTAATAGTATGCTTTTTAAAGAATTTTCAGATTTTTCAAAATAAGTTGAAATAGATCAAAAACACTTACCTGGGCCGAGGGTTGTTACTTTCATAAAATTATGATAATAACTTCGTTGGCCTTTGATGATTTCTTCTTTCCTTCTTGATTGCCCATTCCTTTCCTGTGGATCCTTCATGTGCCTGAGAGGAATGATTGTTGGCTGACATATTCTTCTGAAGGTGCAGTGTAGGTGGGCGATCAGAAAGTGAAAGGTTGATTTTTATATATATGTATTAGATTAATAAAATGTACTAATAAATCAGATAGAAATAAAATAGGAAAGTTGTGGTTAAGCCGCTAGCTTGGATTTTTCTTGGAATCCTCATTTTTATCCCCCGACAACGGCGCCAAAAAGCTTGGTGTGTGCTGAGGTGTTCATAAAATATGGTAATTTTTCAAACCTTTTTAGCAGCTTTAAGCTTTTAAATTTATAATACCTGATTTACTTGACAACTACCATTTCACCATATTACACATGCAAGTATACCCATCGTGGGCAGTATAGTAGTGGTAAGCTGAATTAGGGTCGATAAGGACACAATGGAAAATGAGAGCTCCCAATACTTAATCTTTGCCAACGTTTAACCAAACTCTATCTTTGATTTTTAGAAAAATAAGTTTAATATATTTATAGATAAAATGGGTTTTCAGACTCAAGCAGTCATAGTCAATATTGATTGGAATAATCGTACCAGTAACTCATAGAGAGGTTGTTTATTTATAACTTTGGGTTAAGATTGTCTTTTTGGCAGATAAATAGACCGCCTCTCAGCCTCAAATCTAGTATCACTACTATCCCAGGTGATCGTCTACGAGGATTACGAACCCCGGGGAACTGTGCTGCCAAAAGACAAATATAGTCGTATAATGCCACTTACTTACGGGGTCCCTCAAACCGGCCGACTTACTGTACTCAACACGCCGTCATGAACCAGCAGGGAAGCAACCGTGCGTGTTGGATTATATTATTGTGAAAATAATCTTTTTAAGGGACTATGGTCCGTTTCTTCCGTACACCGCTCTCGCGCATGTACGCCCGGCGTAACCAGAGCCAAGTTCACAAACATGTACCATCTCGGCTTCCGTAAAGTGACAAAATATTACCAACCCCCACTCCCAACCAAATACTTTCAGCCCGCACTTGCGTGGTCAGCCGAGTTTTCTTATATAGACATAAGGACCTCGAACGTATCATGTAGCATGGGACGCGAGTCACCTCTCGGATCATGCATTATGCCCCGACCGGGTGTCATAAGTCCGGCATTTGGGATTTCGACTCCTCAAATGGTATGTGATATGTAGAGCACATTTGGTTCAAAAAATCAACAATACACTTTCAATAAAAAGGGTTTTGACAAAGTAATTAGACATACCTTAAACCGACTTTATAAAGAAAACTTGGAAACTTGTCAAAGGTTTATTATTTACAATCAGGTGTGAGAATCTAGCTAATCATAGCTTAAAGATTTTCCTGAAAGTAAAGGAAGATTTCATAGACAAAACACTTTCAATTACTTTAACTGGTTGAAATTCTTACAGACTTTGGTATACTTAAAGACCCAAAAACGCCAAGTGGCTCGACTAACTAATATAAAAGTAGGGGGAAAAGATAAGAATTGAGCGAGTTGTGAAGTGGGAGAAGGCTGGCATTTATAGGCAAAGTCTGGAGTTTGGCACGGGGCGTGCTTGTCAGAGCACGGGTCGTGCCATGTTAGATGGAAGATTCGAAATTTTCTGTCTTCAGAGGCATGGGCCGTGCTTGTCAGAGCACGGGCTGTGCCATGTCAGGAGGCCTCAGCACCGAGCATGGTGAGTCAGAGACACAGGGCGTGCTGGATCAGAGGAAGATTTATGTAGATCCACGTCGGACATAGGGCGTGCTGGATCAGAGGAAGATTTGTCCTCGAAATGTGGGAATATTATAGATATAAAAATATGTATAATTATGTGTGTATATATATATAGATATATATATATATATATCTAGCGAGTATAGTTTAAGGTCTATTATATGAATTTATGATATTTGTAATTTTTGATGTTTTAAAGTGTAGGTGTAATGCATCGTAATGATGCAAATTTTGATCAAATACATGGCACACCAAGTTATATATTAATTGTTTGAGCTTACATTGATATTTAACATATCAACATATGACGCTAACTTAGGGCATAATATATAGTCATATATCTAAAAAAGTTTATTTCACAAGATTCTCCGGTTGAAACATAGGCCTGAAATTTCAAACTGACCTTCTCTAGTTGAAGGTGAAGCAGGAAGTTTTTTATAATTTTTCATAATCAATTTAATTTTATTATCAATCCATTTCTTCCGGTTGAAGAATGAAGCGTATTTTGCAAAACAATCTAAAATATTTAAGATCTTCGATTTTAATTTCAGTCGGAAATTACACTCTTAACTTCTCTGGTTGATGGTTGGGTCGGTTGAAGCCTCTAAATTAGAATTTTTTTTAAAGGGTCATTCGAAAGGATGTATATCAATTTAGTAATTTATAGTTTTTTTTCTATATTAAAGATTAAGTCGAATGTTGCAAACGGCGGTTGTAACATATGTTTAATAAGTTGGATTTTGAAAACGAAGGTTATCCAGTACATATTTTACACGGAGCCAACAAACCTACCTTCTGGGTCGGAAGGTTGCCCCGCAAATATCTAGATTTACTAAATTGGGTTTTGTTTGATAAGGGCTAATAACGATTACAAAATACACCATACTTATAGTATATAAAAACAGGCACATGTTAAGATCAATTTCATAGATTAACATTGTAACACCCCAAAATTTCATAACTTGAGTGATATACGTGTGCTATACGTGTTAAGTAGCTAAAATGTATATTGATATGATGTATGGATTGATAAATGGGTAAAAGGTAATGATTTGCAAAATGCTATACGTGTTTAAGATGATAGATGCATATGATATATGTGTTAGATAGCCAAACGTGATGAAACGTATGAAAAATGCATGTTTACCCGTTAACGGGTAGTGAACTAATAAAAGGTAGGGTTATATGAATAATACACGTGCTAATGAAATGAAATAAATACGTGTTTTATAACCATGGTAATTGATATACATGATATCAAAATGAAATACGTGTTTAGAAGTGGTTATGATAGAAATAAATGGTAATCGGAGGAAAATACATTTACGCGATTGTATTATGTTAGATATATGTGTAAGTATATACATATATATATTCTAATGGCTTAAATACATGTGAAATATTCATTTGATGAATATATATGTGGGAATACGTGTTAGAATAGTTAAACACGTGAAAAAATAAATAAGAACGCATCCTTACGTTAAACGGATTGCTAAAAATTAATAAATACATAACGTATATGAGTATTATACGTATTTATATGTATTTATAGGAACCCGAGGCTTAGGAGTTATTACAAATACATCCTAAAGTGAATCGGAACATAAAATGATTAAGAGATAAAGTTAGAGGGGCTAAATGGCAAAATATTGAAAGATATATATATATATATATATATATATATATATATATATATATATATATATATTATTATTGTGAAAACGCGAAAACCAATCTTAAAACCATCTATAACTTTTTCATACGGTAATATATTTTTAAAAAATTTTCACCAAAAGTCCTTATAATTATGTTATCTTTAATTATATAAAAATAAAAAAATAAAAAATTAACATTTTTTTTATTTTTTATTTTTTTCTGTGATACACATGTGTACCACAAAAAAAAACTCATACTTTAGTATGAGTTAATATTTGTTTTCTCTAAGGATCGCACCATATCTGTTATATTTCTGTCATTTTTTGTGTTTTTTTTTAAAGATACACATGTGTACCACACCAAAAAAACCCTCATATATGTGGTATACATTACTAGTTTTAAAAGGAAATTGCACCATAAGTCTTATAGTTATGTTATCTTTATATCTAATGAAAAAAATAACACTTTATAACTTTTTTTATTATATGTTGCATATGTGCACTATGTTTCATTATCATTAGTACCATAAATGTTTTAGTGTTTTTAATATGTTTTTAACATAAGGAGTGTTTTTACACATGATAATTCGTTTTTGTGCAGTAGTAATGATGATGATACACATGTGTATCACACGTGATACACATGTGTATCACACGGAAAAAAAATACCGTTAATTTTTTTTTAATATTTGTTTCCAGAATTGAAGATAACGTAATTCTAAGACACTTGGCGCCAATTTTATGAAAAAACATTAACGTATGAAGAAGTTATGTAGGTTTTAATATTGGTTTTCGCGTTTTCGCAATATAAAGGGTTTTCGCAGGATCCTTCCCCTATATATATATATATATATATATATATATATATATATATATATATATATATATATATATATATATATATATATAAAGAAGGTAAGGTTCATGTAAAAACAACTTTTATTGCGAAAACACGAAAACAAATATTAAAACCTCTATAACTTTTTCATACGTTAATAATTTTTAAAAAAAATATGCACCAAAATCCTTGAAATTATGTTATCTTTAGTTCTGGAAAAATTAAAAAAATTAAGTTTTTTTTTTAATTATTATTGCACATGTGCAATATTTTTTTTTATTATTATTGCACATATGCAATAATATTAAAACCTTTATAACTTTTTCATATGTTAAAATTTTTTATGAAAAATTGCACTATAAATCTTATAATTCTATTATCTTTAATTCTGGAGAAAATTAAAAAAAAATCAATGTTTTTTTATTATTTTATTATTGCACATGTGCAATAAAAAATTATTATTGCACATGTGCAATAAAAAATTATTATTGCACATGTGGAATAATATTAAAACCTCTATAACTTTTTCATACGTTAATATTTTTGATAAAAAAATTGCACCATAAGTCTTATAATTCTGTTATCTTTAATTCTCGAAAAATTAACAAAAATTAACGTTCTTTTTGTTAATATTGCACATGTGTAATATAATTAATACGTATTATTGCACATGTGCAATAATAAAAAAATCACAAAATTTTAAATGTTTAATTTTTTTTCCAAGAATTAAAGGTGATATAATTTTAAGACTTTTGGTGCAAATTTTTAAAAAAAATATTAACGTATGAGGAAGTTATAGAGGTTTTAATATTTGTTTTCGTGTTTTCGCAATAACATCTTGTTTTTATTTGATCCTTCCCCTATAAAGAAACATATATACATATATCATCGAGCGTGTCCCGAGCCTTAGAAACTTTTATGAACATGTCCCATAATGTTTTGGTGCATAAAATGATAGAAAAGTGGAAGTTCAGGGGGTCAAAATGTAATTAGAAAGCTTAGGGACCATTTCTGCCAAACAGGAAAAGTGCCTCGTGGTACGCGTGCCGTACCAGGCGTAGAATGAGCCACGAGGACGATGTTCTCCTCACGTTTTGATGAAATCGACACCTCTAACGTGTCGATTCTTGTCGAATACTCATCCCTTGACGTGTAAGGACATTGGGCGACCTTCTCTGGCTATAAATAACGGATCAATCGGATCAAATTCCTCACCAATTTCGAATTCAAACACTCTAAAAACCCTCTTATGAACCGAGATGTTCTTCTGTCAAATTCACACAAGTCGTTTGGAGTTAGGGGCTCAAATTCAGCAGTCAAGCATCATTAGGTATTATTAACAATAGTTTATCTCAGTTTTGCAAATTCGAACTCTAAGTATGATTTTTAAAAATTCATCAAATCTAGGGTTCTTGAGCTTGTTTTGCCAAAACCAGGTGATCGGGTGGGAATTAGGGTCTGAATTTTTGTATGTAATCCTAAAATAATGTGTTTTTAGAAAGCCCTAAGTTTATTTCACAATTGGAAAGTGTTTGGTAAAGGTTTTGTTAACGGGTCAAAATTAGGGTTTTCATAACGTTGTTCTGCCCAAATTGGGTAAACGGTTTTGAATTAAGCTTTGATATTTTAATGCATATTATAAAATGGTATAGTGGATAATAACCTAAGTCTGTTTCAAATAAAAATCATTTTGGTCAAGAAACAAGAAAAAACGGGAAATTAGGGTTTCTAAATAAGATTATTTAATATAAAATAATCTGGAGGGTGTGGGGACTTAATTTTTGGTATAGTACCATGTTTACATATATAATACGTATATATAAAGTTAAAATGGATAAATAATAAAGTATTGAATATACCGAGTTAATCGGATATTTAGAAGTTCGTACGGACCGGAAGGGTAAGCGCCTGTACACTGGGGTTTCTGGCAAAGCGGGGGTGTCTCATAAATCCCAACTGGGAACTGGCATACCTAACTGGGCGATCCTGGAGTGAGCGTTTACTTATAGGAATGTGTGTCTTCGTATTATCGTTAAAAGAAAAGGATAACTGCCTAAAGGGCATTTTGGTTATTATGACCTTTAAAAGGAATGAACTTAATAATTGAATATTATTAAGATAATAAGATATTAAAATAAACATAGAAAGTGTTTATTATATTAAACCTTGCGTTAACGCCATACAATAAGCGACTAGGTTTAATTGGAAGGCATAGTGGAGGTTTTGCCTGAATTAACTGCTTAAAAGAATAAGGTGAGTTCTATGAGCCCACTCTTTAAATGTTTTCGGGCCGATATACATACAAATGTTATGAAAATATGTTCAGATTGTTTATTACCGAAATATTGCCTATTTTAACTATTAGAATGGTCAAAAGGTTTTTGATTAATATATACGTGAAAGTTTTGAAAATATTATGAAAATGATTATTGATGAAATATTTTATAGTATTAAACTGTTAAATGACTGTTAATTTGAAATATGCGTGAAAAGGCTATGATAGTGTTTACGGGTGAAATGTCCTAAAAATGTTAAACTCCTAAATTGCTTTAGGAACATTATATATGAGAAATGTTAAAGAAATGTATTAAAATGCATTTTACATGTTTTGTGCTGATACACATACGTGAAATGTTTTAAGGCCTATAATTGTTATAAATGATGATTACCTGTTATAACAGTTTTCGGGAAGATTATAATGAACGGGTAATATAAATGTTGAAACTTTTATATAAAGTTTTGAGAAATGGAAAATGTGAATGTTTGGTCTAAGCTTGTGTATGTGAATAAGTGTCAGGTAAATATGATCTTATTAGCCTTGTTGTGATTGTAAGATGTAATCTATACTGGGATGATTCTATATCATTTCTGTTTGTATTTAAGGTGTGGTGGATACGCTGCGGTACTTTGTTAGAACCTATTTGTTAGCAACACAAACTTATTGTTTTCTTATCATGTAATTGATACTTTATTTTGTAATTGCCTTTTGATATGTACTTGGTGAACTTTGTGTAAATGTTAGCGTACTTGTTATGCTTCTTAGCGGACTTATTACTTATGTTCTTAACGGACTTGATTTACTCTTAGCGTACTTGTTTGAATGTTATCTTAGCGGACTTGTTTATTCCTAGCGGACTTGTTTACTTAGAAGACTTGTTTTGTTCCTAGCGTACTTAATTTGTTCTTAACGAACTTGTTAGCGTACTTGTTCAAGTTAGCGTACTTGTTCATGTTAGTGAACTTCATAATGCTTAGCATACTTGTTAGCGTACTTGTTGCTACTTAGTCTACTTGTTAGCGGACTTGTTGATGCTTAGCGTGCTTGTTAGCGGACTTCATAAGTGCTAGCGAACTTCATTTTAGTCTTAGCGAACTTGTTCTCCTATTAGAATATTTTGCTGAATTCTAGGTAATGATTGTGTTGTGTCAAACATTCTTTTTGTCCCAGGTTCTCTAGTAGTATAAATACCATTGAGAAAACCCTATTGGAGACGCTTGAAGGAGTATTATTCCTACAGAGAGCCTTTGCGTGTGTGTTCTTGGTGTTAGTGTGTGTTCTTGAGCTTTAGGAATCATCAATTGGTGTGCATTGATGCTAATCCATCCGGAATCGACCATCACACATGATTTCCGCACTTGTGTGATGAATCATATGAGAACAATGTTGCTCAAATCTGGTCCTGACAATAAACCAATCAAACACTGAAAATGCTCTAACTCCGAATAATCGACCCGATATCCAAATCCATAATAATTCCTCTTATTTCTCTAAATCTCTCCAAAAACATCAAGTCGGAAGCGTAAAATCAGATGCGGAGAGTCGAACCGTCGCGATCGGTTGCCTAGAGAAACCGGATAAACAATCTTGAAACCGGACAATCTCGCGAAAAACCGGAAATCAGATGCTGACAGTTATGAATGATCCATAAATATATCTTGTGTTCCGCGTGACTGGGTTGGATGCGAAAATAAAGATAATGGTCAAATCTGAGAAAAATTGAGATCCCGAGCGAAAATAATCATAACCGGAGTCTTCATAATTTTGGGCGAAGAAAAATGAGCTCGGAAATAAATTCCGTGAAGATTTCTGAGAAATTCTGGCGAAAACGGCTCTATCAGAAAAATTTCGTCAATTTTCGTCAAGAAACGGCCATCCGAGAGATTTAACGGATAAATTCCATAATTAACTGAGATTCCAGTTAATCCGGTTCGCTGACATCAGCGCTGTATGTAAGGAACTTCAGTTTTGAAGTTTTCCGGTTGAACTCAAGTTTTGACAGTTCCGGCTGAAGTTGAAGCGGAACTACAACTTCAAGCGGAACAGCAAGTTCAAGCGGAAAGAAGCAGTTTTGTCACTTAGTGAATATTCCGGGTGAACTCGATTATCCATCAGATAATGAGTTCAACCTGACTTTTCCTGAGAAGTCTTTTCTGTAGTCACATCCTGCAAAAGCTTCTCGTATGCTTCTACATCTGCCCAAGCCGCTCTCCAAAAGTAGATTGTTGCTGTCAACACGCAAGTCGTCTCAAATGTCGAAGTTTATTCTTTTGGTAAGCTTAGATTTGACTTTGTATTGTACGGTCTAGATTAGATCACATGAGATCAATGGCTGTGATTGATCTCATCTGCACTATATATAGCTTGTTATCTCTTAGTTTACACCGTGTGGTTATCACTTGTAATAGTGTAGCTTTGAGTTAATGCAAATAGTGCCGAATATTCGATATCTCGTTGTTTCTACTATTTTGCAAATCAAGCCTTTACATTATACAAGAGTTTAACATTGCTTAAGAAAAGTAAAATATAACTTAATTCCGCAAGGTTATATTTGCAAGTAAAGTGAATTGTTTAAGTTTAACTCTGACTTATATCGATCCTACAATTTGTATCAGAGCCATTGGCTCTCTACTTTGAAGACTTCTAGTGCTTCAAAGTTGATACTCTACTTGCATACTTATTTTCTTTAAGCCTTTTCTGTTTTACAAAACTGTTTTTCACAATGACTGATTTAACTCTTGGTTCACTGAACGGCAGCTCTAACAAACCACCAATTTTCACTCCTGATGACTTTGATACTTGGAAACTCAGGATAGAAGGTTTTGTTAGAAGCCTAGACAGACGCATTTGGAACAGGTTGACTGTAGGTCCTTACAATCCAACTAGTTCAATCTGCTGATGATGCCCAAGTGCAAATACCAAAACCACTAGACAAATATGTTGAAGCTGATTACACTGAACTTGAGTATGATCACAAGGCCTACTGGACACTCCAGGCTGCATTACCCAACTCTATACTTGTAGGGTTTAAGGGATATAAGACAGCACATGGCTTGTGGATTGCTCTCAGTGAAATGTATGAAGGGTCTAGTGAGGTTAAGGAAAACAAGAAAGATGTTTTGAAACAAAGATATGAAAACTTTACTTACAAAACTGGTGAATCTATGACCAACCAGTATCTTAGATTTGTTTCACTTCTTGATGAATTGCAAAAGGTAGAAGTAAAAACTGAACAGGCTGATGCCAACAGAAAGTTCCTGAGATCATTACCTCCAGCTTGGACTGTCTACACAGTCAGCATCAGGGAGTGTAAAGATCTCAAAAAGCTTAAACTAAGTGAACTCCATGGAATCCTTAGTGCTTATGAAATGGAACTTAATTTTAAGCAGAATAGCTTTCCTGAGGCATCACCACAGTTGCAAACCACTGCTTTGGTTACAACTGATTTTCAAAAGATCTCAAACTCTTCTCAATATCACTCACCCTCAGTCAGTTTCATTGAGTCACCTAGAGGCTCAGAGAGTTCTTCAACACTTTTTGACAACTCTCACTCTGCCTATGTGGCAACTGACTCATCACAAGGCTTCACACGTGAAGACTTGGAATGCATAGGGGCAGATGATCTAGAAGAAATGGACATTTTAACTCAATTAGCTATGATTTCTGTGAGGGCCCAAAGATTTTATAAAAGAACTGGAAGAACTTATAAAGGGTCAAAGGGATCATCAATTGGGTTAGATAAATCTAAAGTTAAATGCTATAACTGTCACCAACTTGGTCATTTTGCCAGAGAATGCAAGCAGCCAAGAAGAGATGGACAGAACAACAACAACAATGTCCAACAGAGGTCAAACCATGGAAGCAACAACAGCAGCAGTCAACAAAACAACAACAACAGCAACCAACAGCCAACTCAACCAAAACCACTTGGAAATCAAAATGTGGTGGCAGCTGTTGCTAATCAGACTGAATGCTTTGAGTGGGATGACCTTGTCACTGAGTATGAGCCAATCAACCATGCTTTGATGGCTAAAGAAGATTCAACTGAACAGGTAAATGAAATTCCTGAAAATGTGTTGGAAAATCTGTGCAGTCCTGCCTGCATAGAACAAGTGGCAAAATACAGGAAACACAACACTGATCTGATTGATGAAGTTTCCAACTTAAATGAGTTAAAGAATTGCTTTAAGAAAACTGAAACTGCTTACATTACCAGAATTGAAAATTTAAACAAAGAATTTGAAGTTTTGAAGCAAACTAACTCCATATTGGAAACACAATTAGAGGACTTGTTAAGCAAGCTAACTATTTCAAGACAAGAAACAAAAGATGCAAAAGCAGAAAATGATGTTCTTGAAATTAAGCTAAAAGATGCTTTGTTCACTTGTGACAAATTCCAAACAGCTAACAAGAAAGCTGAGAAACTTTGGAATGGGGCAATGCATGGGAAAGCAGGTATTGGGTACAACAATGTTGAACCACCCAAGGAATACTCACCTGCTATTGCTCCAATCCAAGCACTTCAGAAGGAGTGCAGTGTGAGTCTAAGTGTTGATAGCACTGCATCTTCACTATCTGAATCAAAATCTGTTGAATCATCATCAAACTGTGAAGTCAAAGATGCTAGCACATCAGCATCTGTTGACCAATCCAAGGTCTTAAAACCAAAAGTTGCTTTTCCACCACCAACTATTTATGAGCCCAAGGACTCAAAAGTTGGAGGTAAACTACCTGAACAGCCAAAATCAACTGAAACTGAAAGAATGGGTAAACTTATTTACCATCAAGTTACTAATGACCAAACAACCAAAAACACAGATTCTTTCCAAAGAAAAATGTTTGAATGTGTTTTCTGTGGTGAAAAAGGTCACATGGCTGCTATGTGCAAATTCAATCCTTTGAGCAAAGCTCAAAACTTGTTGAAACCCAAAACTGTTTTTACTCAGAAAAGATCTACAGGTAAAATATCACCTGTAAGAAGTAACACAATGAAGTATTTTGATACTGAGTCAAACAAGGTTTTAATTGGGAATAACAAAAATGGAAGTTTTTCAGTCTTAAAATCAAATAGGGTTCCGGCTGAACTTCAACCGGAAAAATTTTCAACCGGAAGAGAAGTTCAACCGGAAAACTCCAAAACACTCAGATCAGCTACTGCACCTAGACAACGACCCAGAGTTCAGTTTGCTGATGAGTATGACCACTTTGAAGGTCAAGGAAGGAGAAACCCATCTAGAGGCAAGACCACCTCTAGAGAAAACTTTGTGAAAAACAAACTCAATTTTCAACCTGATATTCCCTCTAGTTCAAGCGGAAATGCCTCTGCTGCATTTCGCAGTGAGAGATCTAGCCAGTCAAACAAATTTTCAAAACTTAATGCTAGAATCTCACCAGTGACTAGTGTTGATCAGACCTACACCTCACCCAGTGAGTTGCCAAAGGCTTTGACCAACAAACAGAAGAAATATAGGGAATACAGAGAAAGGAAGATTGCTGAAAGAAGGCTTAGCAAATCAAACAGGCAATGTGAATCAAGTGAACAGTCTGAACACTTGAACATTGATCAAGATGACCTGTTAAATGAGGATCCAATACAAAATACTTTAATACTTAAAGAGTATAAGTATTATGATGCTTCTGGCAAGCCCAAGACCTCAAAGGCTTGGGTTCCCTTTAGAAATTAATCTATTTTCTCTGTGTGTAGGAGCATAATAAAGGCCAACAGAGCCTATGGGTAATTGATAGTGGATGCACCTGCCACATGACTGGAAACAAGCAAGTATTGGAAAATCCCAAAATCATAAATGGAGGTCCTGTAGCTTTTGGAAGTGCAAAAGGACACATTACTGCACAAGGTGCTGTCAGTAATGGGATGCTTACCTTTGACAAGGTAAATTTTGTTGACACATTAAATTTCAATTTACTTAGTGTCTCACAAATGTGTGACAAGAATTTGAACTTGATGTTTACTGAGAAAGAGGCCATAGTCTTGAAACCTGGTGTTAAAATCCCTGAGGAACTTGTTTTGCTCAGAGCACCTAGGAAAGAAGGACTATATATTTTGGATCTGTCTGCTGCCACTCCAGCCAGTGGAATTGCATGCTTTATATCCAAAGCCTCAGTGGATGAGTCTGATCTGTGGCATAGGAGGTTATGTCATGTTAATTTCAAGAACATGAACAGAATAGTGAATCTCCGCTTGGTTAAGGGTCTTCCTAACAAGCAATTCAACTGTTCTGAACACTGTGTTTCTTGCCTCAAGGGTAAGCAACACAAAACCTCCTTCAAACCCAAAACTGAGTCTTCTATTACTCAACCTCTAGAACTTCTACATATGGATTTGTTTGGTCCAACTAGAGTGATGAGCTTAGGGAAAAGGTCATATTGCTTTGTCATAATTGATGATTTTTCTAGATATACATGGGTGTTTTTCTTAAAAACAAAAGATGAAACTGCTGAATTGTTGAAAACACTAATTCTATCTTTAGAAAATCAAGCTAAACTGAAAGTTAAGACAATCAGAAGTGACAATGGCACTGAGTTTAAAAATCATGTTTTGAACTCATTTTGTGAGGAAAAGGGAATCTTTAGGCAATTCAGTGCTCCTAGAACTCCACAGCAAAATGGTGTTGCTGAAAGGAGAAATAGGACATTAATTGAGGCTGCTAGAGCTATGCTAGCAGATTCCAAGTTACCTGTGATATTTTGGGCAGAAGCAGTAAACACTGCATGCTATGTCCAAAATAGGACTTTGATTGTTAAGGGTAAGAACAAAACTGCTTATGAACTTTGGAGAGGTAGAAAACCCAACATTTACTTCTTTAAATCTTTCGGTTGTCCTGTTACTATTCTGATAACTAATAGGTTGTTACCTAAGTTTGCTGAAAAGGCAGATGAAGGATATTTTGTTGGATATTCTGGTGTTTCAAAAGCATTCAGAGTATACAATAAAAGTACTAAAATTGTTGAGGAAACCATTAATGTAACTTTCAATGAGAAATCTCTTAACAATTTTGTATCACAACCTGAATGGCTATTTGACATAGACGCACTAACCACTGCTTTCAATTTTACCATTGAGAAGCCATTGAGTTCAATAGTGCAGGAACAGGAACATAAGCAAAATCACATAAGATCTGCTGATGATATCTGGAAGACAAGCACCAAGGATCTGCAAATGCAACCTACCTTCTTTTCATCCATCAGCACCAAGCCTATGAAACCCAACAACTCAAAGAAAACCTCTGAAATTGTTCCTGCTGATACAGAAGTTTTTCCGATCGAACTTCCGGTTGAAGTTCAAGCGGATCCTGTAGCTGTAGAATCTCCGGTTGAAGTTCAAACGGAAAACAATTTTTCAGAAAATTCTGAGAACAATGAATCTAATGACTCAACAGATGCTGGTTCAAATGAGTATAGTTTTGAGCATCTGATTTCAGAATCAGTCCCCAGTTCTCATGAAGAAAGTTCAGATCCTGTATCACAAACCAACAATATTGAGTTATTACCTCAACTCAATATTCCTCACAATGGAAGAAGCCATGAATTTCCACTATTTCCTGATAGAAGAATTGGAAAGAACCATCCAAGGGAGAACATTATCGGAGACTTGTCAGCTCCTGTGCTGACAAGAAGCAAGTCTATTGATGCAAACATTTGCCTCCATGCTGCATATCTGTCTCAAGAAGTACCCACAAAGATCAATGATGCTTTGGAAGATGAAAGCTGGGTAGAGGCAATGCAAGAGGAACTGTTTCAGATCAATAAACAGAAGGTTTGGGAATTGGTTGACTTACCTGAAGGTGAAGAACCAATTGGAACTAAATGGGTATTCAGAAACAAGAAGGATGATAGGGGAATTGTAATAAAAAACAAGGCCAGACTTGTAGCTCAAGGCTACAAACAAGAAGAAGGCATTGACTATGATGAAGTTTTTGCTCCTGTAGCCAGGCTTGAAGCAATCAGAATATTTCTTGCCTATGCTTCATTCAAAAACTTTATGGTATTTCAAATGGATGTTAAATGTGCTTTTCTGTATGGTCTTTTGGAACAGGATGTGTATGTCAAGCAACCTCCAGGCTTTGAAGACCCTCATTACCCCAATAGGGTGTGCAAGTTGATTAAAGCTTTATATGGTCTCAAGCAAGCTCCTAGGACATGGTATGAGACACTCTCAAACTATCTCCTAGTGAATGGCTACAAAAGGGGAGCTATTGACAAAACACTGTTTGTGAAATCTGATGGCAAAGATACTTTGATGGTACAAATCTATGTTGATGACATCATCTTTGGTTCATCCAGTGTTGCTTTGTGTAAAGAATTTGAGAGCTTGATGCAATCTAAGTTTGAGATGAGTTCAATGGGAGAACTGAACTTCTTCTTAGGGTTGCAAGTGAAGCAAACTGCAAATGGAATTTTCTTGAATCAATCCAAATATATTCAAGATATGCTGAAACGATTTGATATGCAGTCTGTTTCAACCTCAAAAACTCCCATCTCCACTTCTCATAAGTTACACAGTGACTTGAGTGGGAAACCAGTAGATGTTCACCTCTACAGGGCAATGATTGGATCACTGCTCTATCTCACGGCAAGCAGACCTGACATCATGTTTAGTGTCTGTTTGTGTGCTAGATATCAGTGTCAACCAAAGGAATCACACATGTTAGCTGTGAAGAGAATCTTTAGATACCTTAAAGGACAACCAAAGCTTGGGTTGTGGTATCCAAAGAACTCAGATTTCTCCTTCAAAGCTTACACTGATAGTGATTATGCTGGCTGCAACTTAGATAAGAAGTCTACTTCAGGAGGATGTCAATTTTTGGGAGAAAGACTTGTGTCTTGGCAATGCAAGAAGCAAACCTGCGTGTCTACTTCTACTGCTGAGGCTGAATACATTGCTGCATCAAGCTGCTGTAGTCAAGTCTTATGGATCCAGAATCAAATGTTGGATTATGGCATCAAATTTATGGAAACTCCTATTCTTGCAGACAACAACAGTGCCATTTCAATCACAAACAACCCTGTTCAACACTCAAAGGCAAAACACATTGATATCAGGTACCATTTTATTAGAGATTGTGCTGAGAAACACTTGATTAGAATGGTCAAAGTTCATACAGATCAACAATTGGCTGATCTGTTTACCAAAGCATTTGATGAAGCTAGATTTTTCTATCTCATTAGTGCCATTGGTATGATGAATTTTGACTAATTTCAACTATTTTTCAAAATTCTAATAAAAGGGAGACATGTGCTCAAAGAGCCCGTCTCTTGATACAAAAAGAAAATAAAAATGAAAATCTTTAGTGTTAATCAGACAACATTTCAGTTCATAGTCAGTTACTACTGATAATACTATGAATAATTAACACAAATTTTCAAAAATCATGTGTTTTGGACTTCCGGTTCAAGTTCAGGCTCAACCTGAAAAGACAACTTTTGAAATTCACCAAGTGAACTTCAACCGGAAAAATGTTTTACAATGATGTGGAAGTTTATTTTAGAAAACAATTCTCTCAAGCGGAAAAATTGTCTGCTTAATGTTCAGACGGAAGAATTTTTGTTTTCAAAATAAAAAGGAGAAAATGGGTTCCGCTTGAACTTCCGGGTCAACAGAGTCAATCTTTCATTCAATTACCCGGAAGGCACAATTTTCTAAGCGGATATACATTTATTTACCCATTAAATTTTTAACTGTTTTAAATCCGAGGTTTCAGTAAATTAACTTTTGGATAAGGACACGCTTTACCCAGTTGTACCGTCCAACCTATAAAGCACCTATCCCATCAGTCACTGAACCGTCGATTTTTAACCTCTCTCCTCCACGTCAGCACTGAAAAAGGTAAAAAGCCCTAATTTACCGTCAGTTTCCCCATTTCCATCATTCCCATTCCAAAATTACTCCAAATTTCTCTCAAACCCTCTCCGACAAACATTCGGAAATCGTCAACCTGCGTCAACAATGGCTCCCAAGGGGAAGGCAAGTGGCAAGCGGCCCATCAGTGACTCGAAGTTTCCTGTAGAACACAATCTCGTGGCATATCTGGAGCCACCAAGCAAAACAGACGTCTACAACGAAATGATTGACTTTATCAAAAGTTCTCATCTTCATCATGCGCTTACTGTCGAAGCGGAAATTTTTGAAGAAATTCTCGAGGATTTTTGGTTACACGCTAGGGTTACTGAAAGGGCGAACGGTAGTGAAGCGATTGTGTCATCCGTACAAGGAAAGGAAGTAGAAATTGATGAGGCAAAGGTGCGAAGTCTGTTGAAATTAAAGGATGAAGGAGGATATGAAACGGTTGATCACACCAAATATATCCGGTTGTTCAGAAATATTGGCTACGGTGGTTCGCTGCAAAGCAAAACCATTAAGAAAGGACAGTTGCCATACAAGTGGAGATTTCTTGCACATACACTTCTGGTATGTTTGTCCCCAAAGAAGGGAGGATTTGATGAACTCTCCAGCGAGCAAGCTTCTGCTTTCTTCGCTATTGTAAAAGGTGAAAACTTTAACTTTTCAAAACTCATTTTTCAAGCCCTGAAATCAAATGTCCATTCTGAATATATTTACCTGTATCCTAGATTTTTGACTTACATTCTCAAAGAAGAGTACCCCCACATAGTTTGGCTAGGTACAATTTTGCATCAAAAACTTCTGAATGAGAAAACCTTTTCAAACCTAGCCTTAAACAAATCTCCATTTCTTGGAAGGGATACTGACCACCCCTTACCAATTCCAAGGCAGTTTCCTGATGAACCTGCTACCACAGAGGTTCAACCGGAAACTGTAGGAGTAACTGAGCTCTCTGCTCAAGATGACAGAACTGTAGACCTAACAGTTACTGATCCCACATCTGTCCCTGATTCCTCAACACTAAAAACCTTTCAAACCAGAAAGAGGAAAGCACACAATCAATCTACCACTGCCACCTCCTCAACTGAAACTCCTCCTGTCACTTTCAAAAGACAGAGACAAGTGATTATTAGGTCTCCTCCACCTAGTGCCACCACCCAACCTGAAGCTTCTAACCCCGCTCCAGGCAAAAAGTCTAAGTGGAAACTTGTCAAATTGGGATTCTCTCTTAGGGACGAACCCTCATTTGAGGGGGAGTCATTAGAAGCAGATGCACAATCCCCATCTGAACATGTGTCACCACTTCAACCCCAATCACCCAGGAGTGACAGTGCTATCAATCTTGGCTTAAATGAAGGTGTTATTAACTCACCTGCCACATCACATGAGAACATCCTGATAAGCCAGGACACTGCAGCACTGAACCCACACTCCTTACTGGAGGTGAATCTCGGGAGTACTGATGAGATTCATGCGGAAAGGGCTGCTGCTGCCCAGGGATCCCCACTGGACCCTGGTGTTAGCAGTAACATCAATAAGACCCAATTCGCGGCAATCTTCTCTGAATCAGCACTTGAAGTTCCTTCATTGGAACCAAGAGTTGTTGTGACAGATGAAGAGAATCCCAGGTGCCAAGAAGCCGTGGGTACCACTGTTGATCAATCTAGGATTGATAGCTTGGTTTCGTCCAAGGATGCTGGCAAAAAGCCAGTTGAGGACAGTCTTTCACTACCTGAATTGACGAATTTGTACCTATCTCTCCAAGCACAGGTTGATACTCTAAATATAACCGTTGCCAAACTGGTGAATGTTACTCCAACTGATGCTGAAGCAGGTCCTTCAACCCTTCACAGTGATGCTGATGAAGCTGTAATAGCTAAAGAAGCTGATACTGTCAAATTGGGGGAGAAGATGCCATCAAGACCTGTCATTACAGAGATTGAAGAAGATCAAAGGATACCGGCTGAAGTCAGAGCCACAGCTTGTCAAAGAATTGGCATAAATCCCTTTGGTGTTGAAGAGTGTTGGGCAAATATCAAAAGCAGTCAATTGATTGCTATCTCACCTTTTGAGGATCCCAACCTCACAGAGCTGGTCCAATCTTCTATGTTGATTGCTGGTGCTCTACCTGAGCACATCAACATGATCACTACACTTCTGAAAGATGTTATATTTCCGGCTGAAAGAGCCAGTGATCACAGCAAGGCAACCGAAGACAGTGCTGCAACCAATGTAGTTGCTACAATCTCTGAAGGAGAAGACGAGAATCCTATTGGTGAAGATGAAGGGACTGAGGTGTTGGAAGTTGCTGATATAGAATCTGAAGTCACTAAACCTCAGGTGGTGACTGAAGATCAATCTGATGTCCAAGCGGAAGTTCAGGCGGAACTTCAGGCGGAAGTGTTTGTGGAAGCTGAGAATATTATTCAACCGGAAGCCCATTCGATTGCCCAGGTGGAAACTTCTGGCCCTGGCAATTCAGTTGTTGGTATTGATGGGTCCACTGAACCTACTGAGGTTTAACCGGAAGAAAGGAGTAATGCAGAAATGGCTGAAACCCTCATAACTTTATGGAGCACTAAACCAACCTAAGCGGAAGAACCTGTTCATGCTGAAATTCCTAAAACAATTCTACAGGTGGTTCAAACTCCAGAGGCTGAAGCTATACAGAAGATGGTAGAAGATGCCAAGAGAATAGCAGAGGATGAGAGGCTTGCTAAAGAAATTCAAGAGGAATTTGATCTTTACATGCAAAATTTTGTTTTTGAAAATTTATTGGAAGAGGCAAAGACCAGGTCTTTCAACTGGAGAATGAAGGATTATGATTTAGATGCTGTGACTGAAGCTGATAGGCAGAGGCTAATCTCCATTGCCTCTCACTTGCCTACCAAGCTGGTAAAGAGTGATGAGAATTATCAACTGTTGAAAAGGGTAAAAAGGGCATTTGTGGTCAGAAACTTAAGAACTGAAGAAGAAGTAGCTCAAATGAAAGTCAAAGAACTATGCCAAGTGATTGACTCAATTTTTCATAAGCTAAAAGGAGATATAGCTGCTGTCAACCCAAGCTTGTGATGCCTACACCCTCAGAGCTCACCTCAGGTATGTCAACTCAAATAAATGTTAAACCTGAGATCACTGATGATGCAGATATCCCTCCTCCACCTTCCTTCACATATGACCCAAATCCTATGCCTACATCAGTTCCATCCCTGTTACAGTCTCTAGCCATCATTCCCTACCAACTTCCTAAAATCTCCAAGAAAGTAGCCGCCAAACTTGCAAATCCAAAATTCAGAGCTGATAATTTCACACCCATCATTCCTTTCAAGAAGAAGCCTCCTCCTACTATGGATTTTTCTGATATCTTTCCACCTACCCCACCTTCTAGCCCAACTCCTGAAACCAGTAAACCACCTTCACAAACCTCACTTCCCCCACTCACCATCAATGAACCCTCCACCACCATCACCAAACCTACTGAAGTCCAGGCTGGCCCTTCTTCATCTGACAGAGGCAAGAAACCCATTGTGCCAGAAACTACTATTGACTCTGATGAAGATAGATTGGTCAGGAAGAGAAAGCTGATGCATGCCAAGTCTAAAAGAAATCAAAAACAAAAGAGAAGAGGTCCTCCCAGCAAAAGACAAATTGTTAGTTGGACAGTGGATGAAGACACATTTGATTTCACTTTTACTATGGCCAGTGGCATAACTCAAGTGGTAAATGTTCGCAAGGCAACTTCTCAACTCACTTTGCAGCAAATGACAGGCATCATTCTAAAACTCAGAGAAGTTATGAATCCTTCAAGAGCAGAGCACATGTTAAGGCTAGTAATTGAGCCATCTGTGTTGGAATGTGGAATGCTCTATCGAAGCAATTTGGATGATGAGTCAGCAGGAGAAGAAGAAGAAATGCCCACCAGTGAAATAAAATTTATCATTTGGGAAGAGGAGGAGAAGCTATTCTATGTTCATAGAGCTGATGGCACCTTTACAATCCATGAGTCTATTTCTGTTCAAGAAGAATGGAACGAAATGGACTGGGATTCAATTAAACACGTAAAGGTGACCAAAACAAACACCAAAGAGCTTTCTCAGAATCTTGATGGCAGTGTCAGAACTACGGACAAGTAGAACAAGGTGAAGAAGATTTTTGGGTACAAGTCAATTTTGAAGAAGAACTTTGACTTAGAAGAATAATTTGACAGCATCAGCTTAGGGGGAGATTGTAAGGAACTTCAGTTTTGAAGTTTTCCGGTTCAACTCAAGTTTTGACAGTTCCGGCTGAAGTTGAAGCGGAACTACAACTTCAAGCGGAACAGCAAGTTCAAGCGGAAAGAAGCAGTTTTGTCACTTAGTGAATATTCCGGGTGAACTCGATTATCCATCAGATAATGAGTTCAACCTGACTTTTCCTGAGAAGTCTTTTCTGTAGTCACATCCTGCAAAAGCTTCTCGTATGCTTCTACATCTGCCCAAGCCGCTCTCCAAAAGTAGATTGTTGCTGTCAACACGCAAGTCGTCTCAAATGTCGAAGTTTATTCTTTTGGTAGCTTAGATATGACTTTGTATTGTACGGTCTAGATTAGATCACATGAGATCAATGGCTGTGATTGATCTCATCTGCACTATATATAGCTTGTTATCTCTTAGTTTACACCGTGTGGTTATCACTTGTAATAGTGTAGCTTTGAGTTAATGCAAATAGTGCCGAATATTCGATATCTCGTTGTTTCTACTATTTTGCAAATCAAGCCTTTACATTATACAAGAGTTTAACATTGCTTAAGAAAAGTAAAATATAACTTAATTCTGCAAGGTTATATTTGCAAGTAAAGTGAATTGTTTAAGTTTAACTCTGACTTATATCGATCCTACACTGTATCAGCTACAAATAAAACCGTAAGAAATAACGAGAAAGCTGAGTAATTAACCGGATAATAAAGCTAACCCGTCAGTGATCGATAGCAAACGTGCGCGCGACGCCAATAAACGAGAACCCCAATAAATATTTAGAATAAATCCACAGCTGATGAGAAGAATCAAAGGATAATCATAAACATAAGAAAAGATGATAAACAAGTCGAATGATTTCATTAATCGAATGATTACAATCAAGAAATCATGAAGAACACACAATCTCTCTCTAGAAATCCATGACTCACTCTCTCTCTAGAATGGAAATCTCACACTCTACAAGAAAATCATCATCTCCACACTCAGAGACTCTTTCTTGTAATGGGCACCCTCACTATATATATAGTGAGGGTGACTAACAACAGAAACATAACATAACTAAAAATTACAAGAAAGGCAAATAACATAAATATTAATTAAATCAAAGTTGATTTAATTAATCCGAAGCTTGACTCGCTCGAACCGATCTTCCGTTGACTTTTACGTTGATCGTTGACCCGAACGGTTGACTTTTCCGGAAAACGGTCTTCGGTCCAAACTGCAAGCCTCGAGCATCACAACCCGCGTCTCTGAATCAATTCACATGGATTCTTCAGTCGAATGCTTCGGTAAACAGATTTGATGGCGTCAGTCACATAGATTTTAAGTTCCAACAATTCCCCCTTGACTGATGCTTTCAAATCTGTTCAACTGCTGAAGAATCGCTCTGTCGTACATCTTCAATGAGAAACTGATAAACCGGAGACAATCTGTCGTAGAAATTCCCCCTCTAAATAAGCTTCTTCTGTTCTCGTTGCTACAGTCGAGATCCAAGTGCTCCAACTCACTCGGTTCACACGGTCGGGTACAATACTGAGAAAATGTTACATCTCGGAGTCCAAACCGCAACAAACTGAACCAGATAAACCAATCAATCATCGAACATGCTCTTATTTCAGATAGTCGACTCGATATCCAAATTCATAATAATTCCTCCTATTTCTCTAAATCTCTCCAAAAACATCAAGTCGGAAGCGTAAAATCATATGCGGAGAGTCGAACCGTCGCGATCGGTTGCCTAGAGAAACTAGATAAACAATCTTGAAATCAGACTAGGTTGGATGCGAAAATAAACATCAAATCGGAGAAAAACTGAGATCCCGAGCGAAAATAATCAAAACCGGAGTCTTCGTAATTTTAGGCGAAGAAAATCGAGCTCGGAATAAAATTCCGTGAGGAATTCTGAATTAAACGGGCGAAAACGGCTTCATCTGAAAATTTTCATCAATTTTCGACAAGTAACGGCTTCTCGAGAGATTTAACCGGATAAATTCCATAATTAACTGAGATTCCAGTTAATCCGGTTAGTTGATATCCGCGCTGCATCCACTAAAAATAAACCGAGAGATATAACGAGAAAGCTGAGTAATTAACCGGATAATAAAGCTAACCCGTCAGTGATCGATAGCAAACGTTGAGCGTAACGTCAATAAACGAGAACCCCAATATAATTAGAATTAATCCTTGACCAATAAAAATTTCCCGCAATTCCGTTGAAGCGTTGTCTCCGTTAGTCTTGTGAAAGACTAATAAAAATACCCCGCATTTAACTAAAATGCTAAAAATTTAATTGGTGGAATTAAATTCTCAAAGAAAAGCCATAATCCTTGTTAAAATAAACCAACCAATCAGAATTCAATCCTAAAAGACCAAAATCCATGTGCAGGAATTTCAGCCAATCAGAAATGAGTTCCATAAATAATCAATGGCCAGAATTAATCAGATCTCACGGTTGAGGGACTGGATCCATGTGAGGTTGAAAAGGGCCAATCAAGAGGCGACAACCAGACTTGAATCCATTCACAACTTTCTCCATTTGAGCTGGGACCCACGTGGAATTCATCCAATAAAGAGAATAAAACTAACGGATCTCTTGGGCAATGGGGTCCACGCGCTATTTTTTTTTGCTCCAATGAAAATGAGACAACGAAAAAGCTATGTTGTTGAAACCGACAAAAATGGAGAGAGATAATTCCTTGTCAACCAATCAGCAAAGTGCATGTCATTGTCATCATTCTAAAACCTGCGTAACCCTAAACACGACCGGAAAAAATCGTGACCTTGCCGGAAAATTGCTAGCTCGCCGGAAAACCGTTTTTTCTTCATATCTCCTTCAAATCTCGACCAAATTTGACGATTCTTAGCTCGTTGAACTCGTAGCTCGAAGCTCTACAACATTTAACGTTCAAAATCCTCTGAAAAAGCCTCAAACGAAGACCCAGAAAACAAGTCCGCTAACGGAAAACAAGTCTGCTAAGCTCGAACAAGTCCGCTAAAGGTCTGAGAAGTTCGCTAGGACACTCCTGAAGTTCGCTAAGGAACAAGTTTGCTAAGAAGACATCAAGTCTGCTAAGCTTTAAACAAGTCCGCTAAAGCAAACCTCAAGTCCACTAAGAACCTCAACAAGTTCGCTAAGAGCATCCCGAAGTCCGCTAAGGCAATCTTCAAACCTTCAAACACTTAGAGAAATCTGGAAAATGATGAACATAAGAAACCCTTACTTGGTGAACTCGAATCTGCCCAAAAACGTAAGGAAAACCCGTAATGATGCACAAAATGAGAAGCTAAACCATTCACGAGACTATTGTGGCCACCAACAACCCATAAACAGTAGCAAATTGGATCATAAACAGCCCTTAAATTCTGGAAATCTTCAAGAACACGAAGAACACCATGAAACACGCACTAGTGTGTGTTTTTTCAGATTTGCCCAAACGGTTGAGATTCAGACGAAATGGATGCTTCCAATGGATCTGGAACGCGTTTTCCACTGAAAATCATACCTCACTTCATCCAAAAACATGAAGAATAGCCCAGAAAACCAAGAATCAAACTCAAAATTCTTCAAAAACCCCAAAAACGGGAAAAACTCAACAGTTACGTTTTTCAACTCTGATCATCATTTCTCTCACTGATTTGAACAAGATGAACATAACAATGCATCTAGATGAACTCCTAAACACGAATCAAGTATCCATATCATCAGAATCCATCCAGAAAAAAGAAAAATATAAGAAAAAGTCTCAAAAATGAGTTTTTAAATCTTCACCATATTCAAGCTCAAAATCCAGATTCGAGTGACCAGATTCATCGTGAGATGAAATCTGATCGGTTACCCGCTCTGATACCATTTGTCAGGACCGATTCTCACATCAAGAATCCTGATCTTGAGCAAGAACAAAGGTTCAGATTCGAAAAACTCAAAATAAATGAGAATGAAGATGAAGATGAGAAGAATCAAAGGATAATCATAACATAAGAAAGATGATGAACAAATCGAATGATTTCATTAATCGAATGATTACAATAAAGAAATCATGACAAACACTCTCTCATGGAAATCCATGACTCACTCTCTCTCTCTAGAATGGAAATCTCACACTCTACAAGAAAATCATCATCTCCACACTCAGAGACTCTTTCTTGTAATGGGCACCCTCACTATATATATAGTGAGGGTGACTAACAACAGAAACATAACATAACTAAAAATTACAAGAAAGGCAAATAACATAAATATTAATTAAATCAAAGTTGATTTAATTAATCCGAAGCTTGACTCGCTCGAACCGATCTTCCGTTGACTTTTACGTTGACCGTTGACCCGAACGGTTGACTTTTCCGGAAAACGGTCTTCGGTCCAAACTGCAAGCCTCGAGCATCACAACCCGCGTCTCTGAATCAATTCACATGGATTCTTCAGTCGAATGCTTCGGTAAACAGATTTGATGGCGTCAGTCACATAGATTTTAAGTTCCAACATACTTCCTATATATAAACACCTGTAATACAATAGGAAATGTTATAGAATCAGTCCAGTGTAGGTTTCACTGAAGTTTAACAAGACCCATAACATTATATTTATGAAACGCTTATTTCCATATACGGGTGATGGACTGGTGCTCAAAAGGTTATGAGTCCAAATACAAGGGTTATTTAAATGGACTTTTGAAAGGGATGAAAAGGTTTAAAAGGTTGAAAAGGTTTTAATCTAAGCGGATATTTTCTATGTAAGAAGGAAGACTGTGGTTGTACAACTAAAAGCGGGGAATGATTGTTCTCCGGGGTAGTGACGGTTGCTCTATGACTGATATTCGGGTGGCGACGGTTGCCCGAGGAACTAACGTGGTTCCAATAGACAATGCTTGGTAAATAAATGATTGCTTATAATATTTTGTATAACTCTTTTATGTTTTATACCTGATGATTATTTGCACAAGAGAGGGTCTAGGAGACCCAGAGTACTTTGAGTACTAAACGGTTTAAAGGTTATATTTTGGTATAACACTGTTATGTTTATACCTGTTAAAAGGTTAAACGGTTAAAAGTTTTAACGGTTAAACGATTAAACGGGTAAATGGTTAAATGGAGAAATGGTTAAATGATTAAATAAATGAATGTTTTGATATAACTCCGTTTTATACCTGATAAATGTTTAAAGGTTATATATTGGTATAATGCTTATACCTGATAAATGTTTAATGAATAATGGTTTTAAAGTTATAGTATAATTCTGTTATGTTTTATACTTGATAAATGTTTGTTAAAAGGGGCCGTTAGGCCCAAGCGTTGGAATAAACTTTCGAGGCAAAGTTAACACTTTGTGAAAAATGTAGAACTCACCAGCGTAAACTGACATTTCCAAAAACATATGTATGTCAGGTGATGATGATGTTTAAGGTAGCAAGGAAAGGGCTTTGGTGAGGACAGACTAGGTAGGCAAGCTATCAGGAAAGGACTCAGTAGTAAACTGGCAATAGACATAGATAAGATCTAGTGTTAGATTATGTTGTGTCACACCCCGGTCAACGGTATCGGGTGTGAACGAGAATGGATCATAGTCGAAGATACATAGAACAACATCTAATAAATTTAACTTCATAAAACATTACGTCATTTCAATTGCAGCGGAAAAGATAGTGGAAATGATAATGTCTTACATTTGAAAAACATAAAGTCTAAATTAGAGTTAAAACATAAAACGGTTTATTCGGATAGTTGGGACTATGACTCCAAAAGCAGGTCCGATAGCATGAATAAGCCCCACTTGCATGTCCTCCGGAGTTTGCATCAATTACCTAAGAAATCATGAGTTTAAATGGTCAACATAAAGTTGGTGAGGTTCACAGGTTTATGACTCTACGTTTAACGTTGGTAAAACAGTTTCAGTATACTTAAATATTACATTGGTTTACCGTTGTGGTTGTATGAACTCACCTGAACCTTGATTTCAAATACTAACGGTTTACCCACCCATAGTATCTCGCCCGAGAGATACTGATCAGAGCAGAATAACTGACGTGTACCCCCAGACAATCCGGAGTAAGAACTGGAGCTACCAGTTAGGACAGGGTTGTCAACCCAAATAGATGTATTCACTAGCTATCGTTTTGTACAAAACTAATTAAAATCAATTAATGGTGGGATACGGTTGTACAAACGTTTATAACGATAATGTACCATAGTTGGGCAATCAGTAAGAGAACAAGTAGTCATACGGTTAACAGATAAACCATAATATTAAGTAAAAAGCATTTATCAGTTTTCATGATTTCTCCCCCAAAGCATAAAACAGTTAAAAGAAAATGGGCCGTGAAACTCACAGATTCAGCAGATAGGTGGTGATAAACTGTGTAGGCACGGTAGCACGTAACGTCCTAAATAATTAAATAAGCATATGCATAAGGTCTACAATAATTTGATTAACATAAGTCACCCAAGTGATACCGGTCAAGTCTTGACATCTTAATCTCGTTTGTATTCGTTCGAAAACCCGTTAGTTAGTATTTATTAAATAAATACTTTCACGATGGTTTATATTTATGTTTAATAAATATAAAAGGTTAAGCATTTAGTAGTTTAATCAAGTCCTGAATATTGAGTTAAAAATAATAATGTTTATTATTATTTTCATACGTTCGTATAATTATTTTTAATTAAATAATTATATGTTTGATTTGTTAATCATGCAAGTTATAATTATTTTTAAATAATTATGATTAACAATACTTGGTGAATAAAACATGGTTTATATCCTTTTGTAAATAATTATTAATTAAGAATAATTATTTAAGGTTCTTTTCATTTTGAAACATGAATCGTTTGAAAGTTATATTTTTAAATCTCAACATTTAATCATTTTAATAGTTCGAAATCGATTAATATTTCATTTGTATGAAATATTCGTTTCTTTTTAAAACATTGTTCTAGAAATGTTACTTGGCGACGCTTGGATTTATAAAAGTTTATCTTTATAAAACATGATGAAAAATCTTGTTTAGAGAAAATCTCTAACGTTTACGTTTTCGCGTATATCGTCGTGTGGTCCCGGTTTTATTACTACGCAACGTATTTTTATCTTGATCGTTTCGAGTTTATCAAAATGATTGTAAAAATTTCATTAAGTCTTCCAACATGTAAGACTTGTCTTTATTTTTATAAAAATTATTTATTTTTATAAAAATCCACATTTATTCCTAAAAGACAAATGTTAGATTTTTTTGACTTTTATAGTATTTTTAAGGAATCTTTAAAACTTATAATAAATCCAAGAATTTATGTCAAATTAATTATTTGACATAAGTTTATTCCTTCCATTTTTAGTAATAAAATCTATAAAATTCCCTTTGTCTTGAAACTTTTATAACACATTTAATGTGTTATATTTTTACTAAAACAAGTAATTTCCTCATGTGTTGATATTTTAGTCATTTAGTCCATGTATTTATCATAATATTTTTTTATGTGACAAGTCCATTTATTAGCATAATATAACTCATAATTAAATCAACTAACACTTAGTGTTAGGACAATAATTATATAAATGACAATTAACTAACATTTTTATGTTAGGACTTTTAATTAAATTAACAATCAACTAACACATGAGTGTTAGGACAAGTAAATAAACAACAATCACTAACACTTTAGTGTTAGGACAAGATAAATAAGTAACAATCACTAACACTTAGTGTTAGGACAATAGATATAAGCATAAATAGACTATGTAGTTATCATCAAGGATTATCATTTTCATTTAGTTAGTTCATTTCATATCAACTAACACATAAAGTGTTAGGAGCAATTCACATGATGATTCATGAACATCTAACTCAACTAGTGTGTTTTATGGATATATCCATGTAGGGTTTTGTTCTTGAATCAAATAAACACAAGAATGCATAAAAATAAGTATGATGATCTTAGGTTCACTTGAATACTTTCTTTGGATTTCTACAAGTGTTTCACCCACTCCCATGGCTACTTAAGTTCCAAGAACAAAAGGGGAAAGAGAATTGAGTTAGAGGACTTGTAGGCATTGTTTGGGTGTTTAAATGTAAAGAGAATTGAGTTAGAGGACTCACAAAAGGGGAAAGAAAACCGAGAGGTGATGGTGGCTCGGTGGCGGTGGTCCGGCAGGGCGGAGCAGCGGCGGCCGGCAGGTGGTCCGGTGGTGGCAGGAGCCGGCGATGGGAGGGGCTGTGGTGGTGGTTCGGCCGAGATCAATGGAGAGGGGGAGAGAGTTTGTGAGTTTGGTTTGGTTGTGTGGTGATTAGCTTGCTGAGTCTCTCCTCTTATAACCAAAATTGGTTTTATTAACTAATGGTTAATCCACCTCTATGACCCTAATCACATCATAGAGTGATGTATTGTCTAACTCTTATTCACCCAACAATCTTTGAGTTAGGTGATTAATTTTTATAAATTTGTTCCATGGTTTTATAAAGGTTTAACATTCTTATAAAATATAAAGTGGTTGGGTGTTTATAAAAATCATAACTTTTTAAATTATAATCCATGTGTATTAAAACCACAAGGGTGGTGATTTTATAAAAATTTTATGGGCTAATTCTTTATAAATTTATAGTGGGCTAAATTTTATAAAAACTTATGGGCTAAAACAATTTATTCAAATTGTTTGCATGTGGGCCGATTCCCATTTGAGCTTCGAGGAGAGGAACGGGCCGAAGCCCAAGGGGGGATCCGAGTGGGGCTGGACTAGGCCATCGGGTTGGGCCTAGAAGGAGATGGGCCGGTTTGGGCTTTTTCCGAGTGGGCTGAAGGAAAAGGAGAGGCTCGGGTTCGGCCCACGGCCATTTGGGCCGCGGGTCGGGCCTCCAGGTCGGGTCGGACACTCGGTTAGTCAAGTCGAGTCACTGGGTAAAGTCTCGGGTTTGCTGGAATCATTTTCGGCTTATTGGGCCTAAATGGGCCCAATAGGATTAACGGTTTTTCGTTTGGCTCAAGTCTTGACAACGAAACATTTTCCGTCACATTTAAAGTTCATAAAATGTTTTAACGGTTTACATCGGTTTTGATAAAATATAAAAAGTCAATTTTTATATTTAATTTCTTGTTATTAAAATTCCATAATTAAATTATGAAAACTTTCATATTTTACGGGTGGGATTAAATCAGTTATCAGTTAGTTACCGAAACTAATTTTGTTAATCATATAATTAAAACATATTGATATTTAAATCATAAAGTCAACGGAGAGAGGTTTGACCTGTTTTGGACGAGGTGTCACATGTTGTATCTTCTTTACTGTTGTACTTGGCATATATATAATAAATGAAAAGTTTTTAATTTCCGCTGCTTAGTTATTTCTGTTGTACCATGTGTTCATGAGTAAATCCGATTAGTGACCCCTTCTGGAGCCAAGTCTAGGAGTGGGCGTCACAAACATAACTTACCTATAAGTTTGAAAATAAATGTAAGTTAACAGGACAAGGAAAATCTTTATAAATACAACCGTAATTTTCTAGGGGCTAGTGTTATAAAAGATTACAATGAAATGTAGCTAAATGTGTAACCTTCGACTGCCAGACGACAGCTCACCTGTCACTCCTTATATTAAGAAAGGGACAATTTACGGTCGACGCAATTAATTTTAAAGGATATCAAATTCTCGATTATTTGTTAATGATTAACTAAGGTCTTTGTAAACAATGTTTTATCAACTGTTGGTACCTTTACATTGTTTCCCTATTAATCATTTAAACCTAATGGTATAACTAATCAAAACAAAACAGAAATTATTAGCCACGCGGTTTTATCTTGACACACATACAAAAGTCAAAATATCCAACCGTGTTTCATAATATTCACTGATCCCAAAAATTGCAAGGTAATATACTAGATCAGCAACCCAATAACAACTAACTAATATCAAGTACTTTCTTTAGTTAGTGCTAACCATTACTTAGTACTCACCAACTACAACATAATATTTTCGGGATGCTAACACAAAATTCAACCACCTTGCTAAACATTTGAGATGAGAAGGGACCGTCTGGCAGAATCATACCTCAGCCGCATTTCCTGCCCTATTAGGATTCCATTACTTCGATCAAATTCCAACCAACCAGATACCCAAAACCTATATGCAAAATTGTCACACCCCCAAATAACCGCTAACGGAGTTTATACCGTTAAGGGGTGCGAGCAAACCAGGACCACAACCATTAGTTACAAATACTAAACGAATCAGAGTTAGTCCAAACACATGTCATAAATTAAAGTCTCAAAATACGCATCGGAAAAATATTATCTTAGCACTAACCACGTGCTTTACAAATTCATTGTTTTAAATTCTCAATCTAAGTTTAACCAAAAATAAAATGTCTTCATGTGCCATGCCAACCCGCTCCGGATACTCCTCAGCGATCTGCAAAAGTTTAAACCACGCAAGTGTCAACCTAACGGTTGGTGAGTTCACGGTGGGCTTGTCATGCAGTGGCCCGGTCTCATAATCATAATCGTGTCAACATATACTTATGAAATATTTATTTGTGAAAAGCAATGCTTAGTGATATCCAAAATCATAGTATTGTGGTTTAGTGAAAGTAATGTCCGTAACATACGTTATCGGGTATGTACTAGTTTTGTATAGTTAAAGTGCTCAACCGATATCGCGGGTAGCTAATCCGTTGTTCCATGCACTAAGGAAGTTTGTACCAAAGCTGACTATTATTGTAGTGGCATTGCCATCATCTATTTTGTTTTGCGGACCTACGTCATCGCGGCTTTGCCTCCCCCGTGTCCTCTCGGGACCACGGTCAGATAGGCTGATATTGTACCTCCGTGCACCTCCAGTGTCACGAGGCGGAGTTTGTCAAACTCCAGTAGATCTACCCAACATCCCCTCGCTTTACAATTAATGGTAAAATTAAGTTGAGGATTTTTTCAGTTATAAGGCAATCCTTAGAAATCATGTGATATCATGTGGTTAGACTTTAACCTACACTAGCCATATTAAAACGGTTTACTTTGGGTTCTCATGAATCCCGAAAACATTTTCAGTTTCGTTTTAGAAATAGTTGTTTAAGTATTTCACAAGTGTCTCCCATAAAACACTTCAAGTTCATCAAGTGGGTGCCAAGCACTCCTAAGTTTTCAAGTTCATCAGAGAGGTGCATAGCACTCATAAGGTTGTCAGCATCGTTTTTCATTAAGTTATTCAGTGTGACCCAAACGGGTTCACGGTAAATGGGTTAGTGACACTCACCTTTGGTTGCACTGCTACACTTGCTAAATAATCCAAGTATTGTTTGCTTATCGAAGACCTAAGAACACGTTTAGGTCTTAAGTATTAGTTTCGTGTCTAATTTTTAACTTAACGTCACTATGGTCCATAACATAGCACGTTGGAACTATGACACGACATATTGACACACGACACCGATGGTTGATCATAAACGAGGGTTCACATAACTCAGGAATCAAAGCATGTTCATTATTGCGTAATCATGTAAGTCATGGCATAACATACAGATAAGTTGCACAAGTTTGGGTTTTGGGTCAGGTCACAGTTTCGCTATACAGTTTCGCTATAGTTTCGCTATCCAGTTTCGCTACACAGTTTCGCTGTGTGCACGGGCAACACTTTCGCTAGGGAATACCCGATGACACAGTTTCGCTAGCTAGTTTCGCTCGAAACTGATGACACAGTTTCGCTAGCATAGCTTCACTCGAAACTGGTTTGAACTTTCGTTCAGGGACAAGGTCTATGGTTGTTTTGCTCGGTAGTTTCGTTCAAGCAATACTCAGGCGACACTATAGTTTCGCTATATAGTGTCCCTGGATGAATATCTATACAATTTCGCTGTATAGTTTCGCCCAGAGAACAGCTCAGTTTCGCTGGTCGCGGAAAACACATAAATCAGCCCAAAAATCAATCTAACAGCTTTCATACTTCATGTAATTCAATATCTAGCATGCTTAATCATTTACCAACATTAAACAGTAAGTTTTAACACTTTAAACATGGATTTTCATCATCAAATCACCAAAAGCACATTTTAAACCTAAAATGACCTAATTAGCATAAATCTTCATTATGGCATGATTTTACACGTAAAGTTGCAGACTTTATCACAGATCTAGCATTCCTAAGCATCATATCAGAAGATCAATTGATCCTATGAAGATCTAAGCATGCTTTAAAGTAAAACACATAGAAAATGCATGAAGAATAGTTTTGGGACTCACGATTCGATCTAGGGTCCGAATGGATGAGATGAGATGATGGTTTCTTGGTGGTTTTCTCGGATGGCCAGAAATCTCGAGAGAGCAGATGGAGAGTGGTGTGTGTTTTGTGTGAAATGATGCAAATGGGAAGTAACTAGGGTATCATAAAATATATATATATCAGGGGCTAGTTTCGCTGGCCAAGCGAAACTGGCTCTGAACACATGTAAGTCAAACAGTTTAGCCGGCTACCGAGCGAATCTACAGTTTCGCCCGGTAGTTTCGCTGGAAACCAAAAGGGGTCAATTGACATTCTATTATTAATACTAAATCATGCGTTTAAATCACTTTGCACATAAAGACAATAAATAGATAAACACATAACACATATGGACGGGTTCGGTGATCAACCAAAGGTCGTGGACGTATTCGGCCTAGTTAAGCATTAGTTACTAAGTTAACACTTATAACGTAACTAACGGAGATTGTCTAACGGAAGTTAACCTTGGAATTCTCGGATGTCACATCATCCCCTTGTAAATGGAATTTTCGTCCCGAAAATTATTCTTGCGTTGTAGCGTTCGCAGCCTCGGCTGTCGTCGTTGCTGTTGTTGCTGGGGAAAGAAAGCAAAAGTTTTAGGGTCGCCACATCCTTCTCCTGTTAAAGGAATTTTGGTCCCCAAAATTAAATCATACCTTGAGTTTCCGTGGACGTTTGCCCGAACAAGTGAGGATACTTTTTCTGCATCTGATCCTCTCGTTCCCATGTATATTCAGGTCCACGCTTTGAGTTCCATCGAACCTTGACGATCGGAATCTTGCTACGTTTGAGGGCTTTCTCCTCGCGTCCCATGATTTCTACCGGTTGCTCGATAAATCTCAAATGTTCGTCAATTTCCAATTCCTCCAAAGGAATTATTTCAGTGTCTTCAGCCAGACATTTCTTCAGATTCGAGACGTGAAACACGTTGTGAACTCCATCGAGTTCTGCAGGGAGTCGTAATCGATAGGCCACCGGGCCTACTTTCCCGATGATTTCAAATGGACCGATATAGCGAGGATTCAGCTTTCCACGCTTTCCGAAGCGTATCACTCCTTTCCAGGGAGATACCTTCAATAGTACCTTGTCGCCTACCTCGAACTTCAAAGGTTTACGGCGTTTGTCGGCATAGCTCTCTTGCTTATCACGTGCTGCGGCTATCCGTTTTCTGATTTGAATGATTCGTTCCGTTGTATCATGAATGAGTTCCGGTCCGGTGAGTCCCTTCTCACCCGTTTCGGCCCAACATACGGGCGATCTACATTTTCTGCCATAAAGAGCTTCAAAAGGTGCTGCACCAATGCTCGCATGAAAACTGTTGTTGTAGGAGAACTCCACCAACGGAAGATGAGCCTCCCAGTCTTTACCGAAGTCGAGAACGCAAGCTCGGAGCATGTCTTCCAAAGTCTGAATAGTTCGTTCCGTCTGACCATCGGTCTGCGGGTGGTAAGCTGTACTCATATCCAGTCTGGTTCCCAGTGCTTCTTGCATAGATTGCCACAGTCGGGAAGTAAATCGAGGATCTCGATCGGAGATAATGGTCTTAGGCACCCCATGAAGTGCCACAATTCGATCAATATACAGCTTCGTTAACTTATCCATATTGTCATTTTCCCTCATTGGAATAAAGTGTGCAGATTTGGTTAATCGATCAATGATAACCCAAATCGCATCCGGTCGATTCGATCGATGTGGTAGTCCCGTTACGAAATCCATGGAGATATCCTCCCATTTCCATTCTGGGATCTTTGGTTGCTGTAATAATCCAGAAGGCTTTTGGTACTCGATCTTGACTCTTGAGCATGTTAAACACCTAGCCACATATCGCGCAATGTTGGCTTTCATATTCGGCCACCAATACAAGTTCTTCAAATCTTGGTACATTTTGTCCGATCCGGGGTGCACTGAATACCTTGATTTGTGAGCCTCGTCCATCACGAGCTCACGGAGATTCCCAAGCAAAGGAACCCATATTCTGTCATTGTAGTATCTGAGTCCGTCGGACTTAACTTCAGAGTTACCATCAACACCACGCAGTGCTTCAGCTGCGAAGTTTTCTTCTTTTAAAGCTTCTTGTTGAGCATCGCGGATTCGATCCGGCAGTCCCGTGTGAATGGTAAGTTGCAGCGCTCGTACTCGTCGAGGCTTTTCGTACTCTTCTCGACTTAAGGCGTCAGCCACAACATTGGCTTTTCCCGGGTGATACTTAATTGCTAAGTCGTAATCATTTAGTAGCTCGACCCATCTTCGTTGTCGCATGTTGAGGTCCTTTTGTTCAAAGATGTGTTGCAAGATTTTGTGGTCGGTAAATATCGTGCACTTTGTTCCGTAGAGGTAATGTCTCCAAATCTTGAGTGCAAATACAACGGCTCCCAATTCCAAATCATGTGTTGTGTAATTCTTCTCAGTATCCTTCAGTTGCCTGGACCCGTAGGCAATCACTTTGTCTCGTTGCATCAACACGCAACCGAGTCCTTGAATGGATGCATCGCAATAGACCATGAAGTCGTCAACCCCTTCGGGTAACGCGAGAATCGGAGCTGAACATAACATGTCCTTGAGAGTTTGAAACGCGTGTTCTTCTTTTTCACCCCATCTATATTGCACTCCCTTGTGCTTCAAAGCCGTTAAGGGTTGAGCCAATTGCGAGAAACCCTTAATGAATCTTCGGTAATATCCGGCAAGTCCCAAAAATTGTCGGATTTCGGTCGGCGCTCTCGGAGTAGACCAATTCTTGATAGCTTCCACTTTAGCTGGGTCGACATGAGTTCCATCCTGATTAACAATGTGTCCAAGAAACTGGACTTCGCGAATCCAAAAATCGCACTTTGAAAACTTGGCGTATAGCTGTTCCTTGCGGAGTAATTCCAAGATAAGTCGCAGGTGTCTCTCGTGTTCTTCTTTTGTCTTGGAGTACATTAAAATATCGTCAATGAAAACTATCACAAACTGATCGAGGTACGGCTTGCACACCCGATTCATCAGATCCATAAACACAGCAGGCGTATTAGTTAGCCCAAACGGCATAACTAAAAACTCGTAATGACCATACCGAGTTCTGAAAGCAGTCTTGGGGACATCCTCATCACGAACACGAAGTTGGTGATATCCAGACCGTAGATCAATCTTTGAAAAGTAACTCGAACCTTGCAGTTGGTCGAAAAGATCGTCGATTCGAGGAAGTGGATACCGATTCCTGATCGTAACCTTGTTAAGCTCTCGGTAGTCGATACACATTCGGAACGTTCCATCTTTCTTCTTAACAAACAATACCGGTGCTCCCCATGGAGACGAACTTGGACGAATAAACCCTTTGTCGAGTAACTCTTGAAGTTGTGTGGAGAGTTCGTTGAGTTTGCTTACCGCTAAACGGTACGGGGCGCGTGCAATCGGAGCCGCTCCGGGAGCTAAGTCGATTCCAAACTCGACATGTCGAAATGGAGGCAAACCAGGCAAGTCTTCAGGAAATACATCTTGGAAGTCGCGGACTATCGGGTAGTCATTGATTCTACGCTCGGGAAGTGTCGTGTCGGTGACGTTTGCAAGAATCGCGAAGTGACCTTTACGAAGGCACTTTTGAGCTTTAAGAAATGAAATAATACCGGTGACTGTTCCACCCTTTTCACCTTGAACTGTTAACACTTTACCTTCCTGGAGTGGGATACGAATCACTTTTTCTTGACATAAAATTCCAGCTCGGTTTTCGGATAACCAATCCATTCCTACTATGACATCAAAACTACCAATCGGGAAAGGCATAAGATCGATTCCTAACGTATGGCCGGCTAGTTCTAACTTACAGTCCTTAACTATCTGAGTCGTATCATGAAGTTTACCATTTGCTAGCTCTACCACATACTTAGCATCTAAGTCAATCGGTTTAGCATTAATTAGTCTAGCAAACTTAGTGGAAATGAAACTTCTTTCAACACCAGAATCAAACAATACAGTAGCAAAGAAACCATTTAGTATGAATTTACCGTTAATCACGTTGGCGTCGTTGCGAGCTTCACCTTGACCCATGACAAAAGCTCTTCCTCTGCAATTTCCACCATTCCCGTTGTTACCATTCCCATTGCCATTTCCTCCGCCATTACCATTCCCACCATTGTTTCCCTGATTACCGTTTCCTTATCTCCTCAGCTGTGGGCAGTCCCTTTTTATGTGGCCCTGAGCACCACATTCATAGCAGTTCCCATTACCATTTCCTCTGGGAGCTTCATTGTTGTTGTTACGGTTCTGACCATTGTTGTTTCCATTACCCCGGTTGTTTCCATAGTTGTTGTTGTGGCCAGAGTTGTTGTTGTTTTGCCTTGGGCGGTTTTGTTGCTCGGGAAGAATCGTCCAACAGTCCTTCGCCTCATGGCTTTTCTTGCCACACCTTTCACAGCTTAAATTCCTTCTGCAAATACCAGTGTGATGCTTCCCACACTTGTTGCACATGGGCAGGTTACCCTTGTAGTTGCCTTGGCCATTACCGCCATGGCGGTTGTTTCCACTGTTGTTCCCAGACCTTTTGCTTTGGCCTTGGGAGTTATAAGACGTCCCAGTGCTGTTTCCAACACTCTGATTGTTCATTGAGTTTTCGGGAGCTTCATCATCAGCTTTTCTTTTGCCACTTAAGGCAGTCTTCTCTGAGGCTTTTGCAGGAAGTGTACCTTTCTTAATTTCCTGATCAGTAAGCTTGTGGGCCAAACGGATGGCCTGCTGCACGGTTGTGGGGTTGCTGGCAGTCACTAGTCCTTTGATTTGAGGCGCGAGGCCTTCCAGATAACGCTCAATGCGTTTGAACTCAGCATCAACCATTGTTGGGCACAAGACCGCGTACTCATGGTAACGCGCAGTATACTGTTCGACTTCAGACCCAGTCATTTTCAGATTCAAGAATTCGCCCTCTAACTTCTTCACTTGGTCACGGGGACAGTACTCCTCCATAATCAGCTCCTTAAACGCTTCCCATTCCATGTTATTAGCCGCATCTAACCCAATCATCTGGATTTCGGCATTCCACCATGTGAGAGCAGCTCCTTCGAAGGTACCAGTCGCATATTTCACTTTGCTCTCAGCAGGGCAGTTGCACATAGAGAAGACCTTTTCAGACTTCTCGATCCACCTGAGGAGTCCTACCGCTCCTTCTTCGCCGGAAAACGTTATTGGCTTGCAGTCCATGAAGGACTTAAACGTGCAGTGATGGAAGTTTCCTGATGCATAAATAGTTCGGGTTTTAAGTTTTAAACAAGTCAAAATATAATTCGCTTCGTGCCTTAACCGGCATAATAATTACCCTGCGCGGCGAATGTAGCCTGGACGGCTGCCACTGCGGCTTGCACGTGTTCATTAATCATAGCTTGCAGTTGCGCAGGTGTCAGGTTAATGTTGTTCCTCCCGTGTCCTCTTCCAGGCATTTTCTGGACAGTTAAAGTAGCCAGTGTTCAGTCGCAGTTACACTCTATACATATCCCATAATATGTATATTAACGATTTCCCGTTATCCCACTATTAGTCCAGAAAAATTTTGTGCAAAATAGAGGCGTCGTCGGAGAACGTCGTAAGACGTAAGTACTATCGTCGAAAGTCGGCTTCCCCATAAAAGTCACCGTCGGCGTAGTCATCGTAGTAGAAATCAGGACGTAGCGCGTAGCATCGTTTTGTTGTCGCTTTCCCCAGGAACAGTGTGCGTATTAGCGTTCGCATTTCGTATTCGTGTGTGAAAATTTTCCTAAGGTTTTCCGTTAGACTACTTAGACACGGTATATAAATATATATATTTATATATATATATATATATATATATATATATATATATATACATATGTAGCATTCACTTACACAGCAGAGCGAGTATCCCAGGTTGGCACGTAAGAATTTTGTTTTGAGAATTTGTTTATTCGTTTGTAACTAAGGTTTCAAGTTGCAGTTTCCAAATCGTTTTTCAAAAAATATGATTCCAGTTCTCTGCAACTTATGGCTCTGATACCAATCTGTCACACCCCCAAATAACCGCTAACGGAGTTTATACCGTTAAGAGGTGCGAGCAAACCAGGACCACAACCATTAGTTACAAATACTAAACGAATCAGAGTTAGTCCAAACACATGTCATAAATTAAAGTCTCAAAATACGCATCGGAAAAATATTATCTTAGCACTAACCACGTGCTTTACAAATTCATTGTTTTAAATTCTCAATTAAGTTTAACCAAAAATAAAATGTCTTCATGTGCCATGCCAACCCGCTCCGGATATTCCTCAGCGATCTGCAAAAGTTTAAACCACGAAAGTGTCAACCTAACGGTTGGTGAGTTCACGGTGGGCTTGTCATGCAGTGGCCCGGTCTCATAATCATAATCGTGTCAACATATACTTATGAAATATTTATTTGTGAAAAGCAATGCTTAGTGATATCCAAAATCATAGTATTGTGGTTTAGTGAAAGTAATGTCCGTAACATACGTTATCGGGTATGTACTAGTTTTGTATAGTTAAAGTGCTCAACCGATATCGCGGGTAGCTAATCCGTTGTTCCATGCACTAAGGAAGTTTGTACCAAAGCTGACTATTATTGATAGTGGCATTGTCATCATCTATTTTGTTTTACGAACCTACGTCATCGCAGCTTTGTCTCCCCCGTGTCCTCTCGGGACCACGGTCAGATAGGCTGATATTGTACCTCCGTGCACCTCCAGTGTCACGAGGCGGAGTTTGTCAAACTCCAGTAGATCTACCCAACATCCCCTCGCTTTACAATTAATGGTATAATTAAGTTGAGGACTTTTTCAGTTATAAGGCAATCCTTAGAAATCATGTGATATCATGTGGTTAGACTTTAACCTACACTAGCCATATTAAAACGGTTTACTTTGGGTTCTCATGAATCCCGAAAACATTTTCAGTTTCGTTTTAGAAATAGTTGTTTAAGTATTTCACAAGTGTCTCCCATAAAACACTTCAAGTTCATCAAGTGGGTGCCAAGCACTCCTAAGTTTTCAAGCTCATCAGAGAGGTGCATAGCACTAATAAGGTTGTCAGCATCGTTTTTCATTAAGTTATTCAGTGTGACCCAAACAGGTTCACGGTAAATGGGTTAGTGACACTCACCTTTGGTTGCACTGCTACACTTGCTAAATAATCCAAGTATTATTTGCTTATCGAAGACCTAAGAACACGTTTAGGTCTTAAGTATTAGTTTCGTGTCTAATTTTTAACTTAACGTCACTATGGTCCATAACATAGCACGTTGGAACTATGACACGACATATCGACACACGACACCGATGGTTGATCATAAACGAGGGTTCACATAACTCAGGAATCAAAGCATGTTCATTATTGCGTAATCATGTAAGTCATGGCATAACATTCAGATAAGTTGCACAAGTTTGGGTTTTGGGTCAGGTCACAGTTTCGCTATACAGTTTCGCTATAGTTTCGCTATCCAGTTTCGCTACACAGTTTCGCTGTGTGCACGGGCAGCACTTTCGCTAGGGAATACCCGATGACACAGTTTCGCTAGCTAGTTTCGCTCGAAACTGATGACACAGTTTCGCTAGCATAGCTTCGCTCGAAACTGGTTTGAACTTTCGTTCAGGGACAAGGTCTATGGTTGTTTCGCTCGGTAGTTTCGTTCAAGCAATACTCAGGCGACACTATAGTTTCGCTATATAGTGTCGCTGGATGAATATCTATACAGTTTCGCTGTATAGTTTCGCCCAGAGAACAGCTCAGTTTCGCTGGTCGCGGAAAACACATAAATCAGCCCAAAAATCAATCTAACAGCTTTCATACTTCATGTAATTCAATATCTAGCATGCTTAATCATTTACCAACATTAAACCGTAAGTTTTAACACTTTAAACATGGATTTTCATCATCAAATCACCAAAAGCACATTTTAAACCTAAAATGACCTAATTAGCATAAATCTTCATTATGGCATGATTTTACACGTAAAGTTGCAGACTTTATAACAGATCTAGCATTCCTAAGCATCATATCAGAAGATCAATTGATTCTATGAAGATCTAAGCATGCTTCAAAGTAAAACACATAGAAAATGCATGAAGAATAGTTTTGGGACTCACGATTCGATCTAGGGTCCGAATGGATGAGATGAGATGATGGTTTCTTGGTGGTTTTCTCGGATGGCCAGAAATCTCGAGAGAGCAGATGGAGAGTGGTGTGTGTTTTGTGTGAAATGATGCAAATGGGAAGTAACTAGGGTTTTATAAAATATATATATTAGGGGCTAGTTTCGCTGCAGTTTCGCTGGCCAAGCGAAACTGGCTCTGAACACATGTAAGTCAAACAGTTTAGCCGGCTACCGAGCGAATCTACAGTTTGCCGAGTTTCGCGGAAACCAAAAGGGGTCAATTGACATTCTATTATTAATACTAAATCATGCGTTTAAATCACTTTGCACATAATGACAATAAATAGATAAACACATAACACATATGGACGGGTTCGGTGATCAACCAAAGGTCGTGGACGTATTCGGCCTAGTTAAGCATTAGTTACTAAGTTAACCTTGGAATTCTCGGATGTCACAAAAATGAAACTTTTGTTTAAGATGTTGAACCTGGGAATCAGATTCATATTAGGTCTGATAAATGTACTGGTATTTAACATTACCGGGCACGCCCCATATTCATCTCCTGCCTGACCTGTAACACATGACCCTGGCCACCTTGAAAATGAAATACTAGAATCATTTCATTATATAGGTGTGAAATGGGAGCCAATTTTATAGGAAACCTCTAAATCAATTAAATAGCCAATTAAAATCAATTAAACAAACTGTAATTGCGATTTGGTGTCAACAAAAATTAAAATTTAACTATGAAATCAATAAACTTACAAAACGGGCCCTTGCGATGACGATCTGATCAAACAAATATTCTGAGTTATCTTCATTTGCACCATTAGCATCTTCTACATCCTCAACACTAATAACCTCTACAGCCTCCTCATCAACATCATTCATACCATCCACAACCTCTACATGTTCACCTTCATCATCAACCACCTCTAAATTTCTGACATTTACACTCTCCAGATCCTCAACCTCCTGGTTTTCATCACCCCCCCCCCCCCCCAACCCTCTATTACAACCACATCATCGTTGGAATCCTCATGGTTATCATCTTCGATATCAACATAAGCAGCTTGATTCTGTCCTTCAGCGATAACCGGACCATTCTCATTCCAGTCTCGAATATCATAGCCATTGGGGGAGTAGACCACCATGTCATATCTCTCAGCGCTAACTCGATTCAAAGTCACCTAGCATTTTTGAACCAGAGGAATACCCTGAACGACATCCCTCCAACCGTGTATGAAAGAGAGAAGCAGGTTTCTAATACCAAAACCAACCTCCCAATGTTGATCCTTAGAATACCATAGAGTAATACGATGGTTGGGAGGAATATTTGGGAAGTGAAGCTGCGGGAAGTGGACCTGAGCTGCATTTGGAGGCAAGGGTTCATAATGATTGAATGAGATTAGTAGTGAAATATAATGCATATCAAATTTTAAAATTAAGCTACTAACCAAGAAATCAAGTTCCGGTTATAGAATAACCTTGAAAAAGCCATGTAAATTTTCCATACCAAGCATGTTTAGGTACAAGACCCTAAAGTTGTTTAGGATCACGGAATACGAACAAAATAACTAAAAATAAAGAACGATAGCAACCCAAATCATTACATAACCATATATGGGTGTCAGATCTATTGAACGCACAATGAAATCAGAGTGAATGAAATAGGAAAGAGTTACCTAAGAGATCGATGTACCAGTTGGATCCCTTGAAACCCTAGAATCCGATGATAGTGCGAATGAACCGTATATCGGAATTTAAAGAAATAAACGACGGGTTTTAATTAGATCCGGATATAGGATCCGCATGTTTTTTCCTTAATTATTAGAATAAAAAATATACAGAAATTAAATAACAACAATATAATAAAAATATCATTGGGCTTATGTTTTTTTTGGGCTTTTTTGCAATAAGGGGGACCGTTAATTCCATAAAGGTGTATTTAGGGTGATGAATCAAGTAGTGGTTTCTCCACACTAAAAATTCGTATGCGAAGAGTCGAAGTGCAATTGGGGGAAATCAACGTCATTCAGAGGTGAGTCTAATTTAGAACTTTTCCATAATCTCTTTACTGGTCATCTACTTTTCTTGATAAAAATATGAGTTCATCGAGGCCCAACGTCTCTGGTTTTAGAAGAATGAGTGCAGTATTGGAGGAGGCATCAGAGGGTCCTGAACCATAGACCAATGCCCAGGATGAGGCATTGGTTCAAGCATGGGTTTTTGTTAGACAAACAAGCCCTAATGTGAAAGCGCTAGAGTTCTGGGATTTGGTTCAGAAATAGTTTCATGTAATTCTTGGTGGGGATAGGTGCAGGACAAATAATGAAGTTATGACGAAGTGTCTGCATCTTTGACAGGAGATTTTTTTTGGACGCTCGTCTATGCTGATGTTTACAAGGAGCAAAGGCATGAATGGAATGAAACTGACATTTGGGAGATTGCCCAAAATCGGTACCGAGAAACCAAAGGTACAAGTTTTAACCATGTTGGTCGGTGGGTTATTGCTCAGGGAACATAATTCATAGATTAACTATTTTAGGTTTAATTTCTAGGGATTTCCCCTATGTTTGTAAGTTTTAAATTTGTGTGACTCGAACTTTTGGTTATGGAAAGTTTAGATTATGAGACATCACCTTTTAAAAATTTTCCGTGTGGAATTTCACCCTGATGACGGTCTTCTGAGAGATAATGAGACATTCGATTGAAAATTTTTGCGAGTGAACCTTGTGAAACTACTACCTTCAGGCCTTGCGAGTGAATCATTTTTAAAGGTGATATCCTGATGATGGTCATTTTATTACTGCCGGTTCAAATTTCAGCCGGATGTGCTTTGTTTTCAAATTCCGAGTTAACCGTTTTCATTAGTGCCTTCCGTTTGAAGGTTCAACTGGAATATATTGCTTGTAAGAAGTCTATAACATCTTTAGGTTTGTTTTGTCAATACCAGAAGCTAAAAACATAATCAAATATACCATAATAATAGTACACTTGCATTCAGATACTAGTTATCCTTGCCAAGTCGGTATACATAATCAACAACGGTGTTTGTAGATACAAACTCTCTAAAATCAGATTGCTCAACGTTAATTGGTTCTTGGTGTGTTTTACAAGGGTCAGTTTGTCTTCCGACTTGGGAAGGCATGGGCTTTTGGCATGTGTCACGATGATGACCTGCTACGCCACACCTCGAACATGATAGTGGCATTTTTTCCTCGCCTTGAGATGGAATTCTTTTGTTTGCACGGGGTCGACCTGCTTGGCGTTTGTTCATGAGTGGTGGCTGGAGGTTACTTAGGTGATCGGGTCTCTCCCATTCTGATTCATCAAGTAGTGGTTTAATTGAATCCATGTAAGTGCGTTTATAAAGATCCCTGGTAAACCATACCAGGGCCCAATGACTGATATCATTCTGCTTTAAAAATCTTGACACCGCGATAACATGACCACATGGTAACCCGGATAGCTGCCAAACATGACAAGAGCATGTTCTGTTCTCCACATTAACTAAACCAGTTCTTAACATATCCGCTACCTGGAAATGACTAAGGTCAATACCAAAGACTTTCCAGGTCGCACAATGTGGTATTTTTTTTACCATTTTTTTGGTAGCCTAATCTGTAAGAACTTGATTGGGGTGTTCAGCTGCAAATTAATATTCACAAAAAAAATAAATTAAATAAAGGAATTACCTAAAACAAGCATGTACAGTCGCCGTTCAAAATAAAGGAATTACTTTTTGTAGTGTAAATGAATTACCGGCTTTCTGTCGTCGTTCAAAATACCACTCTTGAATGGATGCATGGAAGAACTCTAGAAGTTTGGTGATTGGCAAATGTCTAGAATTAACGAATAGGGCGTTCATTGATTCAACATTGTTAGAGGTCATAATATTGAATTTGGCACCCGGTGAGTGAGCTCTGGACCACCTGGAGATATCAGCATTTTCAAGAATATCCTTGACATGTGGGACGGCGTCACATAATTCCTTCAAACTTTCTTCACAATCGGATATTCTATAGGCTTTACATGCTTTCCACCGCATAGCGTTGTGTTTTTTGGAAGTATTAGAACTTCCCAAATTTAGATTTATTAAAAGATGAGGACAACAAATACCATGAAATGCTTGTGGAAAAACGTTTTGAACACCCAAAGAAATTGAAGCAGCTCTATCTGAAATAACTGATAATGACTCCTGGTTCCCAATACAATCTTTGAGCTTTGACAAAAACCATGTCCATGATTCACCACTTTCAGTTTTACCAATCCCATACGCAAGTGTTCAAATATGATTGTTTCCATCCATGGCCACAGCCAAAAACATTGTCCCCTTAAAATTACCCTTCAAATGTGCCTCGTCAATGATAATAATGGGCCTTAAAAAGTTTATGTAACTTTGGACCTGAAACAAATAAACACAAAAATTGTCCTAGTTAATAACAAGATATATGTGGGGAAAAGGAAACCTTTGTTTTAGTTTTGTACTTACAGCAACACCAATAGCCATAAAACACATTTCAAAGCGATTTTCATCGTTAACTAGTATATTGGTGATGGTACCAGGATTTGACAATTCAAGGTCGTAGAAATAATATGTTAACTGACAGAATGAATCACTACTAGTTCCTTGCAGCATTTGAAGTGCATAAGATTTATCGCGCCAAGCTTGAGGATAACTAATATGTATCTTGTACTTTTCACGAATATCATGGATAATCTCCATACCACGATACGTCCGACCACCCATATTCAAACCATCTTTAATCAAGTGGGCTACTACCTTTTTATTAGCCTAACGTATATGGGGATATGTCTGTGTCTTAGAGCAAGTGTGATGGTTGTTGAAATTTTTTACATAAAATTTATGTGATTCACTATACTTGTACGATCGAATAACCCATTCACAACCAATGGAAAGACAAACCACTTGGTATCTTTTCGTAGATGACTTCACAACTTTTATCTGGAAAGAATCTTCAACACACATTAATCCAACCTGTAACTTCAACTCATCCTTATCCATAAAAATAGCTCCTTCATAAAACGTGCATTGGAAAAAATCTATTTCTTAACTTTGCCAGCAGTATGTGGAAAAGACGGGTGCATTAGGATGGGTTTAAAAACACTATCTGGCTTCTCACAAAGATTCACATATTATGGCCATTCAATAAGGAGTGGATTGTTTAAATCAGGAATTTCCTCCTTATTTTTAGTCTGTGTTGTTAAGGAACCAACACTTGGTTCCTCAACAACATAAACTTTGTAGACCACATCAGGACTTTGTTGTATCATTTTAAAATATATTTTAACATCATGATCATCAACTATATCAATAGGATCCGTAAAAGTTTACATTTTATAAGAAATCCTTGTTATAGTGCTAGTGAGAGACAATTCAGAAATCAACTTCTTCATATCTAAAAAACGCATTCCAAAATTTAAACATAAAAGAACGTTTAGTACAGTCATAAGGTTGATAATCAAACGAACCATTATTAATTTCCCATCTTCCACCCACATAAACAACAATGTAAACACACGACATTGTATAAAAACATATAAAGTTCACCGGTTTGTTTGAAGGGTGGCTTCAAGATTATGGTTCTGTGTAGCATAACAGTACCTTTGTATGGAAGATTGCACCGACTAGCAAGATTTAGGCTTCTACCTGCCGGCTATATTTAGTCATCGGCTCAGTCGGCTGAGTTTAGCCGGCTGAAGTGTATTTAGACGACATTACATTTTGGTATTATACAGGGACATGTGTCAGCCTTGGGTGCTTCGGTGGGGAGGCTAGAGGGTTGCAGGAATATATAGTTGTCAATTTTTAATTGGTCTAAGGTGGGGTCCAAGTGGATGTCGGCATGTCAGACTATGACACGTGTCAGTTTCCTATTGAAAGCTTTGCGAATTTTTTTAGCCGGGAGTGGTGATTTGTCAGTGTCCCATTGGTTGACACTATATGTGGTCATTTTGGTGAAAGCTAAATTTAGGTGCTCAATATTTGATTTTCAAAGTCAAATTTGGTCATTTTTCGTGATTTTCCCATTTAAAAAAGCTAGGTTGACTACTTTAATATTTACATAAATTGTCCTTTAAAAATTATGTTTGTCAAGTTATATATAATATATTACATTACTAGTCCCTGCCTGTAAAATTACATAAATATCTTTCTGATTTAACAGAAAAATCTAGCTCTGTTAGTTCTAGAGACTCAATTGGCAAAAAAAATGAAAGCTCAGACTATATTTGTTAATAATTTAAAAAATAACTTATATAGTTATAATATGTAAATCTCAGAAAAACAAATCATATTTAACTCATTATTTTAAATGTTAAAAAGATTTAGAGCTAAGGGAATCAAATAGAACATATATATAAATAAATGTTAGTTACTATTTAGAAAGGATTAGTTTTTTAATTTGGTTTAAATTAAATAATTATAAAAATTATTTATTGTTTAAAGAAACTTTTTCCTTCACTGTTGTTACCTCACTAGATTTTAACCCTCCGCGTGTTGCGCAGAGGTGTTCAAGAATGACATCATGGTATTACCATAATTGCAACGTTGTTGCGTTAACTCTATTAGCTTAGCTTGTTGTTTGTTTTACATAGAGTGAGCTTCACAAAAGATCATGACTTTGGTCATCTCAACGCGGCCTCGTTTGATTGTGTTCTTGTTGTTTTAATCGTTCAGATAACACGGGTAGAAAAAATAGGTAAACTGCTACACCACCAACAACATAAACTATTGATGACCAATGGAGGTTAACGTGGGAATAACGCAAACAAACAAAACCATTTATGGATACATGGAGGAAAACGAAAAAAGAAAAAATTGAACGACTGAAATCACTTATAAATTACGACCAAATAATATTTACCATTTAAAATTTTAAGTATTACACAATCAAAACAAAATTATAAAAAGTAAAAAAATTATAAAATTAAATAATCTGGATGTTACCGCTGGGATAATGCTAACACACAAAACCATTGCAATAGAGGTTATGCTCTGACAAGGTGAATATTGAATTTGTAATATGCAAACATAATATAAAATGTTGGTAATCAATTGAGTTTATTGCTGGGATAACGCAAACACACAAAATGATATTATGATTAGTCCAATGGTTTTGTATGCTCTGAGATAACGCGAGCATACAAAACCATTGGACTAATCATAATATCATTTAATAAATATAATAAAAAATATTTGATTTGTTTGATTAATTAAATATGTAAAAACCATTTGATTAATTAAATATATATATATATATATAACATTAGATTATTTTAATATAGAGTAAAGTTATTCTAAAAAATCATTTTCATCGAAGAAGGCTAGAAAGCAATCACATGCTGACACGTGGACAAAAACACACTAACACATTGTATCCAGTGTGTTAGTGTGTCAGCATATTTTACTTTTTATGCATTGTGTTAGTGTGTTATGTCCACATGTCAACACGTGATTGCCTCCTAGCCTTCTTAGGTGAAATGGTTTTTTTAGCTGAACCTAAACCTTTTAATATATATATATATATATATATATATATATAGTGAAAAGTTCATTGTAGACACCCCCATAAGTGTAGACAGGTAGACACCCTTTTTCACCATTAGATCTCTTGATCTAATGGTTGTGATTAATATTCTTTTTTATTTTTTTCTTTTTTCTCATTAATTAGAAACTTTCACATGTGAAAAAGAGCTATTTCACATGCGAAAGTGTCTACAATGAACCTCACCCTATATATATATATATATATATATATATATATATATATATATATATATATATATATATATAGGAGAAGGATCAAATAAAAACAAGATGTTATTGCGAAAACAAGAAAACAAATATTAAAACCTCTATAACTTCCTCATACGATAATATTTTTTAAAAACATTTGCACCAAAAGTCTTAAAATTATGTCACCTTTAATTCTGGGAAAAAAATTAAAAATATAAAATTTCGTGATTTTTTTATTATTGCACATGTGCAATAATACGTATTAATTATATTACACATGTGCAATATTAACAAAAAAACGTTAATTTTTTTTTAATTTTTTCCAGAATTAAAGATAACAGAATTATAAGATCTATGGTACAATTTTTTATCAAAAATATTAACGTATGAAAAAGTTATAGAGGTTTTAATATTATTGCACATGTGCAATAATAAATTTTTATTACACATGTGCAATAATAAAAAAATAAAAAAAACGTTGAATTTTTTTTAATTTTCTCCAGAATTAAAGATAACAGAATTATAAGATTTATGGTGCAATTTTTTATAAAAAATTTTAACATATGAAAAAAGTTATAAAGGTTTTAATATTATTGCATATGTGCAATAATAATAATAATAAAAATTATTGCACCTGTGCAATAATAATTTTTAAAAAAAATTGATTATTTTTTAAATTTTTTCCCATAACTAAAGATAACATAATTTTAAGGATTTTGGTGCAAAATTTTTATAAAAATATTAACGTATGAAAAAGTTATAGAGGTTTTAATATTTGTTTTCGTGTTTTCGCAATAAAAGTTGTTTTCACATGATCCTTACCCTATATATATATATATATATATATATATATATATATATATATATATATTGTTGGTCTGGAATCTACAACCAAGCACGATATCATAAACACAAACAAGTGCGGAAACCTTGTTTATGAGTGATTCGAGAAGAAGATGATGAAAACGACAAGATTTAAGATGAAAAACAAGCAACACAATCAAGTCTTGAATGAAGAACAATCAATGTTCTTGTAAACCGAGTTTGCGATCGTAAATGTATAGAGAAAACCGAAAATCATAATTAGCAAACTTCTCATTAATCATAAACACTTGGGTATTTATACAAGCCCTACAAAAACCCTAGTGGAAATCGTAAACCCATAAGCCCAATAAGCCCAAACCGTAAACATACTAAGCCCAAACCAAATAAGCCCAATCTAATGTTCATGCCTCATAAAGTATAGCCCAACAATCTTCCCCTAGGCATGAACCATTAGAGCGTCTACGGAAGCAGCAAATCATATCTGAAGGTATTCGGCTTCGTGCTTGACCACCATTCACGTTCCACGATCCGGTTTGCTGTTCCATGAAAGATCCCCACCCTGATAGCATATTCAAGATCATTCTCATCACCGAGAATAGGTTGGGTGGCGAGGAGCTTGATATCACGTTCCCCAAACCTCAGCAGATCGACCGGATCATAGAAGCGAAACTCTCGCATCTTCTTGCAAGCCACCACCACCTCGTGAGTTGTTGGATCATAGAACCAGCTATCAAAATTTCTCACCAATGTACCATCTTCAATTTCGTCCAACATGTTGATTACTCTAGTTCTTTTGGTGGGTGGTCGCCTCAATTCTCCAACAGGCTCTCCTGTTACCGGGTCTGTTCTAGTTTCAACCCATCTGACCTGTTTGAGATCGAAGTTCACAAAGTTTTCTGCCATATGGCTCATCAGATTGTCACGAACTTGATCTCCTTGTGCATTCCTCCATCTGTTTATATACGGAACCCTTAGCAAATTTCTGATCTCTGGCTCTGTCCAGGAGTGAAATTGGCCCCTTGTTCTGTAATACTCCACTGGACTGTATCCATCTCGGATCACTGCAAACAGCTTCTTCTCACCATCGTAGTGCCAGCACAAAATAGGTTCACGCCCCCCCCCCCCCCACCTTTTTGTCAATTTCACTTTCACCGACATCAATCGAGTACAACGCAGGGGGAGGTCCTTGGAAGAAATCCTTGAACCAGTTTTCATGACTTTCCGGTGCCTTTGAGATGATTCTTCCTCCTTGAACATAGTCAGACATCACTATGGTGTCATCACCTTCATCTTCATGCACTTCATCAGCTGTTTGAGCACTTTGAGAAGAACTCTGTCCTAGGGCACCTTGAGCATTTAATCTATCAGCTCCCTTCAGGTCTTCCAACTTCTTCCTTAGTTCAAGGTATCCCACATACAAGAATCCAATACTGGCTTCATTCTTGCTCTCCTTCTCCTTTAACCTCTTGTTTTCTTCATTTAGCTCTTTAATCTCTCCCTCTCTTCTTCTGTTTTGGGATAAAAGGAAGTTGATCTGAGGATCGGCACTTATTCATAGATCTACAGGGAGATCACTAGCTTGAGCAAGTTCTTCAACAAGTGCTTGGTACGGACGAAAGCTTGGAACAACTGGGGGCTGACTTGAGTCAGTTGAAATGTTTATCCTCACCGGACTGGGATCCATAAATGTACTTTCAACATCAAGAAATTGCCTTTCTTCATGAACTGGGCTTTGTTCATTCAGAATAGGACTTTCAGTTTGCATCGGAGTTGGTTCTTGGACATTAACCTGATCATCAGCTTGAATTATGCATTCAACATTTGTAGGTTTAGACACATCCACATTCTGAGCATTTCCACTTGTAGGTTCAATCACCATCACCCCTGAGCTTGTCTTCTGAAATTTAAATCTGATAGTTCTGGGGTCAGATCTTTTTCTTGGTGACGGTTCACGCACAGGAATGGGCTCTGCAAGCACATCATCTTCATCAACATTCATATCCAACTCTGGAGGGGTTGCATCACTACTTGAAGATGAGACCAAGTCATCTCTCGTTCTCTTGTTACTTATCGGCCCCAAATCTCCATAAATATCATCATCCAAATTCTCGTTCTCGGGGAAAATATCATCCATCACATTCTCTTCATCAGAAGGTATATCCTTTGTTTCCCTCTGAACAGTCACAGGTACAGTTGCTGCCACATCATGGTCTTCAGCAACAGAGACATTGACAGGATGCACTTCCGGTTCAGAATCTTCTTCTTGTTCTTGCTCCCTTGCAACCTCAGGGAAGGCACCTCTTTTCGTCCACTCGAGTCTTCCTTGAAACATACTCTTTCCTCTTCTATCTTGGGTTTGCAGACCAAAAACTCCACTATCCATGAATTTGATGTCCAGTTTCTCAATCCTTTCTTGAATCATTGGATACTTCTTCATAACCACCATATGCACGAACCTTGGAGTCATAAGAAATTGCTCTTTGGCACTCAAATCAGCATTGCCAACCCAATCCAACAGCATCATCTTTGAAAAATTAAAATCCCAGTCCAGGGCCAATGTAACAAATGTTGTCCCATGCACCTTGTTTAGCTGATCAAATCTTGTTCTCTTGCCCAAGAAGGATTTCTGCAGGTAGTGTGCCAGACACCTCCAGTAGTGCGGCAGTAACTTTTTGAACATCGGAGGGAATTTACCTTCATACCCAAAAGACTTTGCACCTTCTAACACTACGGTCTTTGAATACTCCATTGTGTCTTCAACTTTATCATTAATATTCAAACCTTAACGAATGTCTTCTTCAGTTATCTCAATCTGGCGGTTTTGAACAGTTGCAGTGATCCTTGTTTTATCTACACTTGCCCTTGCAGTTCCCCAGAATTCTCTGACAAGTTGTTCATCGATCAGCACGCTTGCCCTGAGAGCATGATTGATTTTGCACACATTCAATCCTGCTACTAATGAGTAGAACAACTGCATGTGTCTCTCAGGAGGGTCATCAAGATAAGCGGGTATGCAGTGATCCCTCTCAAAGTGAATCTCTTCGTCAAGCATATCTTCTGCCATCTGAAAAACCGATACAAGTGCATCAGGCTTAATCATATCATTGAGAAATCATGTTTGTTAAAATCATCTTGAAGTTCAATTGATTATCAGATTATCCTTTTAATTTTTAAAATCGTCAATTGAAACCTTTAAAGGAAAGAGTGTAATTTTGAACCACAATTTAACAAAACACGCTCTTAAAAATTGACTTGCTCAAATTTATCATCACAACAATTAAGTTTGATGAGATTTTAAAAACATTTTGAGTTTATTTAATTGTTTACGATTTTATATCACATTTTAAATGTGTTTACGATCAACTATTCGGATTTACGATCCATTTATGGGTTCACGATCGGGTTAAAAAGAAAACCGGTATAGGTCCAATCGTAAACTCAAGGCCCGATCGTAAACATCCTTATGTCGTAATCATCAATCGTAAACGCTGATCGTGAACGCCGATGGTAAACACCGATCGTAATCATTATCGGAAACACGGATCGTAATCATCGAATCGTCGTCTTCATCGTCGAGCCGATCGTAAACACAGAAGACCGCCATTTTGAACCTGCAACTTCTTGAAAACACATCATAACCCATCAAAAAAACAAATGAATCATTATAAATTACCTTTTAAGAGCAACAACCACAAAAACGGCTTCTAATCTCGAGTATTAGACTTGATACACGAAGAAAAAAGAAAACGATCACCGAGTGAAGAAAAACTGTGATTTGGGCTTGTGAATCGACGAGGAACAGTCGATTGAGTGGTGTTTTGTGGTCGGAAAGTGAATGCGAGGGTGGTGGTGAGAACGATCACCTCCGAAACAGTCGGAGCAAGCCGGAAAACGATTTTCCGATGACGGAAGGCGGCGGTTAGGTTTTCTCAACCGGAATCGTAACCACAGTGAGAGAGAGGGAGGTTGGGATCGTGAATGGGAAATCGTAAATGAGGGTTTGATTGGTTTTGATGATAAAAAGTTTCAAATGAGCCCCTCATGAATTCAAAAACTATCAAATGCACCTCAAACCTCATTTAAATGAAAAAACACTAAAAAATTGTTAATTTTGAAAATTTGAGAATTGCAAAACTTCCCCTCAGACTCATACCCCGAGTATCTGATCTTGATCATAAAATTTAAATTTAAATATTCAAAGACTTTTAAAAAAATGAATATTAAAAACATAAAATTAAGATAACCTAAAACCAAGATAAAAACATACTTGCCTTGAAGCTGATGTTTTTTTCATGGATCAAACCAGACTTATCTTTGACTGAGAAACATTTTTCAGATTCTGTTACTCGACGCTCTAGACAATTGTCAGAATTTTGACCACACAAACTCACATCAAATTGATTTGAAGTGCTTAATTATGGTACAATATTACCGTCATGTTTAACCGTCCCCACACCCAATTGTTCATAGCAAAACCTACCCAACCTCAGAGTTTATTGAGGATTCACAAACCCCCAACTTGAGGAACCATGCAACACCGTCATGACAAACACTTATTTCCTTAATTATCAGTTGGTGATCAGGTCGGCCGCATAAGCACGCAGAGAAGACCAAACAAAATAATTATTTTATTATTTTTCTTTTTTTCTCATTTTTCATTTTTCTTTTTGTTTTCATTTTTCTTTTCTGAGGTGTTGTCATAACAGCAGAACATGGCGTGTGAGAGAGTGAATACTAGGTATAATTACCACTCTCAACCCATTTTTGCTGGGACTCAGTTTTTTAAACCATGTAAACTAGGACGGGAAACTAAACATATATAGAAGTTAAGTTTACTGCACTTACATTGATGATCATAGTTTTGGGTTGAGCTGACCAACAAATCATCTTTGAGCAATCTTTCACTTCAGCCTTACACGTGTCAGTCTCCGATTGTCTTGGACATTTATATCACTTCCTCCCAGCTCAAGACAAACAAAAGACTTCATAAAAACCTCAAACAGATTTTCAGATTTTCTGAAACTATAGCATTTTTTCCCCTGTTTTTATGAGGCTTTTGAAACAAAAACACATTTTTTTTAAATGAAACTTAAAAAGGAAAACAACTATATACAAACAGTTCTGATCATATCATTCCTCGAAGGGAATCATCCTTAGGCCTTCAACACACATTTCAAAATTTTGACGAGGAAGGGGTTTTGTGAAAAGGTCAGAAACATTTTGATCTGAGCTTACCTTTTCCAACTGAATCAACTTCCTATCATAGCAATCACGAATGAAATGTACCTTGATATCTATATGCTTTGTTTTGGAATGTTGAACAGGATTCTTGACAATTTGCAAAGCAGCAGCATTATCACAAGAGATTGGAGTATTAAGAAATTCCATACCGTAGTCAGTGAGCTGATTCTGAATCCATACTACCTGTGAGCATCCAGCTGATGCTGCCACATATTCAGCTTCTGCAGTTGACTTAGACACGGTATGCTGCTTCTTACTCTGCCATGAGATGAGTCTGTCTCCTAAGTACTGACATCCACCAGTTGTTGATTTCCTGTCAAGATCACTACCTCCATAATCACTGTCAGTAAATGAAAATAATTGGAAATCAGTATTCTTTGGGTACCAAAGTCCAAGCCGAGGCCTGCCCTTCAGATACCTAAAAATACGTTTAACAGCAGCTAAATGAGAGAGTTTAGGATTAGCCTGGTAACGTGCACACACACAAACTGTATGCATGATATCTGGCCTGCTTGCTGTTAGGTACATGAGTGACCCGATCATTGAACGATACATGAATTCACTCACTGGTTTCCCATCTGCATCTGCTGTCAGTAGAGGTCGGGATTCCATGGGAGTGGAGATGGGCTTGGAGTCCTGCATTTTGTACTTTGCCAGAATCTCATTCACATATTTTGCTTGATGAATGAGAATTCCAGATTCATCTTGTTTCACTTGTAATGCCAGGAAAAAATTTATCTCCCCTTGATCACTCATCTCAAATTTCATTCTCATGATTTTCTCAAATTCGGTGCATATTTCTTCATTTGTTGACCCGTAGATGATGTCATCCACAAACACTTGCACCATGATGATATCATCATTCACCTTCTTTCTGAACAGAGTTTGATCAACCACTCCCCTTGTATAACCATTTTCCACCAAATGCTTTGACAGAGTCTCAGACCACGTGCGGGGAGCTTGATGCAAACCATATAAAGCTTTATCCAAAAGATACACATGATCTGGATGCTCTTCATCCACAAACCCTGGCGGCTGAGCCACATAAACTTCTTCATTCATTTTAGCATAAAGGAAGGTTGTCTTCACATCCATCTGAAGCACAGTAAAGTTAAGATACGTTACAACAGCAAGGAATATTCGAATTGCTTCCAATCTCGCCACTGGTGCATACACCTCATCATAATCCACCCCGTAAACCTGTCTGTGACCTTGAACAATCAGCCTGGCTTTGTTCCTCACAATTACACCCGTATCATCTTTCTTGTTCTTATACAACCATCTTGTGGGTATAACCTTTTTATCTTCTGATCTTTCCACTAGACGCCACACTCCCAATTTTGATAATTGATTCAGTTCATTGTGCATAGCCTCCATCCAACTCGAATCTTTAAGTGCTACCATCACGTTTGGAGGCTCTATTTGGGAGATAAAACATGAGTACATGCAGTGGTTGATGTCACCCGTGCGGCTTCTAGTGGTGACCCCTGCTGACACTGGTCCAACCACATTGGTGAGAGGATGATCTCTGTTGATTCTTGTCGTTTGATCATCTGGTACTGAAATAGAAACAGGTAGGTTAGTATCATTAACATGATTATTCATACCTTGGATTTCTGACTCCTTCTGATTATCATGAGTTCTTGAAGATTCTGGAACATCCACAACATCATCCTTAGGAGCTGCTGCTGATACACTGTCTCTAACATTTTCAACAGATCGCCTTACTTCAGGAGCTGGAGCAATGATGTCTTCTTCTTCTTCCAGACCAGGAAACATGCTTGAGTAGTTGAAACCTTCAAACAATGATCCGTAATCAAAAATCCAGTCTGGTCCAGTTCCTACATCAATTGAATTGTCTTCCAACCAGTCAACATTGAATGCCTCAATTATCATTTTGGTGGTTTTGTTGTAGACTCGATAAGCACTATTTGCAGAATATCCGACAAAGTAGCATTCATCAGCCTTTGCTTCGAACTTCCCCCACATCAGACAGAATTAGAACTGTGCAAGGACACCCGAAGGTCTTGAAGTACCCCACCCTTGGTTTTTCTCCATAAATAATCTGATAAGGCGTCTTCTCATGCCGCTTGTTCAAGAGTACCTGATTCTGCACATAACAAGCGGTGTTGACTGCTTAGGCCCAAAAGAAAATTGGTAATCTCGCTTCACACAGCATAGTTCTGGCAGCTTCAATGAGTGTTTTGTTTCTTCTTTCAGCAACACCATTCTGTTGAGGTGTGTATGTGTAACAGCCCAGACCCGTCGCAACCAAGATATTGTCCACTTTGGCAGCCGGCATGCCCTCAGGCATCCGCCCCTCACGGTTTTAAAACGCGTCTTGGTGGGGGAGGTATCCACACCCTTATAAAGGCATGCTTAGTTCCCCTCCCCACCAATGTGGGATGTTACAATCCTCCCCCCTTACGGGACCAGCGTCCTCGCTGGCACACTTGCCGACGACCAGCTCTGATACCATCTTTAACAGCCCAGACCCGTCGCAACCAAGATATTGTCCGCTTTGGCAGCCGGCATGCTCTCAGGCATCCGCCCCTCACGGTTTTAAAACGCGTCTTGGTGGGGGAGGTATCCACACCCTTATAAAGGCATGCTTAGTTCCCCTCCCCACCAATGTGGGATGTTACAGTATGCTGCACTGTACTGCCTTTCTATACCTTTCTCTCCACAGAACATATTCAATTCAGCATTCTTAAACTCTGTTCCGTTGTCTGATCTTATTGCCTTCACTTTCTTACTCATCTGATTCTCTATGAGAGTAACGAACTGTTTCACCAGTTCTGGAGTTTCATACTTGTTTGACAAAAAGAACACCCAAGTAAACCGAGAGAACTCATCCGCTATCACCAGACAATATGCGAACTTGCTGATACTTACTACTTGCATTGGGCCAAAGAGATCCATATGAAGTAGTTGCAACACAGACGAAATAGAGTTTGTCATTTTAGAGCGATGAGGTAACTTGTGCTGCTTTCCCTTAGCACATGCAACACACTTCTCAATTGATGTGAAGTCCTTGATCGGGAGATTTCGAACATGCTCTCCATTTGCCAGCTTGTTCAGATTCTCTATGTTAGCATGTCCCAAACGACGATGCCATAACAATGCTAGATTTTCATTTTGCTTTGAAATAAGACAGGCCACATCAGATGGCGGAGGATTACCCATGTTGAGCAGATAAGAATTTTCTCTTCTTGTTGTACGCAATAAGATACACTCCTCAGGAATCTTGACTCCGGGCTTGAGGATGATACATTCCTTCTTATTGAACAACACAGAATATTCTCGATCACAAATATGCGAAACACTGAGCAAACTATGTGATAATTCTTCTACATAATGCACATCTGTGAACATCAAGCTGCCATTCTTCACCACACCTTTCTTGCTGATCCTGCCACCTACTCCACCAGCAAAAGGTACACCTCCTCCATTGAAATCTTCAACCTCTTCCAAAAGCGATAAATCTCCGGTCATATGTCGGGAGCAACCACTATCAACGTACCAAAGATTGTTGACAGTTCTTCTCGGCTGTCCCTACATGAATCAAAGATCAGTTAGAGTCAGGTACCCAGGCCATAACTAATCTGGGCACACCCTTGGAATCAATGTAGTTGACTAACTGAAAGGACATTCCTGATTTTGATTCAGTTACACTCAAATTTTGAGCGTTGACTTTTGGTTTCCACAAAGTGTATTTCTGAGGTTTTGACACATTGGTTGAATGTTTAACAGCTGCAGGTTTCTTCTGTGGAGATGTGACCTTTTTATCTGCATGTTTCTTGATGGGTGTCCATTCAAGTTTTAATTTTGTTTGAACAACTTGTTTTGTTTGAGAAACATCTTTTGATTTTGAAATCTGTTTCTTAACCTTTGTTTTACCTTTAGGTTGAGAACACCCTTTTGTTTTGGATACCTGTTTTTCAACAAGTTCAGATTTCATCTTATCTTTTCTTTGATAAACTCCTTTAGGTGTGTAAGTCGGTTTTGGAGTTTTGGCCACATTCCATTTTTCATCAACAGGCTTTGTCACTGGAGTTTTAGTGTTTAAAATCTTAGACTGTTAAGTCTTCATTGGTTTCGAACTTTGCTTCCCCTGAGACAAAGCTTGTTGTTTCTAATTTTTGTTTCCACCTATCATCATTTTCTGCAACATACTAGTTTGTGGGTTTTGCGGATAGTATGGTTGATAAGGTCTATTTAAACAATTTGTAGTAAAATCCCCTGGTTTTCCACACTGAAAACAATTCATAATTCTTGGCCCATTCACATGACTACAGACATATGAGCGCCTCGGGTAAGATGACTCCCATTCTGGCTTATCATCCCATTTGTGTATCAAATGTTTCGGAACTTTCTCAGGTTGCGTAATTAAACAAAATTGTTCCGACTTGGATTTGTTGGTTCTGTTAAAGGTAGACACAACCTGGGGATAAGGAACAAATTCCTTGGGTTTAGACTCACGACCAGCTTTAGTATTTGGCACATGAATTTTAAAACCATTAACTACTTTATTAGAATTAGAAACATGTTTTGAAGACATAGACATCATTAATCGTTTTGACTTGGACGCATTAAGTTCAGACACAGATGCCAAAACATCGTCCTTAGGTAAACCAAAACTTGAACTACTAGACTCATGACACTCGTTAACCCTCAAACATTCAGCATCCTTCTCAGAAACATCTTTGATCCCTACTTCATCTACACAAGAAACAAAAACATCTATAGAACTAACGTTATCGTTTAATGATTCCTGAGATGAACTCGATTCACAAGTGAATGTCACTGATCGATTCTGATTACCTAAACCATAGGTCATATGTTTCTCCTTTTCTAACTCCTCTTCGGTCATGGGTTTCACACCAATCAAAACACTATCTATGGGAGGTCCTGCTTCATGCATTTCTGACTCAGTTCTATCTACCTGATCCTCCTCATAGAGCATGCCTATTATATCTCTAGGCACGGGTTTAGGAACATTATTCTTATTCTTTTCAGAAAAACTAATTCATATTCCTCCTTTATCCTTACCAAATCTAACATCGGTTATGCAGTTGGACAAAGCCTTACCAGCTATAAGCATTCTTTTGTTTCTCATTTGATTCACATCTAATTTTACTTGCAACTCATTGTTCTGATGTGTAAGTTCATCTACCTGCTTCCTAAGCTCAGCAATTTCTAACTTAGCATTGTCATACAGGACAGACTTCTCAGAGGCAAGGGCTTGGTATTTCTCTATATCCGGTTTCTGTGCTTTGACTTTCTCCTCACTCTTTTCCCATCTACCCTTAAACGAACTTCTAGAACATTGCATATCAAATAACTCTGTCTCACTATTCTTCCAAAGTTGCCTAAGGCCAGGAATTAAACGTGCACAAGTGGGATTAGTACATACCTTTGTGTTGTCGACCTCGGCTGCAAATGCTTCCTTGTCTTCAACCAGGTTCTCTTCTTTCTCTTCTGACTTTTCTTCTGTGACCATAAATGCATGCTCCTCCTCATCATTATTCTCCATCTGAGCAATCATAGTACCTGTCAGACTGAGTTCCCTTACCTGCGAAGCCCATTGATACTCTCCACAGTCCTGCACAACCAAAGCCTTTGTCTCTGCTTTCCCTTTACCATCTCCAGCTTTCTTCTCTTCTGGTTTCTCCCTCTTTGGTTTGGTACACTCTCTTGCAAAGTGCCCGTACTCATCACAATTGAAACATCTAAGCTTGCTCTTATCAAAACCCATCCTTATCTTGTCCTGATCCTTCCATACATTCCTTCCAGTTTTTTCCATAAACTTCTTAGCGCGGAAAACTGCCATTGCCATTTGCCAGGAAACATCAAGCATTTCCACATCTTCAGGATTGATCTGGTTCAGTTCTCCTGACAGCATATCAGTAGGCACCAATGTTCCAGCCATAAGTGCATAGTAAGTATTCATAAATCCCATTCCAAGGGCAAAGTTGGGATCATTGGTAGCATTAGCCTCATCTAGCGTTGACCATTCCACTTGAACTTGCTTGATGTGACATCCACCTATTTACCATATTTATGAACCAACCCGTTTCTACTATCCATGCTAAAGTCATACCCGAGCTAACCCAACACGAGACCAACTATGATATTATTGGATAACTCTAAAACTATGCATTAATGATGGAACAATAATAGAGTTTATAAAAGTTAAACATTATACTTTTTATGAAGTTGTGACTTATATCATTATCATTCTCGCGGAACATTGATCTGACCTCGGTTTCGCCCGGACCATGCAGGTCCGTTTGAACTTCGGCCGGATCAATGTTCCGCGAGAATGATAATGAAATAAGTCACAACTTCATAAAAAGTATAATGTTTAACTTTTATAAACTCTATTATTGTTCCATCACTAATGCATAGTTTTAGAGTTATCCAATAATATCATAGTTGGTCTCGTGTTGGGTTAGCTCGGGTATGACTTTAGCATGGATAGTAGAAACGGGTTGGTTCATAAATATGGTAAATAGGTGGATTTCATAGTCTCCCCTACTTTAGGGAATTTCGTCCCGAAATTCAGTTAGTAGAGACTTAGAGAAAAAAAATCCGAGATAGGGGGTAACATGTATACTTTTGTAAATCAAAGCTAATGGCTTAACTCGAAAATCAACATAAATGTTTCTCATGATAAAATGAAATTGTCGATTTTAAAAAGAAAACGCAACAGGTCTAGATGAGATGGATGGGTAGCGACCCACATCCAGTCCACCCACGAGGTGCGAGGTCTAGACAAAATCTAAAACAGTCCATGCCAGTGCCATAATATCCCATATTTATGATCTCAACTTCAATCGCATGCGTAACTAGTATTACATATGATTGATGGTCACCTTTCATATGAGTCTTGGTTATCAAAAGGATATATGTTGAAAATATGAGATATCGTGAAAATCCATAATGACAAATGGCTAAAACGTAGAGTAATGAAATCACAAGCTTCAATAATAAAAGGATTAAAGATTGAGATAGTGAAAACATAAGGTTTTGTATATGGAGAATATTAAGTCACATAGGTTCAATCATGATAAATGAGTAGTCTAAACCTGAATGTAATGTAATCGAAGTGTAAATAAATTGATTAAACTCAAGGTCGATCGATGCCAAATAGATCGAGCAGCCTGGATTGAGTCTAATACCAGGTATTAAACATCGTGAGTTGATCGGGTGACATGATTCGAATAGCATGATAAACATGAATCGAATAGCGTGATCCAAATAACATGAACTCAATAGCAAGGTTTTGGTAGTATAAATCGAAAATAGATTGAACAAAATCGATCACTAAGTGTCACAAATTGAAAGCCAATTCTATGAATTGAATAAACTTTTAATTCATGAATCGAACAAAAATCGAATCCATGGATTGGATAACTATTAAAAAGTAATCGAATTTATGATTTGAATATAGATATACAAAAAGCCAGAATCATAGACCGAACTTTGACTCAGTGAAATCCATGAATTAAGCACAGAGGTTGAATCGACAAAGTTGAGCCCATGAATTAAATCAAAATTTGAATTCATGAATTGACTTCTAAATTTACAAAAGTCAAGTTCACAAATTAAATAATAAAAGTTTCCCCAAAGTTTATTGTTTGAATGAAAGCTTCACGCAAAAAAGAAAGAGAATTTGGATTTAGAGTAAATTCAAATATCGTCGGTGACGGCGATAATAAATTTATCTAGGTAGGGTTTGCAAATAGGATTTCCAAGTGTCACGGGAGTGCTTGATCAGCCAGGAGTGAATCCGTGGCCAAGCAAAAACATGGTTTTTGAACAAGGTTAGATATTATAGTGTGCTTAAAATCAATCATGACATATGAGGATAACAAGTTTAGGAATAACATCACCACGAATGTGATAAAAGTCAAAATGAAGGTTAGTCTTGCAGGAGAAAACGAACTTCGAGTGTTAGGATAAGTAGCTAACTAACACGAAAAAAATTATTTCATTCCCAAGGGTATGAGGCGATAAGGTGACTTTGCAATCGGAGTAGTACCAGATATGGTGTTGATGCAGAAGTCGTTTTGGCGAACAGGAGGAAGACTTGATACGTCTTCGAGAAACACCTCAGGAGAATCCCGAACGACTGGATGTCTTTGACTCCCCTTTCATAATCACGAACTTCCACGATGTTGGCTAAGAAGGCCAAGTATTCCTTGCGTTAGTATTTGTGGCCTTTGGTACAAGACATAAGCCTGAGACCACTGGTTGGTTTATCGCCATAGACTACCAGGACTTGGCTGTCCGGGCGGGGATACAAATGAGCTACACGAAGCACACAACTTCGACATTAACTGACGTAAAACAGAAAGTCTTGCAGATGGGTTCCGATAAGAAACGAATGCTTAGAGGTGCCATTAACGAATAACGTCGAGGCACGTCGGTCGTTGGTTCAGGGATCAATAAAATAACCTTGAACATGAATGAAAACTTTTGAATTTGTAAGCATGCAGAGTTATTTACTTGTGAATTCATAAAATCATAAACTCATACACATGCAATCTCGTAAGCATGTGGACTCGTAAAATCCTAAACAAGTAAATTTCTAAACTTGAATACCTTGAAAGTGAACTTGTAAACTCGACACGTGAAATTAGGGAATGTTTAAAATGGATAAATTGAGATTTTCAAAATGGAGATTCATGTGCATGTAAATTCGTAAACTCGTTAACGTGTAAATTTGTTAACTTGTAAGCATGAAATCCCGTCATCATGCAAACTTGTAAACTCATGAACTCATCAACAAGAACTCACTAACATGTAAATGAATTAAAATGATATGAACCATAAATAGATTTTTGGAATGACATACGTAAAACGTTATTGAGTTAAAACTTGTCCACAAAAAGAAGTGCAGCACACCAAATAATGAAATCACGAGGACCAAAAATGAAATGCCAAAAAAAACCGAATGCTTGAAAACCGAGTGGTTGATTTAAAAGATAAGTTTAGGCTTGGAGTATCACTTGAGGTCAAGATACATATACGCGCAACCTGATTGACTGGATTGGTCGAAACATCATTTGCAATGGCCAACCTCAGACACACATTGTGAATCACCACATTGGGTGTGTCCATTGGGTATTGGTGTAACAGGTTGGGCTATGTCTTGGAAGAATTGGGTGTTAAGCGAGCATAAAGATGACACAACTAGTTCGGCGGTTTTAGAATGTTGACGAGGGTGAAGGTAGTGTATAGACAAAAAGGTGTGACCATCCATAAGGAAATTTTATGAAATCACGAGACTTTAGTCAAAATAGGGTAATAACCCAATAGCATAACTGTGGTGCCAATGAATGATTGATAAGTATTTGAAAACATGAGAGGGATGTATGAAAAAAAATAATTAAAGGTATGTAACATCATGAAGGTAGCAAATTGATTGCCTAAGTATCGTGAAATATGAATCAGGGATAAAATCATGAAATTATGAAATTCAAGGGGGTAAATGAAATTTTAAACTCCAATCAAAATAGAACTGTGAATAAATGTCATCAATCATAGCATATGATGCGACACAACACAAAATCATGAAATCGAGAATCATAAGGATAACATTGGATGTGGTAAAACATAGAAAGATTGCACATAGAAAATCATTTGAATAATAGAATGGCTCTCGCTTTCCAAGTGGGAAACTACAACCTTGACCGATCAAAGTTATTCTAGTTCGCGTGACGTATGACATGCTTTGGCCTAATAGGTAAGACACTCTCACCAAGAGTTCCTAGATCGGCGTCCGGGTCCCTCGACTTGGGATTTGTACGCAACGCCTTTCTTAGACAGAAACACTCGGTTATCGGTGTCAACCCTTCAAGTTACTACATGTCTGACACTTAGAACTTAAACTTTTGATGGAAATAAAAAAAATCGAAGAATAAATAGAGTAATCAGGTTTCAAAAGTATAAGAATATAATGTAGCATAAGGTGATATGGTAGATGTGTGTGTCATGAAAAAAAGATCAAGCGTTTGGATATAATAAGGTATGAATAAGTAGCATATATATGGACATAGAGTAATATGTAATAAGCATGCAAGACATGAGATACTCATGTTTGGACACCTAAAGCCATAGTCTAGGTCACCATTTCTAATAACCTAATTCTCTATAGCCAAGGCTCTAATACCAATCTGTCACACCCCAACCGACGGCGGAATTTACGTCGGGGCATGATAATTGTCCTAATGCTCATGACACTAATTAAAGTTTCAATACTTAATCATTACCAAATTCCAAGTCAAACAATAGGTTCAAATACACATAACATAACAAATAGGATTGAAGTTGATTTAATAAATCTAGGTCCAAAACATCCTAGATGTGACATCAATCAAATATGGCTCAAACTGCATTTCCTGTAACATGTATAAAAATAGAGAGTGTCAACTAAAAATAGTTGGTGAGTAAACATAAGGTTAGAATATATATAATAGTTTGAAAAGCGATTCAAATGTCAAATGTAGACTCAACCATGTATGAATGAACCAATGTATATGTGTAATCAAACCTTGATGACTAGTGTCCGTAACTCGAAAGTTACGCTTAGATTGAGTTAGGTTTCAATCACCCAAATGCCAAACCGGTCAAATTCAGGTGGGTTGTCAACCAATAGATCTATCATTGTTACCGTAGGCTTGGTATGGTTAATGATTACACTGATGAATGATGAATGAAACACAATAGTTTGACATATAGCATGTAATTACACATAGACATAGAATGAAATCGCATGGTTTGTAAAATGAATAAAGAATTGATATTTGAATGTGAATACATGTTACATCCCAAACCTTAAAAAGGAAAAGGGATTATGAGTACTCACTACTCAAATTATCATTTGAAGGAATCACCCCTCTAATAATAACAAGAGTTGATATCGCATAATATTTCACAGTAATAAAAAGGGGTATGAGTACTCACCTGAAGCGGTGAGCGAGATATGAAATAGTCCAAGTGATATGAAGATGACTATCTGTGTCCTAGATTATATGAAGACATTTTAAGTCGAGAGATATGAATTGAAAGTCTAAGTTACCCACTTTAGACTAGTTGGGTCTTGTTCAAATGAGTTAACCCGTTGACCATTGGTGATATGTATTGGTTTTTGGTTTAGTGTATCAATTGGAGATTTTGGACAGCTTATGAGCTGTGACTTTAAGTGCGTCTTTTAAATAACAAACGTTAACTATAAATTACCAAAATTTACAGATTGTTAGTTTAATGTATTGCAAACATTTTTTTTTTAATAAGATTTTTAAGAAAATGCTAAGAGAAAGCTCGAAACAGCCTCACAAAACATAAGGTACAGAAACGCGCACCTTTCTTGTAGGGACTGTTGTGAGCTGCTCGGTTTGAATTAAAAGGCAAACTATATATCGTTGGAAAGCTAACTCAACGAACTTAATCGTGGAGTCTGAGTTTGTTAAATTTAAGTTCGAAATGACCAAGATATAGCAAGATAAAAGTTCTACAACGAATCTGTGTTTTGACAGAATTTAAAGTTGAGTTGTTCCCCTTTAAGGTAATTAACCAACAAGCCCTTTTTAATGGGTGTTCTTAGGTATGAATATGAACGAGTATTTAAGAATATAAATAAGATGTTTTTCTCGCAGTAATCAAGCAAGGAGAAGGTAGTGAAGATGACAGTTGAGCTTGGATCAACACTTGAAGCCTTGAGGAGTTCTTGAGCTTTTCTGATAGAAAGTTGGGTCTACTTTGAAGGATGATTCTGGACGGTTTAGAAACCAAATGGTACAGATTATAAGTCTAAAATTAAGTACTTTGAAAGAGGCAGATATAGGAAAAAGAATCAGCTCAAACCGATCACGTTTGGTACCTCAAATGTGCCACGGAAAACAAGGTCGCACACAGCGAGATTCTGGAGCAGTCGTCCTTCAAAGTGGTCTAGAGGGCTGTGTTTTTATCGAGTGAGGTCAGTTGGCATTTTTAGAGGACTCAAATAGGGAGATTTCTGGACAAGAATGGAAGGATTTGGACGATTTATGAGGGAAATATGCGTTGTAGAAGTGGCTGTAAGGAATCTGGTAGATTTTAGGTGTAGGTGTGAGAAAAACAAGTGTATTAACTTTGGTATTTATACAAGAAAATTTAGTCTTCGAGGACTAATTTTAGACAGGTGGGTGGACTACTTGAGACTAATTTTAGATAGGTGGGTGGACTACTTGAGGACTAATCCACGATTAAGTTCGTTGAGTTAGCTTTCCAACGATATATAGTTTGCCTTTAAAATACAAACCGAGCAGCTCACAACAGTCCCTACAAGAAAGGTGCGCGTTTCTGTACCTTCTGTTTTGTGAGGCTGTTTCGAGCTTTCTCTTAGCATTTTCTTAAAAAGCTTATTAAACAAAAAATGTTTACAATACATTAAACTAACAATCTGTAAATTTTGGTAATTTATAGTTAACGTTTGTTATTTTAAAAACGCACTTAAAGTCACAGCTCATAAGTTGTCCAAAATCTCCAATTGTGTAACATCCCAAAATTCATAGATACATGATATATATACGTGTTTATATTATAAATACGTAAGCATGATTGATAAATATGGTAAGACTATAAATTGGATAGGGTGCATGTGTTAGAAATATGCATTTGATAGCCAATGTGATGAATTGCGCATAAATGAATGTGTTAAACATGAGAGAAAGTAAAACATAAGATGAATAATGTGTTTATATGAATAACATGTTGATACATGAATCATTTGATGGATGTATACATGTAGATACGTGTGTTAATAGTTAACGGAAAAGTAAAAGGACTAAAAGCGAAATTATTGTAAAGATACAAACATATACAAGTATTATACGTGTTTATATTCATTATAAGTATTTTGAGACTTAGAAATTAGTAAAAATATATACTAATATGATTCATAACATAAAATGATAAGTATTGTAAAGTTTGAGGGGCTAAAACGTAAATTAGCAAATAATAAAGAAAATATATATGTGTATATATATATGTTACCATACGAATCCCGAACCTTAGAAACCCTAGAAAATGTTAGAAATATGTTCCCTAATGTTTTGGGGCATAAAATAATAAAACTATAGAAGTTCGAGGGGTTAAATTGCATTTTATAGAAGTCTAGGGGGCTGAATTGTGAAAATTACAAAACTGGCCGGAAAACCAGTGGCTCGCGTATCGCGAGCCACACCCGCAACCCGTGCGCGATACGCGTAGACCAACAGCAGAAGCTGGTCGAAGTTTGGCCACGGTGACGAACTTGGAGCTCAAGATTTCAAAGCTACGCGTCGTTTTTCTTCGAATTAGTCATCCTAACACCTGTAGGCACCTCCCACGACCCTCCCTACTATAAATAGAACCCCAATCGTTCATAAATCCTCACCAATTCACGAATTACTCACCTAAAAACCCCATTTCTGCCGGAATCTTCGTCGGAGCAATACGAGCAAACGGAGAGGAATTTAGAGTTGAATTTCTGCAGTCAAGCTTCTTATGGTATGATCTAAAATAACCTCTTTCAGTTTTGGCTAATTCGATTTCAAGTATGGTTTCTAGAAATGATCCAAAAATTAGGGTTCTTGAGCTTGTTTTGATGAAATCGGGTGATCGGGTGGGAATTAGGGTCTGAATTTTTGTAGGTAATCCTAATTTAATGTGTTTTAAGAAAGCCTAAGTTTATTTCACAATTTGAAAAGGTTTGGTTAAGGTTTTGTTAACGGGTCAAAATTAGGGTTTTTATAACGTTACTCTGCCCAAATTGACTAAACGATGTTGAATTAAGCTTAGATCTTTTAAAGGATATTATAAAATGTTATAATAAACAACACCCTAAGTTGGTTTGAATTAAAAATGAGTTTTGATAATAAAACGAGAAATTCATGAAATTAGGGTTTCTAAATAAAGATAGTTATTATAAAATAATCCGGAGGGTATGGGTACTTGATTTTTGGTCTTATAACATGTTTATATATATAATAAGTATATATGAGTTTAAGATGAATAAATGATAAAGTATTAAAGATACCGAGTTAATCGGATATTAGAGGTTCGCGCGGACCGGAAGGGTAGGCACCTGTACACTGGGGTTTCTGGCAATAGCGGGGGTGTCGCCATCCCATCTGGGCAATGGCATCCCAACACTGGGCGATCCCGGAGTGAGTGTCTACTTATAGGAATGCGCGTCTTCATATTATCAATAAAAAGGTTATTATGCCTATAAGGGCATTTTGGTCATTTTGACCTTAAAAGAGATAAACCCTAATAAAGTATTATTAGGATAATAAGATATAAATAAACGTAGGTATTATTTATAATGACCTTGCATTAACGCAATCCGATGCGCGATTAGGTTAATTGTGGACCATAGCGAAGGTTTTGTCTGAATAATCACTTAAAGATATCAAGTGAGTTCTATGAGCCCACTTTTAAATGTTTTAATGTTTTAAATGTTTTAAATGTTTTCGGGCTAGTATACATACAATACTTGTGAACATATATTCAAGATAATTGTGACTTGATATATATACGTGTTATATGATGAAATTGTTGTTGAATTGCTTATACATGTTATGGAAATATGTTGACTATAATGTGATGTGTATATACTTGTTTTGAAATTAGGTGGCCAAGTGACTAGGGAGTTGTTAGTAAACGTTTAGTGAATATGTATGATTATATGAGAACAGCTGGTGCATTTGCTTGTATTAATATGTGGTGGATACGCCGATGGTACATCCTATATATATACATAGTAATATAAGTTACCCGGTATATCGAAAGTGTGGAGGATACGCCGCTGGTACATCCTGTATACATACACCTAGGTAAATTGGGGGATGTCCATTTGTTGCAGTATATGAATGCCTTATCACTGTTTAATAACAAACCTAAAGCGTCTGGTTATTTAACTAGAAATAGGTAGTATATACGATCGGATAATAAGTCATTAAGATGAGAAAATGACCTAATAGAGATAAAGCATGAGTTGCTACTAGAACCTAATAGAGTTGAAGCATGAGTTGCTAATATGACTTATTAGAGTTAGAGCATGTGTTGCTACTGAAGACGAAGTGTCGCTGCTTCCCCATAGTGGTGTCTTAGGGAACCGTGTACGGACGGAGCGGCAGTCGGACATCGCAAAAGCTATCTTACGAAAAAGGTAGGATGACGATTGCAGTGGCGGGCGAACCTTTCGAAGGAGATGAAGAATGAGGAGACGCTGCTTCCCCATAGTGGTGGCTTAGGGAACCGTGTACGGACGGAGCTGCATTGGGCCGTTGTAATAACTATCCTTCGAGATGGGACGGAGTGTGCAGTGGCGGGCGGACTCTTCATGGAGAACCAAATTAGTTGGTTGAATATAGTGACCTAGAAGTTTAGCCTAGGGTATTGGTTAAGATGATAAGATATATTATCATAGTACATACGTGTTAGAATTTATATGTGATTTATAAATGTGTGTTGTGAAAACCAGGTAAACACTTTAACGGTTTTGAACTAAACGGTAGAACTCACCAGCGTAAGCTGACTTTTTAAAAGTATGTATGCTAGGTTCTGCAGAGACGTTTAGAAGTAGAGGCACGGATCTTGTGAGGACGGGATAATCGGGAAAGCTATCAAGGAAGGATTTCTGGCAAGCTGGCTTAGTTATAGATTTCGTATTTAGTTATAATTATGTACAATATCTCTCTTACTGTAGTACTTGGCTTATATAAATAAAAGTTTTAAAATTTCCGCTGCTTAATATCTCTGTTGATACCTTGTGTTCATGAGTAAATCTGATTCGTGACCCCTCCTGGAGCCAAGACTGGGAGTGGGCGTCACAAATTGATAAACTAAACCAAAAACCATTACATATCACCAATGGTTAACGGGTTAACTTATTTGAACAAGACCAAACTAGATTAAAGTGGGTAACTTAGACTTTCAATTCATGTCTCTCGACTTAAAATGTCTTCATATAATCTAGGACATGGATAGTCATCTTCAAATCACTTGGACTATTTCCATATCTCGCTCACCGCTTCAAGTGAGTACTCATACCTCTTTTTATTACTGTGAAATATTATGCGATATCAACTCTTGTTATTATTAGAGGGGTGATTTATTAAATCAATTTCAATCCTATTTGTTATGTTATGTGTATTTGAACCTATTGTTTGACTTGGAATTTGGTAATGATTAAGTATTGAAACTTTAATTAGTGTCATGAGCATTTGGACAATCATCATGCCCCGACGTCCGGCCGAAGTTCAAACGGACCTGTATGGTCCGGGCGAAACCGAGGTCAGCTGGATGTCGTTCCAGCTAAAGTCCAAGTGGAATGGTTCAGGCGGACATCGTTCCGTTGAGGTTGAAACATTTATGTTCCATACCTCCGTTAGTTGTAATCTCACTAGAAACGTGGTCATTAGCTAGCTAAGCATATCAAAATTGAAACTCGTTATTTTATTTCTCTATCTCTGGTATATATGATATCACATAGACCAAACACATGACTAAAATTAGTCAAATCACACATGACTAAAATTAGTCCTCAAGTAGTCCACCCACCTGTCTAAAATTAGTCCTCAAGTAGTCCACCCACCTGTCTAAAATTAGCCTCAAAGACTAAATTTTCTTGTATAAATACCAAAGCTAATGCACTTGTTTTTCTCACACCTACACCTAAAATCTATCAGATTCGTTACAGCCACTTCTCCAACCCATATCTCCCACATAAATCGTCCAAATCCTTCCATTCTTATGCAGAAATCTCCCTATTTGAGTCCTCTAAAAATGCCAACTGACCTCACTCAATTTCGATAAAAACTCAGCCCTCTAGACCACTTTGAACGACGACTGCTCCGGAATCTCGCTGTTGTGCGACCTTGTTTTCCGTGGCACATTTGAGGTACCAAACGAGATCGGTTTGAGCTGATTCTTTTTCCTATATCTTCCTATTTAAAAGTACTTCATTTTAGACTTAAAAATATGTACCATTTGGTTTCCTAAATCATCCAGAATCATCCTTCAAAGTCGACCCAACTTTCTGTCAGAAAAGCTCAAGAACTCCTCAAGACTTCAAGTGTTGATCCAAGCTCAACTGTCATCTTCACTACCTTCTCCTTGCTTGATTACTGTGAGAAAAACATCTTATTTATATTCTTAAATACTCGTTCATATTAATACCTAAGAACACCCATTAAAAAGGGCTTGTTGGTTAATCACCTTAAAGGAGAACAACTCAACTTTAAATTCTGTCAAAACACAGATTTGTTGTAAGACTTTTATCTGGCCATATCTTGGTCATTTCGAACTCAAATTTAACAAACTTGGACTCCACGATTAATTTCGTTGAGTTAGCTTTCCAACGATATATAGTTTGCCTTTTAATTCAAACCGAGCAGCTCACAACAGTCCCTACAAGAAAGGTGCGCGTTTCTGTACCTTCTGTTTTGTGAGGCTGTTTCGAGCTTTCTCTTAGCATTTTCTTGAAAAGCTTATTAAACAAAAAATGTTTGCAATACATTAAACTAACAATCTGTAAATTTTGGTAATTTATAGTTAGCGTTTGTTATTTTAAAAACGCACTTAAAGTCACAGCTCATAAGTTGTCCAAAATCTCCAATTGATACACTAAACCAAAAACCAATACATATCACCAATGGTCAACGGGTTAACTCATTTGAACAAGACCCAACTAGTCTAAAGTGGGTAACTTAGACTTTCAATTCTTGTCTCTCGACTTAAAATGTCTTCATATAATCTAGGACACGGATAGTCATCTTCATATCACTTGGACTATTTCCATATCTCGCTCACCGCTTCAGGTGAGTACTCATACCCCTTTTTATTACTGTGAAATATTATGCGATATCAACTCTTGTTATTATTAGAGGGGTGATTCCTTCAAATGATAATTTGAGTAGTGAGTACTCATAATCCCTTTTCCTTTTTAAGTTTTGGGATGTAACATGTATTCACATTCAAATATCAATTCTTTATTCATTTTACAAACCATGCTATTTCATTCTATGTCTATGTGTAATTACATGCTATATGTCAAACTATTGTGTTTCATTCATCATTCATCATTCATCTGTGTAATCATTAACTATACCAAGCCTACGGTAACAATGATTGATCTATTGGTTGACAACCCACCTGAATTTGACCGATTTGGCATGTGGGTGATTGAAACCTAACTCAATCTAAGCGTAACTTTCGAGTTACGGACACTAGTCATCAAGGTTTGATTACACACATACATTGGTTCATTCATACATGGATGAGTCTACATTTGACATTTGAATCGCTTTTCAAACTATTATATATATTCTAACCTTATGTTTACTCACCAACTATTTTTAGTTGACACTCTCTATTTTTATACATGTTACAGGAAATGCAGTTTGAGCCATATTTGATTGATGTCACGTCTAGGATGCTTTGGACCTAGATTTATTAAATCAACTTCAATCCTATTTGTTATGTTATGTGTATTTGAACCTATTGTTTGACTTGGAATTTGGTAATGATTAAGTATTGAAACTTTAATTAGTGTCATGAGCATTTGGACAATCATCATGCCCCGACGTAAATTCCGCCATCGGTTGGGGTGTGACACTTGAGATCGTGCCACGAATGCAGTTGACTTTCTGTTAGCACTAGAATCATTTCCAGATGAACTTCCAGCTTGCTTTGACCCTACTTTTTCAGATAAGAGAGCCTGATTCAGTTTTCCTGCCATACTGAGTGAACTTAAATGATTCAGCTCTCTCTGTTTATTATCAATCAGCTTTGACTTCAGTTTGTTAATAAGCTCATCAACAGTTGACTCATCCAGCTTGTCTTTATCTTTAATGATTGAAATGTTGGTATTCCAGTTCTTGGGTAAACTGTTCAATAGTTTCAGATTCTTATCCTCCTGTTTGGGTTCAACGTCGTAGCTTGACATCTCAGTAATTAAGGACACAAATCTTTGAACTTGAGCTTCAAAGGACTCTCCTTGAATGTGATTGAACAAATTAAACTTCTGCTTCAGCATCTGTTTACGGCTTGCCTTGATATCGGGATTTCCTTCATATGCAACCACCAGAGCATCCCAGAGCTTCTTTTCAGTCTTGTACTTCTTAAACCCTTGAGCAATCTCCGGAGTCAACGCCATTGTCATGATAGCATACGCTCTTTCATCCTTGTTACACTTTTCCCAATCTTCATCTGAGTATTCTGCTTCAGTTTTTACCACTCCAACCTTTCCTGTTTCAGTGTGTGTGGGAATGAACGGTCCATTAACAACTGATCTCCAAAGTCTCAAATCAACACTTTTCAAATGGTTCTGAAATCTGTATTTCCACTCAAGAAAGATATCAGCAGATGTGAGTCTGGGAGGACGAGTAGTTGATCCAATCTCAAAGTCCAGTTTCTGATACATGTTAGGTTCAAAATCCATGACGAAAGTTTAGGAAAACTTAAAACTAATTATCCAAAAATGAGTTTCCGATCGTAAACACCCGTTTACGATTGAATCAGACAGTTGGATCGTAAACACTGGTCGTAAACAACTCTGGATCGTAATCCCAATCGTAATCTCCTCTGGATCGTAATCGATATCGTAAACACTAAAAAATCGTATGTTGAAGTCGTAAACACCGTACAAAATTGTAATCGCGATCGTAAACCCTTAAAAATGCAGTCTTGAAGTCGTAAACACCCTTTTGATGAAGAACACTGATAGTAATCTTCAATACCAACCCAGAAATGATCGTAAACACCAAGAACACCAACGGTAAACTTCACAAGCAGCCCAGAACTGATCGTAAACTCCAAAAACTATCACAAGCCAACACCTTTTCCAGCTAAACACTCGAATCCAATATCGTGGAACCTCGAATCAGGTGATTCTTAGCTCTGATATCAATTGTTGGTCCGGAATCAACAACCAAGCACGATATCGTAAACACAAACAAGTGCGGAAACCTTGTTTGTAAGTGATTCGAGAAGAAGATAATGAAAAAGACAAGATTTAAGATGAAGAACAAGCAACACAATCAAGTCTTGAATGAAGAACAATCAATCTTCTTGTAAACCGAGTTTGCGATCGTAAATGTATAGAGAAAACCGAAAATCGTAATTAGCAAACTTCTCATTAATCATAAACACTTGGGTATTTATACAAGCCCTACAAAAACCCTAGTGGAAATCGTAAACCCATAAGCCCAATAAGCCCAAACCGTAAACATACTAAGCCCAAACCAAATAAGCCCAATCTAATGTTCATGCCTCATAAAGTATAGCCCAACATATATATCATTAAAATAATAGCTTAAATAAAATAATATAAAAGAATATTAAAATATTCTAACCAAATAAAATATTAATATGTTGTAAATTGTAATATGTTAGAATACTTAAGTTAATTTAAATATTCATTAGATATCAAGTAAGTTTAATATTAACGAGATGTTTACCTCCCCGCGCGTTGCTGTGGGGTTGAATTTGTATACTAAACGAAAGTAAAAAAGTTAAATGGTATAAAACGTAAAAGTTGAAAAGTCTCGTGGTGAAAGTATAAAACTATAGAAGTATACTAAAAGCGAAAGTAGAAAAGTTAAAAGTGTCGTGGCTAAATAAAATAAAGTAGAAAAGTTAAGAGTATAAAACGTTTCACGGTGGGACGCCCATTTACCCGTCAGTTTAAGTAATATACATTTTAATGTGGTCAAAGTATTAAACAACAAAAAAATAGTGGTCAAAGTCAAAATCTCTAAAAGTATATTAAAAACAAAAGTTGAGAAGTTAAGGGGTATATAACGTAAAATTCTAAAAGTTTCATAGTCAAAGTATAAAACTATAAGAAGTATACTAAAAACGAAAGTAGAAAAGCTAAGGGACATAAAACGTAAAACTCTATAAGTTTCGTGGTCAAAGTATAAAACTATAAAAAAGTTGTGGTCAAAGTCGAAAATTCAAAAAGTATACTAAAACTGAAAGTATAAAAGTTAAGGCGTTTAAAACGTAGGTCAAAGCTATAAAACTATAAAAAACATATTAAAAACGAAAGTATTAAGGGGTATAAAAAAAGTTGTGGTCAAAGTCGAAAATTCAAAAAGTATACTAAAACTGAAAGTATAAAAGTTAAGGCGTTTAAAACGTAGGTCAAAGTATAAAAGTATAAAACTATTAAAAACATATTAAAAACGAAAGTATAAAAGTTAAGGGGTATAAAATGTAAAACTTTAAAAGTCACGTGATCAAAGTATTAAATTAAAAAGTAATAGTGGCGAAAGTATAAAAAAGAAAAAAAAACTCTAAAAGTCATGTGGTCAAAGTATAAAATTAAAACTTAATAGTGGCAAAAGTATAAAAAAGAAAAAAAAGACATGGACCAAAACTATAAAATTAAGAAAATGTTGTGGCCAAAATGAAAGAAATTAAAAGTTGTTGTGGCCAAAATGAAAGAAATTAAAAGTTTACTATTTATCATCAATTCCTATTATAAGTTTCGTGGTCAAAGTATAAAACTATAAAAAAGTTGTGGTCAAAGTCGAAAATTCAAAAAGTATACTAAAACTGAAAGTATAAAAGTTAAGGCGTTTAAAACGTAGGTCAAAGTATAAAACTATAAAACTATAAAAAACATATTAAAAACGAAAGCATTAAGGGGTATAAAAAAAGTTGTGGTCAAAGTCGAAAATTCAAAAAGTATACTAAAACTGAAAGTATAAAAGTTAAGGCGTTTAAAACGTAGGTCAAAGTATAAAAGTATAAAACTATAAAAAACATATTAAAAACGAAAGTATAAAAGTTAAGGGGTATAAAATGTAAAACTTTAAAAGTCACGTGATCAAAGTATTAAATTAAAAAGTAATAGTGGCGAAAGTATAAAAAAGAAAAAAAAACTCTAAAAGTCATGTGGTCAAAGTATTAAATTAAAACGTAATAGTGGCAAAAGTATAAAAAAGAAAAAAAAGACGTGGACCAAAACTATAAAATTAAGAAAATGTTGTGGCCAAAATGAAAGAAATTAAAAATTGTTGTGGCCAAAATGAAAGAAATTAAAAGTTTACTATTTATCATCAATTCCTATTATAAGTTTCGTGATCAAAGTATAAAACTATAAAAAAGTTGTGGTCAAAGTCGAAAATTCAAAAAGTATACTAAAACTGAAAGTATAAAAGTTAAGGCGTTTAAAACGTAGGTCAAAGTATAAAACTATAAAACTATAAAAAACATATTAAAAACGAAAGTATTAAGGGGTATAAAAAAAAGTTGTGGTCAAAGTCGAAAATTCAAAAAGTATGCTAAAACTGAAAGTATAAAAGTTAAGGCGTTCAAAACATAGGTCAAAGTATAAAAGTATAAAACTATAAAAAAAACATATTAAAAACGAAAGTATAAAAGTTAAGGGGTATAAAATGTAAAACTTTAAAAGTCACGTGATCAAAGTATTAAATTAAAAGTAATAGTGGCGAAAGTATAAAAAAGAAAAAAAAAACTCTAAAAGTCATGTGGTCAAAGTATTAAATTAAAAGGTAATAGTGGCAAAAGTATAAAAAAGAGAAAAAAAACGTGGACCAAAACTATAAAATTAAGAAAATGTTGTGGCCAAAATGAAAGAAATTAAAAGTTGTTGTGGCCAAAATGAAAGAAATTAAAAGTTTACTATTTATCATGAATTCCTATTGTATATATATATAATTAAATGAGAGAGATTATTGTGAAAAGTTTGATTTAAATAAGAAGGATAAGAATCAATCATAGCAAATAAATCTTCAATTAAACGAAGATCTATGGTCCAAAGTTTTCCTATGTATAATTAGAGAGAAAAAAACAAAAGAAAAAAAAAGATGGAAGAGCATTTTTAACTTTTTATTAAGTTCCCCATATTTTTTAAATTTTCATAACTTTCACATACGACATTATTTTTTTTTAATTACACCATAAAAACGAACGTTTTCTATCTATAAAACACGAATAATGTTATATATAAAATAAATAAATAAATTTACTATTTCGATTGTATCAAAATATTCAGATCATTGTGTCATTGTGTCAAAAGGCTTAGATCATTGTGTCATATTGTGTCAATAATGTTCAGATCATTATGTCATATTATGTTAACATGTTCAAATTATTGTGTCATATTATTTCAAAAATCGAAAAATTAGTTTTTTTATTTTAAATATAGCAACACTATATATAATTTTGACATATAATTTTGACATGATGACATAATGACACAATAATATGAATATTTTGACACAATGACACAATTATTTGAACACTTTCTCAAAAATCGAAAAAGTAATTTTTTTTTTAATTTTATATATAGCAACACTATACGCGTTTTAAAGATTAAAAACACTCGATTTTATGGTGTAATTTTTAAAAATAAAAATAATGTTGTATGTGAAAGATATGAATGTTTAAAATAATAAGAGAACTTAATTAAAAGTCAACATAGATGGCTAAGACCAAATTGCCCCAATTCCTTTTTTTTTATTAGATCAAGATCCAATGACTAAGATTCCTTCTTATCCTTCTTACCCAAACCAAATTTATGTTCTCAATAAAAAAAAAGTTTACAAAATCAAAACACTAAATGAAAGTTATACGACTATAAAGAAAAAATAAAAAACTATGAGTGATTTTATAAAACACATAAAAACCTTTTTTACTATCATGTCAACTTTCCCTTAAATCTAAGACCACTTTGTCCTATAATCATTGAAAAGTTTCTTTACAACAAAATAATATTTATGGCGTGATTACAAATAAACAACAACCTTCACGATTTAACAGGTGAACTGACGAAGTGTTTCAAAGGATACGAGCCTATGCTAAGGTTACGGTTTCAACACATTCAGCTTTAAAACAACATTGTTTTGCATACTGTGAATGCACAAACAAAATAAAAGGAAGTTAAAATAGTCCTTTACTAGTTCATAAAATGAAATCCATATGGTTCAGAAATGTTGCCAAAAATGCCATGTAAATAACAACTATAGATAGCTAAGCTTCAAATCAAAAGGATATTCCTTAAGAAAGTTTTTAGTCAGCATACCAGCAGGATCCACATCTTTAACTTGTTAAATCCTTAAGCTTAGTCCTAATCCGCCTTTCGGCTTCTACTCCTTGCCTTCTATGAACTGCAAATACCAAAGAAAGGGCCCAAGTTACAAAACTGGGCAGGTTGGGTAAATGCTCAAAATGGGTAACTATAATGCGGGTCGAAACAGGCTGGATCAGTCAAAAGACCCTCAAAATACTTATATCCATTTATTGGGTTTTGTAGGTAAATTGTGTCAGATGTGATTAGAAAAACTATATGATTGATTGATTACAGATATAAAAAGCATTTGAATGCCCTGTGGATGACTCTTGACCCATTTGACCCGTTCACCATGACCCGTCAGACATAAAAACATAAATGAAAATGACTCATTTTAAGTAAATGGGTTAGTCAAAACTGCCAACCTACCGCTGTTACATAGCATTGTTCAATCATAGCATTGAATCGGTTTTAGCTGGCAATCTCCTAAAGAAATTGAGTGGCATCCCAGGTAGCTTATGGCGGAACTTTGGATGTCTTAACACATAAAAGCCTGTAATGAGTGCAACAACTTGGAATGGTGTGACATAAAGTACAATGGCAGCAACCAAACAGAAAACTACAAACAATGCCGTAGCTCTAGGGTCTCTCCAGCTGAGTAAAGACTGGAGCCTTTCTCCTTGAGTTGCCAAATCACCAACAACTGTCTGAATCCTTCCAGCAATACTTCTTAACCGATCATATCTCATTTTCAAAAGATCAGGTGGGCGTGAAGTTGGAAACGTGTCGAATTCTTCGTCAAGTTCATCCGGGTGAGCATTATCAGCACATGAGAGGCGGGTGTCCATGTGGGGTGGGGTTCTTGGTCTCCATTTGTAGTACCAGATTCCAATCAAGAAAAGATACAGAAAAATAGTCGGTAAAATAAGTTCGGGGTACAAAACTAGTATCATGAAAAGGATGTGGATAAGAACAGTGGTTATGGGATTCTTCCAATTGCAGATTTGATCAAACCATTTTCCGATTGCGATTAACCCACCAAAAACCCCCATGATTCTAAAGAAATTAGCCTTACTTCTTCTCATACTCCACATGTGAGAACCCACATCAAGCATATACTCCACAACTTCTTTTCTCAATGGTGGCTCCGCCCGGCTGAGCCGCACGGAAACAATTTGTGTAGCCTGGTGTCTCAAGCTGTCAAGTTGGGTCACGGTTAATGGATAAATGTAGTGCATTTTGGGTAATGGTGGTTGTGAGTACATATGCATCATGTTTAGTAAACGTGAGCATGTAAACCTAACCGCCAAATGAATCTCACCCATTTTCTTAACCCCGGTTGGGTGCAAAACTAGTAACGGGTAAGAATGGGTGTAAACGCGATCAGTTTCAAGAGTTGAAAGACGAACCCTAACCTTCCCGATTCTTGAGTCCTTAGCCCCAACAGTTTTATCCCCACCACTGTGTAAATGACAGTTGTCAAAAACACCAATGGTTACCACAGTACAAGGATCAAAAACCTCCCAAGTATACTGCTCATTCCATTTAGGAGCAAAACTGTCCACAATTGTTCTTGTTCTGATCCATTTATTCCCATACTTAGCCACACAATATGCATCTGTGGTCGCCCGTCCATCTTTTGTCTTCATTGGTGTTAACCCATGAGCACTCAAGATTCCAACTTCAAGAACTCCAGTGCTATTTTTCCACAGCTGTTTAGCTGTGGGTCTAAGATCACTGCTGTAGTGGGTAGATTCATCAAGAACATGATAACCACCTTCTAAGCAAATCCTCATATGAATCCTGCTAGCAAACTTGATTTCTTTCTTCTTTTCCCCTTCCATGATAGGATGTTTTTCCAGATTAAACCATCTTGTGTTGATAGCTTTGTGGTCCAACCTTCGCTCAACATGTTGTAAAGGAATTCCGCACTTTCCAAGGACGTCATCTTTATTGGGTGCAACTCTATCTTCTACACTCAAAATCAAGGGCTCCTCAAATGGTTCTGCAACTACAAACATCAGATCTTCATTCCATGTTGGGTTGATAGACTTGTTCATAGATATTCTTGTCCTCAAAGCCTGATTTCCAAGACTCGCTTTCACAAAAACTTCAGGGAACCTAGTTTTATCAGTGGGAATCAAGTCTTGAGCTTCAATCACATTAACTCTAAGATACCAAAGCTTAGGTGAAAGATAAACTTTTGACCGAATATTGGCTAGACCATCAGCCCAGCTAACAGTTGCAGCATCTGAATGCCATGCTTCAGAGAACGCTTCATCTGCTTGAGTACCCCACCAAACAGCTAGCATTAGTTCACCCTTAAGTTTTTCCCCTTTTCTTTCTTCCAGTCTATACCATTGAGGAGCTAAAGGACTATCAGGTGGGACCCGTTTTGGAACCTCATGAAGATCAAACCAAACCCGACCTAAGAAATCATCCTTCATTACATCCTTATCTTTCACAGTAACCTCAATAACAGATGCTTGAATCCTATCTTTAGAGAAAGCAAACACTTGGTTCCATTCAGGATTTGTTTTCTTCTCAAAATGGCGGGTCACACCCTTATAGTTTCCCAACCGAACCTCAGTATACGGGTCACAACTACCAGTAATATCCTTTGAGGGTAATTCTCTCGCTTTTACAACACGAACATATAGGTATTGCATTTGTTCAACGAGGTCATAGGTGCTAGTGAGCTTATCCCCGGTGGCATTCCCCCCGCCAAGGTGGGGCTTAGTCTCCTTGAGGGAGAAATCTTCATGTGGAGGTCTCTGCATCATCTACATTTCTCGAAAAAATGAGCAGAAATCAAAACAGAATCTATCATTATCATCGACAATATAAACTAAAACAGGACCTTAAAGATCAGGAAATATGTGGATTATTATGTAAATGAAGTAAAGAAATAGTGAATAAGGTTTATACTCAGATCATAACAAACAAACAAACCCAGTAAAATCCCACCTCAGGAGTAGGGTTTGGGGAGGGTGAGATGATGACAAACCTTACATCTACCCCAACAAAAAGTGGGCTGCACCAAGAGAGACCCCCGAGGCCCCAACTCAGACCGTCATACAAGAAACAACCAAAAGAGACCACTGGTATCAAGGTGCAATACTCAAAAACATTTAAAAATACCAAAACATATCAACAAACAGTTACATATGCGGATAGAAATAACAGTAGGGAGAGAAGCCACTAAGTCTAGAGTATGAAACATACATAAAACATACAAGGAACGCTAGGTAACAAGCAACAAGTGACAAAATCAGGTAAAAACGAAGAGGCATACGAGACCAAGTGATAAGTAAATATATGGGTGCAATAAGGCATACAAGTCACCTATAATAAGGCTGGAGTAGATGAGTAATTAACACACATTAGGACTAAAGGCCCAGCCAACAAAGACTAACCAAACGAGAATCAACCCCCACAACTAAAGGCTAAAAAATTATCTACAACAAGTAACAACGTTATGACTTTAAACTAACCTGACGATTGTACAAATTTGAAGCCAAAAATTTCAGATCTGAATCACTGAATGAGTGAAAGCTACCAACCTGCAACAAAAACAACACACTTCTCAAAACCCTAATTTACGAACACCGGAAAAAGAAATCGGAAAGCAACGGTAACAAATTAGTATATCAAAATAAGCTCTAGCTTCTAGCATTAAACCTACTTTACAGCAGAAGGCGACATAGATTCATGTAAATCAGTAATGGCGTCAAAATTTCTCAGACATCGAAAACAAGTTTCGAAAATCTCACAAAATCAGGAGAAAATCGAGAACCACATACATTGTAAGTATGTAAATCGAAATGAAGTAAGTAAACACAAGCACAATGTAGATGTATATTTGCTCGTATCGAACGATAACATGCAGAGAAAGTGAGTGTAAATATACCTGTACGTTACTGAGGGTGAAGATGATGCAGAGCTTTCATGGAAGATGTCTATGGAGTTTTGAAGAGAATAAAGAACGAATTTAAAGGAATGAAAATAGGAATAGTTTTAATACGAGAAATAAGAAATTAGGAAAAAGATTTGAAGGTGCTGCCCTGGTGGGGTATGTCGGTCTAGGGCACCTGCTCCTGTTGTACTAATATAATATTTAACTTTTTCAAATTAGAAAATCTTATACCAATAAACATAAAGGTTGAGGATACAAGCTTTTTTTCTTTTTTTTTCCTCTTCATTTTTTCGAATGTCGTATGAGTGTTACGTTAAACGCATCTAGTTTTTCTCAAATATAGAAGATTGGTTTTTTGGTTTTATTAAATTTAACAAATTAATTTTTTATTATCTAGTTTGCAGATGGATTCACATCTCATACGATTGACGTAATCCTTAAAGCACCCATTTTTCATTTAGGCTATTCGTAGTGGTTTGAAAGTTGGGTAAAGGGTTATGCGACATGTGGCGGATGACGTAGAAATAGGAGGTTATGAGGTAAGGGGTGTAGTGGAGGTTATGAGGATGTGGGGTTATGAAGATGGGAGAAACAATAGGAAAAAAGAAAAAAAACAAGAGAGGGACAGTGGCGCCATGTTAATAACGCCTGAGACGATTTGTGTAAGATGGCGCCTAGGGAGTGGAGGAGGGGCACCATAGGGACGCCATCTTGTGTATTTGGTGAGGGATTACGCCCCATTATGGATAGCCTCATAGAGAGATCAAATCATCAAAATCAATAAAAAGTCATCATGGGTTTATTTAGCAGAAGTTGTTTGTTTGGATTTACATTTGTCTCTAGGTATCATTTCTAATAGATTCTGAGGACATGTTTGAACACAATGATATATATATATATATATATATATATATATATATATAGGGTGAGGTTTATTGTAGACACTTTCACATGTGAAATAGCTCTTTTTCACATGTGAAATGCTCTGAACAATTAGAAAAAGGAAAAAAAGGAAAAAATGAAATTATCACAACCACTAGATCAAGAGATCTAATGGTGAAATAGGGTGTCTACATGTCTACACTTATGAGGGTGTCTACAATGAACTTTTCACTATATATATATATATATATATATATGGTGAGGTTCATTGTAGACACTTTCTCATGTGAAATAGCTCTTTTTCACATGTGAAAGTTTCTAATTAATGAGAAAAAAGAAAAAAAGAAAAAAGAAAATTAATCACAACCATTAGATCAAGAGATCTAATAACCATTAGATCAAGAGATCTAATGGTAAAAATGGTGTCTACCTGTCTACACTTATGGGGGTGTCTACAATGAACTTTTCACTATATATATATATATATATATATATATATATATATAGAGAGAGAGAGAGAGAGAGGAAGGGTAGAATGCAAACTTCATGAGTTGTGAAAACTTTCAAAACTCCACCATAACCATTGATCTACCTAATCTAATGGTTTAGAATATTTCCAGCATTTTTTATTTAATTTATTTCATTTCTTTTTTTGTTTTTAATGCATAAGGGCATGATGGTAATCTCCTTTAAATAGTTTTTTGTACTTTTCTGGTCATACATGTACTACAAGCACCACACATCTCACATCTCTCCGCTCTCTCCTCTCTCCTATCTCTTTTCTTCTTTTTTTGAACGACTCCTTTCCCATCTCTCTTCTTATCTTCTTTTTCATTTTTAGTTAAATAGTAATTACTTTCTATATTATTTTCTCACTTGTAAATTGTAAAGAAGTTATAAAAGAAAGTGATAAACAAAATATATTCAACTTACAAATAAAATATTTTCAAATCTTATTAACTTATATCGAAATTAGTCATAAATTAAAATATTTCTTGAAGAAGGATGAATCTTGACAGTGATAGTTAATTGTGTTTACATTTTTTGATGATTTCTTAAATGTGTTAGGAAAATTGGATTTAAATAATCATAACTTTTGCCTATTGGCAACTAATAATCCCACTTTTCGATTTAGCAACCACCAGTCCCACCTTTCAACTTGTTTATTTTTATTGGTCCCTCCGTTAGAAAAAGTTAACACCGTTAACTTTTTGATGATGTGGCATCTGATGTGGATTTTTTTTATAAATTTAGTGAGGTGGCTAATTACATGTAATATGAATACATGGCCCCACAATTCAATAAAATACCTACATCCCACCTTAGAAAATCAGCCCCACACCCACCCAGTATATTCTCGAGAGAGAGCAGCGAGATGGGAGGTTGCAGAGCTCCGGCGAACCACCGACTCTCTCCGGCAACTTCTGATTTCCTCTCTTCTTTCTTAAAATTCAACCCCAGCCCCATTTCCCCTGTTCTTTGCTCAGTTACGGCGGCGATTGAACCCGCCTAGGGTTCCGGCGGCGATTGAACCCGCCTAGGGTTCCGACGAGCCCCCGAATCCTTTCCTTCCAAACCAAGTTTTCAAGCCCAAATTGCAGGTTAACGGTACGGAAACAAGCGACACAAGTCGCCGTACAGAAGAATCACGACGGCGCAACTAGATTTTTACCGTACGCCGGCGGCGGTGACTCCTTCTAGCGACCTCGACGACCCCCCTGGTTGCGATTCCTCTGTGTTTCCATTTTGTTCTTCCTCTTAACCCTCTGATGATCACATGAAGTTTAAGATCTTCAGTTTTTCATGATGTTGTGGTGATGGGTATGGACCGAGATGAGGTTGGATGATTAACGGTGGTGATAATATGTAATGGCGGTGGTGATTGGGGGTTGTGGTGTTTGGGTGAAGCAGACCGGAATGGTGGGGTGGTGGTAGAGTGGTGTTTGGGTGATAGATAGTGACTAGGATGACATGTGTATAATTAAGTTATGTTAAAAAATAAATAAAAGTAAAAAAATTCCACATCAGACGCCACATCATCAAAAGTTAACGGTGTTAACTTTTTCTAACGGAGGGACCAATAAAAATAAATAAGTTGAAAGGTGGGACTGGTGGTTGCTAAATCGAAAAGGTTGGATTATTAGTTGCCAATAAGTAAAAGTTGGGATTATTTAAATCTAATTTTCCTTTTATTCCTTTTTTGTAATGTGTTTTTCCATTTGATTGCTTTCTTAAACAACTTTTCATTTGTGGAGTCTTCTCTGTGATGTTTTTTTTACATATGTAATGTTATATATAATGGTACATCTAATGTTAATCTTATGGTTCCATATTTAAATTTAATGTTACAACTTATGTAAATTTACACATGTGTTAAACATGTGATATTACACCTAATGTTACAACTTATGCTACATGTATCATATTGTGTTACACAATATGTTTTTTATTCACGTTATGTATGTAAATTTACACTTGTGTTATATATGTATTGTTATATGTAGGTCCAGAAAATCTACCAAGTCACGATATTGATATCACAAACGAGTGCGGAATCCTCATAAGTGATTGATTCGAGAAGAAAGTAGATGAAAGAGACTTGATGAACAATAAAGATCAAATCTAGAATGAAACACACTACTTCCTTTAGCTTAAGAATCTGATCGTAAACAATAGAATGAGAGAAAAGTCGTAATCAAAAGCTTAGAGAATCATAAACACTAAGGGTTTATATAGTACCCATTACAAAGCCCTAAAATGGATCATAAACCCATAAGCCCAAATCGTAAACCCAAATAAAACCGGCCCACATGGCCCAAATCGTAATCTATCAAAGCCCAATAACAAGCAAGCCCACATCTAATGTTCATGCCTCTAAAATATAGCCCAACATTATATATATTTTTTTAATAATTTAATAATGTTATGATGTAAATTTACGCATGTGATGTTACATCTAATGTTACAACTTATCCTACATGTATCATATTGTGTAACGTTATAATTTTTACAAGCTTGGATAAAATTGTTTCTTATAATTTTTTAATGATGTTACATATATAAATTCACTTTTGTAACATGTTACATCTAATTATCTAAGTTTATGGATGTTAATGGTGACGTATTTTGTCCCCACGATTTCTATTTGTCAATAATCATGTTTCGTATGTAAACTTAAATATGTATCAATCCCTTAGATTGTTTTGTTTATTTTATGTTAAGCGTGTGTTATATATGTTTTTTATTCACGTTATGTATGTAAATTTACACTTATGTTATATATGTATTGTTATATATGTTTTTTCAATAATGTTACATATGTAAATTTACACATGTGTTATACAATGTGTTATACATGTGATGTTACATCTAATGTTACAACTTATGCTACATGTATCATATTGTGTAACGTTATAATTTTTACAAGCTTGGATAAAATTGTTTCTTATATTTTTTTAATGATGTACATATATAAATTCACTATTGTAACAAGTTACATCTAATTATCTAAGTTTATGGATGTTAATGGTGACGTAATTTGTGCCCACGATTTCTATTTGTCAATAATCATGTTTCGTATGTAAATTTAAATATGTATCATTCCCTTGGATATTCTTGGCTATTTTATTGTTAAGCGTGTGTTACATATGTTTTTTTTATTCACGTTATATATGTAATGTTACATCTTATGCTACATGTATCATATTGTGTGACGTTTACAAATTTTAATACACTGATCTTACATATGTAATTTTACATGTATCATATTGTGTTACATTTTAAAATATTTCAGTTCGTATGAAACATTTTGTTATGTTTTTATTTTGTTACACATGTTCAGATGATTTACATATTTAAGATACTGTGAGCAAAATGCTTAATAACAATAACACATTTTTACATATCTAACCTAACTGAAACGTCATTCATGCTTATAATATAAAAAAAAATTATAAATCAACTAACTAATTTAATATAGAAAATAAAAACTATTTATATAAAGTAAGAGGAAAAAGAAAAATAAAGATGAGAGTAGCCATTTAAAAAATGAAGAGAGAGGAGAGAGGAGATAGAAGACAAGAGAGAGGAGAGAGAAAAAGAAAGTCAGAAGAGATAAAAGTGAATTAAGTGGTGTGACACACTCATGACTCAAATGACTATAATGCCCTTTTGAATACAAACAAAATGTGTGAGGTGGCACACTCATGGCCCTTGGATAGGTTTTGAGAGTTTTCTCAACTAGATTGAGTTTTCTCCATAACCATACCCTATATATATATATATATATATATATATATATATATATATATATATATATATATAGGGTGTGGAACTATTAATAACCCTTACTTGGAGCAATAACCAAATAACCCATTTAAACCACCAAAATTATGACAAGTGTCTCTCTCCCTTCTTTTCCAGAAAGGGTAAAAAAATCATTTAACTCAACCAATAAAGTACCCCCTCCATTTTAAAACGACAATAACTTTTTTATCCGATGTCGGTTTTTTATAAAAAAAATAACGTTGGACTCGTCGTATTTTTAACTTTAATTCAGATGTGGTCCCGACATTTTTTGACATTTTTTTCCAAATGTCCGTACCGACATGTAATGTTACAAAAAGTAGCACTGATGCATTGTTTGGGTAGCACCGGTGCCTTTTAACTGTAGCATTGATGTTAATAAGGACGTTTGAAAAAAACCTCTTCGAAAAAAGTCGGGACCACATCCGAATTAAAGATAAAAAAGCGACGAGTCCAATTGTGTAATTTTTATAAAAAAACGACTTCGGATAAAAAAGTTATAAGCGTTTTAAAAATGAGAGGGGTACTTTTTTCTTTTGGGTAAAATAGCCTTATACCCTTTCTGTTAAAAAAAAAAGAAAAAGAAGTGCCACATGTCACTAATCCATAGCACCTGTTTTTTCATCAAGCCACTAGGATGTGGTTATTTGGTTAATCCTCTAAGGAAGGGTTAATAATTGTTCCCTTCCCTATATATATATATATATAGGGTGAGGTTCATTGTAGACACATTCGCATGTGAAATAGCTCTTTTTCACATGTGAAAGTTTCTGATTAGTGAGAAAAAGAAAAAAGAAAAAAGACAATTAATCACAACCATTAGATCAAGAGATCTAATGGTGAAAAGGGTGTCTACCTGCCTACACTTATGGGGGTGTCTATAATGAACTTTTCACTATATATATATATATATATATATATATATATATATATATATAGGGGAGGGATATAATGAAAACCTCTCCGAGTTTGGAAACCGTGAAAACCAAGCTAAAAAATTCGGTTTTTGTTTCGATTTTTTTATGGTGATTCTCTAAGTTAAAAAAACCCCCTTTATGTAAAAAAGTAAAAAAAAACGCCTAGTAAATATCTTTTAAAAAAATATTTTATAACTGATGTTACATATGTAACAGGGTACTGTTACATATGTAACATCGGTTATAAAATGTTTTTTTTTAAAATTTTACTAGGCGTTTTTTTTTATTTTTTTGCATAAAGTGGGTTTTTTTAACTTAGAGAATCACCATAAAAAAAATCGGAACAAAAATCGCATTTTTTAGCTTGGTTTTCACGGTTTTCCAAACTCGGAGAGGTTTTCAATTTTATCCTTCCTCTCTCTCTCTCTCTCTCTCTATATATATATATATATATATATATATATATATATATATAGTCAAAGGTTCATTTTAGACTTCTTAAAAAGTGTAGACCCGTAGACCCCTATATTAATCTATAAAACTCACTAAAAATTATTAAACTCATTGCTGTTGAATTTTGTATTTTTTTTATTTTGTCATATTTCTATCTTTATATTTTATTTTAGTGTTTAATTCTAATGTTTTTAGTTTTTTCTTTATTTTTTATTTTCTTAATTTGAAATTATAATTTTCACAGTTTTATTGAACGTCGATTTTTAAAGTTGCACTGAGTTTTAAAAACAATGAGTTTTAAACACAAGAGTGAGTTTTAAACTTAAGAGTGAGTTTTATAATTTGTATTGAGTTTTATAATTTTTAATGAGTTTTATAGAACATAAGTTGTAATGAGTTTCAAAGACAATAGTGAGTTTTAAAACTCAGCAATGAGTTTTATAATTTTTAGTGAGTTTTATAAAACAATATAACCTTTTTAACAACAATTATATTTCAACGTCTTTAACAACTTTCTAGGTTTTCTATTTTATTTTTAAAAACTTATCGCATAAAAAAACCAAACTCAACTACAATGAGTTTTATAACATTTAGTGAGTTTTATAGAACAATATAGGGGTCTACGAGGTCTACACTTTTTAAAAGGTATACAATAAACCTCACCCTATATATATATATATATATATATATATATATATATATATATAGGGGAGGGTTCTAGAGAAAACCACCCAATTCTAGAAAACCAAGGAAACCACTTAATTGCCAATGATTAAAAATTGAATGGAAAAGATTATATGTCATTTTCAAAAAAAAAAAAAAAAACAAAACCTCACATTAGTTACAATTAAAATGTAAGGGGCAAAATTGGTAAAAATGATAACAATTTCATGATTAAAAAACTCCATAATAATTTCCTACATTCTCTCTCCTCTCTCTCATATATTACATGTTTTTAAAAGAATTCAATTATCTTCATTTGTTTTCTTCATCTTCATCATTTTTAGAATAAATTCAGTAATCGTAACATACATATGTAAAATTACTTACATGTATGTAAGCACATCTCTAACCGCATTATGTATATGTAATTACATAGGTAAAAACCAATTATATAGTTTACGAATCAACATATATAAACAAAGTTACATACATGTAATCAATATTTAATCATAAATAAGAAGCTATAAATACTAATATAAATTATAATCTGTACATAAAAGATAAGATTACATAAATGTAATCATGTTTGCAAAGTTATAAATTATTATTGTTAACGAAAACTTATGATTACATATATGTAAGATAATTTGTAACTGATGATAAACTTTAATGAGTGGTTATGTTTACGTAAACCTGATGATAAACTTGATACATGATTACATATATGGTACAACGAGATAATAAAAGAAGTAACCTGATGACAAATCAGATTATAAACCATATTATAAGTGGTTGCGTACATGTAACCTTAGATGGACTCATTCGTTATGTTG
>JBCNJP010000025.1:46805652-46964656 GCA_039602395.1 Deinandra increscens subsp. villosa
ATGATAAACTTGATACATGATTACATATATGGTACAACGAGATAGTAATAGAAGTAACCTGATGAAAATCAGATTATAAACCTTATTATAAGTGATTACGTATATGTAACCTTATATAGACTCATTTGTTGTGTTGCTTTTGGCGGATAATAACTGATAACATATAAGTTCAATGAGTAGATACATATATGTAACCTTAAGATAAACAAGTAATACATGAATAATACATAAGATAGAGCAGGAAAGAAAGGAGAGATAGATGAGACAAATTAGGAAACTATTTTGTATTAAATAGTTAATTTATTAATTAATTAGAGTAGTGGTCAAATTACATTACTAACCTTTTCTATTTTAAATAAATATAAAAAGCAAGAAATGTTATGATTGGTTGTAATTAGTTTTCTTGGTTTTCTAAATTTAGTTTGGTGTTCTCTTGAACCACATCCTATATATATATATATATATATATATATATATATATATATATATATATAGTGAAAAGTTCATTGTAGACACCCTCATAAGTGTAGACATGTAGACACCCTTTTTCATCATTAGATCTCTTGATCTAGTGGTTATGATAATTTCATTTTTTTCCTTTTTCTAATTGTTCAGAGCATTTCACATGTGAAAAAGAGCTATTTCACATGTGAAAGTGTCTACAATGAACCTCACCCTATATATATATATATATATATATATATATATATATGTATATATATATATATATATATAGGGGAAGGATCCTGCGAAAACACCCTTTTTTTGTGAGAACTGCGTAAACAAATCTTAAAACCTACATAACTTTTTTATACGTTAATATATATTTTTTTTAAATTTGCACCAAAAGTCTTAAAATTATATTATCTTTAATCCTATAAAAGTTTTAAAAAACTTAACGCTTTTTTTTATTTTTTTGTGTGGTGCACATGTGCGTCACAAAAAAAACTCATACTTTTAGTATGAGTTAATATTTGTTTTCTTAGTCGCACCATATGTCATATATTTTCATCATTTTTTTGTGTTTTTATTGAATGATGCACATGTGCATCATACAAAAAAAAACGCTCATACATGTGATATACATTAATAGTTTAAAAAGAAATTGCACCCTAAATCTTATAGTTGTGTTATCTTTAGATTTAAAGAAAAAAATAGCATTTTATAACTTTTTTTAATTATATGATGCACATGTGCATCACACGGGAAAAAAAACTTTCAGTTTTTTTTTATATTTTGCTCCAGATTTAAAGATAACGTAATTCTAAGACTTTTGGCGCAAATTTTATGAAAAATCGTTAACGTATGAAAAAGTTACGTGGGTTTTAATATATGTTTTCGCAGGATCCCAACCCTATATATATATATATATATATATATATATATATATAGGGGAAGGATCCTGCGAAAACACCCTTTTTTTGTGAGAACTGCGTAAACAAATCTTAAAACCTACATAACTTTTTCATACGTTAATATTTTTTTAAAAAATTTGCACCAAAAGTCTTAAAATTATATAATCTTTAATCCTATAAAAGTTTTAAAAAACTTAACGCTTTTTTTATTTTTTTAAATATTTTTTTGTGTGGTGCACATGTGCATCACAAAAAAAACTCATACTTTTAGTATGAGTTAATATATATTTTTTTCTTAGTCGCACCATATGTCATATATTTTCATCATTTTTTTGCGTTTTTATTGAATGATGCACATGTGCATCATACAAAAAAAAACACTCATACATGTGATATACATTAATAGTTTAAAAAGAAATTGCACCCTAAATCTTATAGTTGTGTTATCTTTAGATTTAAAGAAAATAATAGCATTTTATAACTTTTTTTAATTATATGATGCACATGTGCATCACACGGGAAAAAAACGTTCAGTTTTTTTTTTTAATATTTTGCTCCAGATTTAAAGATAACGTAATTCTAAGACTTTTGACGCAAATTTTATGAAAAATCGTTAACGTATGAAAAAGTTACGTGAGTTTTAATATGTGTTTTCACAGTTTTCACAAAATTATGTGTTTTCGCAGGATCCTAACCCTATATATATATATATATATATATATATATATATATATATATATGGAGAAGATCATTTGAGAACCAATTGGGTTTGAGAACTAAAAAGAACCATTCTAAGCCACTAGTTTATATATATGGAAAACCTCCCCATGAATTATAATGGTCCCCACCTGAAATTAGTGGTTGAGATTTAGTTCTCAAAATAAAAAGTTCTCATTTGAACCTAACCCTATATATATATATTTATATATTTCCTTTTATAACTAAAAGAAAGATCTGGTTAAACGTTAGCAAATGTGAAGTATTCGGAGTCTTCATTTTCCATTGTGTCATTGAACGATCCCGATTCAACTTACACTACTATACTGCTCCACGATGGGTGCTTTTTTCCATGAATGTGGTGAAATAGTAGTAGATTAAGTAAATTGAGTTTTATAGATTTAAAAATTTAAATACTGACAATGTGTCACAAATAATACAATATTTTATATACACCATAGCACGCACCAAGCTTTTTGGCGCCGTTGCCGGGGACACAAACGAAGATTTCAAGAAAAATTTGTGTTAACGCCTAACCCTTATTTTCCTTTTCTATCTTATATATATATATATATATATATATATATATATATATATATATATATATATATATAGGAAAGATAAAATGAAAACCTTTCGAGTTTGGAAAACTGTTAAAACCAAGCTAAAAATTCATTTTTTGTTCCGATTTTTTTTATGGTGACTCTCAAAGTTAAAAAAACCCTTTATGAAAAAAAGTAAAAAAAACGCATAGTAACTTTAAAAAAAATATATTTTATAACCGTTGTTACATATGTAACATCGGTTATTAAGTAGTTTTTTAATAAAAATTTACTAGGTGCTTTTTTTACTTGTTTGCATAAAGGAGATCTTTTTAACTTAGAGAGTCACCATAAAAAAAATCGGAACAAAAAATGAAATTTTTAGCTTGGTTTTCACGGTTTTCCAAACTCGGAGAGATTTTCATTATATCCCTATATGGATAAGATCTTTTGAGAACCAATAAATATTATGAGAACCGCGAGAACAGATATGAGCCACACATTTTAACCACCTTTTAAAATGAATGGTTTAGATTAATTTAAATTTATTTTAGTTTATTTAAAATTAAAAAATCTATTAAATATATAGAAAAGGGCATTTAAGTAATTTTATATTTAAATTGAGATGAAGTGATAAGGTGATGTGACATAAATATCTACTTTCCCCCTTCATTTTTTATCGTTAATAACTTTTTATACGATAATAATTTATAAAAAAAATTGCACCATTAAATAGGACGTTTTTTATCTTTAATTTGGTTATAGTCTCGTTATTTTCTTTATATAATTTTTTTTCCGTAGTTTTATTTAATGTATTTTGTTACATGTAGATAACGGACAATTACATATGTGTAGCCAACAAATACATATGTGTAACGAACACTTACACGTATGTAAACAGTTAAAACGTATGTAAAATGTAAAAAAATTATAAATATTTAAATTTCTTTCTCATTGATCTGTATATCATTTTTTTTTCTCTCATTTTCCGTAAACACATTATCTATCAGGTAAATGCCCAAACACTTTTTTCGTAAACACGTTTTCTTGCTACAACCACGTAGCTGGTTCTTACAAACCTGAAGCATTGTGTAACAAAAATGTAAACAAGTATTTATATGGTTGCATGCTCGTAGGCATGTGTTACATAGTTGTTGTTGTCTATATTGCATGATCGTAGGCATCTGTTACATAGTTGCGCCTTCTTACAAATACGTGATTATTCCCGGCATAGATGTTAAAAGCAAAACAAATCCTTATCACCCTCTGTAACTTCAGCGCCTGCTCCATGTAATCAGGATGATACATGATTGGATTGTGATAAAGCACATCTATATTAGCCTTTGAAAGATTGATCAGCCACATTGGATCGTAGATCTTCACAACTCTGTTATTTTCCTTCAGCACAATCACAGCTTCACCTGTTTTCTCGTTATAATACCACCATATCAAATCCTTGATGAAATCAAGCTCCATCTTCATTAGTGGTATCTTTTTCATTACGTCGGGTTTCTTCTTGAAGACCAATATAATCAGCTTCTTACCAGTTCTTGCATGAATCCTTGTTCGAGATCGATGCCTTTTAGCTTTCTGAGGATCCAAAAATTGAAATCCTTCACGACATTCTTTCTCAATGGTTTTCTTGAAATGTAAACCCTTCCAATCAGTGCCATAATTGCACAAAGGCTTTCGGGTCAATTCACGAATATCCCAAACTGGCAGACTGCTAAAATCATTAGCACATTTGAAATACTGGATTCCGTGTTGGCGTTTAATCCCGTAGCACTTCAAACTGTCAGAATACATCCAGCTGATTATATCACCTGAGGCTTGACCCTTAAACTTGACATACGATCTTTGTTTGATTGGCTTTGGAGGAGGAACATTGTTGGCATGAAACGTTTTCATGTATTCATCAAATGCCCAACGCTGTTTCTGTTCCGTCGCCTCCTTAACCACCAGGTCTTCAGGTTTTTCTGATTCTTTCTTCTTTATTCTTTCTTCAGCCTCAGCACTCTTCTCCTTAGGAAACACTTTGAAATCATCACCAGACTGATTATTGTTGAAGTTAGAGTATAGATCTGGATATTCTTCTTTAGTGATATCCCATCAAAAATACCTTCTTCGTCTTCATTAGATTCTTTGTCAGATGAATCATATTTCCTTGGTGCTGATTCAGAAGCTTTTCTCAATTCTTCATCGTTCAGATGAAACACAGCTTGCAACTGTTCGGCCGTCAAATCACCTACAAACTCACCCTCTTCTAGCGTCTGCAACATCTGCTCAAATTCACCCAGACTCGTTGCCTCTTTGTTTGATGGAATTGAGGTGATCAGCATAGCTTATCTAGAATCTTTCTCCCCCTGGGAAGTAGATGTCCCAGCACCCAAACCAGTGGTTCCGGTTGGGCCTGATCCTCCACCAACTCCCCCTTGTGGATCATCTTGATCGGGATCATCGTTCAGAAATCTCATCGGATCTTCATTACAACCCGAACTATCTCCAATCTCCCCCTGAGCTTTAAATTTCTTCATCAAGAACTTTATTTGCTCATCCATTTCGAGAAGCAATTTGCTCTGAGTTTGACTAGATCTGTTTAACCGCATAATCTCTTGATCTTCGGCATAATCCCGACTTTGCAAAACATTGATCTGTTGAATTTGAGTCTGATTCAGTGCCCTCAATTCATCATTGCTTGTTTGCAGCACAGTAATCATCTTGGATTGTTCTTCAGTCTTAGCTTTCAATGCATCAAGTTGTGACTGTTGATCGGTTAACGCACTTTGAAGAATACTCGCTTGTGAAAACGACACTGAACCTTGTTCAAAGTTGAAATTTACTTCTGGTGTTGATTGTGTTGAAACTGTGGCTGTAGAAAACACTCGAGTTGTGGGATTTGAACCCATTGGCTGATTCACAAATTGTGCACCAGCACTTGCTGAAGGTGTTGTGCTGACTGTTGTAGATTTGTTGGCATTCATCAGATTTTGCAGAAATTCAGACTGAACATCAGACACTGAAGTCTGAACAGTCGTAGATACTTCTGGCAGAGACATGGCAGGACTGGTCGATGAAGATACACCGGAACAAGGCTTTAGTATAAATTGTGACACTTTCTGCCTTTTACCTCTTCCACCAGCTATTGACTTCTTCCTCTTTTGTAAAGAACCAGATGCTTCCTACTTTCCTTTGTCATGAACAACATCGGCGTCAGGAGCATAATCTTCATCAGACTCAGATGAGACTACATCATCGTACACACGATCCTTGTAGCGATCGTTGCTCTTGTCAAGGCTGATTCGGTACGCGAGATGTTCATCGCTACCTTTCCTGAGCTTCACATACTTAGAATTGATCAAAACTCGCACGAACGGATTGTTTGTGTCAGACAAGTCTTCGGAGTCAGCCCCAACATTCAAAAACTCCTCATCATCATCAGATTCATCTTCCAGGGTATTCACCGCAGGTGTCTCAGTCACATTGACAGATATAAGAACTTCCTGTGCTGAGACCACTGGTTCAGAAACTGGCGGTTGAGAGACAACTAGTTCAGGTGCTTGATTCACTGGTTCCTGTACCACTGGAACTTGTCTTTTAGGTCATTTCACCCTACCTTGTTGTGGAATCTGATTTTGTTCTTCGATCCAACTGTAATCAAGTTCCTCTGAATCACTACCATCTTCATGACGAGGTGCACCCTGTGCTGGGGCCACATAATCAACATTGGCCAAATGACCAATCAGACGCTTCAATTTTGACTGAAATTCTGGTGCCTTTTTCTGATAAGACGCCAGAGCACCCACACTCGCCTTAGTCATGTGTTTCATTTCTATTTTCTGTGCTTTAAGCTTCACTAAATCAGGATACCGGTCATTGAGAATCATCTGAAGAAATCTTGGGTAAATAGCTGCGTTCTTTTGTCTTTGAGTGAGGTTATCTCTCATGTAATGAAATATCAACCCAGAAACATTATACGGTCGATTCATCACCAAAGCATTCATTAAGGACACCATTATCTGTTGAACTTCATCGTGTCCGGATATTCTGTACCCCAGACATACCAACAACACGTGCGCCAAGTATTTGTACGGACTGCTCAGCGAAGACTTGTATACCCATTCTTTACTTGGATCATCAGTATACCAGATTCGCTTCAGAAACGCCACGTTATCTTCATGAGAAAATTTTATTGGTGCCGTTGTTGTATCAGTTTCCAACTGCAAAACTCTGCGAATATCTGCTTCAGTGACTTGAACTGGTCGACCCTGAATGGTGGCAACAATTCTGATTGGAGTATCAGTAATTGTCCGCTCAGTACTCCAGAACTCTAGAATGATATCATGATACACATCACACTGTTGAGTGATTGCATAGTGAATTCTTGATCGTCTCAGAAATTCAAAGATCCCGGATCCTCCAAATTTATCAAGCTTGCCTCGTGCAACACCAATATGCGCACAGATGTTGTGTTTGTCACCGATTTTCAATTCGTTGGCCATATCTGAAAACACATAAGATAAAACATTCATTAAATTCCATGTTATTAATAGATATAATCACCGATTTCGTCAATTCATTGTCGTTTGCATACACGAACAACTTTTTGATCAAAAATATCAAACCGCCAAACTCCGTCCGAGCCTCCTCCGAACCCAAGTTTGGAGTCTCCGACCGAACCCCAGGTTCGGAGCTTGATGAACTCCGACGAATTTGAATTTGAAAAACAGTGAATCCGACCAAATCAAGCCACAATACTTGACACATTGGTCGGTTTTTGATTATAAACACAGAGGAACCATTTTTAACTTCTAAAATCAAGTTTTAAGTAGGTTAAATTCAGATCTAGGAACCTGTCACACTCCGAACGGTTTTTCGAACAAAAAACCCACACACAGTGAATGAAAATTAAATCTAACACTACCAGTGTGCTCGGAATCAAGTAATCTACCTAGAATAAGTCTCAAATCTGTCAAATAATCGCTAAAATGAAAATTCGAAATTTGGGCAGCCGTTCGGTGTAAGTTCGGAGTCAACAGTGAAAAGTGAGCTCCGAACCCCAAGTTTGGAGTATTTATAGCCCGAGACGTTCGGACCTCCGAACGCCCTCCGAACTCCACGTTCGGACAAACTGTTTCACCGAACTCCACATTCGGCCTTTCCAAACCTTGTCCGATTGTGAGCTTCGGACCCACCGAACTCCAAGTTCGGACGTCCGAACTCCAGGTTTGGACTTTTCAAAAATGTTTCAAATTAAACCCCTGATTTTAATGAATCTTCAAATTGAACCTCATAAGTTTTAAAATTGAACAATTTGCGTCAAACTTCGTTCAATTTAACGATGTGTTTTCTGAAATCAAGTCCGTTTGGTTGTCTCCGGCATAATTTTGGAACTTTTCACTAACGGATGATCGAAAATAAAGCATAATCAAAATCTTTTTGATTTTTGTAAAATATTCAAACACACCGAAAATCTTTTTGGATTTTTACAAAATTATGTTAAAACACGCCTAAAATCTTTTTGAGATTTTCATATATTCAATCAACAAACCAAACAAAAATGAAATGAAATTACAGAATTAAAGCTAATATAACTTAAATGTTTTTGCGAGAAAGATCCAAACGCGAGATCATATCGGCTAATGTGCATCAGACACACTTCAATTTCATTTTTAATCAGCATGCAAGTCAAGTTGGCAGCAAATAAAACTTTTCAGTTTATTTCAGTTTGGGCAGATCAATTTTTACAGCTTTCTGATATGTTAAGATATGATTTAGCATGCATTGATAAATATGATAGCCCACACAATCAGAAATACCGGTAATCTGGCTTATTCTATTTTTGTATTTTACAGAATCTGATTTCCACCGAGATTTATCGTCCATGGTGTTTCATGCAAAAATAAAGCAGAACCCTAAACAAACAACAATCAGGTCGGCCGGTAGGCACGCAGAGAAAGTCCGATTGTTTAGGAAAATAAAAAAATAGAAAACAAAGCAGAAATTGTATAACCCAACAACAACCAGGTCGGTGCTCCCGCACACGCAGAGAAAGTCCGATGAGTTATACGAAACACCAAAGAAAATAAAGTAGAACGTCAAACGAACACCAATCAGGTCGATCTTTCGATACGCAGAGAAAGGCCGATCGTTTGACAAAATAAAGAAAATCAAACAAGTTTAAGTCTTTGTAAAATGAAAGCATGCAAACATAACATCTCTTATTCTTTTTTTGCTTTTTTATTTTATTTAATGCCAAGATCACACAGCATCCGTCATGATGTGCCTTACACTTAATCAAGCATATTTTTATGTTTATATCATACTAGCATATATAAGATTTTCCCTTACGCATTTAACTAACCAAACAAGTACCTATAGCTTTTCATTTTTACTTTATCCGTGGTTGATAACACACGCCGATGTAATATCACTTCTCGCTTGGTCGGATCAATTTCTCAAATTTTTTATTGTCTATTTTTTTTATGCTTTTTGCATTTTCCTTTTTTTTATATTTTCTAATTTTCTCACCCTAAAATACAAAACACTCTATTTTTGGATTTTGCTAACAAGAAAAGAAAAACAGACAACAAAAGTAAACAAAGGAAAAATGATCAACCGAAAGTTACTCAACAGGTAACTTTTGTATGCCGTTGATCTGCAAAAGATAACGAAAGCGGGTTTTGTCAAAAGCTTTCGTAAAAAGATCCGCTTTTTGAAAATCAGTATGGATCTTTTGCAGATCAATCAAGTGTTTTCCAAAACAATCACGTATGAAGTGATATCGGATGTCAATATGTTTTGTTTTAGAGTGGTGAACGGGGTTTTTAGTTATGCATATAGCAGCCGAGTTATCTATATATATGGGAGTAGTAAGAAACTTCAAACCGTAATCCCGCATCTGCTGTTGTATCCATAAAACCTGAGAACAACAACTTGCAGCTGCTATATATTCAGCTTCAGCCGTGGATGTAGCAAAGAAAGTCTGCTTCTTACACTGCCATGATACTAACCGGTCGCCTAGAAACTGACATTCGGCCGTGGTTGACTTAAAGTTGATCTTGCAACCGCCGTAGTCTGAATCCGTATAGGCCGACAGGTCAAACTTATTATCATGAGGATACCAGATCCCGAGATCTGAGTTACCCTTTAGATAAGCTAGAATCCTCTTGACTGCTTCCATATGAGAAACCCGAGGTGCTGCTTGGTACCTGGCACGTAAACATACAACAAACATAATATCAGGTCGCCTAGCTGTAAGATACATCAATGAACCTATCATTGCCCTATACCGAGTGACATCTACTGTTTCACCCTCTTCATCAGGACAAAGGCCATGCGATAGCTGAATTGGAGTTCCAGGAATGCGAACATCTTCAATTTTGAATCGACTCAGGACATCGTTCACATACTTCGTCTAATAAATGAATATTCCCTTTTCAGATTGCTGAACTTGTAAGCCCAAGAAGAACGACATTTCCCCCATTGAACTCATCTCGAACCTGGTTTGCATCAATTTCTCGAAATCCTTCGATAATTGTTCGTTTGAGCTACCAAAAATGATATCATCCACATAGATTTGTACCAAAAGCAGATTCTCCCTCGTTTTCCGACAAAATAATGTTGAATCAACCAACCCACGCTTGAATCCATTGTTGAGTAAATAAGTTGACAACGTCTCATACCAAGCTTGAGGAGCCTGATGGAGACCATAAAGTGTCTTTTCCAGCTTATATACCCTCTCCGGATAATCAGGATCGAAGAATCCCGGAGGTTGCTTGACGAACACTTCTTCTTTGACTTTGTCGTATAAAAACGCACTCTTAACATCCATCTGGAAGACCTTGAATCCACGATGTGCAACATATTCCAAAAAGATTCGTATAGCTTCGATTCTGGCAACCGGTGCATACACCTCGTTAAAGTCGATTCCTTCTTCCTGAGAAAACCCTTGTACAACCAAACGTGCTTTGTTACGGACTATTACTCCACGATTATCTCGTTTGCATTTATAAACCCACCGTGTTCCGCACGGTTCTATGCTTCCAGCTGGTAAATCTTCAAGGTGCCACACTCCCAACTTTTGAAATTGTAGCAACTCCTCTTGCATTGCTTCCACCCACGAACCATCAAGTAAAGCTTCTTTAACATCTTTAGGCTCGATCTGGGATAGAAAACATGAATGAAACGCTTCGTCCTGAATTCCAGATTCCAAGATTGTTAATAATGCACTGCTCTCGATTTGATGTCTCGTGCGCACTCCTTCACTTAAATCACCAATGATATTGTCTTGCGGATGAATGGTGTTTATCCGGAGCGTCTGATGAATTGGAACAATGACCGTTTCAGCCATATCAGGAACATGATCTTCCTCAACCACCATGTTCTCAGTTGAATTAACAGCAGCAGTACTTGTTGTCGCTTCAACTTGTGGATCAGATTGTAGAACATGAATCTCAACCTGATGTGACACGGTTTCATGAAATTCGTTATCATCATCAGAAGACATATCATCAGCCCCGATAGTCGAATCATTTGATGTTTTTGTCAAGTATTATCAGCAACAGGCACTTCCGGAGTCGGCAAAGTTTGAATATTAAGAACCGGAGGATCTTCTTGAAGATCAATAAAAACACGAGTAAGCTGATCATCAGACATCTCTGGTGTCGAATTCAAGATTTTCAAAAAGAGATTTATAATCGAACATCCAGTCCGGTCCAACACCTTTGGGCGGTAACGTGTAGGATTGAAAATCAACATGTAAGTATTCTTCCACAGTACCAGTCTGCTTGTTGAATACCCGTTTCCTCAGATGTGAGTAACCAACAAACAAGCCTTCAAAAACTTTTTCATCAAACTTGCCCGCAGACTTTAACACGGTACATGGACACCCAAACGACTCTAAATAACTAAGATTCGGCTTATGATTTTTGAGAAGTTCATAACATGTCTTCCCCAGTCGTTTAACCGTAAGCACTTGGTTAAGCACATAACATGCCATGTTGACCGCTTCCGTCCAAAAAGGAACCGACAATTGAGCGTTGACCAACATTGTTCGTGCTATTTCAATGATTGTACGATTCTTTCTTTCTGCCACGCCGTTTTGCTGAGGTGTGTATGGTGTACTAAATTCATGGACGATGCCTTTCTCCATACAAAAAGTCCTCACGACATAATTTTTAAACTCCGTGCCATTGTCAATGCGAATCCTTCGTACCTTCAACTTATATAATGAACTGAGAGTAGTAATTAAGTTGAGAAGAATTCTTGAAGTTTCATCCTTAGAGACCAGAAAATCAACCCATGAGTATCTTGAATATTCATTGGTTACCACAAGACAATACCAATTCCCAGAAATACTTTTACGATTCACAGGACCAAATAGATCCATGTGAAGTAATTCCAACGGGACTTCAATGGAATGATACTTCTTTAGTGGATGTGATCTTCTCCTTTGCTTTCCCTTCTTGCAACTCACACACACATCATTGAATACAAATTGCTGTTTTTCGAAACCCCTTCAACAAGATTCCTACGCAAGAACTCGTTCATCTTGCGGTAATGAATGTGTCCCATGCGACGATGCCACATAATGGAATCTCTCTCTGAAGCTTTCGATAAGAAACATTGACCCGCAACAGTTGCTTAGCCTGAATTCATGTCGGGCATATACAAATTTGAGAATCGAGGTGCTCGCATCACAACAAATTCGTCTGGAATCTTGTATTCAGGCTTCAGTATCACACATTCACGCCCCGTGAAAGCAGTTGTGTATTGCTTGTCACAGATCTGGGAGATGCTAAGAAGATTGTACTCCAATTATTTAACATATTCAACTTTCTCGAATGTGACCACACCGTTCGACAATTTACCAATGTCGGTGACTTGACCTCCCTTGTTTCCAGCAAATGTAACTTTACCTCCATCGAAGTACTTCACATCATGCAACAAAGAGATATCACTAGTCATGTGCCGAGATGCTCCGCTATCAACAACCCAAATGTTGTTCATGAGTTGTCGCGAAGATCCCTGCATAAATTAAAACAGAAGATTAGTTTCGGGACGTACCCAAGCTAGAAGCTTTGTGTCGATCGTCATCTTCCACAAAATCATCACCAGCCATGGAAGAACCCTTAGGTTTCCATGCATCACTTGAAGAGCCGTTGGATCCAGAAGTAGAGTTTTTAAGAATTGATTTAATTTTTACAGAATCATTTTCTGATTTCCTTTAAGTTTTATGTTTTTGAAATTCAGATGACTCATCAAAAAAATGAACTCTACCCTTATAATCCACAAATCTGACTTTGTTTTTGGAAACAGGTGTTTCAGTCTGATATCCTTCAGACATTCCATCAGATTGTTCTGCATCAGACTTGTCAGATTTGGGCTTCTTCAATGGACAAGTCCGATATGTATGACCACGGTTTTTGCATTTAAAACATTTTCATTTATCAATCAAAGCTTTTTCAATCGTGTCACCATCCACATCGGACTCAACAACAGGTTTTTGTTGTTTTTGTGTCTTGGGTTTCAAACCCTTTCGGTTAGACACATGACAATTTCCAGAATCATCATTACATATATCCAGACTCATAACCTGTTACCCTCTCTGGAACATTACCATGGTACATGAATTGACTTCTAACATATGGATTTCCAGAATAAAAATGATCCTCATTATTCTGATATCTGTCTCTCCTCCCATCAAATCTTGGACCAAAATCATTTTGACAACCATGATCAACCCACTTTGGACCCCTTCCAAAGATAGGTTGATTTGGTCCACAACCAAAATCATCATAAAAACCCTCATCATTGTAAAATTGTGACCTTTTGACATAAGAACTTGGTTTTCTAAAATTTGGTTGCATCTGTTTGTGAAAAACTCTTGGTGGTGATTGAAAAGTTGATTTAGTTGGTTTCTTGTTCACAGATTTTTGAACAGACTTTTGCATCCTGTTAACCAACCCAGATTCTGTTAGGACCGATTTTCACTACGAGAATCTCGATCTTGAGCAAGAACGAGTTCGGATTCGAAAACTCAAAACAAATGAAGAAGATGATGATGATGAATCAAGAAATCATAAACAAGAAAGATGATGAACAATCGAATGATTTCATTAATCGAAAGATTACAATCAATGAATCATGAAGAACACACTCTCTCTAGAAACCATGACTCACTCTCTCTCTAGAATGGAAATCTCACACTCTACAAGAAATTCATCATCTCCCCATTCGGAGACTCCTTTACTTGTAATGGGCACCCTCACTATATATAGTGAGGGTGACTAACAACAGAAATACATAACTGAATAAACGAAATTACAAGTAAAGTAAATAACATAAATTGATAATTAAATCAAAGCTGATTAAATTAATCCGAAGCTTGACTCGCTCGAACCGATCTTCCGTTGACTTTTACGTTGACCGTTGACCCGAACGGTTGACTTTTCCAGAAAACGGTCTTCGGTCCAAACTGCAAGCCTCGAGCATCACAACCCGCGTCTCTGAATCAATTCACATGGATTCTTCAGTCGAATGCTTCGGTAAACAGATTTGATGGCGTCAGTCACTTAAATTTTTGTTCCAACAATTCCCCCTTGACTGACGCTTTCAAATATGTTCAACTGCTGAAGAATCGCTCTGTCGTACATCTTCAATGAGAAACTGATAAATCGGAGACAATCTGTCATAGAGATTCCCCCTCTGAATAAGCTTCTTCTGTTCTTGTTGCTCCAGTTCGAGATCCAAGTGTTCCGCTCACTCGGTTCACACGGTCGGGTACAATACTGAGAAAATGCTGAACATCGGAGTCATAACCGCAACAAACTGAATCAGATAAACCAATCAAACACTGAAAATGCTCCAACTCCGAATAATCGACCCGATAATCCAGTTCCATAATAATTCCCCCTATTTCTCTAAATCTCTCTGAAAACATCAGATGCGGAAGCGGAAAAATCAGATGCAGAGAGTCGAACCGTCGCGATCGGTTGCCTAGAGAAACCGGATAAACAATCTTGAAATCGGACAATCTTGCGAAAAACCGGAAGCCGGATGCTGACAGTTGTGAATAATCTGCTTGACTGAGGTTGGATGCGAAAATTAAAGTAAATGTCAAATTTCTTCAATAAACGGTCATCCGAGAGATTTAATCGGATAAATTCCAATATTTAACTGAGATTCCAGTTAATCCGGTTAGTTGACATCGGCACTTCGTCAGCTAAACAACTTAGAGTGAGATATAACGAAAAAGTTTGCATGCTTAACCGAAAAACGAAACTATCCCGTCAGTGATCGTTAGCTAACATGGTCTGAAGTCACCAAAAACTTGAACCCAATTAAAATAGAACAAATCCGCGACCAATAAAATATTTTCTGAAATTTCGTCGCTGCGTCATCTCGTAAGTCTCGAAAAGCCGATGATAAAAACGCCCGCGTTCAACGAAAATGCTGAAAATAATTAATGGTGAAAAATCCTCAAAGAAAACCATAATCCAAGTAAATTAAATCCAGCCAATCAAAATTCAGCATCAAAAAGCACAATCCGTGTGCTATTAAAATAAACCAATCAGATTGAGGCTTTAAAATGATCCTACGGTAAGAAAAATGGAGATCCAACGGCTGAGAAGGCTGGATCCGTGTGAGGGAGGCTGGTCCAATGAGGAGCCAGCAACGCAGCAGATTCCAACGGTCCTCTTGACCTCTCCTGGGACCCACGCGAATACAACACAGCCAATAGCATGGCGACAGCGCAGGTGCTGTCAACGGTTCTCTCATGTGGGCGGGTCCCACGCGCTTTATCCTTGACCAATAGAATTTCGACAGCGACAAAAGGATGCTAGGGTTTGACCGACAAGGAGAGAGAGGATCATTCTCTTCTGACCAATCAGACGACGCCACGTCAGCGTCTCTCCCCCAAAACGCGTATAAGCCCTGCAAACCCTAAACTGGTCGGAATTTCTCACCGGAAAAGCCGCAAGGTCGTCGGAAAAGCGTGTTCTGCCCATATCTCAGCGAATACTTGATGAAAATTCAAGATTCTTATACGGATGAACTCGTATGACCATGCTCTATCATCCTTAACGATCAGAACTCACCGAAACTGTCTCGAGCGAAAACCCAGTAACAAGTCCGCTAAGCAAACAAGTACGCTAAAGCCACCAGAAGTCCGCTAAGGCACCTCTGAAGTCCGCTAAGGACTCAAGTTCGCTAAGCACAGAATAAGTACGCTAAGACAAACTTCAAGTTCGCTAAAAACTGATGAAGTCCGCTAAGAGGAGAACAAGTCCGCTAAGGCAATCTTCAAACCTTCAAGAACAGTTAAGAAATCTGGAAAATTGATGAACATGAAGAACTTACTTGATGAACTCGAATCTGCCCAAAAACGATAAGAAAACCCGTAATGATGCACGATATGAGAAGCTAAACCATTCACGAGATTATTGTGGCCACCAACAACCCATAAACAGTAGCTAATCAGATCAAAACAGTCTTCAAAATTCTGGAAATCTTCAAGAACACGAAGAACACCATGAAACACACACTAGTGTGTGTTTTTCCAGATCTGCCCAAACGGTTGAGAATAAGACGAAATGGATGCTTCCAATGGATCCGGAATGCATTTTCCACTGAGAATCATACCTCATATCATCCAAATCCATGAAGAAAAGCCCAGAAAATGAAGAATCAAAGCAAAAAATCTTCAAAATCTTCAAATACGGGAAAAACTTCAAAGTTCCAAAAATAACTTCGGATCTTCATTTCTCCACCAGATCTGAAGATGTAAAACACTAAATAACATCCAGATGCACTCCCAAACATGAATCTATCATCCATATCATCAGAATCCATCCAGAAATGAAGAAAAAATAGAAAAAAGTCTCTAAAAACTAAGTTTTCTCATCTTCACCATTCAAGCTCAAAATCACAGATTCGAGTGACCAGATTCACGGTGAGATGAATCTGATCGGTACCCGCTCTGATACCATTTTTCAGGACCGATTTTCACTTCGAGAATCTCGATCTTGAGCAAGAACGAGTTCGGATTCGAAAACTCAAAACAAACGAAGAAGATGATGATGATGAATCAAGAAATCATAAACAAGAAAGATGATGAACAATCGAATGATTTCATTAATCGAAAGATTACAATCAATGAATCTTGAAGAACACTCTCTCTCTAGAAACCATGACTCACTCTCTCTCTAGAATGGAAATCTCACACTCTACAAGAAATTCATCATCTCCCCATTCGGAGACTCCTTTACTTGTAATGGGCACCCTCACTATATATAGTGAGGGTGACTAACAACAGAAATACATAACTGAATAAACGAAATTACAAGTAAAGTAAATAACATAAATTGATAATTAAATCAAAGCTGATTAAATTAATCCGAAGCTTGACTCGCTCGAACCGATCTTCCGTTGACTTTTACGTTGACCGTTGACCCGAACGGGTGACTTTTCCAGAAAACGGTCTTCGGTCCAAATTGCAAGCCTCGAGCATCACAACCCGCGTCTCTGAATCAATTCACATGGATTCTTCAGTCGAATGCTTCGGTAAACAGATTTGATGGCGTCAGCCACTTAAATTTTTGTTCCAACAATTCCCCCTTGACTGACGCTTTCAAATATGTTCAACTGCTGAAGAATCGCTCTGTCGTACATCTTCAATGAGAAACTGATAAATCGGAGACAATCTGTCATAGAGATTCCCCCTCTGAATAAGCTTCTTCTATTCTTGTTGCTCCAGTTCGAGATCCAAGTGTTTCGCTCACTCGGTTCACACGGTCGGGTATAATACTGAGAAAATGCTGAACATCGGAGTCATAACCGCAACAAACTGAATCAGATAAACTAATCAAACACTGAAAATGCACCAACTCCGAATAATCGACCCGATAATCCAGTTCCATAATAATTCCCCCTATTTCTCTAAATCTCTCTAAAAACATCAGATGCGGAAGCGGAAAACTCAGATGCAGAGAGTCGAACCGTCGCGATCGGTTGCCTAGAGAAACCGGATAAACAATCTTGAAATCGGACAATCTTGCGAAAAACCGGAAGCCGGATGCTGACAGTTGTGAATAATCTGCTTGACTGAGGTTGGATGCGAAAATTAAAGTAAATGTCAAATTTCTTCAATAAACGGTCATCCAAGAGATTTAATCGGATAAATTCCAATAATTAACTGAGATTCCAGTTAATCCGGTTAGTTGACATCGGCACTTCGTCAGCTAAACAACTTAGAGTGAGATATAACGAAAAAGTTTGCATGCTTAACCGAAAAACGAAACTATCCCGTCAGTGATCGTTAGCTAACATGGTCTGAAGTCACCAAAAACTTGAACCCAATTAAAATAGAACAAATCCGCGACCAATAAAATATTTTCTGAAATTTCGTCGCTGCGTCATCTCGTAAGTCTCGAAAAGCCGATGATAAAAACGCCCGCGTTCAACGAAAATGCTGAAAATAATTAATGGTGAAAAATTGGTTTGAAAAATCAAATTTTTGTAAACGTAACTGCTCATGAACCGACAACAACTCCTTAGTGGTTCCTTCCCATCTTTCCTTATAAATATTTTTATCAGATCTTGCTACCGACAAAAGGTCATTGAGTTTTGTCTTTTCATCTAAGAGCGTACTCTTAGCGGTAGCAAATTCATCACAAGATTTGCACATTGGAGGATAAGAAACTACCTTAGAAGAACCGGCCATAAGAGCAACTGATTCTGTGATGTTGTTTCTTTTTAATGTACCAACCTCCTGCTTCAGACTTTTGTTTTCATCAGTTAATTTCTGCATGTCTTTTTGTAGTGCAATCATCTTGTCAGTAATCTCCACATCCTTTTGCTGAGCCCTCTCATATTGTTGCTTCAATGGAAGACTCTTTTGATATAAGTTCTCAAAGTCATTGGCTGTGTCAAGTGCTTCAGCTTTCACAGCTTCACATTCACGGATCAGTGCTTCCTTCTCCTCAGTTAGAACTTGAACTTGTTTTTCCAACAAGATAACAACATCTTATTCAACTTGTTCAGACAAGCTTTCCATGAGTGTAAATTTTTCTTTAGAAAAAGATTGATGATCATCCTTTGAATCCGATACACTTGATTCATCATTGACTCCAAATTTAACTCCATCAATTGCTTTGCCATGAATTTCATCTCCATCTTGAGTAGATTCTGTCATGGTGTCTTTATCCTACACATGTGTCACAATCAATGCAGATGAATTAGCAAATTGATTACCCCAGTTATATGTCTTGTCTTCTTGAGACACTAGGGCTTTTGTAGGTTCAGAATTAGGTTTAGAATTTAAAGATCTCCCTGAATTTGATGCATTGTTGGTTCCAGAAGCATTAGATTTGGGAGTAATTGTGACGCCCACTCCCAGACTTGGCACTAGGAGGGGCCACTCATCGGATTTACTCATGAACACGTGGCACAACAGAGATAAGCAGCGGAAAATTTAAAACTTTTATTTATTATATAAGCCAAGTACGTAAAGTAATTGAGATAATTACAATCTATTTATATAGCGACTAACTATATCCGTCTTTATTTATCTACAACTAGCCAGCATGTTCATCAGCTCCTCTAATAGCTTGCCCGATCATTCTCTTATCACGAGGGCTCCGCCCTTGCTCCCAGACGTCTCACCTAAACCTGACATACATATGGTTTTGGGAAAAGGTCAGCTTACGCTGGTGAGTTCTACATTTTAAAAACATTACCTCGTTCGTGAGGTTAAAACCTTTGGACCTGCAAAATCCCTTTTTACAACATTTATCAAGTATAACAAATAACAAGTCATACATAACATAACATCATATTCATACACGTTTCTCTAGAAAACATCTATCTCAATAACCTTTAACTCCTACGACCTGAATTCCATACACCTCTATACCTTCTGGTCTCGAATACTGCTCGGGTGACTTTATCGGAAGCTCCCAACCTCAGTACCGACAACCGCTCCATTTCATCTATACCTTTCCGGTCTCGAATACTGCTCAGGTGACTTCATTTGGAAGCCCCCAACCTCAGCAACGACAACCGTCCTACATTCCGTTCTTCCAGTTTCGAATACCGCTCAGGTGACTTCATCTGGAAGCCCCCAACCTCAGTATTGACCTCTGTTCACGTAACCTTAACTCTTTAGACGTTCCATTCTATCGAACATCTCCTTAACCACCACAGTACTACTACCCGCCCCTAGTTAGATATCCAGGTGACTCACGTGTGCTAATAAACATGATAATGTACTCATATACTGCAACAACTGAACATCCCCCAATTTACCTAGGTGTATGTATACAGGATGTACCAGCGGCGTATCCTCCACACTTTCGATATACCGGGTAACTATACTACCATGCTTGTATACAGGATGTACCAGCGGCGTATCCACCACATAATAATATAGCAAATGCATCACCTGTTCTCATATAATCATACATTCTCACTTGTACGTTTATTAACAAACCCTTATCATTTGGATACCTAGTTTCAAAGCAAATATAGCACATAACTCTAATAATCATTTCATATGCATTATTCTATCATCATCATTTCATATATAATACTAACACGTATAATTATTCGTAAGCATCTTTATAACATAACACGTATCATTTCAAACAGTTCATCAATTCATTAGTTAAGATAATCAAACTTTCAGATAAAAGCATTTAACTCAAATACTTTATAAGTAAACAGTTGAACATTGTATGTATATCAGCCCGAAAACATTAAAACATTTAAAACATCTAAAAGTGGGCTCATAGAACTCACCTTATCTCTTTACTCGTTAAACTCGGACAAAACCTCCGACAGAATCCTTCGGTTAACCTAATTCGCGTATCGTATGGCATTAACGCAAGGTTTAACATTATAAACATATCCTATGTTTATTTATCTCTTACATTATCTTAATAATATCTAATTATTAAGGTTTACTTCTATTAAGGTCAAAATGACCAAAATGCCCTTATAGGCAAAATATCTCTTTTTAATTGATAATATGAAGACGCGCATTCCTATAAGCAAACGCTCACTCCGGGATTCCCATGGAGGTATGCCATTTCCCAGTTGGGATTTATGCGACACCCTCGCTATGCCAGAAACCCCAGTGTACAGGCGCCTACCCTTCCGGTCCGCACGAACTTCTAAATATCTGATTAACTCGGTATCTTAGATACTTTATCATTTATCAATTTTAACCCCATATATACTTATTATATATATAAACATAGTCCCATACCAAAATTCAAGTACCCATACCCGCCGGATTATTTTATATTAAATAATCATATTTCAAAACCCTAATTTTATATATTTCTTGTTTCTTTATCAAAACTCATTTTCTTTTCAAACCAAATTAGGGTATTATCCATTATAACATTTTAATATATACTTTAAAATATCTAAGCTTAATTCAAAACCGTTTGCTTAATTTGGGCAGAACAACGTTACGAAACCCTAATTTTGACCCGTTAACAAAACCATTACCAAACCTTTTCCAATTGTGAAATAAACTTAGGTCTTTCTTAAAGCACATTAAATTCGGATTATCTACAAAAATTCAGACCCTAATTCCCACCCGATCACCCGATTTTAGCAAAACAAGCTCAAGAACACTAATTTTAGCATAGTTTTAGAAAGCATACTTAGATATCGAATTAGCAAAAACTGAAAGAGGTTATTTTTAAGCATACCAAATAAAGGGTGACTGCAGAATTTCAGCTCCGGAAGCCTCACCGTTTGCTCGAATTGCTCCGTCGAAGTGGCTGGTTCGGAAATGGGGTTTTTGGGTGAAGATCAGTGAATTGGCGAGGATTTCTGTCGAATTGAGCCTTCTATTTATACTCATCTTGGTCGTGGGAGGTCCTAGCACGTGTCTATGGTGACTATTGATCGAAATCTGACGTCTGGAGATGCCAAACGTAGTGAACAAGTCGAATACGTGGTCAAAAACGGACCTGGAACAATTCTGCAGAAAACAAGACCCTCGTGTATCGCGCAGGGTGTCTAGGAGTGGCTCGCGATACGCGAGACTGTGGTGTTCCGGCCGGAATTTTGTTTTTGGCTTATTTAGCCCTTCTACTTAGGTTTAATGCATTCTAGCCCCCTATACTTCTAACCTTTTATCATTTTATGTACCAAAACATTATGGGAAATATTTATAACATTTTCTAAGGTTTCTAAGGCTCGGGATTCGTACGATAACATATATATACATTTATATATATTTTCTTTATTATTTGCTAAATTACGTTTTAGCCCCTCAAACTTTACAATACTTATCATTTCATGTTATGAATCATGTTAGGATATAGTTATACTATATTCTAAGCCTTAGAATACTTATAATAATTATAGATACGTATAATATCCGTATACGTTTATAACTTTGCAATAATTACACTTTTAGTCCTTTTACTTTCCTGTTAACTATTAACACAAGTATTTATACATATATATCCATGAAATGATTCATGTAACATCATGTTATTCATATAAACACATATTCATTCCATATCTTTACTTTCTTGACGTTTTAGGCATTCAGTTATGCACATTTCATCACGTTGGCCATTAAACACATATTTCTAACACATGCAACCTATCTAATGCATAATTTACCACATTCATCAATCAAGCTCACGTATTTATAATATAAACACGTATTTACTATATATATATCATGTATCTGTGAAATTTGGGGTGTTACAACTCTACCCCCCTTAAACAGGGTTTCGTCCTCGAAACCTGTTCCATTCCCATCTTAAACATTCATTTTCAACTTTACAACTCATCCACATAACATAACCATTCATAACTCGGTAACATTTACTTTCACGTTTCTGCATCTACCCTAAGGAAAACGTAACCCTAAGCTGTCTATGGCAGCTTGTTTACGGGATCCTTGATAATGCTTTCACATTTTCGGCTTGCTGTACGTTTAAAGAATTTAACTTCCTAGAACATGAGTTCTAATGGTTTCTAATATCTAAGCATACAGCAGCAAGCAATGGCACACATAACGTACTAAAGCAAATGAATAACGATTATCTATGATTTCTAACTACTCGAATTACCTGGCGAGGTCTGAGGATCTCCTTCTATCATCTCCAAGATACCATATGCCCTCGCAGGAGCCGTTCTTGGACCCGTACCATTTCCTGGGATGGCTCGAAGTGGTTTAGGGTTTAATAATAACTTAGGACAGTTCATCCTAAGGTGTCCCGTTTCCCCGCATTCGTAACATTTCTTACGTTCTGGGCAATTGCCCGAGAAGTGACCTTCCTTTCCGCATGTATAACACCTAGACGTTCCCGACCTACATTCTTCGAAATGATTCTTATTGCATTTGTGGCACCTCGGCTTGTCGTGTTTTGAATTATGCTTCGCCTTCTTGTGATGATTCCCGTTGTCCTTTCTCGAACTTGCTTCAGCTTCCGACTCCTTCCTCTTTGCTCCTTCCGGTTTACCATTTGCACCAAACATCTCGTTGTAAAGATTGGAACTCAAATTCACTGTCGCCTTGAATGTCTTTGGTTCAGTCGCCTTGATCAACACCCTAACTCTACTCGGAAATCCCTGCACGTAACGTTTCACCCTTTCAGCTTCGGGAGTGACTAAGGTAGGTAGCAGTCTCGCCATCGCGTTGAACTTTGAAGTGTATTCCCGGTGCGTCATGTTCCCAGCTCCCAATGTCAGAAAACTCCTCTCCAGTTGCTCCAGTTCACCTTTAGGGCAGAAATCTTCTAAGACCAACTTCTTCAAATCGTCCCACTTCATTGCAGCAATGACTCCGTCTTCTTCAGTCTGTTTGATCATCCCCCACCAGTATAGTGCTTCTGAGACAAACGAGTGTGCAACATACTTCACGGCTTGGTTCTCACTACACCCACTAATATCTATGACCGCTTCCATTTCATGAATCCACTGGAATGTAGCTAACGCATCTTGATTTCCGTCGAACAAAGGAGGTCTGCAACCGCTAAACGATTTAAACGAACATCCTATTCTAGGTTGTGCAGTTCCGGCACCTCTTCCTGTAGTTCCACCGCCTGTTCTTCCAGCACCAGCTTCACCAGCTCTAGCTCTCGCTGCTCCTTGAAGTTGAACTAATATATCAGGTAATGTTGCCTGGATTAAGCGTGTCATCTCTGCTGCCATAGCCGCTCTCTGCTCATTAGTGAACGCATTTGCTCCGGCGTTGTTCTCTGGTTCCGCATTCGCACGATCGCCTCTCGCAGCCATTTCCAGATCCTAAATTAAGATGGATGACATTTCAGAATTTGTGTGACATAGAGTCTCCAAATTTTGAATTCATGATAAGTATATAAGTGCAGGATCCGATACAATTATATATTTACGATGCGTTCAAAACCCAGTTACTTCTAGCACACAATTCCCTAATGTCCACATCTCGCCTTTCTATCTTCATTATCAACTCAAACCGATTCCTAGTTTATCTTTCTAAACGTTCTTCTTCTTCTTGCACTTGGCCACACAACATTAGTACTTATGGTCTATTACATGGAAAATGCCAAATTGCAGTAGCTAATTGCAATCGTGTATTTTCCATATACGCATACCGCAAGTCCCACCAATTATGTTCCTTATGCAAAATCTTCCTTACGGGCACAAGCTATCCTGGCTGGCATCTATATTTCTTATCTCAATTTACTCTACCTAGAGTCCTAGTTTAAGTTTAGATACCGCGCTTGTACCTAAATCTCTTAAACCAAGGCTCTGATACCAACTTGTGACGCCCACTCCCAGATTTGGCACTAGGAGGGGTCACTCATCAGATTTACTCATGAACACGTGGCACAACAGAGATAAGCAGCGGAAAATTTAAAACTTTTATTTATTATATAAGCCAAGTACGTAAAGTAATTGAGATAATTACAATCTATTTATATAGCGACTAACTATATCCGTCTTTATTTATCTACAACTAGCCAGCATGTTCATCAGCTCCTCTAATAGCTTGCCCGATCATTCTCTTATCACGAGGGCTCCGCCCTTGCTCCCAGACGTCTCACCTAAACCTGACATACATATGGTTTTGGGAAAAGGTCAGCTTACGCTGGTGAGTTCTACATTTTAAAAACATTACCTCGTTCGTGAGGTTAAAACCTTTGGACCTGCAAAATCCCTTTTTACAACATTTATCAAGTATAACAAATAACAAGTCATACATAACATAACATCATATTCATACACGTTTCTCTAGAAAACATCTATCTCAATAACCTTTAACTCCTACGACCTGAATTCCATACACCTCTATACCTTCTGGTCTCGAATACTGCTCGGGTGACTTTATCGGAAGCTCCCAACCTCAGTACCGACAACCGCTCCATTTCATCTATACCTTTCCGGTCTCGAATACTGCTCAGGTGACTTCATTTGGAAGCCCCCAACCTCAGCAACGACAACCGTCCTACATTCCGTTCTTCCAGTTTCGAATACCGCTCAGGTGACTTCATCTGGAAGCCCCCAACCTCAGTATTGACCTCTGTTCACGTAACCTTAACTCTTTAGACGTTCCATTCTATCGAACATCTCCTTAACCACCACAGTACTACTACCCGCCCCTAGTTAGATATCCAGGTGACTCACGTGTGCTAATAAACATGATAATGTACTCATATACTGCAACAACTGAACATCCCCCAATTTACCTAGGTGTATGTATACAGGATGTACCAGCGGCGTATCCTCCACACTTTCGATATACCGGGTAACTATACTACCATGCTTGTATACAGGATGTACCAGCGGCGTATCCACTACATAATAATATAGCAAATGCATCACCTGTTCTCATATAATCATACATTCTCACTTGTACGTTTATTAACAAACCCTTATCATTTGGATACCTAGTTTCAAAGCAAATATAACACATAACTCTAATAATCATTTCATATGCATTATTCTATCATCATCATTTCATATATAATACTAACACGTATAATTATTCGTAAGCATCTTTATAACATAACACGTATCATTTCAAACAGTTCATCAATTCATTAGTTAAGATAATCAAACTTTCAGATAAAAGCATTTAACTCAAATACTTTTTAAGTAAACAGTTGAACAATGTATGTATATCAGCCCGAAAATATTAAAACATTTAAAACATCTAAAAGTGGGCTCATAGAACTCACTTTATCTCTTTACTCGTTAAACTCGGACAAAACCTCCGATAGAATCCTTCGGTTAACCTAATTCGCGTATCGTATGGCATTAACGCAAGGTTTAACATTATAAACATATCCTATGTTTATTTATCTCTTACATTATCTTAATAATATCTAATTATTAAGGTTTACTTCTATTAAGGTCAAAATGACCAAAATGCCCTTATAGGCAAAATATCTCTTTTTAATTGATAATATGAAGACGCGCATTCCTATAAGCAAACGCTCACTCCGGGATTGCCCATGGAGGTATGCCATTTCCCAGTTGGGATTTATGCGACACCCTCGCTATGCCAGAAACCCCAGTGTACAGGCGCCTACCCTTCCGGTCCGCACGAACTTCTAAATATCCGATTAACTCGGTATCTTAGATACTTTATCATTTATCAATTTTAACCCCATATATACTTATTATATATATAAACATAGTCCCATACCAAAATTCAAGTACCCATACCCGCCGGATTATTTTATATTAAATAATCATATTTCAAAACCCTAATTTCATATATTTCTTGTTTCTTTATCAAAACTCATTTTATTTTCAAACCAAATTAGGGTATTATCCATTATAACATTTAATATATAATTTAAAATATCTAAGCTTAATTCAAAACTGTTTGCTTAATTTGGGCAGAACAACGTTACGAAAACCCTAATTTTGACCCGTTAACAAAACCATTACCAAACCTTTTCCAATTGTGAAATAAACTTAGGTCTTTCTTAAAGCACATTAAATTAGGATTATCTAAAAAAATTCAGACCCTAATTCCCACCCGATCACCCGATTTTAGCAAAACAAGCTCAAGAACCCTAATTTTAGCATAGTTTTAGAAAGCATACTTAGAGATCGAATTAGCAAAAATTGAAAGAGGTTATTTTTAAGCATACCAAATAAAGGGTGACTGCAGAATTTCAGCTCCGGAAGCCTCACCGTTTGCTCGAATTGCTCCGCCGAAGTGGCTGGTTCGGAAATGGGGTTTTTGGGTGAAGATCAGTGAATTGGCGAGGATTTCTGTCGAATTGAGCCTTCTATTTTTGGGTGAAGACCCTCGCGTATCGTGCAGGGTGTCTAGGAGTGGCTCGCGATACGCGAGACTGTGGTGTTCCGGCCAGAATTTGATTTTTGGCATATTTAGCCCTTCTACTTAGGTTTAATGCATTCTAGCCCCCTATACTTCTAACCTTTTATCATTTTATGTACCAAAACATTATGGGTAATATTTATAACATTTTCTAAGATTTCTAAGGCTCGGGATTCGTACGATAACATATATATACATTTATATATATTTTCTTTATTATTTGCTAAATTACGTTTTAGCCCCTCAAACTTTACAATACTTATCTTTTCATGTTATGAATCATGTTAGGATATAGTTATACTATATTCTAAGCCTTAGAATACTTATAATAATTATAGATACGTATAATATCCGTATACGTTTATAACTTTACAATAATTACACTTTTAGTCCTTTTACTTTCCCGTTAACTATTAACACAAGTACTTATACATATATATATCCATCAAATGATTCATGTAACATCATGTTATTCATATAAACACATATTCATTCCATATCTTTACTTTCTTGACGTTTTAGGCATTCAGTTATGCACATTTCATCACGTTGGCCATTAAACACATATTTCTAACACATGCAACCTATCTAATGCATAATTTACCACATTCATCAATCAAGCTCACGTATTTATAATATAAACACGTATTTACTATATATATCATGTATCTGTGAAATTTGGGGTGTTACAGTAAACTTTTGGTATTCTTGCTTTTTAGGTTGAGAGCATTCCCGAGCGAAGTGTCCGAAATTTGAGCAATTATAACACCTCACCTTTGACTTGTCAAAACCAATTCTTCCTCCAGAATTCAGGTCTTTTCTACCATTCTTTTTCAAAAATCTCTTCACCCTTCTCACAAGCATGGCAAATTGCCAATTAATATCCATCAGTTCCAAGTCATCTGGATCAACCTGATCATAATCCTCCCCAGTCAGTTCTGCATTACTTACCTTCCCATTTATAAGCCCATAATATGATGATACCAACGCAGATACAAGAGCCATATAGTCTTCGGTCGTTGTAACCGACATGGCCATCTTACTAGTATTCATCAGATTACTTGCTGAAACCGAGATGTTACACCCTCCAAAACTATAATTGTGATCATAACTATTCGAACCCATTCCATTTTCTTGAGTTAGATACATTTCCAGGTAAATTTCCATAGCTAGTGCAGAACTTGTCATCTTACCCGATTTACCCGAAATTGTTGCCGCGTTTGAACCATAGTACACATCAGGATTCTGGACTTCTGCAGGTGTTGTATTAATATTTTTCATCTCTAAGTCTCATGCTTGCAACTTACCCAACAGTTTCACAAACATTAATTCTGGATAATCTTTATCATTCATAATCATGAACACATATGATTCCCACTTTGATGGCAAACCTTCAAGTAATTTTTCCTTAAGCTCCTCATCGTCCTTCTTGATTTAAACATTATCCATTTCAGACAACAAATGGCAATATCTTGAAATCAAATTCGGAACGCTTTCACCATCAAAATGTTCGAAATTATCAAACTCCTTGTTCAGAACTTTCTTTTTACTCTTTTTGTATTGTTTGTTGCCTTCACACCGTTCTTTTATTGTCGTCCACAATTCATGAGAATGTTTACAACTCTTAAACTGGTGTAACAACTCCTTGGGAAGTGCTTGAGTTAAAAGACCATATGCTTTTTGTTCTCTTGTGTAATCAGTCTTTTGATTAAGATCTAGGTTTCTTTGCATAATAGCCACATTGTTTACTCCAACAGGATACACGTATGGTGCATTCAAAGCAATCCATAAGTCCGGATCGGTCGTTCCAATGTACGCTTCGAACCTTTTCTTCCAATTTGTATAATCTTCAAACTTGAGAAGTTTGGGAACTTTCTGGGTAGTCCCAATTTCATTGTCGTAGTTCAATAAAGTCTGCATCTGAGACTGAATCGCAACAAACACTTGATAATCCGACATCTTAAAAATTTCAAGTTTCTGATTTGTCCGAACGTGCTCCGAACTCAATTACACGGTCCGAACGCCCTCTGAACTTGTCACCGAACTCAGCTTTTCTGAAACAAAGACAAAACCTCCGAACTCCCTCCGATATACCTCCGATCTATGTCCGAACTCTCACCGAAGCTCAAATCTCACCGAACTCCCTCCGAGAGACCTCCAAACTCTCAATGAACGAGAAAACTGACCGAACTTCACTCCGAACTTGGAAATCGGAGCGGTCCAGTTTGGCCGAACGAGAAACTTTCGGAAATTTTTGAATCTCACAGAAAAACTCAAACAAACGAGCTCAGAATGTGACAACCCGTAAGTTTCCTAAGTCAAATCATATAATAATACGTGTAATTACCTGTTTCTGTGTGCATAAATCTGTGTTTTAGTTAACGTAGATAACGTAATGTGCATCTATCCGTTAGTCTTGGTGTAACCCTAATTTAATATCTCGACAATCGACCTTAAAAACAAGAACATTATATATATGATCGGTGGAACTTTAATAATAAGAAACATTTCACAACAATATATGTATTCTAATATAAAAAGAGTTTTTATATTATCTCGTCACCTTTGTAGTATTTTGCATACGTTCAAAGTTCGTGTCACTATTTGACGTAAAATAATCATTTAACGATAACGTTTATCCATTTATTATCGACTACGTCAAACAATAAATCATTTTAACGTTTAGTATTTTCATAGCGAAAAACCATTAGGTTTTCACATAAATATTTAACGTCAACGTTTTCCCCGTTTAACACCAACTATATTTAAACAAGACTTGCATCCTTTATTTTTCTCAACCTTGATTCATTAATCATCATGCACATCCATTTCCATGCATGATCAAATTCAATTGCCACCTTTGATCATATTGTCTTTCGTGATCAAAACCCGACACCCGACAATTAGAATCCATCATTAGTAGTAATCTACCACCTTTCTCCTAATCATCTACTAATCTCCCAACAATAAAGCAAAGACTATTCACCATGTACCTCATCATCATCACCTACACAACCTTAACCATCACCTCACCACCCTAAAACCTAGTTATGTACCACAAGAGATTCCCCTTGACTTTCCTCCTCCTCCCTCCTTGCTCCATGAACCGGCCCCCCACCCCCTCTCGGCTCTCTCTCTCTCGGTCTTGAACCACAAACCGCCACCACACCACCTCACTTGAACCGAACCCTTTTCTTTCCCTTTCTTGTGCAATCATATATAAGCACACTTAAAATAGAAACCCTAACACTCCTCATTTGTTTCCACAAGAGAACACACACACTTTTCTCTCCCTTTCTCCCTAACCGTCGGCCCTCTCTCTCTCTACTCTCTCTCTAGCTTTTCTTCATCAAAACACTATAACACTTGAAGATCAAAGCTACTAGGAGACTCAAGGAAGCAAGATCAAGCCTCCATCACCCTCATTTTCGGTTTTCTCAAGTTAGTAGACTTCATTTCTTACTTTTCTACTAGATCTTCATGTTAGATGAAACCCTTGTATGCATCTAACACTCCTACACAAGTCTTGGTTAAAAATAGTGACTTTAAACTTATATTTTCTTCTATGATGATAATAACCTACATGTTTGTTTATATTCATGTTAGATCTAGTATATATTGTGTTTCTACTAGTGATTTCATATATTTTGAACCCCTCATATGCTACATTATGTAGATCTATAGCAAAACAAGTGTTATGATGCTAGTATGTGTACATTATGCCTTGGTTTTATGAACAAACCTCTAGATCCGAAATTTGTGACTCTTGGAACCCTAGGTCCGAAATTTTTGACATGTTAGAAGGTTGTGGATAGCACCATACGACTTATTGATATGTTTGGACGGCTAAATCTATAAAAATAACCCACTAAAAAGTCCCGGAAACTACAGTTAAATTAGAGCCATTTTAGGTCAGAAACTTTGACCCCTCCTAAAGTGATTTTAAAATATGTCTTTAGCCTTAAAAACCCTAGTACAAGATCCCTTTTGAAAATAGCTAAATTTGGGGAAAAACGGGACCAAAAACGAACACTTTACGGGCCCGGAAAACCCATTTTTGTAAAGATATGTAAACAAAGGTCACAACTGATATTGAACACCTTTAAGGACTTTAGATGACTTATAATAAGTTTACAAAGTGTTTTGGTAGTTTACAAGCCTTAGAACGAGTCACAGGATCGAAACCGGCTAAATCGGACACATACCGGCAAAACCGACAAAACCGACAAAACTAGGAAAGCGAACTCTTGAACTTGTACATTCTGATTTACTATGGCCCTTATGATGAAAATAAATGTTTATTCATTTATTTGGTCAATTACTATAGTCATATTTACAAATAACGTGAAATGCGGCTAGAACCGGCAAAAAGCCCGTTTTGACCTTAAACCGTCATTTCGTCCTATAAATGTCCTTTGAACTCACATGATATTTATTTGAGAAATATAAAATATTTCTAGACTAATTTTTATCATGAAAATAAATAATATTTTATTATCGCGCAATAAATATTTATTTTCAATAAATATTTTAATTAGGTCAACGATGTCGTAATATATTAACGGGTTACCATAACGCCAAGACTTGACCAACCAAATTGGAGTGGCTTAGATGTCAACCCAATTTCTATATTCTAAGTTGTCTTGTAACATTGTATAGGACTGCTTACTTGCCTACCTTACTGAATTACTTGTATTCAGGTGAGTTTTCACGGCCCCTTTCTTTTACAGTTTTAATACTTGGGGGAGAATTCATTACAAACATAAATCATTTCCTGACAGATAGATTACTTGTTGCCATATTGATTACATGAGCTTTTCTAGTCCAAATCATATTGTATCATGCTTGTTCATGTTATGATGAAACCCCACTATTAGTTGAATCCGATTAATTTACGAACAGAAACGATGACTCGTGGATAGATCTATTGGGTTAACGCCCCTACTCTGATTGGTAGCTCCAATCCTGGCTCCGTTTTAATAGTCAGAAGAGTACATACAGTTATATTTGACCATGCGGTACTGTTGGACATAGTATCATGAGTGGGTAATCAGTTAGTTTCGGTATTCAAGGTTCATGGTAATTTATAAAACAGTATCTAAACATATTGTCAAACGATGGAATGATTCGATCAAACTTGTTTATCAAACTTTACATGCATGCTATCTAAACCTGTGAACTCACCAACTTTATGTTGACTCGTTTTAGTATATGAATTCTCAGGTGATTGAACTCTGCTGCATTCAAGACATCATATCATTTAGGACCTGCATTTTCTATTTCTGGAGTCATGGTCAAACCGAGCTGCACTTTTGGAGATTTCATTGCATAACACCTAACGGTGTCATGTTCTCAAATCTTTTTGAAATGTAATTGTTTTATTAACAATTAAGACAAACATGTTTTCACTACTATTTCCGCTGCAACTTTGAATGAAACTCCACCTTTTGAATTAACTTAACTTATTAAACGGCTCTAGTTGTTTAATCATCCAGAGGTCGTTCTATGTAATCTTGACTATGATCCATCTCGCTCGCACCCGACACAATAAATTACGGGGTGTGACAGATTGGTATCAGAGCCAAGGTTATAGAGAACTAGGTTGCATACTAGAACTTAGTCTATAGCCTAACGCTCTGCTAGCACCATCCCATGCATTCCTTGCTTGCATTACATACATGCCTTACTTGTTGCATCTCTTAACTATTATAATTACACTAACGTAAGACTATTATTATGACTTGGAAACTTTATCACAGCATGTCAAACCCTGTTGAGCTATCTTCGGACTCAGAAGTCGAGATGGAGACAATACCACCTCAGCCAGCTCCAGCATCTCCACCCACTGTCACGCCAACCTCACCTACTAGCGTGCTCGACCGTGTCACGGACGATGAGGAGACGGACTCCGAGGAAGATCCGGATGAGCCACCATTTTATGACGTGGATATCACTGCTGATGACCCTCTCGATGACGGAGACTCCATTACGGTCACCTTGAGCTCATCCCGTGCTGCCTCTCCTGTGCGTGCCCCATCCTTTCGCCCGTATAGGACTACTCCCTCTGGACCCCTCCGCATGTATACCGCGCAGAAATCCGTCTTTCGTCGCCCCACTCGTGGGATTCGCCTTGCCTCTCGTGTGGGATCACCCCGCAAGAGATCCCGTACCTCCGAGCCTACCCTTGCTCCTACCGACTCGCCCTCGCTTCCCTTAAAGAAGCGAGTGCATTTTGATGATAGCACCTACGAGTTTGGCGAGACGTCGTCTGCTGCAGCCGCTAGAGTCACCCCTGTCGTTCCGGTTACCCCTGTCGTTCCGGTTACCCCTGTCGTTCCGGTTACCCCTTCTGTTCCAGTCACCCCTGTTGTTCCAGTCACCCCCACTGCAATTGATACCCCCGTAGCACCCATTGCACCCGCTGAGGCTGATTCCCCACCTATCCTCGTTCATGGAGTTGCCGTAGACATCTTGATTTCCTCCCTCTTTGACGGCATTGCTCGCCGTGATGCCGAGATTCACCGCCTTCGGGCCATCCTTCAGCTCCCACCTACCCCCTTAGCTGCCCTGGAGATCCGCATTTCTGAGCTCGAGAGCCTCACTGGCTCTTATGTCCAGACCTTCGACACTCTGCACACACTTCTAGGAGAAGTCAACGGAGTTGCCGGCGCTGCCCTCGCTGCTGTGGAAGCCCTTGCCGCCAGCACACCGTCACTTGTGGATTTCAACGACGTTCTCCAGCTAACGCTCTCGGTCATCGTGCAGGTTGGAGAGATCTTGATATTGCTCCAGCACCCATGATATTAGCAGTATTGACATTTTGGGGATCTGTTTTACCCCTACTTTTGTAATGTGTTGTAACTTGTACTATTGTGGAATCATGTTATCCACCAAAAACAATGTTGTCTTGTATGAATTGTTTTCAGTCACGGTTATGGACGTTATGATGTATGTTATGAATTCGCTATTATGATTGTGTTGTGATGTTATATTTCCTCTTGTATGTATGATTGATGTATGTCATGATATGTTTGGTTGTTATTATGATTGCCTTACTCTTGTTTTGCCCATGTGAAATTAGAATCATGCCTAGACGTGCCACGAGAGCTAACCCTCCTCCTCCTCCTCCGCCTCCGCCGCCGCCCATGAGCGCCGCCGAGATTGAAGAGTTGATCCTGCAACGTGTAACCGAAGCACTCGCCGCCGCCAATGCTGAACGCTCCACTGCCTCCGGTGGACGCCAAAGTGGTTCTCCTGCCGGTAAGTAACGACGTGGGATTGAAGATCAAAGATTGACAATTACGAAGTATTGTTTTCAATGAGCTTTTGATCTCTCGTTACAGGTACTCAGGATTACAGTTATAAGGACTTCATGAACTGCAAACCCATCCATTTCAAAGGCACTGAAGGTGCTGTCGGACTGATCCGATGGTTCGAGAAAACTGAATCTGTCTATCGTATGTGCAACTGCCCAGATGAATACAAAGTCAAGTACGCCACTTAGTTCGATATCAATTGTGTAAATGAGAATGTAAACAAACGGTGTAAATATCAGTACTTAATCTCTCATTAAAGATAAACACAATTACAAGAGAATCAGAGTATCAGAACACACACACTCTCAAAAGTTCGCTCAACAACCACTCATTAAAAAAGACAAAGCTACACCTATTTATAGACTCTCGGTCGTCCGAACTCCTAAGCCTGTCCGAACCTCAGGTTCGGCCAGAGTTCAGCCGACAGCAAACAAGTGTAATCTTCAAGTCTTCGAAACTTTGTCTGATCCAGCTCATTGCCACATAATGTATCAACAGTAGCCTAGCAAGCGTCTAAAATATAATATTAAGACAACTTAGGAATGGCTTTATTGGGTAAGTGAATTACGTCACCCAATTTTCAATGTCAAGTCTTGACAGAAATTACCAGATGGTATTGATGGAAACCATGAATTAATTATGTGTTGGCAAACAATTAATAATAAGTTAGGAAAAAATATATTTATTTGAATAAATAAATATTATTTGCGATTAGAAAATATTGGATAATATATTCTTTCCCACAAAATGAAACAAAAAATAAAATTATTTATTATCTTTAAATATTTATAAGGCTTTGAATCCCTAAAAATTAAATAAATTTCTTTATTTATCAAGGTTCGAACACGCGTTTTCTACTGCGCGTCAATACACGGTATCAGTCGCGTTTTTAAGAAAAATCATTTGACACATAAAAATATATTATTTTTATGACATCATGTTTTCAAAATATAAGAAGTTATATTTTATAAGATTCGGGCATTGGTTTATCCTGTAGAGTGCCGGTTTCACCGGTTTGACCGCAATGACTTCTTTTATGACATTTTGAGTTTCAAAAACCCTTAGGAACAGTTTATGGAGCTGATTTAATGTGGTTTATGGTTTTTAAATTACCAAGCTTTTCGGTAGTGGTTTAACTTGTAAAAATCAGTGTTTTTGAGTTACCAAAAGTTATAGTTTTTATCTAGTTTCTTCCAAAAACATTATTTTCCACTTTTGGACTTCATGAAACATTTTTACGTATAAAAATGGTCCCATTTAAGTTTCTGGACCAGAACTATATTAAGTCCAAAATTTTATATTAAATAAGTTAGAAAACGTGGTTTTCGGGTTCCCAATATCCCATTTTTGAACGTGTAACGTTTTGGGTTTAAATGTGACTTTTGAAAACTTGTTGTTAATTTACAAACACACATTTAATAGGCCTCAAACACATCATAAGATTAGTCATAGACATTTTTACTAAAATTCCATTTTATACGATATTTAAGTCATAAAAATCATTATTTGAAATATATCTTTATGTTTAGTATTTCTTTTAACAAAATAGTATTTTATTTTCATAAAATGACTATTATTATTTATGTGAAAAAAAATACTAAATAAGATGTTAAGTTATAAGGTGGACTTTTATACACACACTTTTTTTGTGACACACATATATTATGTCATTTTAACATAACGCACTTGTGTACCATGAAAAATGTAACATATATTTGGTCATGAGAGTATACATATGTATATTATCCATGGCATACTTCATTAAAGAAATATGACACAAACACTTTTGGGTTTCGACAGTGGTAAACGGGTGCCCAGTGACGTAAAAAAAAACTTGTCCGTTTGATTAAAACATTACCGACCGGGTTTAGTTAATTAAGAGTTGTTGGTCCAGGAACAACAATCGTTCAACGATATCTAACTAAGCTAAGCGTGCGGTATCCGGTTAGATTAGTGATTCAAGAAAGAGATGAGAAGAATACAAAGCAAACGATCAATATAAACGACAAAAACCTGATCTTGCACACAAGATAAACTTGTCGGGTACAAATCGTAATCGTAAACTAACTTCTTGAGTTTACGATCGTAATCACCACTTGGCTGCTCCTAAAGTCGTAAACCAGCGACCTACAATGGTGAACTCATGGGGTTTATATAGCCACCCCATGAGTTTACAATTGGGCCCTTAAACCCTAATGGTAAACCCAATCTTAAACCCCAAGCTCAATAGTAACCCAAGCAAACAAGTCTACTAAACTAAATAAACCCTCTAAGCCTAGCCCAAACTATTTAATATTACAAGCCTCATAATCTAGCCTCTAAAATCTTCCCCTAGGCTTGTGATATTAAATATCTTCAATCTTTGAAATTCTTCTTCTTGAGTGGCTGGCATAGATGTTGATGAAGATTCTTTCCGCAGAAATCTTCAATGGGTTTCATGACGGGCACTTAGGACTTCCTCTATGATCAGCATCAGCTCGAACTTCTTGAAATGAACAAGTTAATGAGATGGAGGATTCTCATTGACTTGCTTCTTTTGAAAGAACTGGTTCTTGCTGAATCTTCGGTAACTGTCTTGAATCTCCAAAAATTAGAGGGTAAATTTTTGAAAACCTCTAACTGTGAAGAACTTGATTGTTGATCTTCAAACTTCATGATCTCTGACTGCTCTCTGCATCATTTTCTCCATCAAAGATTGACTTGAAATCTTCAGCTTCCCCTAAACATGTGAACATCTTCTTTGAAGCTCTTTTGAAGCTTTTGAAAACTTGTAAAGACACCAACAAATTCCCCTGAACAGTTTCTTTTCAGATGGAAGTCTTGTCTGGCTGGTTCTTTAACTTTGAGCAGCAGCAGCATCAGCAGAATCTTTCTATCATCAACCTGTCTGACACACATTTGAAAAAATACACTCCACCAGACATTTGATGACCGGTCTTTGGGTTAGAAGGTAATTATTATCTGTTCAGTCGATTCAAATTAACATTATTTTAACCAAAATTCCTAATATAGATTACGAGTTTTCTATAAAACTTCCCCTGAACCCAAGACCTCTAAAGACTTCCCCTTAGCTGATAAGTTTCCCTCAGCTAAGGACTTCCCTTGAGATAATACATATTATCTTCGAGTTCCCTTCAGATACTATGTATTATGGAAGTCTTTTCATTAGATAATAAGTATCATCCTCGAGTTCCCTTCGGATAATACTTATTATCCCCTCTCCTTCCCCTAAAAATTTGTCAAGATCTGCAGGGGGCATACTATCATGCATCAAAACCCATGAAAAAACATTTTGACATCTCAAATTAACCTGGCCAAGATGTAAACACAACCAAAAAGAACTTAAAGACTCACACACGAAAGATAAAAATAAACAAATACTTACCAATATCAAACATGAGAAAGTTTACAAGGGATCAGACCGTATGAATCTGACTGAGGAACCCTTTTCAGCTTTAGTTACTCGACTAGTCCAGGTGATTGCCGGTATGTTTGTCCACTTTAAACTCAGACCCGTTTAATCCCAACCAAATGCTTCATGCTTAATAATGTACAAGATTACCATCATGTTTAATTGTCCCCACACCCAAGCGTACATAGCAAAACCTACCCAACCTCAAAGTTTATTGAGGATTCACTAACTCCCAACTTGAGGAACCATGCTACACCGTTATGACTACCACTTATTTCATTAATCATCAGTTGGTGATCAGGTCGGCCGAATAAGCACGCAAAGAAGACCAAACTAAATGATTATTTTTCATTTTCTTTTGTTTTTCATTTCTTTTTATTATGTGGTGTAGTCATAACAGCAGAAACATGGTGTGTGAGAGAGTGAATACTAGGTATAATTACCACTCTCAACCCATTTTTGCTGGGACTCAGTTTTTTTAAACCATGCAAACTGAGATGGGAAACTAAACATATATATTTTCAGTTCATTGCACTTACATTGGTGGTCATAAGATTAGGTCGAGCCTACCGAGCATATCACCATGGAGCTTGCTTTTCACTTCCGCTTTACACGTGTCAGTCATCTCCAATCCGGACATATTTCACTTCCCCTAGCTTTCTTAGAAACAGACACAAAGAGACTATTAAAAATTGAAAAGCACACTATTTTTGAGGGGTCAACTTTTTCTTCATCTTTACATTTCTACCCCTTGCTTTTTAATTTTTAATGTCACAACTTTTGTGAACATCATATATTTTTTAAAACACGAACACATAAGTAGAGCAAATAACTTCACACACATCTGGCCAAGCTAACCTTCAAAGTATGGATTTAAAAATTTTAGAAAAATTGGGTTTTATAGCATGCATATCTCATCGTTTTTTTTAAATTGAACAACCAAGCACCAATTTAAATTTTAAGGAAATTGGTTTGACACAAACACCCTTTACCGCTTCATTAAACAAACAACCAAGTTAAGAACAGTACCTTTCATGCTGAATTTGACCTTTTACATCTCAAGGAAACATATCCTCCATAAAAAAATGTTTGTCATTACATGAAGATACGTCTCCTAAACTGTGCCTGGAACAATCACTTATCAACAAACAAATTAATAATAAACATGTTAGTGATAATCCTCCTTGACTGTTCCTGCACATAGTGAGAGATTAGTTAGCCATTGGTACCCATGCCATTTTTTTTCTGGGTACACCTGAGGAATCAATAAAAGATACTTCTTGTAAGAACATCCCCTTTGAGAAATCAGGAAGTTGGGATGGAGCTGCCTTGATTTTTGGTTTCCAAGTTCCAGGTGATTTAACATTTGTTTTAGTCACTTTATAAATTTTCTCTCAGCTTTGGCAGCACCCCAATGTTGATCAGAGAGTTTAACCTTAGGAGTAACAGTCTTCCTTGCCTTAGGTGTTTGCATCATCATTGGCTTAGACTTTACAAACTCCTGAGATGAAACCCTTTGAGTTTTCAGAAAATAGGGTTCATAGGGGCGATAAAGACAGTTTCTAGCAATATGACCAGCATTGCCACAATTAAAGCAAGTCTGCTTCTTTAGATAGAAGTCAGACGTGTACCCATTTGTCTTTGGTGGCTGATATGGAGCTGGTTTGCCTTGTGTATGCTTCTTTGCTTTGACTGCAGCTTCAGATTTGACTTTCTGCTGGTTCCTCGAAGCCTGTGTTGAACCTGTCTTTACTGTCTTTGTGCTTCCTTGATTCTTTGACGTTGAAGCACCATTCTTGCAATTACAACGGCAACTGCATGATCCAACTGAAGAAATGGGAGACACAACTACACCCTTGAGTTTTTCATTCTTCATTCCAGCTGTTGGTTTCATACTCGGATGCTTGATGGTGATCTTTGGCCTCTCAACTCTAGGTTCACTTATCACTCCATCGATTATTCCCTTAAACTTTGAGGAGAAGGATGGTAAGTCATATCCAATATCTGGTTCTTGGTCAAACATTGATCCAGATGTCATATAGATCTTCCCCTCAGGCCGTGTCGTCAAGATCACCTTTTCCCTTTTGACTTTGTCAATTACCTTGAAGTATGGGGTTTCAATTTTAGGATATGGTTTTAACTCTATCCTAGCATCATCATACTTAGAGTTATGACACCTGTTGTATTTCTGGCACTCAGCATCATTGTCTGATATATCATCTACTCTCCCTTCACCATAAGTCATGTTTGCCTCATTATCAATTTCTTCTTGAGTCAATGGTGTAGTTCCAACCAAGACACTATCAATAGGAGGAGCAGCTTCTTTATAATCAGACTTGGTTCGTTCAACTTGATCCTCACTAAGAAGTGTTCCTATAATGTCTCTGGGAACTGGTGGAGGAATAATGCTGTTTGCAGCCAAGGACCTATCAGTTTTCTCTAACCCAAATCCAGATGTGTCTTTCCCAACTTGACCGGTCACAACAGCATGTGACAAAGCCTTTCCTGCATCGAGCATTCACTGATTTCTTTCCTGATTGAAAATGTGTGAGCATCGGATCGTCTACTCGATCTAGCTATTCGAACATTGAAACGTAATTAACCGATTGTTTTATTGATCAAAACGAACAATTACAATCAGTGATACACTTAGAAATGACACAGAAAAAACACTCTCAGAAACACACACTTAGTAGAAATCTCACACGCTCAGAACTGACGATTACAAAGATCAAACGCATATTTATACCCTGTTGGCCGATCTCTATCCGAACCCCAGGTTCGGCCAGTCCGAACTCCAGGTTCGAACCAAGTTCGGCCAGACCTAATTGAACTTGATCTTGTACATTGCTTGATACTTCACACGACGCACATATCAGGTATCAACAAACTCCCCCTCGTCGTGTGCAGTATCTCTTCAACATCATCAACTTTGTATCTTCAATCAAGCTCCCCCTCAAGTATAGAATCCGTTCGTTCAATGAAATGAATCTTCAAACAAACTCCTCCTCAACTCGATCGTAGCTTGATCTTGAATACTTGATGACATTTTAGTGTATCTATGGTCTTTCATCAACAGCTTCAGAAGACTTGAAGTCGTGATATCTTGCACATAGCAACTTGCTCAAACATGTAAATAATCTTGGCGCAAAACGTCTCTTTAAGACTCCAAAATATGATTTTGAAAAATTGATTTGTATCACGTGTTGATCAGATCAAAAATAAAGCAGAAACACAATCTTTTTTTTTTCAAAGTTTATGCTAAAACACACCGAAAATCTTTTTGTTCTTTTCTGAAATGAAATGAAATCACAATACAGAATCAAACACTATTTTTGGTATGAGAAAGATCACTATATGGGATCATATTGAACATAACGCACTGAACTGCACTTCAATTTCAATTAATCGAAGCACATAAGTCATGCTGATTGCTGGTATAATTTGTCCAACTTAAACTCAGGCAGAATCATATTCATAACATCTGGATATGTTAAGGTATTGATTAGATTTGCTTTGACCAGTGTATCCCACACTATCAGACATAATCAGACATTTTCAGTTTTTCTTTCTTTTTCCGTTTGTGTGACAGCACTTGTGATTTTTCACAATGCATAGTATTTTCATGATATAGTCAACTGTGTTCCATGCAAAAAGAAATAAGAACGTTAAATCGTCTACCTTAAGGTCGATCTTTCGATACGCAGATAAGGCCTCAGATTTAACAAAATAAGAAAAATAAAAACAAGTTGAAATTGTATAACTCAACAACAATCAGGTCGGTACTTCCGTACACGCAGAGAAAGTCCGATGAGTTATACGAAACACCAAAGAAAATAAAGCAGAACGTCAAATGAACAACAATCAGGTCGATCTTTCGATACGTAATGAAAGTCCGATCGTTTGACAAAATAAAGAAAATCAAATAAGTTTAAATCTTTGCAAAATGAACACATGTATACACAGAGACTTCTCATTTTGAATTTCACACTTATTTTTCTTTTTGTGTCATGAACTATGCATCAAGATGTTATCCACATGGTCAAGCATTAGTATTTAATGTATATCACATCTGAATACTTTCTGATTTGCCGAGCCTACCAAGCATATCACACAATGATCTTATGGCCCTTTCATCTACTCTATCCATGAGTCAGATACGCAAATCAATGTACCATCATTTCCTAATGATCAATTTCTCACAATTTTATATTTTGCATGTATTCACCTTCCTTCATTATATAATTGGCATGTATTCACCTTCTCCCCATAACATGCATTTTCTCAATTACTCCCCCTTACTTACAATTCTCCCCCTTAAAATGAAAACTCTATTTTTGGATTTTCATTTTACATAAAAACAAGACTCTATTTTTGGCTTTTTGAGGAAAAACTTGGAAAACAAAGAAAAGTGATCAATCAACACGGATATGGTGCAGATTTAGAATTCAAAAAAATTTGCAGGTTAGAAAGATTTATCATGAAATTTTAAATTAAACAGAATACTCCTCCATCAACAACTTCGCAATCATCGATAGGTCTTCTAGAAGCACCTGCACACTGGTCAAACTAATTAGTTCAAAAATGACCCGAAGCGAATCGCCTCTGGTCGACCAGTGTCCTTGTTTTGCTTAGAAACCACCTTAGGTTTCCATTGTTGTTGGTTTGGTAATTCAGTTTTTGATGAAACAATCACAGGTGACTGTGATGATGAACCTACACTTTGAACTTTTGAAAACATTGGAACAAAACGTTTTTGTTTATGAAAGAATGTAGGTTCAACGTCATCAAAAACTCTGCCTTTTTCATCAAAGAACTTTGTGTTGGTAGGTTTACCAAAAACTGGTTTCTTATGAAACCCTTGAGGTGAATCAGCAGGTGATGGACAATCCTTTGCCATATGCCCTGGTCGGCGGCAACTATAACAGAGTCTTTTCTTTTTGTCCCATCTTTGATGTACCTGTGAAGAACACACATGAATATCTCGAACATGATCAGAATGAGAATCATATACCTGATGCCTGTGATCATGTACCCATTTTGATGTTGGGCTTCGAGATTGAGAACTTTCAGAAGAAATATGAGCTTTCACAAATACTTTAGCAATCTTCCAAGCATCAACACAATGAAGAGGAAATTCTTTATCAGAGAAAAGCTGATTAGAACCTTTGAGCTTGTAGAATCACTCAGGTTGAACTTTTTCAGCTTTAAACACATCCTTCTTCACTTGCTTCAACTTCAATTTCTTCAAATCTTGAGATGATGATTCTTGAACCTTTTCAGCTTTATCTTTTATCCCGTGAAAACCCAATCCCACATGCTTTCCAGAAATCTTCTCCTCAGATGAACAATGTCCATTCTTCGCTAATCGAGAAAATTCAGCTTTCACTTCAGTTACATTCTTTTGATCATAAAAGATCTTTTCATCAAACTCAGGTTGAGACTGAATCTTGTCACTAGAAGTAGCCGACTTCTCATTATCAGCAGAAGATGAACCAGATACAAATTTTGGAGCAGGAGAAACTTCAGATTTCTTTTCCTTCTTTTTCTTATTCTTCCTGTTCTTCTTTTTCATCACAACTTTCTCATCCTTAACAGTAGATGATGAAACCTTTGAATAATCAAATTCATCAACTTGTTCCTTCACATCTTTGAAAGCTTCTTTGATATGAGCAGGGGGTGATGCAGTCTTATCAAACATTTTCTCAAAATTTTTATCGTTAGCTAAGAAGCTTGTGAAGACTTGAGAATTTGAAACATTATTGAGCAATCGATTAGCATCAAGAACTTGAATTTTCAGATTAAAAATTTTCTGTTGAGCCTCAGCAAATTCCTTTTCTTTAGCAATCAATCGCTTCGCAACTTTGTGAGTTTCAAATTTTTGCAAGCGAAGATTATCTAATCCTTCAAACAATTCTTTCTTCAATTTATCTTCATTTCTCTTTTGAATTTCTAAATTCGCTGCTTGAACTTTATTGACATGAACCAACTCCCGCTTCTCATCCAACAACTTTTCCATGTCAATTTGATATGCTTTAATCTTAGCAGCAAATTCCTCAACATTCTTTGTAAGCAGATCAAGCTTAACTTTTGATTTATCAAACAAATTCGTGAAATCAGAAGCAGTATCCTCCGCTTCATCCTTCCATTTCTTGACTTCTTTTACCAATTCATCCCTTTCTTCACAGATCCTAGCCTTTGCAGCTTCAACATCTCTTTTATCTTGTTTAGAAATTTCTAAAACTTCATTCAACAATTTTATCTCTTTAAGCAAACATTCATTCTTCATTCCCAATTCCTTCTTATTTTCCTTAGAAATTCTCAACTCCGAACTAATCATTTTGAAATGAGTAGTAACTTTCTTGACTTCTTCAATCAAAAATTCTTTTTCTTTCATCAAGGCTTCAATCCTAGATTCAAATTTCTCATTTTCAGCAGCATCATATGAACTCGAATCAGAATAATAATCATCTTGCTCATGAGTGACAATTAATGCTGATGTATCATATCCAAAATGTTGACCCCAATCATAAACACCATCATGTTGAGCCGTCAAAGCTGTTGTCTTGCTTGTGTTACTAGTAGATGGTTGAGTAAAACCAGGCTTGGGTGACTGAGTAAAACCAGGCTTGCTTGCATGTGCTTGTTGACAATCTTTAGCAAAATGTCCAAGCTGTGAACATTTATAACATTTTAACTTAGACTTGTCAAAACCCAATTTATCACCAGAGAGATTTCTTCCATGTTTCTTGAAAAATTTCTTCGATCTTTGACATAACATATCATACTGCCAAGATATATCCAATTCAGTTAATTGATCATCATCAAGAGCATCAAGATCACCACTGGTTAACTTTGCATCAGCAACATTCTTAATAATCAACCCAAACGATGATGATATTAATGCATAAATCATTTTAGCACAATCATCTGTTGATTCAGCAGAAAAAGTATTCTGACTTGAAAAATTTGGAATTGTAAAGCTACAACCTCGTGAAGACTTGTTTTCAGAATTATCAGAAATTCCAGTCAAGAAAGCTGTACTAGGTGCAGAACTCAGACTTGGTTTAGCTTTAGCATTCATGCTTGCCGTATTCTCACCATGATACAATTCAGGATTTTGCAAAGTAGCAGTTGACTTATTTGAATTTAACATTTCCATTTCTCGAGCATGAAGTTTTCCAGTAAGCTCGTGAAATGTCATTGTAGAATAATCCTTGTCATGAGTGAGCAGCAAAACATAATTCTCCCACTTTTCAGGTAAAGCTTCCATAATCTTTTCTTTCAAATCAGCATCAGATTTCTCAATACCAACTATCTTTAATTCACTAATTAGATGTGAAAACCGTGAAACGAGAGCAGTAATGTTCTCATTTTCATAGTTTTGAAAATTATCAAATTCTTTGTTCAATACTTTCTTCCGGCTCTTCTTGTAATCATCATTACCCTCACATCTTGCTGAAAGAGCATCCCACAATTGTTTTGATTTCTTACAAGTGCTGAATTGATGTAACAATTCGGTAGGTAACGCCATGGTAAGATAACCATAAACTTTCTTTTCAAGCTCATAACTTTTTCTTTCAGCAGCATCAAAATCTTGAAGTTCCTTATAATCTCCTTCTTCAGTTGGTCGTTCATACAACTTTCAAATCGGAATCCATAAATCAATATCATTTGTGCTAATGTATGCAGAAAACCATTTCTTCCAATTTTGATAATCTTCTAGCTTCAACAATTTGGGAACTTTCTGACTTGTTCCAATTTCATTATCAAAATTCAACATGGTTTGCATCGCACTTTGCATTGCAGCAAATGCATGAAATTCCGACATCGTTTGAAAAATTTTAAATTCTGCCGGCCGAACTTCCTCTGATCCTATCACTGACCTCCGAACTCTGTCCGAACCTAAATTCAAAGTCCGAACTCTCTCCGAACTTGCTCCGAAACAAAAACAATGGTCTGAACTCCTAAAAGACTCCGATCTAGATCCGAACCTTGAATCACTCCGAACCTTGACCGAGACAGCTCCGAACCCTGACCGAATGTCGACCGAACTTGAAATTCGGAGCAGTTACGGCGAACCTGACCAGGTACCTCCGAACCTCGACTTCATTTTTCAAAAAACGCTCGAAAATGGATAGATTTTGACGAAACTCGTTACAATGGATCACTAAAACCGATAGAAAATGATTTAGGAACAATTTTGACACCAAACACTCGATAGAATTGATGAACAACACGAAAACAAACTCGAGAATCACGAAGAAAGCTTCAAAAATCCAAAGATAGCAACCACAGATCAGTAGAGTGAACCAGAAATCTCTGATACCACTTGAAAATGTGTGAGCATCAGATCGTCTACTCGATCTAGCTATTCGAACATCGAAACATAATTAACCGATTGTTTTATTGATCAAAATGAACAATTACAATCAGTGATACACTTAGAAATGACACAGAAAAAACACTCTCAGAAACACACACTTAGTAGAAATCTCACACGCTCAGAACTGACGATTACAAAGATCAAACGCATATTTATACCCTGTTGGCCGATCTCTGTCCGAACCCCAGGTTCGGCCAGTCCGAACTCCAGGTTCGGACCAAGTTCGGCCAGACCTAATTGAACTTGATCTTGTACATTGCTTGATACTTCACACGACGCACATATCAGGTATCAACACTGATTGCAATCATACTTGACCTGCATCTCATCACACTTTTGCTGCATTTCAGTTAATTTCTGTGTCAGCTCAGATATCTCAATCCTAGCCCGATCATGTAAAATAGTCTTCTCCGTTGCTAGCTTTTGATATTTCTCAATGTCTAGTTTTTGGGCTTTTCCCTTCTCTTCACTCTTTTCCCACCTACCTTTAAATGAACTCCTAGAACATTGCATATCAAAAAGTTCGATTTCAGCATTTTTCCAGAGTTGTCTTAAGCTAGGAATTAATCGAGCACAAGTAGGATTGGGGCATATCTTAGTTTCGTCAACTTCAGCTGTAAAAGCATCCTTGTTCTCAACCATATTCTTTTCTTCAACCACTGAAATCATTTTCTTTCTTTAGATATGCAGCTTCTGAAAATTTTGAAAAATCGGCAAAAACGGCAAAAGTACTATTCAAGGAATAGTGACAAAAACTTAAAACGCGAAAACGGAGGCCTTCGGAGTGGAATTTGGGGGTTCAAACGAGCTCCCCTGGACATTAGTCCGGGCTAATTCTGGGGCTCGTTGTCACGAACGTCGTGTTAAAATTTGAGCTTCTAACTCCAAACGAGTCAAAAGTTATGTCTGTTTCCGTGAAAGTGTGAAATAGTGACTTTTTGCCGCAAACTAGTTTCCGATCGTAAACTCAATTTCCGATCGTAAACAGTGATCGTAAACACCCCGAGTTGTAAACCCAATCGTGAACACGATTCCGATCGTAAACTCCTCCGGATCGTAATCGAAGTCGTAAACTCTCAAAGACCGCGTCTACAGAGTCGTAAACATGGTCGTAAACACTCAAAAATCCAATCTTGAAGTCGTAAACACTTTCTTGCAGCTCGTAAACCCAGATTTGATGAAGAACACCGATCGTAAAGACCAACAGATGTCGCAAACACCAAGAATAGCCTAGAAAACTCAGCAAACTCGATCGTAAACCTGAAAAACTCAAGAAAAACTCACAAAAACCGTTAGATCTTCTTGAATCAATATCGTGAGAACCACGAAACTCTTGTTTCTGGGCTCTGTAACAAATTGTTGGTCCAGGAACAATAATCGTTCATGATATCTAACTAATCTAAGCGTGCGGAATCCGGTTAGATTAGTGATTCAAGAAAGAGATGAGAAGAATACAAAGCAAACGATTAGTATAAACGACAAAAACCTGATCTTGCACACAAGATGAACTTGTCGGGTACAAATCGTAATCATAAACTAACTTCTTGAGTTTACGATCGTAATCACCACTTGGCTGCTCCTAAAGTCGTAAACCAGCGACCTACAATGGTGAACTCATGGGGTTTATATAGCCACCCCATGAGTTTACAATTGGGCCCTTAAACCCTAATGGTAAACCCAATCTTAAACCCCATGCTCAATAGTATACCCAAGCAAACAAGTCTACTAAACTAAATAAACCCTCTAAGCCTAGCCCAAACTATTTAATATTACAAGCCTCATAGTCTAGCCCCTACAAGAGTTAAAACAGATTAACCGGTAACCCGTTACGCAGTGGAATAAATAATTTAACTAATTTTAGACGCATAAACCATTGGTGTCGAAATCGTGCCAACATGATCACAATCACCAAAAAGATCACGCAAACACCATTTCATGTTAACGCGAAAATACAAACGATTACATTAATCGAAATAAAACATCTAAACTAAAATGGAGTTTAGATATACCTTCGCGGTGTTCTAACAGATGCTAGAGACACCGAGGGACAACGTGATGACGCTAGGTTTTCACGAAATAACCGATCCGATGTTCGGATCTAATCGTTTCGCGAATCGCAAATAGCGTCTTAAATCGATTCGTTGTAAACTGCAACGATTCGGTTTATGGTGGCGACTAGCGAACACCAACGAATCAAGATGGGAATGGCGGCTAGGGTTTTAGCCGGAGCGATTTAAACGATGACGGTGACAAGGCTCGCTTCGTTGGCGTCGTGAAAAGACGACGAGCAAGGAAGGTTATGGTGTCGCGCGAAATGGAGAAAACTAGGTCACGAATGCGACCTATGGTGTTGGTGACGACGCCCCTAGGAGGAGGGGCGGTGGTGGCGGCGGTGACTCCCAAGGAGGAGGTGACGGCGGCGACTTCAAGGAGGCGGTAGCGGTGGTGATGAAGGATGGCGATGGTGATGATAACGTCGTCGATCAACACACGAAAGGTCCCCTTGAGTTCTCTCGGAGATTGCCGACAGCAAAGGTTCCACGAGGGAAGAGGGCGGCGATGGTGGTGTCGTGTGGAGAGGGAGAGCCGATAGAGAGAAGAGATGCGAGGGAGAAGGGGGCGACGACTCCTCTGGCGCAAAAGGGATTAGGGTTTCCTAATCCCTTAGTCGCTTATTTATAAGCGGACTAATTTCCCTTTTAGTCCCTCGTCAAAAATCTCTACCAATCAGGACCACCGATGTTTTACGATAATTTATAAAACGAGTTTATTAACACATGATCATAAATCCGAGAAACAATAAACTCAAATAACTATTTATTTGATTTATCATATTCACCACAAACGTTTAGTCGAAAATTGAAAACGTTTAATTCTCCGTTTATTATCGCAAGGATAATTTATTCGTGATTAATTAAATGTTTATTCATCATGAATAAACATAAATTAATTTACTAATTCCGTAATTTACCGGTTAACCAATTAAGCGGATCTATATCTCGTTGCCCTTAGTGTAACTCTTTATGAGTCGAACCGGGTCGGGTTCTTGGTGTTGTCGGGTCTGGACATCCAACATCCAACAAACACAACATTTAGGATTTAAAACCAAAGTGTGTTCTTGAATATATTTTCATTATGTTTTTATACTTAGGTTATAATAAAACTAAAACAACCAATATATTACAGAAACAATAAGGTAAATCATAAAACAATTCCATCAAAGTAAACACATAATTACCAACAACAAGTGTTAGTCAATCATCAAGTATTAACACAAGACTTTGGATGAACATGGTTTAGTGACAATTATATGAACATAATGAATGGAAACATAAGGGAAGTTAGAATCTCACTAAGGCTTCTAGACGATCGGTTAGTGACATAAGTGGGTTGTTGTTTTAGCTTCCGGGTTAAGCTCCAAACCCACCCTTGACTTGAATGTTGGATATTATGTTGATGGAAAGAAAGAAAGAAGATGTGATCATGATCATGTTGAGAAAACAAGATGATTAGGGTGATAGAAATGGATGATCATTAAAGAAATAATGAGAAAAGATGGTGAATATAAGATTATATTGAGTCTAGAAGTGAAGTAGAAGCCTGTATGCGATTAGAATGTTGAAGAAAATGAGGTGGTGCGGTTTGTTCTTGGCCAAGAGGTAGAAGAAGAGAGATGAAGAGAAGTGTTTGATGTTCTTGAGGTAAATGTGACGAGGTGTTGTAGAGTTTATGTATATAAGAGGATTAAGTGGGGCTTGGGTTCACGATTCAAGTGAACCGAGTGGGGGTTGGGTTCGAACCAAAAGAAAGGGAGAAGAAGAAGGCTTAAACATTTGGCTCTTTGGTGCTTGATAATGGTTAAATGACGATCTAAATAGGGGTGTGTGAACCGGCCAAAGCGGAGGGAAAAAAGGGAGGGAAAAGTTTGTTCAAAGGTTATTACCCAATGTGTTATGTAGTTACTTTTACTCGGCCAACATGATTGTCTAATATCTACACTACAATTATGAGATCTAGGGAGCAATTGTGAATTAGGCATGTGTCATTTAGTAACCAAAGTCTAGTGGGGAGTTTGGGAAGTTCAGTTGAGACCGAATCAGAAGGGAAAGGAAAAACCGAAAAAGAAAAGAAAAGAAAGAAGAGAGAGTCGGGGGCTCGAACTTGCGACGGGCCGGGAAAAGAAAAGGGAATGGGCTCGACGGGCTGGGCCAGAAAAGAAAGGGAAACGGGCCGGGAGAAGTAAAAGAAAAAAAAGAAAAGAAATAGAATTGGGCCGGATGGCCCACTAGGCTAACTGGGCCGATCAGGCCGTCGGGTTGGGTCAGGTCGGACTCGGGTCGATTGACTGGATCGGGTTGGACTGGTTCGGGTCTCCGGTTGGATTAAATAAAATGGTGGGGCCGGTTTGGGCCATTGGGCTGAAAATCCGTATTAGGCCAAAATGATTAGGTCGGGTTGATCCGATGAGTCCAACGAATAATTGTTCGGGTTGAAATGTCAAAGTGGTTTGAAAAAGATAATGTCACGAACTTGAACAAATACAAATGGATAATATATATATATATATATATATATATATATATATATTATGAACAAATGAAAATGAAATATCGTATGGACCGAACGAATTGAAATTGTCACTAGTCTTGATGTTGATGATCAAAATGTTAACTTTGAATGGTTTAGATTGATTAAAGTTAAATGCGGTTCGTCACGTAAATATATTTATTTGAATTTGACGTTTTAAATTATAAAAAAACGTTTAAATTATCTTTGGTTGAAAATGAAGAATTGTTTTGAGTAAAACGAATAGGTTTAAGAATGTAAACCTTGTTTTGTAGAATGAAATTACAGTTTGAATAAACGATATGTTTTGAATATGTTACGACGTAACAGAATGTTTTAAAAATATAAAATGAATATTTTATATTTTTTATTACTAAAATTCCACAAATTATTTTATGAAACTTTCTTGTTATTGAAGTTCCAGTTTGAATAAACATAGAACTACGTTGTTGATTTCCGATACGGGTACGAGTTGTCAAGTCTAGTTTAACTATGTTCACACACGGGTTCACTTAATTTGATGAAATCAAGTCTAATGCATATAATAATCAATTAATTGCACGTATATAGAATATTAAAGTTAACCTGGAATTCTAGATTGTCACATACTCTCCAAGTTAAAGAAATTTCGTCTAGAAATTTAGCCTTGGTCATCGGCATTGGGGTTGGCAAAAAGGTGAGGGTACTTCTGACGCATTTTATTTTCACGTTCCCATGTATATTCTGGACCTCGGTGAGAGATCCATTGAACTTTCACATTGGGAATCCGACTTTGCTTTAATCTCTTAACTTCGTGGTCACAAACTTCAGCGGGAGCCTCAACGAAATGAAGTCAATCATCAATTTCAATCTCATCGAGAGGGTTGACGGCTGACTCATTAGGAAGACACTTCTTCAGGTTGCATATGTGAAAGACATTATGTTGATACATGGTCCTGATCGTCATGTGAAGTATCGAATACAAGACGAAGACATGCAAGATTAGGTCTGGCCGAACCTTGGCCGAACCAGGAGTTCGGATAGGGCCGAACAGGTCCGAACCTGAGGTTCGGACTAGCGTGTTTCAATGTGTATAAATAGTAGTCTTGTATTAGAATTCGGTAGGTTCTTGGTCATATTTTCTCTGTGTACTTTGTGGTCATCTCTGTGGTTAATACAAGTCATTTGTATTTACTCTTTGTGTTCTATCTCGTATTTCATTGATTTCATAACGATTAAGTAGACGATCCACACGCTCAAGCAATTTCAAGTGGTATCAGAGCATTTGGTTTGCTCTACTGATCGGAAATCTCTGTTTTTCGATGTTTTGACTCATAATTCACGTTTTTTGCGAAAATGTCATTCATTTTTTAATTCATTTCATCTTCTCGAGTGTGCTTCAAGTCAAAAATTCATTCCTAATTCGTTTCTATTGTGTTTTCTTGAATTCCTATCGAAAATTCCATTCAAAAACACTGAAAATCGAGAAAATGGTGTCGAGTGAGCTTGGTCTCGTCTGAGGTTTGGACAACTTCGGAGTAACCGCTCCGAACTCGAGGTTCGGACAGAGTTCGGCGTTTGTCTTGTTCGGTGAGAGTTCAGTCTTGTTTCTATTTGTTCGTTCGAAGGCTAGGTTTGGAGGGAGCTCGGCGCTTTTAGTTTCGATTTGTCCGAAGGTCAGGTTCGGAGAGCGTTCGGCGAGTTTAAGTTCGGACAAAGTTCGGGCAAGGTTCGGAGTGAACAAAAACTTGTTTTTCAAAATGTACGATTTTCAAGCATTCGCGGCTATTCAAAATTCGGTTCAGACTATGATGCAAACGTTGATGAACTATGATAATGAAATCGGAACAAGTCAGAAAGTTCCTAAATTGCTTATCCTAAAGGTGAAGATGCGGAACCAATTCTTCAAAGAAAGCTTTCAGGAGAACAAAAGAAAGCGTATCAAGCTGAGAAGAAAGCATATGGTACTTTAACGATGGCATTGCCTACGGATTAATTACATCAATTCTCAAATAACTACACAGCAAAGAGTTTGTGGGATGCTTTAGAAAAGAGATGTGAGGGCAATGACCAATATAAGAAAAGTCGGCAAAAGGTGTTGAAGAAGGAATTTGATAGTTTCAAGCATTATCAAATTGAATCAATTCCAAATTTGATTGCAAGATTTGCTCATTTAATGAGTGAAATGAAGTTGGTGAATCTTACAAAAGATGAAGCTGATAAGAAAGAAAATATTTTGGAAGCATTACCAGAGAAATGGGAAAATTATGTGATGATGGTCAATCATGATAAAGATTTTTCAAAATTGTCATTTAATGATCTGATTCAAAGAATCCAAGCAAGGGATATGGAGTTAAAGGTGAATAAGTCACTGCCTGAGCAAGTACAAAACCCTGCAGTGTATTATGGTAACAATGATTTAACTCTGAATGCTGGGACTCAAAGTGCATTGTCTGTTCAAACTATCGATGATTATAATGCATTGATGTCTGCTTTAGTTTCTTCATATTTTGGTGTTATCACTGGTGCTGTGAGTAATGCTGAATTGGAAAATGAAGATTACGATCAAATTGATTATGATCATTTAGAGGAAATGGATTTAAATTGAAGTACGCTATGTTGGTTTGAAGAACGAAGAAATTTTTCAATCGAACTGGTAAGAAGAGATTGAATCAGGAGGGTAAGATTGGTTTGGACAAGTCGAAAGTGAAATGTTATAAGTGTTCCGTCTATGGTCACTTTGCACAAGAATGTTCAAGTTCAGCAGATAACAAATTAAAAACTGGTTAGCATGCACATTTAGTTTTTCATCCATCTACTGAAGCTAATAAGGTTGAGAAGAAATTTGTTACTTTTGCTAATAATTTGACAGAAACATTCTGGCATCCAGATGAATTCACCTGGAATGCAGACTCATCAGCTAAAAAGAATCATGCTCCATTTAGCATTGCATTGACTGCTCGTCATGATGATGATGACAACTTGTTGACTGAATCTGATTCTTATTCAAGTGAATCTTTGGTACAAGAAAGTTTACCAAAAGTTGCTGATAGTTCTAAGGTTGAAGAATCTAAATGTCTTACATGTGTAAAATTACACAAGGAGATTGAATGGTTTGTTCAGTGTTCTAAAACATCAACTGAAAAAATTGTTGTGCTAAAGAAAGAGTTGGAAGAGTTTCAAAAGATTATTCAAAATTTGTAAAGCTGAAGTGCATGATTATTCAAAATTTGCCACTCCACCCAAGAAGAACTAGTATAAGTCTAAGAAGAAAGAGAAGGCTTTGGGTGAAGCTCCAAAATTTGTATCCAAGTCTGTTTTGTTGGAAAATGAAAATTTATCTGATAAGGTTGCTTCAAGTTCTTCTTCTACAACCGAAGAAGAAAAAGTTTTGATTAAAAAGAACAAGCTGAAGGATATCAAAGCCAAATTCACTAGCGAAGCTAAGGCAAGAGAAATTTCGGGTTCTTCTTCAAATTATCCAAAGGTTTCAGGTTACAAACACAAAGGTTTGGGCTATGAAGTGAAGGAAGAACTGGTTCAAGTTCAGAAACCAGTGAAAGCTGCAACGGTTCCTAAAGCAAAAGTTGCAAAGAAATCAATATCTCAGAAGGAATTTTCTTATTATTCTGGAAAATCGTCATCTTCAAGGAGTCCATCTCCTAGGTATGATTCTTCTAATGGTTTCTTTGATAACTTTGATTCTGAACATTCATCTGGTTTTCAAATATCAAATCAATTTTCAAATGTTTTTCGAGAAAGACTTTGTTATGTATGTCGTCAGCCGGGACATCTTGCTTTTGATTGTCCGACGACTGCCTATATCCACAAAACTGCCAAGTATGTGGATAACTAAGGTCAAATTTTTGATGAACCATGGTCTCCAAAGATTGAATCAACTTGTAAATCGTCTTGGTCTACACCAAGTACGTCGGTTGAATCTGATTCTGGTTCTGATCCAAAATTAAAAGTTTTACAAATTTGGAAACCAAAAGTTGTTTCCAAGGCCAACAAAGACTTTGTGGAAGACACCGGGTGACCCGACGCTGTTGAATCGGGTCGATCCCAGAGAGACTAATGATTTATTTGGTGTCAGGCAGGTGTTTCAGGAAGACCTATCGGTGATTGAAACATTGCTGATTGTAAAATATCTATTATAATTAAATTGCATTTCAAAATCATTTGGTTTTCAAAAGGCTACAATTGCAAGTTTTCGTGTTGGTTGATCAATTTCTTGTTTTTGTTTTACCTCCGTCTCATTCTGAGGGGGAGTTTGTTTTTACAAAAATTCAAAAATGGTGTTTTGTTTTTCAAATCGTAAAAATGAAAATCTATAACTAGTGTTGTCATTTTTAGGGGGAGAAATTTAGAAAAGACAAAAACATTGAAAAATGCAAAAAGCCAAAAACATTGAAAAATGATAAATTGTATCCGACATGATTGGGAAATGATGATACATTGGCTGACAGTGTCTGACTCATGGATAAAGTAGATGAAAAAGCCACAAGACCATTTTATCAATGTGTAAGGTAGGCTTGGTAAAACAGAAAGTATACGTATGTGATATTCACTAAATCTCATGCTTGATCTAGTGGACAACATCTTGATGCGTATCTCAAGATATATCAAGAAAAAGATATGTGAAAATAAAATGAGAAGTCACTTTGTATACATGTGTTCATTTTGCAAAGATTTAAACTTGTTTGATTTTCTTTATTTTGTCAAATGATCGGACTTTCTCTGCGTGTCCACAAGACCGACCTGGTCGTTGTTCATTTGACATTCTGCTTTATTTTCTTTGGTGTTTCGTATAACTCATCGGATTTTCTCTGCGTGTACGGGAGTACCGACCTGATTGTTGTTGAGTTATACAATTTCAACTTGTTTTATTTTCTTATTTTGTTAAATCAGAGGCCTTATCTGCGTATCGAAAGATTGACCTTAAGGTAGACGATTTAACGTTCTTATTTCTTTTTGCATGGAACACAGTTGACTATATCATGGTTACAATCATTATCTGATTAAAATCACAAATGAAATCACAAAGTGTGATAAGCAAAGCATATCTGAGTATGTCTGATAGTGTGGGGTACACTGGTCAATGCATAACTAATCAATACCTTAACATATCAAAATGTTATGAGTATGATTGTGCCAGAGTTTAAAGTTGGACAAATTATATCTACAATCGGCATGGCTTATGTGCTTCAATAATTGAAATTGAAGTGTAGTTCAGCATGTTATGACCAATATGATCCCAAGTCGTGATCTTTCTCGCAAAAGACAAAAATAGCGTCTGATTCTGTATTGTATTTACATTTCTTATCAGAAAATACCAAAAAGATTTTAGGTGTGTTTTGACATAAAGTTTCTAAAAGCCAAAAAGATTTTGTTTCTGATTTGTTTTCGATTGATCAACACGATATACTAAATCAATTTTCAAAATCAAAATATCTTGGAGTCTCGAAGACACGTTTTGTGCAAAGATTATTTATGTTGGCAGGTTTCTAAGTGGAAAGAGAACATCATAACTTCAAGTCTTCTGAAGATTGTTGATAAAGAGATTACACACGATACAATATCCAGTATTCAAGATTGAACTTATCGTCAAGATCGAGGAAGAGTTTGATTGAAGATACAAGATACAAGTTTTAATGGAGGAGATGATACTACACATGCCAAGGGGGAGTTTGTTGATACATGGTCCTGATCGTCATGTGAAGTATTGAATACAAGATGAAGACATGTAAGATTAGGTCTGGCCGAACCTTGGTCGAACCTGGAGTTCGGACATGGCCGAACAGGTCTGAACCTGAGGTTCGGACCAGCGAGTTTCAATGTGTATAAATAGTAGTCTTGTATTAGAATTCAGTAGGTTCTTGGTCATATCTTCTCTGTGTACTCTGTGGTTAATACAAGTCATTTGTATTTACTCTTTGTGTTCTATCTCGTATTTCATTGATTTCATAACGATTAAGTAGACGATCCACACGCTCAAGCAATTTCAAGTGGTATCAGAGCATTTGGTTTGCTCTACTGATCGGAAATCTCTGTTTTTCGACGTTTTGACTCAAAATTCACGTTTTTTTGCGAAAATGTCATTCATTTTTGAATTCATTTAATCTTCTCGAGTGTGCTACAAGTCAAATTCATTCCTAATTCGTTTATATTGTGTTTTCTTGAATTCCTATCGAAAATTCCATTCAAAAACACTGAAAATCGAGAAAATGGTGTCGAGTGAGCTTGGTCTCGTCAGAGGTTCGGAAAACTTCGGAGTAACCGCTCCGAACTCGAGGTTCGGACAGAGTTCGGCGTTTGTCTTGTTCGGTGAGAGTTCGGTCTTGTTTCTATTTGTTCGTTCGAAGGCTAAGTTCGGAGGGAGCTCGGCGCTTTTAGTTTCGGTTTGTTCGAAGGTCAGGTTCAGAGAGCGTTCGGCGAGTTTAAGTTCGGACAAAGTTCGGGCAAGGTTCGGAGTGAACAGTAACTTGTTTTTCAAAATGTCTGATTTTCAAGCATTCGCGACTATTCAAAATTCGGTTCAGACTACGATGCAAACGATGATGAACTATGATAATGAAATCGGAACAAGTCAGAAAGTTCCTAAATTGCTTAAATTGGAAGATTATCATAGTTGGATTACACGGTTTGAAGCATATGTTTCTACAAATGATATTGATATGTGGTTGTCATATTCTGAGCAATATGTTTATCCTAAAGGTGAAGATGCGGAACCAATTCTTCAAAGAAAGCTTTCAGGAGAACAAAAGAAAGCGTATCAAGCTGAAAAGAAAGCATATGGTACTTTAACGATGGCATTGCCTACGGATTTATTACATCAATTCTCAAATAACTACACAGCAAAGAGTTTGTGGGATGCTTTAGAAAAGAGATGTGAGGGCAATGACCAATATAAGAAAAGTCGGCAAAAGGTGTTGAAGAAGGAATTTGATAGTTTCAAGCATTATCAAAATGAATCAATTCCAAATTTGATTGCAAGATTTGCTCATTTAATGAGTGAAATGAAGTTGGTGAATCTTACAAAAGATGAAGCTGATAAGAAAGAAAATATTTTGGAAGCATTACCAGAGAAATGGGAAAATTATGTGATGATGGTCAATCATGATAAAGATTTTTCAAAATTGTCATTTAATGATCTGATTCAAAGAATCCAAGCAAGGGATATGGAGTTAAAGGTGAATAAGTCACTGCCTGAGCAAGTACAAAATCCTGCAGTGTATTATGGTAACAATGATTCAACTCTGAATGCTGGGAAATCTTATATACTTAGTTCTGTACCCCCTACAGCTTTTCTGGCAGGTAAATATGAAACACCAAGTTATTCTTCTGCTGGTTGTACTGTTTCGATGCCTAGTTCTTCGACTCAAAGTGCATTGTCTGTTCAAACTATCGATGATTATAATGCATTGATGTCTGCTTTAGTTTCTTCATATTTTGGTGTTATCACTGGTGCTGTGAGTAATGCTGAATTGGCAAATGAAGATTACGATCAAATTGATTATGATCATTTGGAGGAAATGGATTTAAATTGGCAGTACGCTATGTTGGTTTGAAGAACGAAGAAAATTTTCAATTGAACTGGTAAGAAGAGATTGAATCAGGAGGGTAAGATTGGTTTGGACAAGTCGAAAGTGAAATGTTATAAGTGTTCCGTCTATGGTCACTTTGCACGAGAATGTTCAAGTTCAGCAGATAACAAATTAAAAACTGGTTAACATGCACATTTAGTTTTTCATCCATCAACTGAAGCTGATAAGGTTGAGAAGAAATTTGTTACTTTTGCTAATAATTTGACAGAAACATTCTAGCATCCAGATGAATTCACCTGGAATGCAAACTCATCAGCTAAAAAGAATCATGCTCCATTTAGCATTGCATTGACTGCTCGTCATGATGATGATGACAGCTTGTAGAATGTTTCTGATTCTTATTCAAGTGAATCTTTGGTACAAGAAAGTTTACCAAAAGTTGCTGATAGTTCTAAGGTTGAAGAATCTAAATGTCTTACATGTGTAAAATTACACTAGGAGATTATATGGTGTGTTCAGTGTCCTAAAACATCAACTGAAGAAATTGTTGTGCTAAAGAAAGAGTTGGAAGAGTTTCAAAAGAAATATTATGAATTAGTTCATGTTCACGAAGATGTTGTGAAAGAAAAGGTTAAATTGGCTGAAGAGTGTGAAAAAGCCAAAGCTGAAGCTTTAGATGCAGCTCAAGATTTTGAGAATTTATTTGAGAAGAGTTATCCGGTTCAACAAAAGTATGAGGAAGCCACTGCTCTTATTGCTAAAACTGCTGTTACTGTTGAGAAGCTTCAGAATAAAATTTCTATGATTCAAGATGAGAATGTTCTTTATCGAGACAAGAATGAGGTATTGACTAAAGATGTTGAGATCTATAAGCAAAAGAGAGAAAGTGTTCTTGAAGAGTTATTTGCTGAATGTGAGATTCGAAAGCTACAAACATATGAATATGATGATCTCAATGCAAATTTCGTCAAGTCACAGAAAGAGGTGTTTGAAACTCAACAAAAGATTAATGATTTGAAATTGGAAATTTTGGAGTTGAAAAGGCAAGTGAAAAACTGCATTTTGTCACCGACATTGCTAAACTTCTTATACAAGAAAGATCAAAGTACGGAAAGTTCTACGAAGGAGGATGTTCATTTGGTTCCTCAACCAGTGGATTTAATTGAAGTTACTTCTGCTCCGCTTGATTGTAAAGTTGAAGTGCATGATTATTCAAAATTTGCTACTCCACCCAAGAAGAAAAAGTCTAAGTCTAAGAAGAAAGAGAAGGCTTTGGGTGAAGCTCCAAAATTTGTATCCAAGTCTGTTTTGTTGGAAAATGAAAATGTATTTGATAAGGTTGCTTCAAGTTCTTCTTCTGCAACCGAAGAAGAAAAAGTTATGATTAAAAAGAACAAGCTGAAGGTTATCAAAGCCAAATTCACTAGCGAAGCTAAGGCAAGAGAAATTTCAGGTTCTTCTTCAAATTCTTCAAAGGTTTCAGGTTATAAACACAAAGGTTTGGGCTATAAAGTGAAGGAAGAACTGGTTCAAGTTCAGAAACCAGTGAAAGCTACAACGGTTCCTAAAGCAAAATTTGCAAAGAAATCAATATCTCAGAAGGAATTTTCTTATTATTCTGGAAAATCGTCATCTTCAAGGAGTCCATCTCCTAGATTTGATTCTTCTGATGGTTTCTTTTATAACTTTGATTTTGAACATTCATGTGGTTTTCAAATATCAAATCAATTTTCAAATGTTTTTCGAGAAAGATTTTGTTATGTATGTCGTCAACCGGGAAATCTTGCTGTTGATTGTCCGACTTATATTAGTTGGTATATATATATATCTTACAATATTTTCATGGCATGTGATGACAATTTTTATATCCGACTCACTCAGGTTAAATATATATATTTTTTTGACCCATGTGTTTATTATTTATATATCGTTTAATCTAGTATTGTTATCTTATTTTTAAAAATTTATTTGTAACCAAACCCAAAACGTTTCGTTCGAGACTCGACACCCGACACCCAATAGCAAACCCAAACAAACCACCCCCACCCCTAGCAATGATCAAAATAACTAAACTTAATTATTTGATCATGTACCACATTTTATATTATTTCCTTTGTTTATTTTTTTATGCTTGAAGTGGATAAGTATTTAACTCAATTAAAGAAATAAAATAAAGAAAAGAAAATATTCACTTGCAACAAATCCTTACCAAATAATCAGAAGATATATCACTTTGAAAAATTTGACATACTCTAATAGTAGGATACTTGAGTACACCCTTCAACTTGCGTGGGTTTTTCTTTTATATATATCAAGGGCCACTTACTCTGCTATTTAAAGAGAGTACCATTCCACAAAAAAAAAAAAAAAAAAAAAACTTTTTTGGTATCTTTGGTAGATCCCTTGACCCACAAGCCCACTACTTTAGCTTAAACAAATAGTCTATATCACTTAACATAGGATTAACCATGAAGGATTAGTGCTTTATCTAGTCTTCTCAAGAGTCTTTGGAGCTAATTCAAAGGTATAAATCTAATCTATATCAAGTTAATATTTTGTTAGAGCATATTCCTAAGCTACCTTGTGTCTCGTGTATTGTATCTAGGTTAGAGCATCTTTGTGAGTCTTAGTGGCAACATATTGGTGGCCGTACCAAATAGTGCGCCGGACCAATTGGTACGTCCGTACCAGATGGTACGCAGTTTAATATGTTGCACCTATAAATAGTTTAGTTAGAGAGAGTTAGAGCCAGTTCTGTCATTCTCTACTCTTAAGTGTGTGTAACTGAGTGTGTTCTCTCTCTCTCTAGACTTTGTGTATTCTCTAAGTGAAATTGATAAAGCAAAGCTTTATTTACATCGTGTGCATTCTCGTATTACCGAATCATGCAGCAGTAAGATCCCTCCGTGATTTTACAAGTGGTATCAGAGCAATCCAGGTTGCTCTACTGCTTTGGTTTGGTCATTTTCGAGTTTTAGAGAAAGGAAGTTTGGGTTTTCTTCATTTTTCATCTATTTTTCTCAATTCTGAGTGATTCTAAGGTCAAAAATGATTTCTGAGTGTTCCTAGTGAGTTTTCGCACCTCACTGAATCAAATTCGAGTCCCAAAAGTCGAAAATTTGAAAAATCCATAGTTTCGTACGTCGTTCGTACGCTCAAAGAACAACTGGTACGCCTCTGGTATGCTTCTGGTACGCAAGGCAATCTTCATCAGCTTTTGGTACGCTGAAATCTGGTCCGGAAGACAATCTTCATGTTTGGTCCGCGACGGTTACTTTCTGGTACGCTGGCAGTTACGCCGTACCAAATTGGTACGCTGCTCAAACTGGTACGCTGAGTTTTCTGGCCACTAATCTGATTTGGTCCGTAGGGTGGTACGCTGAAGATCTGGTACGTTTTTGGTCCGCTTTGGCTATTTGGTACGCTGGTTTTCTTGGTCCGCAGCTTGGTACGTTGGCAGAAAAGTGACCTTCACTAAAACTGACGTAACTTGAGAACCATTAAGAGTCACAGGAGCTAATACCAGCCAAAACGTTCGTCTCGACGAGATCTATACTTTTACTCGCCTAACGTCCTAGTACCCTCCAGTTTGACCCCCAAAATCCGCTTGGAAGACGTCCGTTTTTGAGGTTAAAGTTTTTGTGTTCGCTATCGTAACTTCAAAATGAGCGATTATCAAGCTTTTTCAGCTATGCAAACCTCGATGCAAGCCATGATGAACTATGATAATGAAATTGGAACAACTCAGAAAGTTCCTAAATTACTTGGATTGGAAGATTATCATAATTGGAAGAAAAGATTTGAATCTTACATATACTCACAAGATGTTGATTGTTGGATTCCGATTGAAAAACAATATGAGTATCCGTTGATTGCTAATACTCTACCAAAATCGATAAGTGATTTTGAGCCTGAAGAAAAGAAGGTATTTGCAAGAGAAAAGGAAACTTATAGTTTTCTCACGATGGCATTACCCAAAGATTTGATGCATCAGTTTAAGAATTTTCCAACTACGAAACAATTATGGGATGCTATTAAGGAAATATGCGAGGGTAATGATCAGTACAAGAATACTCGAAAGAAAGTTTTGAAGAAAGAATTTGACAATTTCGGGCTTTGTGAGAATGAGAAGATCACAGATTTGATTGCAAGGTTTTCAAATTTGATTAATGAACTTGAAATTGTAGGTGCCAAGAAAGAAAATGACAAATTAAAGGAGAAATTTCTGGAAGCTCTACGCGAAAGGTGGGAGAATTTTGTGATGATGTTGTCTAGTGATCCAAACTACTCAAGTTGGACATTCAATCATCTGATAAGCAAATTATAAGCTCGGGAAATGGAATTACTTGTGAAAAAGTCAGCAACTCCAGCTGTTCAGAATTCTGAAATATATTTTGGAGAGAATTCTGCTATTGTGCATGATAAAACAAAATCACATTCTATTTCAAGCAGTAATCCACCGGTAACAGCATTTCTTGCTGGGAATTGTGAGAATACTGGTTATTCTTTGGGTTACATTTTTACTATACCTGACATATCATCAAGCAAATCTACTTCTAATCAAGCAACCGAAGACCTAGCTGCTTTGTTATCTGCCTTCATATCATCTTCATCTGGATCCATATTTAGTCAAATTGGTAATTCTGGTTTGGTTCCGGAGGATCTAAAACAGATGGATGATGATCAGCTAAATAAATTAGATTTGGATTGGCAGTTTGGTATGACTATTGAAAAAGGAAGACGGTTTATTGACAAACATGGCAACATTCTATACTTCAAGGATGCAAACTGGGTTTAGAGAAGTCAAAAATGAAATGTTACAAATGTTCCAAATTAGGACATTTTGCTCGCGAATGTAAGCAAACGTTTTCTAAACCAAGTACTTCAGATAGTCATAATCATAATAAAGAAGCAAAGGCTTTAGTGGCTGAGGAAGGTTATGATTGGGCTACAGATTTTCTGGATGAATCTGCATTTTTAGTTCATTCTCCCGAAAATCATGCATTAATGGCTACTATGCAAGATGAATCAATTGAGTCTGAATCTCAAACAAGTACATCTGAAACAAGTGATTCTGAAGTTAGTGGGTATGAGTCAACATGTGAATTTTGTGCTAAAAAAGAAAGAAAGATTCGAGAATTGATTTCTGAAAAGGAAGGGTTGATTGTTGAACATGAGAAGAAAGAAGCAGAGATAGAAGGTTACAAAAGAAAGTGTGAAGATTCTGATGAGATTTTCAAAGCTAACGCAATGTTGGAAAAAGAAAAGAAGGTGTTAATGGAAGAAGTTTTAGAGCTAAAAGCAAGATTGGATGAGATGGTAAGTGACAATAAACAACAGATCTTAAAGTTACAAAATGAAAATGCTGAGTTAGCTTTAAAGGTTGAAAAATGGGAGTTCGAAGAAAAGGATGCTGTTGGAGATTTCGATGCATTGTATAAGAAATCAAAAGCAAGAGTGGAATCGCTTCTGATTACCAATTTTGAACTTTAGAAAGTTTATGATGAAATTATGGTTTCGAATAATGATTATCAAGTCCTCCAGTCAAAATTACAAGACAAAGTCACTGATTGTCAGGACCAGATTTGAGCAACATGTTATCATATGATTTATCACACAAATGCGGAAATCATGTGTGATGGTCGATTTTGGATGAATCTGCATCAATGTTCACCCATTGATGATTACTAAAGCTCAAGAACACACACTAACACCAAGAACACACACACAAAAGCTCTCTTGTAGGATATTCCAGGAGTGCCGTTCCTCAATAGGGTTTTCTCAACTATATATATACTACAAGAGAGCATAGGACAAAAGGAATGTTTGACACACACAATCATTACCTAGATTTCAGCAAAATATTCTATCAGCACAGACAAGTTCGCTAGGGATTAGACAAGTTCGCTAAGCAGTAACAAGTTCGCTAACAAGTCCGCTAAGTACAAACAAGTTCGCTAAGCACAAACAAGTTTGCTAACAAGTTCTCTAAGCACAAACAAGTTCGCTAACAAGTACGCTAAGTACAAACAAGTTCGCTAAGTACAAACAAGTTTGCTAACAAGTTCGCAAAGACTGGAAAAGTCCGCTAACAAGTTCGCTAGGAGGAAAACAAGTTCACTAAGTTTAGAAACAAGTCTGCTAAGTAAACAAGTCCGCTAGGAACAAATCAAGTACGCTAAGACAAACTTTGAACAAATATGATAAGTGTTAAACAAGTCCGCTAAGTTCAATTCACAGAAGTTCGCTAAGAGAAAGAAACAAGTACGCTAGATTCATACAAAAAAAAAATGTTTCTAAGTACAAGTTCAAAGTCTATTACAAAACAAAGTATCAAAACTAGAAAGGACATCAAAAAGGTCTTCACCAGCAATGCTCAACGGTGAATGGTTTGTGTTGCCAACAAAATAGGTTCCAAAAATTTCCACCCTTGTTGGCAATGCAAACCCTTGAACTTATGCAACTTGACCGAGCAGCTTTAGCAAGAATCTCCAGTTTTCTCTTGCGGCCTCTTTGTCTTTGTCAGATAGCACTTTAATTCCCATATCGTACAGCCTCCAGAGATTTGCCAGACAAGCTTTTTCAGGTCATTGAAGTTATTCAGCTCGACCAATCTTCTTGCCTTATCAAGAATGACACTCGATCCATGCTCTTCTATCAACCAGCAGTTTGCATTTCTAAGGAGTTCTGCATCAAGTGTGAGTTTACCCATATCTGCAAACCTTGTACACCACCAATTTAAGAACATAAAAAAATAGTTGGCGTCATAGCATTCATATGGTCTCAGTTGAACCGGGATTGTCCGCATCTTCTAATAATATATCAGCTTCAAATAGGATCTTGAGAGTACTCTGAGTTCTATTGCTGCAAATATTCTGATAGGCTCAGCACCAACTCTTTCAATCACTAGTTCATGAGTCATCCCATTGTAGTACCAGCTGTTTATTGGAGCAACCTTCTGATTCCCTGGGATAGTCTTTGTCTTCACCTCCATCCCAATATCTTTGAACATTCCTCGATGAGGGGCACGGAGACGTCTTTTCTGTTCAGCAATTTGAGCCTTTCTCTCTTCTTCAGGATTCCGGATTCTGATTGAATTTCTTATCCTCATAAGCAGATTTGATCAGGAAGGCAGCTCGAATACCCTTTTGATGGTTAGAGTGGTTTACCAACTCCAGGTATTTCAGCTGCTTGAGCTCCCAAGAGAACAAGCTAAGAAGGGCTTTGAAATCTCCGAAGATTTGCACATATCCGTTCCGCCTCTTCACCAGAAATGCATCAAAGGCTTCATCATATTTCCATCCCAATATTTTCATCCCATGATTGACCTTTGGGTTGCTTAGCATTTTCCTTAAGTTCTTGGCAGCAAAATGTTGCATAGCCTTTAGGTTTGGTGCCATCTTTTCCCATTGATCATAGATGGGAGGATTGTCTTTCCTTTTGAGTGCCTCAGCCCGTTCTTGCTCTCTAAGTCTGATCTTTTCAAGCTTTTCCAGACGTTCTGTCTTTTGATACTCTTCCACAAACTCCCGTAGACCTTTAAGTTTCTTTCTGTTATAGGCCTTCTTATTAATGTTTTTGAATCTACAGTAGTTGCGAAGTGCCTCAAAAGTCATCCTGTTGGTAGTGGCTTTAATGTATTCTTCAGAATCAGGAGCTTCATCGGACGAGTTCTCATTTGGTGGAAGATATGTGTTGCGTATGTCCAGAATTAAATCTGAAAGATGATCTCTGATGGGGAGGAATTCAACTGTTTTGGTGGTGTCAGCAAAGATATCAACCAGCGGATCGATTTCAGCTTCAACAGTTTGATTTTGTGGGAGGTGTGAATTTAACCTTTCTTCATCAGTGTATAGCTTGGTCAACTCAATTTCAGTAAGACTCATCAGATATTCTAAAGAGAAGTTGTCTTTCATTAGAGATCTGACCATGTGTGCTATTTCAGAGGTGTCTTCCTCATCCACATCGGTGCCCTCCAAGTTTGTTACAATGCGAATCCTAGGTTCATCTGATCTTCTTGATGTAGAACGATCCGATAGAGTACTCGAGCCCTTTCCATAGATTACAGCAGGAGGATGGTCTGATTCATATCTTTTGAGCGCTTCGGCCTTTTCCTCAAGCAGTCGATTCTGTTCACTGAGTGTTTCTTCAATAAGAGCTCGATGAGACCTGTCTTTCTCAGCTTCCTTTTTCAGATACTCCTCAGCAATCTCTTCAGGGGTTAATATCCTTTTTCCTTTATCCTTTTCAAAAGGACCGGGCTGCTCTGGGACAGCAGGTTCTGTAGCAGCCGATTCCTTAGGATCATCTTCTTCCTTATCGGAGTCTGAGGAGAAATGTATGAAAGAAGCTTCAAATATCTGATCTCGGAGATTTTGATCAGCAGACACACTAGGATCAGTTTGACTCTCAGTTTCTTGACCAGCACTTGATTCAAGGTTTATGATCTCAGCATCAGTTTGAATAACTCCAGGAATATGTGGGTTGATGTCCAAAGCAAGAGTTTCAGTTGTAGACATGACAGTAGAAAGAGGCACGCTCACAAACTCATCGTCTACTTCCATTTTTACTTGGATTGCAGTAGGACAAGGAGGTTTCTCTTGATCATCATCTTCACCATCGATCATATCCAAATCTATGTAGTTCAGTGGATTGGCTTCATTCATGAGCACGTTCATTCTCTGACTCAGCTCATTCATGTCATCTTCATCTCCAAAGTCCACAAAGTAAGGATGTTCTTCACAAGTTGCCTCATCACCATCTTTAGGTGTCTCAATGAGAATGCCGCATGAGTTTCTTCTTGAGTACAGATTCTCGGCATAGTATTCCCTGAAATTAGACATCTCAAAATCTAAGAAGGCTTGATCGATGTAGAATTGAGGGACACCTTCGGTCAAGGGAACTATGGCGGAGGAGGTAGAGGTGTCAGCATGAGCAGTGGGAATGATCGAAAGTTGAAGAGATAAGTCATGTTCAGCTTCAGACTCAGCACTTGTTGAACCCTCAATGGCAAGAATCTTGGCAGTTTGTGCAAACCTTGGAAGTTTTAGGTTTTTCAGGCACAGGTGCAAGCTGTTTGATTGATTCCAGAGTCTCATAAACTGGTTCATCATGAAGGAGACTGCTGACAAAGGAATCTTCGTCATCAGAGAAATTAAAGTCATCTCCTTCTATGGAAGTGTCATCATCGATTGCAAAATCGCTGTCATGCAATGGGCTTGAGGTATCTTGAACACCAGTCGAGTCTTTACCAGTAGGAATGGTAGTAGAAGATATGGGGTCTTGTAAATTCTCACCTACACTTCTCAAATCAGATTCAGGCTGGTTTTCTGGCATCTCAATCTCTTTATCACCACCAACATCATCAGGTTTATCACTCAATTGTTTGCCTTCACGAGATTTGGCTAATAAATCCTTGAGTCTTTGAATTTTAGCAGCTTGTTCAGCAATTACTTGTGACTGATCATTGATCTTTTGGTTTGCCACTTGCAGAGCACAGTTTAGATGATCATTCTGACTCTAAAGGTTAACAATTTCAGCTTGAAGTTCCATTACCTTCTCGGATTCAGAAACTGTTGGGCTGGTAGTGACAAATTCAGCTGTGTCAATGGTAGTGACGACATGGAGAGATTGCTGCTGCAGCTAAGGCTGTGGTCTCATATCCATACCTATTCCTTCAGAGAACAGTTTAGATGATCATGCTGCTCCAGTGGTCTCATATCCATACCTATTCCTTCAAAATTTTTAGTACGAGATGGAGAGATTGTTGCTGCAGCTAAGGCTGTGTCTGATGGGGTGCTAGAGGAACTTACCACTTCATAATCATTTGTTGTGCCAGGCTTCCTTCTGACTTTGAGCTTTTCGGTACAGGATTTACTTCTCTCAGCTCTGATGAAGAACTCAGCGGATTTGTGACTACTTCCACCAGTTATTGTCAGAGTTTGTAAGGTAGTCTTAGGAGGATACTCAGGAGGACTACCAGTCTCATCTTCAAGGTTTTCCTTAAGATCATCCTCGTCGAGAGACACTAATTCTTCCTCATCATCCTGTTCATCCTGTGATGGATTATAACTGTTGTCAGAGGATGATTATGGTGTCGAAGCTGTAGAGGCCCTGGAATAGTCTCTAGTCCTTTGTCTTTTCCGAGGATGAATGCCCTCAGGTTGTGTGGGACTATCATCAGAGTCAGAGGAGTCAGACTCTTCTTCATTATTATCATCGTCTCCTTCTCCTTCTTCAGACAAATCAACCAACATAGGACTTGAGGAGCGTTCAGCATGTTCAGAAGCTTCAGCACCTATACCCTGGAGATTCCTAGGGTCTTCAACAGCAGCAGCAGGATCTGTGACGACTGGGGCATTCAAGTCCAATTCATAGTGGACTTGAGCCGCATCAGTAGGTTCAATTTGTGCTTATACTGCAGCTTCACCCATCTGAATATCTCCTTGGGCACCGGCAGGAGCAATCCGAGCAATCATATCGGGAAAGAAGGGTACAACATTCCCTTGATATTTACTTTTATTGTAAGGAATATTGCGCTTGGAAGATTTCCGGCTGAATGCCAATTTTACTATGTTCCGGCTGAAGTTGAAGCGGAATTCTCACTTCAAGCGGAACTGGCAATTCAAGCGAAAAGAATCAGTTTTGTCTTTTAGCGAATATTCCGGGTGAACTCAATTATCCACCAGATAATGAGTTCAATCGGACTTTTCCTGAGATGTCTTTTCAACAAGTCCAATCCTGCAAAAGCGTCTTGTATGCTTCTATATCTGATTCAAGCCGCTATCCTAAAGTAGTATGTTGCTGCAAACACGCAAGATATTCCAATTGCCGATGTTTATTCTTTTGGTAGTTTGTATTTGACTTTTTAGTTTACGGTCTAGATTAGATCGCATGAGATCAATGGCTGTCATTGTTCCCATCAGCACTATATATAGCATAGCTAGCTCTTAGTTTACACACAGTTGTCATCTTTGTTGTTATCAGTTCTTGAACAACTTGTAGTAGCGTAGCTTCGAGTTAATGCAAATAGTGCCGAGTATTTGATACTTTGTTGTTACTATATTTCTACAAATCAAACTTTTACATTATACACAAGAACTCAACAATTGCTTAAGTAAAGTGAAATATAACTTTAATTCCGCAGGGTTATATTTGCAAGTAAAGGGCTTTGTTTAAGTTTAACTCTAACTTATAACGATCCTACAAGTGGTATCAGAGCTTTGGCTCTTACCTTGAAGACTTTCTGTGCTTCAAGGTTGATACTTTACTTGCTTACTTTACAAGCTTTGCTGTTTTATCTTTCTAAAAGTTTTCAAAATGAGTGATTTCAGTTTAAGTTGCCCAAATGGTTCTTCCAACAAACCACCAATGTTCACTGCTGATGACTTTGGTACCTGGAAACTCAGGATGGAAGGTTTTGTTAGGATTTTGGACCGTCGTATTTGGAAATCTTTCACTGAAGGTCCCTACTCACCCATGGTTTCATCTGCTGATGATGCAGAAGTAAAAATACCTAAACCACTTGATAAATATGTTGAATCTGACTATACTGCTCTCGAATTTGACCATAAGGCATATTGGACTCTACAGGCTGCACTTCCTAATTCCATTTTAAGTGGATTCAAAGGATATAAAACTGCATTTGACCTGTGGAATGCCTTAAGTGAAATGTATGAAGGAACCGGTGAAGTTAAAGAAAACAAGAAAGATGTTTTAAAACAGAAGTATGAAAACTTTACTTTCAAATCTGGTGAAACAATGACAAACCAGTACTTAAGATTTGTTTCTTTGCTTGATGAACTTCAAAAGGTAGATGTAAAACTAGACCAGGTAGATGTTAACAGAAAGTTCTTACGTTCCCTGCCTTCTGTGTGGACAGTTTACACTGGAAGCATCAGGGAATGCAAAAACTTGAAAAAGATGAGACTTAGTGAACTTCATGGCATACTCAGTGCCTATGAAATGGAACTAGATCTTAAATAAAACTCATCTTCTGAGTCAACTCAGCTGTTTTCATCTGCACTAGTAACTACTGATTTTAACAGTCAAAGGTCTTCAAACTCATCATATTAGTCACCTATTGTCAGTTTCCCTAAGACACCTAGGTGTCAAGAAAGTTTCTCAAATATGTTTGAAAAATCTCACAATGCTCATGTAGCAACTAACTCATACCAAGGCTTCATACCCGGAGATCTTGAGTGCATAGGTGCCGATGATTTGGAAGAAATGGACATTATGACACAACTTGCTATAGTTTCTGTCAGAGCTCAAAGGTTCTACAAAAGAACTGGTAGAACCTACAAGGGAGCAAAAGGTGCTCACATAGGCCTTGACAAAAGAAAGGTGAAGTGTTATAACTGTCACCAACTTGGTCATTTTGCAAGGGAATGCCCTCAACCAAGAAGAGAAGGACAGAATCAAGGTCATGCTCAAGGGAAAAATCATGGAGGAAGCAATTCAAACAACAACAACTCTGGAAACAACTCAGGTTCCCAACCCACCCCACCAAAACCAACCGGAAGTCAAAACCACCAAAATGTGGTAGCTGCTGTTGCAAATTAAACCTCATGTGTTGAATGGGAAGATTTCGTTGCTGAGTTTGAGCCTGTCAACCATGCTTTGATGGCCAAACAAGATTCCACCTCTGATCAGGTAAACTCTATCCTAGAGAAAGTCCTAGAAAATCTATGCAGCCCTGCTTGCATAGAACAAGTGTCAAAGTACCGAAATCACAACACTGACTTGATTGATGAAGTTTCAAATCTAAATGAGTTAAAGGATTGTTTTAAGAAAACTGAATCTTCATATATTTCAAAAATTGAAAATTTAACCAAAGAATATGAACAGTTGAAACAAACCAACTCAGTACTTGAAACTCAGCTTGATGACCTGCTGTCAAAACTTGAAAAGTCAAGAAACGAAACCAAGGATGCTAAGGCTGAGGTTGATGTTCTTAAGATCAAGCTGAAAGATACTTTGTTCACCTGCGATAAATTCCAGGCAGCGAACAAAAGGCTGAGAAATTATGGATGGGAGGGATGTATGGAAAGGCAGGTGTTGGGTATAACTGTGTTGAGCCACCAATTGAATACTCACCTGTAATCAAACCTATTGATGCTTTAAAATCTGAATGTAAAGTTAGTCTCACAGTTGATGACATTTCATCACAGTCAAGTTCTGAAAACACTGTTGAGTCTAAGAAAGCTGAAGTCACTGTTGCAAGCTCATCTGCTTCAGTGGACCAATCAAAAATTTTAAAACCATCAATTGCTGTTCCTCCACCAACTGTTTATGAACCTAAGGATTCAAAAGTTGGAGTAAAGCAACCTGAGTAACCAAAGGGAAGTGAAACTCAAAGGCTTGGTTAACTAAAATTTAACCAAGTAACCAAACTTGAGTCTCCTAGAAAGTTTGAAACCAAAGTTGCTGAATGTATATGCTGTGGTGAACAAGGTCACCTAGCTGCTGTTTGTCAGTTCAACCCAATGAGTAAAGTCAAACCATTTCAAAAACCAAAGCCTGTTTTGAAACCAAAGGCTGATTTTCAAAAGAAGCTCACAGGAAGAATTTCACCTGTGAGAAACCACACTTTGAAGCATTTTGGATCTGAGTCTAACAGAGTGTTGATTGGTAATGAAAGAAATGGAAGTTTTACTGTTTTAAAGCAAAATCGTTTTCCCGCTGAAATTCAAGCGGAACACTCTTCCGCTCGAACTCATGTTCAACCGGAAAATAAGTTTCAACCCAGATCAGCTACTGCTCCAAAGCAGAGACCTCAAGTACATTTTGCTGAAGGTTTTGAGCAATTTAAAGCTCAAGGAAGAAGAAATCCCTCTAGAGGAAAGGTTACCTCTAGAGAAAACTTTTCAAGAAACAGCAAATTTATCCAATCTGAAACTGTCTTTGCTAAAAGTTCAAGTGGAAATCTCTATGTTCCACTTCAGGGGGAGAGTTCAAGTCAAAACAAACACTTTCCTCAAAGATTTTCAAAGTCACCTAAAAGAACTCAGTTGGTCATTAAAGAAAATGAAAAACTTAAGAAATTAACCAATAAGCAAAGGAAGTTTAAAGAATATAGGGATAGGAAAATTGCTGAAAGAAAGAACACCAAAGGTGAAAGGTCTAGTCAAACAAGTGCTCAGCATGAGAACTTCAGTTTTGACAATGATGATCTACTTAATGAAGCTCCAGTCTTAAATACTTTAGTACTCAAGCAGTACAAGTATAATGATGCTTATGGCAGACCCAAGACCACTCAGGCTTGGGTTCCCTATAGAAATTAATCAATTCTGATGTGTGCAGGTGCTAAATAAAGGCCAAAATAGCCTATGGGTAGTTGACAGTGGATGCACTTGCCACATGACAGGGAATAAGCACATTCTGGAAAGCACAAAAAGAATCAATGGAGGACCAGTTGCCTTTGGAAGCACAAAAGGCCATATCACAGCACAAGGTGATGTGACAAATGGACTGGTAAAATTTGATAGAGTCAATTTTGTTGATACATTAAATTTCAACCTGCTCAGTGTCTCACAAATGTGTGACAAGAATTTGAATTTAATGTTTAATGAGAAAGAGGCCATAGTCCTCAAACCTGGTGTCAAAATTCCTGATGAACTTATAATGCTTAAGGCACCCAGGAGAGATGGATTATACATTTTGGATATGTCAGTTGCTACACCCTCATGTGGCACTGCTTGCTTTGTATCCAAAGCCTCAGTTGATGAATCTGATCTATGGCATAGAAAGGTTAGGTCATGTGAACTACAAAAACATGAACAGAATTGTGAATCTTGGCTTGGTTAAGGGTCTTCCTAACAAGCATTTTGCATGTTCTGAAAACTGTGTGTCATGTCTCAAGGGCAAGCAACACAGAACCTCTTTTAAGCCAAAAGTTGAGTCTTCTATTTCAAAACCTCTAGAGCTTTTGCACATGGATTTGTTTGGTCCAACTAGAGTAATGAGTTTAGGAAAAAGGTCATACTGTTTTGTAATAATTGATGATTTTTCAAGATATACTTGGGTTTTCTTTCTCAAAACAAAAGATGAAACTGCTGAATTGTTGAAAACTCTTGTAATTAATTTAGAAAATCAATCAAACCTCAAGGTCAAAACAATCAGATGTGACAATGGCACAGAATTTAAAAATCATATTCTGAATTCATTTTGTGAGGAAAAGGGAATTGTGAGACAATTCAGTGCTCGTAGAACTCCACAGCAAAACGGTGTTGCTGAAAGGAGAAATAGGACATTGATTGAAGCTTCTAGATCCATGTTAGCAGACTCCAAGCTCCCTGTGATATTTTGGGCAGAAGCAGTAAATACTGCCTGTTATGTCCAAAACAGGATCTTAATTGTCAAGGGAAAGAATAAAGCACCTTATGAGCTTTGGAGAAAAAGGAAGCCAAATATCTACTTCTTTATGCCATTTGGTCGTCTTGTCACTATCTTAATAACCAATGAATCCTTGCCTAAATTTGCTGAAAAGGCAGATGAAGGTTATTTTGTTGGATACTCAGGTGTGTCAAAAGCATACAGAGTATACAACAAGAGAACTAAGATTGTTGAGGAAACCATAAATGTATCTTTCAATGAAAAATCTCCCAACAATTTTAAGTCTCAGCCCAGTTGGTTATTTGATATTGATGCACTAACTACTGCTTTCAACATAAATGTTGATAAGCCTGTAAGCTCTTTAGTGCAGGAACAAAATTCTCATAGGTCTGCTGATGAGCATTGGAAGAGTAATCAAACTGCAAATGAGAAGCCAATCTTTTTCTCTTCCATGAGCTCTCAACCTATCTTCCCAAGAAATGACAAGAGACTGACTGAAATAATTCAAATTGAAGAAGAAATTGTTCCGGTCGAAGTTCAAGCTGAACCAGTTTCTCCGGTTCAAGTTCAACCGGAAAACTCAATTTCAGAAACTAAAGGGAATACTGAATCAGGGTCAAATGAAGCTGAAAATTCAAATGATAGCACATCAAATGAGCTTAGTTTAGAGCATCTGACCTACAATTGAGACATCAATTCTCATGAATCAGTTGGAGTGTCAGATCCTGTGTCACAATTTGAAACTGTTGAGTTTGATCACAGACTTCCTCAGCTCAACATACCCTCAAATGGAAGAAGCCATGAATTCCTATGTTTCTTGATAGAAGAATCAATAGAGATCATCTAGCAGGAAATATTATTGGAGAAGCTTCAGCTCCTGTGTTGACAAGGAGCAGATCTGCAAATGCAAACATTTGTTTGCATGCTGCATTTTTGTCTCAAGAAGTACCCAAGAAGGTAGTAGATGCCTTGGAAGACAACAGCTGGGTAGAGGCAATGCAGGAAGAATTATTTCTGATCAACAAGCAAAAAGTTTGGAAATTGGTAGATCTGCCTGATGGAGCAGAACCAATTGGAACAAAGTGGGTTTTCAGAAACAAGAAAGATGATAGGGGAATTGTCATAAAGAACAAAGCAAGATTGGTTGTGCAAGGCTATGTACAGGAAGAAGGCATTGATTATGATGAAGTCTTTGCACCAGTAGCCAGGTTGGAAGCAATCCGAATCTTCTTAGCCTATGCTGCATTCAAAGATTTCCAAGTGTTCCAAATGGATGTGAAAAGTGCTTTCCTGTATGGCCTCCTGGAACAAGAAGTATATGTCAAACAACCTCCTGGTTTTGAAGATCCTCACCATCCTAACAAGGTGTGCAAGCTGATCAAAGCTTTGTATGGTCTCAAACAAGCACCTAGAACCTGGTATGAAACTCTTTCTAACTATCTTCTAGAGAATGGCTACTGGAGAGGGGCTATTGACAAAACACTTTTTGTTAAAACTGTTGGAAATGATATGTTGATGGTACAAATTTATGTTGATGATATTATTTTTGGTTCCTCTAATATTGTCTTGTGCAAGGAATTTGAAACTTTGATGCAGTCGAAATTTGAAATGAGCTCCATGGGAGAATTAACCTTCTTCTTAGGGCTGCAAGTGAAGCAAACTGAAGAGATTTGACATGCTAACCTGTTCAAGTGCCAAAACTCCCATCTCTACTTCCCACAAGTTAACCAATGACTTAAGTGGCAAGCCAGTGGATGTGCACTTGTACAGAGCTATGATAGGCTCCCTGATGTATCTCACTGCTAGCAGACCTGACATCATGTTCAGTGTTTGCTTATGTGCAAGATATCAGTCCTCACCAAAGGAGTCACATATGCTAGCTGTTAAGAGAATTTTCAAGTACCTGAAGGGGCAACCAAAACTGGGTTTGTGGTATCCCAAGAACTCTGACTTCTCTTTCAAAGCATTCACAGACAGTGATTATGGAGGATGTGATATAGATAAGAAATCAACATCAGGAGGATGTCAATTTCTGGGAGAAAGACTTGTCTCCTGGCAATGCAAGAAGCAAACTTGTGTTTCCACTTCAACTGCAGAAGCTGAGTATATTGCCGCTTCAAGTTGCTGTAGCCAAGTCCTTTGGATCCAAAACCAAATGCTTGACTATGGGATCACATTCATGGAAACTCCTATTCTTGCAGACAACAATAGTGCCATCTCAATCATCAACAATCCTGTGAAGCACTCCAAGACCAAACACATCGACATAAGGTATCATTTTATTAGAGACTGTGCAGAAAAGCATTTAATTAAACTATTCAAAGTTCACACTGATCATCAATTGGCAGATTTGTTTACAAAAGCCTTTGATGAGACTAGATTTTTCTACCTCATCACAGCCATTGGGATGATGAACTTTGAATAAGGCTTTTCACAATTCTAATAAAAGAGAGGCATGTGCTCAAGAGCCTGTCTCTTGATACAAAAAGAAAAAGAAAATGAAAATCTTTAGTGTTAATCAAACAATATTTCAGTTCATAGTCAGTAACTGCTATTAAAACTATGGATAATTAACACAAATTTTTAAAAATCATGTGTTTTGGATTTCCGGTTCAAGTTCAGGTTCAACCTGAGAAGACCACTTTTGAAATTCACCGGGTGAACTTCAACCGGAAAAATGCTTTAAAATGATGTGGAAAATTATTTTGAAAACAATTCTTTCAAGCGGAAAATTTGTCCGCTTGATGTTCAGACGGAAGAATTTTTGTTTTTAAAATAAAGGAGAAAATGGGTTCCGCCTGAACTTCCGGGTCAACAAAGTCAAAGTCTCATTTAATTACCCGGAAGGCACAGTTTTCTAAGCGGATATACATTTATTTACCCATTAAATTTTTAACTGTTTTAAATCTGAGGTTTCAGTAAATTAACTTTTGGATAAGGACATGCTTTAACCAGTTGTACCGTATAACCCATAAAGCACCTGTCTCATTAGTCACTGAACCGTCGATTTTTAACCTCTCTCCTCCACGTCAGCACCGAAAAAGGTAAAAAGCCCTAATTTACCGCCAGTTTCCCCATTTCTCTCAACCCCACTCAGAAATTACTCCCAAATTTCTCTCAAACCCTCTCCGATAAACTTCCGATTAACCGTCAACATTCTCAAAATCTGTATCAACAATGGCTCCCAAAGCGAAGGCGAGTGGCAAGAAGCCAATCGGTGATTCCAAGTTTCCCGTAGAGCACAACCTGGTGGCATACCTAGAACCACCAAGCAAAACTGATGTCTACAACGGCATGATTGACTTGATCAAAAGGTCTCATCTTCATCACGCGCTCACTGTTGAGGCCGAAATTTTCGAAGAAGTGATGGAAGACTTTTGGGTTCATGCTAGGGTTACCGAAGGCGAAAACGGTAGTGAGAAAATTGTGTCAACTGTCCAAGGGAAGGAAGTGGAGATAGATGAAGCAAAAGTGAGAAATTGGTTGAAGTTAAGGGATGAAGGTGGATACGAAGAGGTTGGCCACAAGAAATATCTCCGCTTGTTCAGAGATATTGGATATGGTGGTTCCCTGACAAGCAAAACCATCAAGGAAGGGCAATTACCATACAAATGGAGATTCTTGGCACATATAATTATGGTGTGCTTGTCTCCAAAGAAAGGCAGATTTGACGAGCTTGCAAGCGAACAAGCCTCTGCCTTCTATGCTGTGGTAAAAGGCGAAAATTTTAATTTTTCAAAACTCATTTTTCAGGCCCTAAAATCAAATGTCCAATCTGAATATGTTTACCTATATCCTAGATTTTTAACTTACATTCTCAAAGAAGAGTACCCCCAAATAGTTTGGCTTGGTACAATTTTGCATCAGAAACTTCTGAATGAGAAAACTTTTTCCAACCTTGCCTTAAATAAGTCTGCATTTCTTGGAAGGGACACTGACTATCCCTTACCAACTCCAAGGCAGTTTCCTGATGAACCTGCTACTGCAGAGGTTCAACCGGAAACTGTAGCAGCAACTGAGCTCCAAGCTCAAGATGACAGAGCTGTAATCCCAACAGCATCTGATCCCACATCTATCCCAGCTTCCTCTTCTCTCAAAGTCTTTCAATCCAAAAAGAGGAAAGCTTCCACAAACACTACCACTACCACTTCCTCATCCACCTCACCTCCTGTCATATTCAAAAGACAGAGAAATGTGGTGGCTAGGTCTCCTCCACCTAGTACCACTAACCAACCCGAAGCTTCTAACCCCGCCCAAGGCAAAAAGCCTAAGAGGAAACTGGTAAAATTGGGATTCTCTCTTAGGGATGAACCTTTAGTTAAGGGGGAGTCATTAGAAGCAGATGTACCATCCCCATCTGAACATTTTTCACCCTTACAACCCCTGTCACCTAGGAGTGAGAGTGCTCCCAATCCTGGCTTAAATGAAGGTGTTATTAACTCACCTGCCTCATTACATGAGAACATCCTGATAAGCCAGGACCCTGTAGCACTGCAACCCCACTCCTCACCGGAGGTGAATCTCAGGAGTCGTGAAGAGATTCATGCAAAAAGGGCTGCTGCTGCCCAAGGATCCCTACTGGATCTTGGTGTCAGTAGTAACATCAATAAGACCCAATTTGCGGCAATCTTCTCTGAATCAGCACCTGGAAGTCCTTTATTGGAACCAAGGGCTGCTGAAACAGATGAGGAGAATCCCTGGTGCCAAGAAGCCATGGGTACCAATGCTGATCAATCTCAGATTGATAGTTTGGTTTTGTCCAAGGATACTGGCAAAAAGCCAGTTGAGGACAGTTATACACTACCAGAATTGACGAAACTGTACCTTTCTCTGCAAGCACAGGTTGAAACTCTCAACACAACTGTTGCTAAATTGGTTCAAGCTGATCCTATTCAAACTGAAGCAGGTCCTTCAAGCCCTATCAGAGATGCTGATGAAGCTATTGCAACTGATGAAGCTGATACTGTCAAATTGGGGGAGAAGCTACCCTCAAGACCTGTTATCACAGAAATTGAAGAAGTTCAAAGGATACCGGCTGAAGTCAGAGCCACAGCTTGCCAAAGAATTGGTGTGAGTCCCTTCTCAGTTGAAGATTGCTTGGGTAAACATGAGATGCAGTCAACTGATTGCCATTTCTCCTTTTGAGGATCCCAATCTTGCTGAACTAGTACAGTCATCCATGCTGGTTGCTGGTGCTCTCCCTGAGCACATCAACATGATCACGACACTCCTCAAGGATGTCATTTTTCCGGCTGAAAGAACCAGTGATCAAGTGGTAGGAAATATTGCCTCCACCAGCAAGGCAGCACATGATATTGAAGAAAGCACTGCAACAATTGCAGTTGCTACAATGACTGAAGGGGAAGACGAAAATTTGATCGGTGAAGAAGAAGGAACTGAGGTGCTGGAAATAGTCGACAAAGAACCTAAAGTCACCAAACCTCAGGTAGTGACTGAAGGGCAAATTCATGTTCAACCGGAAGTTCAATCGGAACTTCAACCGGTAGTTCAACCGGAAGAACACAGGAGTGAAGGAGCAGAAGATATAGCCGAAACTTTGATAGCCTTAAGGAGCTCAGAACCAGTTCAAGCGGAAACACCTGTTCAAACTGATATTCCAAAAACTATTCAACAGGTGGTTCAGACTCCTGAAGCTGAGGCTATAGTGAGAATGGTGGAAAATGCCAAAAGGATAGCAGAGGATGAAAGGCTAGCAAAAGAACTTCAGGAGGAATATGATCTGTATCTGCAAGATGGGGTGTTTGAAAACTTGCTTGAAGAGGCCAAGACTAGGTCTTTCAACTGGAGACTGAAGGATTATAATTTGGATGCAGTGTCTAATGTTGATAGGCAGAGGTTAATCTCCATTGCTTCTCAATTGCCTACCAAGCTGGTAAAGAATGATGAGAATTACCTACTGCTGAAAAGGGTAAAAAGGGCACTTGTGGTTAGAAATTTGAAGAAAGAGGAAGAGGTAGCTCAGATGCGAGTTAGGGGACTTTGCAGCTTGATTGATGAAATCTTTTATGAACTGAAAGGAGAAATTGCTGCTGTCAATCCTAATTTGGTGATGTCTTCACCTTCAGAGTTGATCTCAGGTACAATAACTGCTAATGTTAAACCTGAATTTATTGAATTTGCAGATGTACCACCTCCACCTTCATTTATTTACAACCCAAACCCAATGCCTACAACAGTTCCATCTATCTTACAGTCACTAGCCATCATACCCTACAAACCACCCTCCATCTCCAAGAAAGTAGCCACCAAGCTTGCCAACCCCAAGTACAGAACAGACAACTTTACACCCATCATTCCCTTCAAGAAGAAGCCTTCACCTACCATGAACTTTTCTGATATTTTCCCACCTACTCCACCTTCTAGCCCAACTCCTGAAGCCAGTAAACCACCATCACAAACCTCCCTTCCTCCACTCACCATCAATGAACCCTCCACCACCATCTCCAAACCTACTGAAGCCCAAGCTGGCCCTTCTTCTTCCGACAAAGGCAAGAGACCTGTTGTGCCAGGATCTACAGTTGATTCTGATGAAGAAAGATTGGTCAGAAAAAGAAAACTGATGCATGCCAAGAACAAAAGAAATCAAAGGCAAAAGAGAAAAGCTCCACCCAGTAAAAGACAAATTGTGGGTTGGACAGTGGATGAAGCCACATTTGATTTCACCTTTACAATGGCAAGTGACATAACTTAAGTGGTAAACGTTCACAAGGCCACTTCACAACTTACTTTGCTGCAGATGACAGACATCATTCTAAAACTTAGAGAAATTTTGAATCCTTCAAGAGCTGAGCACATGTTAAGGCTTGTCATTGAGCCAACTGTGCTGGAGTGTGGAATGCTCTACAGAAGTAGTTTAGATGGTGACTCAGCAGAAGAAGAAGATGAAGTGCCTACCAGTGAAATAAAGTTTATCATTTGGGAAGAGGAGGAGAAGCTCTTTTATGTTCACAGAGCTGATGGCACCTTCACAATTCATGAGTCCATTTCTGTTCAAGAAGAATGGAGCGAAATGGACTGGGATTCAATTAAACATGTGAAGGTGACCAAAACAAACACCAAAGAGCTGTCTCAGAACCTTGATGCTAGTATCAGAACCACGGACAAGTAGGACAAGGAGAAAAATATTTTTGGGTACAAGTCAATTTTTGAAGATAAACATTGGAATTTGACAGCATTAGCTTAGGGGGAGATTGTAAGGAATATTGCGCTTGGAAGATTTCCAGCTGAATGCCAATTTTACTATGTTCCGGCCGAAGTTGAAGTTGAAGCGGAATTCTCACTTCAAGCGGAACTGGCAATTCAAGCGGAAAGAAGCAGTTTTGTCTTTTAGCGAATATTCCGGGTGAACTCAATTATCCACCAGATAATGAGTTCAACCGGACTTTTCCTGAGATGTCTTTTCAGCAAGTCCAATCCTGCAAAAGCTTCTCGTATGCTTCTATATCAGATTCAAGCCGCTCTCCTAAAGTAGTATGTTGCTGCAAACACGCAAGATATTCCAATTGCCGATGTTTATTCTTTTGGTAGTTTGTATTTGACTTTTTAGTTTACGGTCTAGATTAGATCGCATGAGATGAATGGTTGTCATTGATCTCATCAGCACTATATATAGCATAGCTAGCTCTTAGTTTACACACAGTTATCATCTTTGTTGTTATCAGTTCTTGAACAGCTTGTAATAGTGTAGCTTCGAGTTAATGCAAATAGTGCCGAGTATTTGATACTTTGTTGTTACTATATTTCTGCAAATCAAGCTTTTACATTATACACAAGAACTCAACAATTGCTTAAGTAAAGTGAAATATAACTTTAATTCCGCAGGGTTATATTTGCAAGTAAAGGGCTTTGTTTAAGTTTAACTCTAACTTATAACGATCCTACATTTATGGTACTTGCTGTATGAGCCAGAGTTCATTGAACTTGTAGAGATGGTTTCTCCTTGCTTGATCAAGGTTGGGTAGTAGTGATCCAAGATAGCCTGGATGAACCGAGGGTACATCAGAAACTTCTTTGCCCTTCCAGTGGGATGTAGATTGGCGATCATCCATTTGGGTAGTTAGTGTGAGAGATTGTAGCCTTCACCAGTAACAAACCCATGCAGAGCACATGCGGTTTCTTCAACAAAATCATATGGAGCTGCCTTTCTGTGTCCAAAGGAAGCAATAAAGAAGCTGATTATAAACCTCCAGTTAATCGGGAATAAGGTCTTGAGAATTTTGTTGCTGACATCTGGAAGAAATACACCAGAGTAACCCATCCTTAAGATAGTTGATTGCCACTGGGCCTTTGTAAAAGTCTTGGGCAAGCCAGCATCTTGCAAGTTCAGTACTGTTCTGATCTTTTCTTCAGTGATCTCAACATCAATATTTTGTATCTTTGACCTTATTATGCTTGTTTCATCATCCAGCTCTGCAGATTAAGCATTGCTCCAAAAAGCTTCAATTATACCCTTGTAGATAACAGGGTTAATCTGCATTGCTGTTACCCAAGTTGATTGGTGCAACAAGTCAATTGCCTACTCATCAGCACTTTCCCAGTTCTTGTTAAACACACATCTTCCGTTGTGTAAACGACCAAACTCTAAAGCTTCGGCAGCTTGTCTGGGAGGCATCTGCACATATAGAATTAAAGGATTATATCCAATATGACAAAATAAATATCATGTCACACTAGACTCGTGATAGTGACAGAGCTTTTCACATAAGTATCAATGACATATAACAACTCACATAGTGATTCTATTTGATCATTTTAAGGACAAGAGTGACAATTTGTGCTAAACTGATTAGATGGTGTCTATACATGTCACATCCAATCCTAATATACAAATATTAGCACATATGGATTAAACAAAACATAACCAAGTCACCAAATTTTTCATTCAAGCAAAGATAGTCACATAAATCACATATAAACAATTCATTGCAAAATTTGACTTATTAAAGTCAATATGACCAAATAAGTGTTCATCCAGAGCTTAACTACCTAAGATAGTTCATATAAACCTTAAAGGTATCTAGATCACATCCTCTGTAGCTATGCTCTTAATAAATCACAAAGATGGTCAAATTAACTTAGATGGGTCAAGATTGACAAAATTAAATCTAACTTTGTGTTAAATGAGTCCAAGATCCTTTCACCTGAGTTTTGGACTAATTTCAGACCCATGTGGATCGTAGCCAGTCTAAACCACCAGTGTTAGGCTCAATTGGATGTCTACTTACACAAAGTTAGACTTATATATACATAAGAATGAAACAAGTTGATGCACTACCTGATTAACAACATGAATGCTTGTATTGAGAAAATACATACCTTTGTGACGATCTAAAGGTAACTAAGATCTAATCTAAGATGTAATGAGTTCTCAAATGTCTCAGCGAATAATCTGTTGGGATCAAGCAATTTATATTAGATATCAAGTAGGTTTCATATAACCAAAAATTAAGAAAAATCTGCCCCTGTGTAGCCAAGTTTGAGTTTTAACTCAAGTTGTTATTTGATAGAACAACATATGTCACACCCCCAAATAACCACTAACGGAGTTTATACCGTTAAGGGGTGCGAGCAAACCAGGACCACAACCATTAGTTACAAATACTAAACGAATAAGAGTTAGTCCAAATACGTGTCATAAATTAAAGTTCTCAAAATACGCAGCGGAAAAAAAAATATCATCTTAGCACTAACCACGTGCTTTACAAATCATTGTTTTAAATTCCCAATTTAGTTTAAACAGAAATAAAATGTCTTCATGTGCCATGCCAACCCGCTCCGGATACTCCTCAGCGAATCTGCAAAAGTTTAAACCACGCAAGTGTCAACCTAACGGTTGGTGAGTTCACGGTGGGCTTGTCATGCAGTGGCCCGGTCTCATATTCATAATAGTGTCAACATATACTTATGTAATATTTATTTGTGAAAAGCAATGATTAATGATATCCATAATCATAGTATTGTGGTTTAGTAAAAGTAATGTCCGTAACATACGTTATCGGGTATGTACTAGTTTTGTATAGTTAAAGTTCTCAACCGATATCGCGGGTAGCTAATCCGTTGTTCCATGCACTAAGGAAGTTTGTACCAAAGCTGACTGATAATTGTAGTGGCAGCGCCATCATCTATTTTGTTTTGCGGACCTACGTCATCGCGGCTTTGCCTCCCCCGTGTCCTCTCGGGATCACGGTCAGATAGGCTGATATTGTACCTCCGTGCACCTCCAGTGTCACGAGGCGGAGTTTGTCAAACTCCAGTAGATCTACCCAACATCCCCTCGCTTTACAATTAATGGTACAATTAAGTTGAGGACTTTTTCAGTTATAAGGCAATCCTTAGAAATCATGTGATATCATGTGGTTTAGACTTTAACCTACACTAGCCATATTAAAACGGTTTACTTTGGGTTCTCATGAATCCCGAAAACATTTTCAGTTTCGTTTTAGAAATAGTTGTTTGAGTATTTCACAAGTGTCTCCCATAAAACACTTCAAGTTCATCAAGTGGGTGCCAAGCACTCCTAAGTTCAAGTTCATCAGAGAGGTGCATAGCACTCATAAGGTTGTCAGCATTGTTTTTCATTAAGTTATTCAGTGTGACCCAAACGGGTTCACGGTAAATGGGTTAGTGACACTCACCTTTGGTTGCACTGCTACTCTTGCTAAGTAATCCAAATATCGTTTGCTTATCGAAGACCTAAGAACATGTTTAGGTCTTAAGTATTAGTTTTGTGTCTAATCTTTAACTTACGTCACTATGGCCCATAACATAGCACGTTGGAACTATGACACGACATACCGACACACGACACCGATGGTTGATCATAACAAGGGTTCACGTAACTCAGAAATCAAGGCATGTTTCATTATTGTATAGTCATGTAAGTCTTAGCATAACATTCAAACAAGTTGCACAAGTTGGGTTTTGGTTAGATCATAGTTTCGCTACTTAGTGTCGCTACATAGTTTCGCTAGGTGCACGGGCAGCACTTTCGCTAGGGATTACCCGATGACACAGTTTCGCTAGCTAGTTTCGCCCGAAACTGCTGACGCAGTTTCGCTAGCCTAGCTTCGCTCGAAACTGGTTTGAACTTTCGTTCAGGTTAATTCGCTCGGTAGTTTCGTTCGAGCAGGTCTAATTAGTTTCGCGGGCGACACTATAGTTTCGCCACATAGTATCGCTGGATGAAGATATATACAGTTTCGCTGTATAGTTTCGCCCAGAGAACAGCTCAGTTTCGCTGGTCGCGAAAAACACATAAATCAGCCTAAAAATCAATCTAACAGCTTCCATACTTCATGTGGTTCAATATTTAGCATGCATAATCATTTATCAACATTAAACAGTAAGTTTTAACACCTTAAACATGGGTTTTCACATTCGAATCACCAAAACACATTTTAAACCTAAAATGACCTAACTAGCATGAATCTTCATTATGGTTTGATTTCAAACGTAAAGTTACAGACTTTATGATAGATCTAGCCTTCCTAAGCATCATATCAGAAGATCAAGTGATTACATGAAGGTCTAAGCATGCTTTTTAAGAAAACACATAGAAAATGCATAAAGAATGGTTTTGGGACTCACGATTTGATCTAGGATCGATGGATGGTCTCTACCAACAGAGATGATAGCATCAAATGGTGATTTCTCAGCTGGTCCAGAAGTTTCAGGAGAGTGTGTGTGTGTGTTTAGTGTGGAGATGATGCAAATGGGATGTAACTAGGGTTTTATAAAATATATATATCAGGGGCTAGTTTCGCTGGCAGTTTCGCTAGCCAAGCGAAACTGGCTCTGAGCACATGTGAGTCAAACAGTTTAGCCGGCTACCGAGCGAATCTACAGTTTCGCCCGGTAGTTTCGCTGGAAACCAAAAGTGGCCAATTTACATTCTATTATTAATACTAAATCATGCGTTTAAATCACATTGCACATAATGACAATAAATAATAAATAAATAGACACGTAACACATATGGACGGGTTCGGTGATCAACCAAAGGTCGTGGACGTATTCGGCCTAGTTAAGCATTAGTTACTAAGTTAACACTTATAACGTAACTAACGGAGATTGTCTAACGGAAGTTAACCTTGGAATTCTCGGATGTCACATCATCCCCTTGTAAGTGGAATTTTCGTCCCGAAAATTATTCTTGCGTTGTAGCGTTCGCAGCCTCGGCTGTCGTGGTTGCTGTAGTTGCTGGGGAAAGAAAGCAAAAGTTTTAGGGTCGCCACATCCTCCTCCTGTTAAAGGAATTTTGGTCCCCAAAATTAAATCATACCTTGAGTTTCCGTGGACGTTTGCTCGAACAAGTGAGGATACTTTTTCTTCATCTGATCCTCTCGTTCCCAAGTGTATTCAGGTCCACGCTTTGAGTTCCATCGAACCTTGACGATCGGAATCTTGCTACGTTTGAGGGCTTTCTCCTCGCGTCCCATGATTTCCACCGGTTGCTCAATAAATTTCAGATGTTCATCAATTTCCAATTCCTCCAAAGGAATTATTTCGATGTCCTCAGCCAGACATTTCTTTAGGTTCGAGACGTGAAACACGTTGTGAACTCCATCGAGTTCTGCAGGGAGTCGTAATCGATAGGCCACCGGGCCTACTTCCCCAATGATTTCAAATGGACCGATGTAGCGAGGATTCAGCTTTCCACGCTTTCCGAAGCGTATCACTCCCTTCCAGGGAGATACCTTCAATAGTACCTTGTCGCCTACCTCGAACTTCAAAGGTTTGCGGCGTTTGTCGGCATAGCTCTTTTGTCTATCACGTGCTGCGGCTATCCGTTTTCTGATTTGAATAATTCGTTCAGTTGTATCATGAATAATTTCTGGTCCGGTGAGTCCCTTCTCACCCGTTTCGGCCCAACACACGGGCGATCTACATTTTCTGCCATAAAGAGCTTCGAAAGGTGCTGCACCAATGCTCGTATGATAACTGTTGTTGTAGGAGAATTCCACCAAGGGAAGATGAGCCTCCCAGTCTTTACCGAAGTCGAGAACGCAAGCTCGGAGCATGTCTTCCAAAGTCTGAATAGTTCGTTCCGTCTGACCATCGGTCTGCGGGTGATAAGCTGTACTCATGTCCAGTCGGGTTCCCAGTGCTTCTTGCATAGATTGCCACAGTCGGGAAGTAAATCGGGGATCTCGATCAGAGATAATGGTCTTAGGCACTCCATGACGTGCCACAATTCGGTCAATGTACAGCTTAGTTAACTTATCCATATTATCGTTTTCCCTCATTGGAATGAAGTGTGCAGATTTGGTTAGTCGATCAATGATAACCCAAATCGCATCCGGTCGATTTGATCGATGAGGTAATCCTGTTACGAAATCCATGGAGATATCCTCCCATTTCCATTCCGGGATCTTTGGTTGCTGCAATAATCCAGAAGGCTTTTGGTACTTGATCTTAACTCTTGAGCATGTTAAACATCTAGCCACATATCGCGCAATGTCGGCTTTCATATTCGGCCACCAATACAAGTTCTTCAAATCCTGGTACATTTTGTCCGATCCAGGGTGCACCGAATACCTTGACTTGTGGGCCTCGTCCATCACGAGCTCACCGGAGATTTCCAAGTAAGGGAACCCAGATTCTGTCATTGTAATACCTGAGTCCATCGGACTTAATTTCGGAGTTACCATCCACCCCTCGCAGTGCTTCAGCTGCGAAATTTTCTTCTTTCAAAGCTTCTCGTTGGGCATCGCGGATCCGATCCGGCAATCCCGTGTGAATGGTAAGCTGCAACGCTCGTACTCGTCGAGGCTTTTCATACTCTTTTCGGCTTAAAGCATCAGCCACAACATTGGCTTTTCCCGGGTGATACTTAATTGCTAAGTCATAATCATTTAGTAGCTCGACCCACCGTCGTTGTCGCATGTTGAGGTCCTTCTGTTCAAAGATGTGCTGTAAGCTTTTGTGGTCGGTAAATATTGTGCACTTTGTTCCGTAGAGGTAATGTCTCCAAATCTTGAGTGCAAATACAACGGCTCCTAATTCCAGGTCATGTGTTGTATAATTTTTCTCAGTATCCTTCAGTTGCCTGGACCCGTAGGCAATCACTTTGTCTCGTTGCATCAACACGCAACCGAGTCCTTGAATAGATGCATCGCAATAGACCACGAAGTCGTCAACCCCTTCGGGTAACGCGAGAATCGGAGCTGAACATAACATGTCCTTAAGAGTTTGAAACGCGTGTTCTTCTTTTTCACCCCATCTATATTGCACTCCTTTGTGCGTTAAAGCTGTTAAGGGTTGAGCCAATTGCGAGAAACCCTTGATGAATCTTCGGTAATATCCGGCAAGTCCCAAAAATTGTCGGATTTCGGTCGGCGCTCTCGGAGTAGACCAATTCTTGATAGCTTCTACTTTAGCTGGGTCGACATGAATTCCATCCTGATTAACAATGTGTCCAAGAAACTGGACTTCGCGAATCCAAAAATCGCACTTCGAAAACTTAGCATAAAGCTGTTCCTTGCGGAGTAATTCCAAGATAAGTCGTAGGTGTCTCTCGTGTTCTTCCTTTGTCTTGGAGTAGATTAAGATATCGTCAATGAAAACTATCACAAACTGATCGAGGTACGGCTTGCACACTCGATTCATCAGATCCATAAATACAGCAGGTGCATTAGTTAGCCCAAACGGCATAACTAGAAACTCGTAGTGACCATACCGAGTTCTGAAAGCAGTCTTGGGGACATCCTCATCACGAACGCGAAGTTGGTGATATCCAGACCGTAGATCAATCTTTGAAAAGTAGCTCGAACCTTGGAGTTGGTCGAAGAGATCGTCGATTCGAGGAAGTGGATACCGATTCTTGATCGTAACCTTGTTAAGCTCTCGGTAGTCAATACACATTCGGAACGTTCCATCTTTCTTCTTAACAAACAATACCGGTGCTCCCCATGGAGACGAACTTGGACGAATAAACCCTTTGTCAAGTAACTCTTGAAGTTGTGCGGAGAGTTCGTTGAGTTCGCTTACCGCCAAACGGTAAGGTGCGCGTGCAATCGGAGCGGCTCCAGGAGCTAAATCGATTCCAAACTCGACTTGTCGAAATGGAGGTAAACCAGGTAGATCATCAGGAAATACATCTTGGAAGTCGCGGACTATCGGGTAGTCGTCGATTCTACGCTCGGGAAGTGTCGTGTCGGTGACGTTTGCAAGGATCGCGAAGTGACCTTTACGAAGGCACTTTTGAGCTTTAAGAAATGAGATAATACCGGTGACGGTTCCACCTTTTTCACCTTGAACTGTTAACACTTCACCGTCCTTGAGTGGGATACGAACCACTTTTTCTTGACATAGAATTTCAGCTCGGTTTTCAGATAACCAATCCATTCCTACTATGACATCAAAACTACCAATCGGGAAAGGCATAAGATCGATTCCTAATGTATGGCCAGCTAGTTCTAACTTACAGTCCTTAACTATCTGAGTCGTATCATGAAGTTTACCATTCGCTAACTCTACCACATACTTAGCATCTAAGGCAATCGGTTTAGCATTAATTAGCTTAGCAAACTTAGTGGAAATAAAACTTCTTTCAGCACCAGAATCAAACAATACAGTAGCAAAGAAACCATTAAGGATGAATTTACCGTTAATCACGTTGGCGTCGTTGCGAGCTTCACCTTGACCCATGACAAAAGCTCTTCCTCTGCCATTTCCACCATTCCCGTTGTTACCATTCCCGTTGCCATTACCTCCACCATTACCATTCCCACCATTGTTTCCTTGGTTACCATTTCCCTGTCTTCTCAACTGCGGGCAGTCTCTCTTAATGTGGCCTTGAGCACCACATTCATAGCAGTTCCCATTACCATTTCCTCTGGGAGCTTCATTGTTGTTGTTACGGTTCTGACCATTGTTGTTTCCATTGCCCCGGTTGTTTCCATAGTTGTTGTTGCCATGATTGTTGTTGTTTTGCCTTAGGCGGTTTTGTTGCTCGGGAAGAATCGTCCAACAGTCTTTCGCCTCATGGCTTTTCTTGCCACACCTTTCACAGCTTAAATTCCTTCTGCAAATACCAGTGTGATGCTTCCCACACTTGTTACACATGGGCAGGTTACCCTTGTAGTTACCTTGACCGTTACCGCCCTGACGGTTGTTTCCACTGTTATTTCCAGACCTCTTGCTTTGACCTTGGGAGTTATAAGACCTCCCAGTGCTGTTTCCAACACTCTGGTTGTTCATGGAGTTCTCAGGAGCTTCATCATCAGCCTTTCTCTTGCCACTTAAGGCAGTCTTCTCTGAGGCTTTTGCAGGAAGTGTACCTTTTTCAACTTCCTGATCGGTAAGCTTGTGAGCCAAACGAATGGCTTGCTGCACGGTTGTGGGGTTGCTGGCAGTCACTAGTCCCTTGATTTGAGGCGCGAGGCCTTCCAGATAACGCTCAATGCGTTTGAACTCAGCATCAACCATTGTAGGGCACAAGACCGCGTACTCATGGTAACGCGCAGTATACTGTTCGACTTCAGACCCATTCATTTTCAGGTTCAAGAATTCGCCCTCTAACTTCTTTACTTGGTCACGGGGACAGTACTCCTCCATAATCAGTTCCTTAAACGCTTCCCATTCCATGTTATTAGCCGCATCAATCCCAATCATCTGGATTTCGGCATTCCACCAGGAGAGAGCAGCTCCCTCAAAGGTACCAGTAGCATACTTCACTTTGCTCTCAGCAGGGCAGTTGCACATAGAGAAGACCTTTTCAGACTTCTCGATCCACCTGAGGAGTCCTACTGCTCCTTCTTCGCCGGAAAACGTCATTGGCTTACAATCCATGAAGGACTTAAACGTGCAGTGATGGTGGTTTCCTGATGCAATAATAGTTCGGGTTTTAAGTTTAAACAGGTCAAAATATAATCGCTTTGTGCCTTAACCGGCATAATAATTACCCTGTGCGGCGTATGCAGCTTGGACGGCTGCCACCGCGGCTTGCACGTGCTCGTTAATCATAGCTTGCAGTTGTGCAGGTGTCATGTTAATGTTGCTCCTTCCGTGCCCTCTTCCAGACATTTTGCTGGACAGTTAAAGTAGCCAGTGTTCAGTCACAGTTATACTTTATACATATCCCATAATATGTATATTAACAATTTCCCATTATCCCACTATTAGTCCAGAAAAGTTTTGTGCAAAATCGAGGCGTCGTCGGAGATCGTCGTAAGTCGTAAGTGCTATCGTCGAAAGTCGGCTTTCCCATAAAAGTCACCGTCGGCGTAGTCATCGTAGTAGAAATCAGGACGTAGCGTGTAGCATCGTTTCGTTGTCGCTTTTCCCCGGAATAATGTGCGTATTAGCGTTCGCGTTTCGTATTCGTGTGTGAAAATTTTCCCTAAGGTTTTCCGTTAGACTACTTAGACACAGTCTATATATATATTATATATATATATATATATATATATATATATATATATACGTACATACGTACTAAGCTTTTACTTACACAGCAGAGCGAGTATCCCAGGTTGGCACATGAAAATTTTTTGTTTTGGGAATTTGTTGTTCGTTTGTAACTAAGGTTTTCAAGTTGCAGTTTCCAAATCGTTTTTCAAAAAGATTCCAGTTCTCTGCAACTTATGGCTCTGATACCAATCTGTCACACCCCCAAATAACCACTAACGGAGTTTATACCGTTAAGGGGTGCGAGCAAACCAGGACCACAACCATTAGTTACAAATACTAAACGAATCAGAGTTAGTCCAAATACGTGTCATAAATTAAAGTTCTCAAAATACGCAGCGGAAAAAAAAATATCATCTTAGCACTAACCACGTGCTTTACAAATCATTGTTTTAAATTCCCAATTTAGTTTAAACAGAAATAAAATGTCTTCATGTGCCATGCCAACCCGCTCCGGATACTCCTCAGCGATCTGCAAAAGTTTAAACCACGCAAGTGTCAACCTAACGGTTGGTGAGTTCACAGTGGGCTTGTCATGCAGTGGCCCGGTCTCATATTCATAATAGTGTCAACATATACTTATGTAATATTTATTTGTGAAAAGCAATGATTAATGATATCCATAATCATAGTATTGTGGTTTAGTAAAAGTAATGTCCGTAACATACGTTATCGGGTATGTACTAGTTTTGTATAGTTAAAGTGCTCAACCGATATCGCGGGTAGCTAATCCGTTGTTCCATGCACTAAGGAAGTTTGTACCAAAGCTGACTGATAATTGTAGTGGCAGCGCCATCATCTATTTTGTTTTGCGGACCTACGTCATCGCGGCTTTGCCTCCCCCGTGTCCTCTCGGGATCACGGTCAGATAGGCTGATATTGTACCTCCGTGCACCTCCAGTGTCACGAGGCGGAGTTTGTCAAACTCCAGTAGATCTACCCAACATCCCCTCGCTTTACAATTAATGGTACAATTAAGTTGAGGACTTTTTCAGTTATAAGGCAATCCTTAGAAATCATGTGATATCATGTGGTTTAGACTTTAACCTACACTAGCCATATTAAAACGGTTTACTTTGGGTTCTCATGAATCCCGAAAACATTTTTAGTTTCGTTTTAGAAATAGTTGTTTGAGTATTTCACAAGTGTCTCCCATAAAACACTTCAAGTTCATCAAGTGGGTGCCAAGCACTCCTAAGTTCAAGTTCATCAGAGAGGTGCATAGCACTCATAAGGTTGTCAGCATTGTTTTTCATTAAGTTATTCAGTGTGACCCAAACGGGTTCACGGTAAATGGGTTAGTGACACTCACCTTTGGTTGCACTGCTACTCTTGCTAAGTAATCCAAATATCGTTTGCTTATCGAAGACCTAAGAACATGTTTAGGTCTTAAGTATTAGTTTTGTGTCTAATCTTTAACTTACGTCACTATGGCCCATAACATAGCACGTTGGAACTATGACACGACATACCGACACACGACACCGATGGTTGATCATAACAAGGGTTCACGTAACTCAGAAATCAAGGCATGTTTCATTATTGTATAGTCATGTAAGTCTTAGCATAACATTCAAACAAGTTGCACAAGTTGGGTTTTGGTTAGATCATAGTTTCGCTACTTAGTGTCGCTACATAGTTTCGCTAGGTGCACGGGCAGCACTTTCGCTAGGGATTACCCGATGACACAGTTTCGCTAGCTAGTTTCGCCCGAAACTGCTGACGCAGTTTCGCTAGCCTAGCTTCGCTCGAAACTGGTTTGAACTTTCGTTCAGGTTAATTCGCTCGGTAGTTTCGTTCGAGCAGGTCTAATTAGTTTCGCGGGCGACACTATAGTTTCGCCACATAGTATCGCTGGATGAAGATATATACAGTTTCGCTGTATAGTTTCGCCCAGAGAACAGCTCAGTTTCGCTGGTCGCGAAAAACACATAAATCAGCCTAAAAATCAATCTAACAGCTTCCATACTTCATGTGGTTCAATATTTAGCATGCATAATCATTTATCAACATTAAACAGTAAGTTTTAACACCTTAAACATGGGTTTTCACATTCGAATCACCAAAACACATTTTAAACCTAAAATGACCTAACTAGCATGAATCTTCATTATGGTTTGATTTCAAACGTAAAGTTACAGACTTTATGATAGATCTAGCCTTCCTAAGCATCATATCAGAAGATCAAGTGATTACATGAAGGTCTAAGCATGCTTTTTAAGAAAACACATAGAAAATGCATAAAGAATGGTTTTGGGACTCACGATTTGATCTAGGATCGATGGATGGTCTCTACCAACAGAGATGATAGCAGCAAATGGTGATTTCTCAGCTGGTCCAGAAGTTTCAGGAGAGTGTGTGTGTGTGTTTAGTGTGGAGATGATGCAAATGGGATGTAACTAGGGTTTTATAAAATATATATATCAGGGGCTAGTTTCGCTGGCAGTTTCGCTAGCCAAGCGAAACTGGCTCTGAGCACATGTGAGTCAAACAGTTTAGCCGGCTACCGAGCGAATCTACAGTTTCGCCCGGTAGTTTCGCTGGAAACCAAAAGTGGCCAATTTACATTCTATTATTAATACTAAATCATGCGTTTAAATCACATTGCACATAATGACAATAAATAATAAATAAATAGACACGTAACACATATGGACGGGTTCGGTGATCAACCAAAGGTCGTGGACGTATTCGGCCTAGTTAAGCATTAGTTACTAAGTTAACACTTATAACGTAACTAACGGAGATTGTCTAACGGAAGTTAACCTTGGAATTCTCGGATGTCACAACATACCTTTTTGATGATCTACAGTTTTCTAGGATCAATAGAAAAAGATGCAATGTTCTTGATCAATATCTCAACAGTAAGAAATTTTGTTTTGAGATCAGACAAGCTATGTCAGACTTCAAAAATTAGACATACACAGAAAAATAAAGGCAAATTGAAATTGATGACTTATTGAGAAACTTCAAGCTTAATCTATCAATTTTGATTAATTAAATTTGTTAATCAAAGGTTAATGGCAGATTCACAAGTTTAAGTCTCATCAATTTAGTCACAGACTATTAAGTGAAATAGATTCTGATTGAAGACTTAGATAAATTCAACACTATGTGGAATTCATTAGGTCAATCCAATCATTGAGTGTAAACAAACTGAAACTTCTAAGTTATCAGATGTACACCCATAAGCATGTATGCACAATCTGATTTGTGTAACCTAACACGAATTTGTAGCAGCTCACATTGAGTTCTACAAACTAACCAAAGTTTCAATAATTTAACAAATTAATTAAAAAAAATTCTAAGTATCCTAAATAACTGAGGTCATAGCTTTTAAGGTTCATAGTTTATCAATTCAAACAAATTTCAGGGTTCAAACTAATCAACTAGAACAAAACAACCCACTGTTATAGAATATTCAAAGAAATTTCATATACAAACACTTTCATCCATATCCCTGTTCACAACTTTCTCGGATTCAAGGAGATAAATGAGATACAAGTTTCACATACCTTAAACTTGAACACACGTTAATTAGGATCAAGTAAAGATGAGGGAAATCTGTAACAACATCAGTTTAAGCCATTAGAAACCCAAAAAGGTTGAGAATTGAACCTACGGCTCATCATTATCACCGAAAACCAAAATCGACCTAAATGAAAGTGAGATCGAACCTGTGTATGCAAGTAAGGTGTGCGAATCAACCCTAATTGCAACTAGAGTGACAGATTCGAGAGAGAATGTGTGGATTTTGATCGAACAGTGGATTGGTATGAGTCGCCGATTCGAGAGAATGAGAGCGGGTGTATGTGTGTTTGAATGCGTGAATGAAGAAAACTATCAAGTCTCCCTTTATATACAGTTAGGTCTAGCGGACTTATAAATATCTGGAATTTAAACAAGTTCGCTAAGCCAGTCTCCAAGTCCCTAAGTGTAAGCGGACTGAAACAAGTACGCTAAAAGGGAGAATATTTAAAACAAGTTCGCTAAGGCCACAGAAGTACGCTAAGCCTACAAGAAGTTCGCTAAGCTAGGAAGTTCGCTAAGGCTAGGACAAGTACACTAAGCCTAAAAGAAGTTCGCTAAGCTAGAAAGTTCGCTAAGGCTAGGACAAGTACGCTAAGCCTAAAAGAAGTTCGCTAAGCCAGGAAGTTCGCTAAGGCAAAATTAAGTACGCTAAGGCCAATTTGAACTTGAGACATCAAAAAATTTCTTAAGTAAAAAGAAGTCCGCTAAGGCATAAACAAGTTCGCTAAGAACAGTTTAGCCTCAGTAGACTTTATATTGCAAGTGGAGAAGTTCGCTAAGGCAAAATTCTTCTTAGCGGACTTCTCAAACACTTAAAGAAAAATTGAACACATGGGAGAAGTTTGCTAAGGACATGTTCAACCTAGCGGACTTCTCACCATTCAAAAATCACAAACATAAACAAGTTCGCTAAGAACAAATTGTTCTTAGCGGACTTTAAGAAAACCACTCAAAAATTACAAGTCAAATTTAAACAAGTTCGCTAAAGGCAAACCTGTTTATCATTCTTAGCGGACTTGCCTCAGTCAGAAGTTCGCTAAGGCAAAAATCAAGTCCGCTAAGAGCAGTTTTGTAACAAAAGGGTAAAATTGTAATTCTTAAAAATTACTGCATTACAAAAATTTAAAAGAAAAACATGTCTGCTACCAGTAACCTACCAGGAAGATAAATTTTGTATTAATAAGTCAAGTACCTGTTAATTTCAACAAATTTGATCATGACCTACCTAGTACCTAAATTTGACTTGATTGGTCAAGGAATTCCGCTCGAACCCAAAATTTTCAATTTCATCCGAGTTGGGTCAATTTTCCACCCGAACTCAAAATTTTCAATTTCATCCGAGTTGGGTCAATTTTCCACCCGAACTCAAGAATCCATACTCTTTTTAGTTGGTTAACATCAAACCAATACCAAGATTGATTTTAGCACAAGTTGGTTAATTTTTCACCAAACTTGGAAATTTAAGCACTTTGACTTTGAAAATTCACCTATTTTTGTATGGTCGTGTTCAGACATGTTTAGAATCATACCGGTCAATTACGTGATCAATAATACTTATAATTTAATTGACCTTTCGTGTCCGATACCCTAAATCAGATTGTCGGTATTGTTTGTCCACTTAAGCTCATACAAGGTAATTTTCAACTTGTCTCATGTGATGTATTTATCATGTTTTCTATCCAGTTCAGAGAAATACTTTGTGTGGACTCTTATTAGGTTGGAAGTTAACAGTATTCTACCAATCATCAAATAGTTTTTCAGATTCAATCACACTTTTAAAAGTAATCTTTCCCCTGTTTCTTTAGTGTTAAGTGACTTATTTCATGGACATAGTCATGAAATCATGATAACCCTTCTTTCATGACTATAGATGTATGAATTTTGGCGGGGTGAGAGCGTCAAGGTCAGAGTTTCCTCAGCAGATGACCTCTCACTTTATTTTATGGAATGATGGAGCGTAAGATCACAAGGTCAGTGATTTCTCACAGCAAATGTGTCTCAGCTTTATTTATGGATGAGACTCAAGGTCAGAGTTTCCCTCAGCAGATGAGTCTCATGTGTTGGTTTTGAAATAAGTCAACTTAATACTGAAGAAACAGAGGATGTGAGATTAGAGTTTTCTTACTAGTACTAATGAGAAGGGCAAATTTAAAGAATATGCAACTGTTTAAACTTCCAAGGTCCACATTTCTCAATGAAATTAATGTGTTATCATAGAGACTTGTTTACTTCTTAGTATGTTGAGCCTACCAACACATCAAATGATAGAGTTACCGGTCGATTGGATCATCTCCTACGGTTAGATCTACAAGACCAGAATCATATCATGTTCCTCACATTTTGTCCGACCACAGACCAAGGATTTTGATTTTTCTTTGTATTTGACATTTGTTTAAAAACACTTGATGAATTACAAAAATAAACACTATTTTTGTTGTTTTTGTCAAATTTTCAATGTTTTTGGTTTATCTTCCACATTGTAAGCACGACAGACTGACACAAAAACAGAAATAAACAAGAAAAATCCTTTTGATCTTTTAATAGAGACTTGACACAAGACAACCACAAACAAAAGTGTTTAGGTCAAATCAAGGTCAGACAATCCTGAAAAATGACTCAAGGAGTCAAAAGAACAAAAAACCTGAAAAGAATTTAGAGATTAGAATAATAAAAGAAAATCAAACAAGCATAAAGAGAAAATAGATAACACTCCTAAGTTACTAAGCCAATGAAGTCAAGATACTAACATACTAGGGAATGGAGAAGGTTCAATCATAATTAATCATGCCTACAACACTAATCAGAAAGTTAAACCTAGATATATCAAATGGTTTAGTGAAAAGGTATGCTAACTGATCATTTGAATTAACATGGACTAAAGTGACTAGTTTCTTCTCGGCACAATCCCTAATGAAATGGTACCTAATCTCAATATGCTTAGTCTGCTAATTTTCAGGACCAGATTAGAGCAACATGTTCTCATATGATTCATCACACAAGTGCGGAAATCATGTGTGATGGTCAATTCTGGATGAACCTGCATCAATGTTCACCCATTGATGATTACTAAAGCTCAAGAACACACACTAACACCAAGAACACCCACACAAAAGCTCTCTTGTAGGATATTCCAGGAGTGCCGTTCCTCAATAGGGTTTTCTCAACTATATATATACTACAAGAGAGCATAGGACAAAAGGAATGTTTGACACACACAATCATTACCTAGAGTTCAGCAAAATATTCTATCAGCACAGACAAGTTCGCTAGGCATTAGACAAGTTCGCTAAGCAGTAACAAGTTCGCTAACAAGTCCGCTAAGTACAAACAAGTTCGCTAACAAGTTCGCTAAGCACAAACAAGTTCGCTAATAAGTTCGCTAAGCACAAATAAGTTCGCTAACAAGTCCGCTACGTACAAACAAATTCGCTAACAAGTTCGCTAAGAATGGACAAGTCCGCTAACAATTTCGCTAAGAGCAAAACAAGTTCGCTAAGTTTAGAAACAAGTCTGCTAAGTAAAAAAGTCTGCTAGGAACAAATCAAGTACGCTAAGACAAACTTTGAACAAATATGATAAGTGTTAAACAAGTCCGCTAAGTTCAATTCACAGAAGTTCGCTAAGAGAAAGAAACAAGTACGCTAGATTCATACAAAAAAAAAAGTTTCTAAGTACAAGTTCAAAGTCTATTACAAAACAAAGTATCAAAACTAGAAAGGACATCAAAAAGGTCTTCACCAGCAATGCTCAACGGTGAATGGTTTGTGTTGCCAACAAAATAGGTTCCAACAATTTCCACCCTTGTTGGCAATGCAAACCCTTGAACTTATGCAACTTAACCGAGCAGCTTTAGCAGGAATCTCCAGTTTTCTCTTGCGTCCTCTTTGTCTTTGTCAGATAGCACTTTACTTCCCATATCGTACAACCTCCAGAGATCTTGCCAGACAAGCTTTTTCAGGTCATTGAAGTTGTTCAGCTCGACCAATCTTCTTGCCTTATCAAGAATGACACTCGATCCATGCTCTTCTATCAACCAGCAGTTTGCATTTCTAAGGAGTTCTGCATCAAGTGTGAGTTTACCCATATCTGTAAGCCTTGTACACCACCAATTTAAGAACATCAAAAAATAGTTGGCGTCATAGCATTCATATGGTCTCAGTTGAACCGGGATTGTCCACATCTTCTCATAATATATCAGCTTCAAAAAGGATCTTGAGAGAAGTCTGAGTTCTATTGCTGCAAATATTCTGATAGGCTCAGCACCAACTCTTTCAATCACTAGTTCATGAGTCATCCCATTGTAGTACCAACTGTTTATTAGAGCAATCTTCTGATTCCTTGGGATAGTCTTTGTCTTCACCTCCTTCCCAATATCTTTGAACATTCCTCGATGAGGGGTACGGAGACGTCTTTTCTCTTCAGCAATTTGAGCCTTTCTCTATTCTTCCGGATTCTGATTGAATTTCTTGTCCTCATAAGCAGATTTGATCAGGAAGGCAGCTCGAATACCCTTTTGATGGTTAGAGTGGTTTACCAACTCCAGGTATTTTAGCTGCTTGAGCTCCCAAGAGAACAAGCTGAGAAGGGCTTTGAAATCTCCGAAGATTTGCACATATCCGTTCCGCCTCTTCACCAGAAATGCATCAAAGGCCTCATCATATTTCCATCCCAAGATTTTCATCCCATGATTGACCTTTGGGTTGCTTGGCATTTTCCTTAAGTTCTTGGCAACAAATTGTTGCATAGCCTTTAGGTTTGGTGCCATCTTTTCCCATTGATCATAGATGGGAGGATTGTCTTTCCTTTTGAGTGCCTCAGCCCGTTCTTGCTCTCTAAGTCTGATCTTTTCAAGCTTTGGCAGACGTTCTGTCTTTTGATACTCTTCCACAAACTCCCGTACACCTTTAAGTTTCTTTCTGTTATAGGCCTTCTTATCAATGTTTTGAATCTACAGTAGTTGCGAAGTGCCTCAAAAGTCATCCTGTTGGTAGTGGCTTTAATGTATTCTTAAGAATCAGGAGCTTCATCGGACGAGTTCTCATTTGGTGGAAGATATGTGTTGCCTATGTCCCGAATTAAATCTGAAAGATGATCTCTGATGGGGAGGAATTCAACTGTTTTGGTGGTGTCAACAAAGATATCAACCAATGGATCGGTTTCAACTTCAACAGTTTGATTTTGTGGAAGGTGTGAATTTAACCTTTCTTCATCAGTGTATAGCTTGGTCAACTCAATTTCAGTAAGACTCATCAGATATTCTAAAGAGAAGTTGTCTTTCATTAGAGATCTGACCATGTGTGCTATTTCAGAGGTGTCTTCCTCATCCACATCGGTGCCCTCCAAGTTTGTTACAATGCGAATCCTAGGTTCATCTGATCTTGTTGATGTAGAACAATCCGGTAAAGTACTCGAGCCCTTTCCATAGATTACAGCAGGAGGATGGTCTGATTCATATCTTTTGAGCGCTTCGGCCTTTTCCTCAAGCAGTCGATTCTGTTCACTGAGTGTTTCTTCAATAAGAGCTCGATGAGACCTGTCTTTCTCATCTTCCTTTTTCAGATACTCCTCAGCAATCTCTTCAGGGGTTAATATCCTTTTTCCTTTATCCTTTTCAAAAGGACCGGGCTGCTCTGCGACAGCAGGTTCTGTAGTAGCCGATTCCTTAGGATCATCTTCTTCCTTATCGGAGTCTGAGGAGAAATGTATGAAAGAAGCTTCAAATATCTTATCTCGGAGATTTTGATCAGCAGACACACTAGGATCAGTTTGACTCTCAGTTTCTTGACCAGCACTTGATTCAAGGTTTATGATCTCAGCATCAGTTGGAATAACTCCAGGAATATGTGGGTTGATGTCCAAAGCAAGAGTTTCAGTTGTAGACATGACAGTAGAAAGAGGCACGCTCACAAACTCATCGTCTACTTCCATTTTTACTTGGATTGGAGTAGGACAAGGAGGTTTCTCTTGATCATCATCTTCACTATCGATCATATCCAAATCTATGTAGTTCAGTGGATTGGCTTCATTCATGAGCACATTCATTCTCTAACCCAGCTCATTCATGTCATCTTCATCTCCAAAGTCCACAAAGTAAGGATGTTCTTCACAAGTTGCCTCATCACCATCTTCAAGTATCTCAATGAGAATGCCACAGGAGTTTCTTCGTGAGTACAGATTCTTGGCATAGTATTCCCTGAAATTAGACATCTCAAAATCCAAGAAGGCTGGATCGATGTAGAATTGAGGGACACCTTCGGTCAAGGGAACTATGGCAGAGGAGGTAGAGGTGTCAGCATGAGCAGTGGGAATGATCGAAAGTTGAAGAGATAAGTCATGTTTAGCTTCAGACTCAGCACTTGTTGAACCCTCAATGGCAAGAATCTTGGCAACTTGTGCAAACCTTGGAAGTTTTAGGTTTTCAGGCACAGGTGCAAGCTTTTTTGATTGATTCCAGAGTCTCATCAACTGGTTCATTATGAAGGAGACTGCTGACAAAGGAATCTTCGTCATCAGAGAAATTAAAGTCATCTCCTTCTATGACAATGTCATCATCGATTTCAAAATCGCTGTCATGCAATGGGCTTGAGGTATCTTGAACACCAGTCGAGTCTTTACCAGCAGGAATGGTAGTAGAAGATATGGGGTCTTGTAAATTCTCACCTACACTTCTCAGATCAGATTCAGGCTGGTTTTCTGGCATCTCAGTCTCTTTATCACCACCATCATCATCAGGTTTATCACTCAATTGTTTGCCTTCACTATATTTGGCTAATAAATCCTTGAGTCTTTGAATTTCAGCAGCTTGTTCAGCAATGACTTGTGACTGATCATTGATCTTTTAGTTTGCCACTTGCAGAGAATAGTTTAGATGATCATTCTGACTCTGAAGGTTAACAATTTCAACTTGAAGTTCTATTACCTTCTCAGATTCAGAAACTGTTGGGCTGGTAGTGACAAATTCAGCTGTGTCAGTGGTAGTGACGACAGCTTCAGCTAGCTGCTCCAGTGGTCTCATATCCATATCTATTCCTTCAAAATGTTCAGCAGGAGATGGAGAGATTGTTGCTGCAGCTAAGGATGTGTCTGATGGGGTGCCAGAGGAACTTACCACTTCATAATCATTTTTTTGTGCCAGGATTCCTTCTGACTTTGAGCTTTTCGGTACAGGATTTACTTCTCTCAGCTCTGATGAAGAACTCAGCGGATTTGTGACTACTCCCACCAGTTATTGTCAGAGTTTGTAAGGTAGTCTTAGGAGGATACTCAGGAGGACTACCAGTCTCATCTTCAAGGTTTTCCTTAAGATCATCCTCGTCGAGAGACACTGATTCTTCCTCATCATCATGTTCATCCTGTGATGGATTATAACTGTTGTCAGAGGATGATTGTGGTGTCGAAGCTGTAGGGGCCCTGGAATAGTCTCCAGTCCTTTGTCTTTTCCGAGGATGAATGCCCTCAGGTTGTGTGGGACTATCATCAGAGTCAGAGGAGTCAGACTCTTCTTCATTATTATCGTCGTCTCCTTCTCATTCTTCAGACAAATCAACCAACATAGGACTTGAGGAGCGTTCAACATGTTCAGAAGCTTCAGCACCTGTACCCTGGAGATTCCCAGGGTCTTCAACAGCAGCAGCAGGATCTGTGACGACTGGGGCATTCAAGTCCAATTCATGGTGGACTTGAGCCGCATCAGTAGGTTCAATTTGTGCTTCTACTGCAGCTTCACCCATCTGAATATCTCCTTCGGCACCGACAGGAGCAATCCGAGCAATCATCTCGGGAAAGAAGGGTACAGCATTCCCTTGATATTTACTTTTATGGTACTTGCTGTATGAGCTAGAGTTCATTGAACTTGTAGAGATGGTTTCTCCTTGCTTGATCAAGGTTGGGTTGTAGTGATCCAAGATAGCCTGGATGAACCGAGGGTACATCAGAAACTTCTTTGCCCTTCCAGTTGGATGTAGATTGGCGATCATCCATTTGAGTAGTTGGCGTGAGAGATTGTAGCCTTCACTAGTAACAAATCCATGCAGAGCACATGCGGTTTCTTCAACAAAATCATCTGGAGCTGCTTTTCTGTGTCCAAAGGCAGCAATAAAGAAGCTGATTATAAACTTCTAGTTAATCGGGAATAAGGTCTTGAGAATTTTGTTGCTGACATCTGGAAGAAATACACCAGAGTAACCCATCCTTAAGATAGTTGATTGCCACTTGGCCTTTGTAAAAGTCTTGGGTATGTCAGCTTCTTGCAAGTTCAGTACCGTTCTGATCTTTTCTTTAGTGATCTCAACATCAATATTTTGTATCTTTGACCTTATTATGCTTGTTTCATCATCCAGCTCTGCAGATTGAGCATTGCTCCAAAATGCTTCAACTATACCCTTGCAGATAACAGGGTTAATCTGCATTGCTGTTACCCAAGTTGATTGCTGCAACAAGTCAAGTGCCTGCTCATTAGCACTTTCCCAGTTCTTGTTAAACACACATCTTCCGTTGTGTAAACGACCAAACTCTAAAGCTTCAGCAGCTTGTCTGGGAGGCATCTGCACATATAGAATTAAAGGATTATATCCAATTTGACACTAAATGAATGTCATGTCACACTAGACTCGTGATAGTGACAGAGCTTTTCACATAAGTATCAATGACATAAAACAACTCACATAGTGCATATACTCCAAAATTGGTCACATGCAACCGAAATATCATGATTAACATAAGTAAGTATCATAGGAAGTAAATAATTTGTGTGTGTAATAATTTAAAATCTGGAAAATAAGGAGCCAGATCTAAATCTCCAATAAAATTTTGACTAAAAAGAAAGTATTGAATAAGAAACTGTAAATGACCCAAAACTTAGATTGAACCAACCAAATTTTGACTTGTTATTGGGTCAGAGAGGAATTACTGAAAATTCTACTGCTGAGACTCAACAACAGTCAGAATCATCAAATAGAGGAGGTTTTGGCAATCTGGGATCAAAAACCAATTGACTTTAAGATTAAATAGCATATTGTGAGGTTTTGAGATCCCAGTTTGTCAAGTTAGTTCAGGGAAAGTCACATTGTGACTTGGTTCCACCCGAACTTGTGAACTCCTTGATCTGATGTCTTATGATTAGAACAAAGAGGACTAAGTTAAAATCAGCATTTTCAGATGTAGGACAAGACAATTAGGATATAACTGGTCTATCCTACCTAAAGTACCAATTTCATGCATGTAATGAGTGTAGCATTAACTTGTCAAACTATCAGAATAATCCTTGTATATCAGTAATTTTCATTCAGATTCACAACACTTAAAGTTAATTACAAAGTGTACAAATCTCATATTGACATTAACAAGGATTGTCTAGAAGAAACAGAGTTAAATTAACACATATAGACATGCAAGAGGTCCTAATGGGGCAAGTGATTCTATTTGATCATTTTAAGGATAAGAGTGACAATTTGTGCTTAACTGATTAGATGGTGTCTATACATGTCACATTCAATCCTAATATACAAATATTAGCACATATGGATTATGTGACATCCGAGAATTTCAAGGTTAACAGTGTTCGAACTAATGCTTAGTACTAATGCTTCTGCTGTTAGTTACATTATAAGTGTTAACTTAGTAACTAATGCTTAACTAGACCGAATACGTCCACGACCTTTGGTTGATCACCGAACCCGACCATATGTGTTATGTGTTTATTTATTTATTGTTATTATGTGCAACGTGTTTAATTAATTAATTTTGAAAATTGGCCCTTTTGGTTTCCAGCGAAACTACCGAGCGAAATTGTAGATTCGCTCGGTAGTCAAACTTTCGATTTACACAAATTGAGAGTCAGTTTCGCTTGGCCAGCGAAACTGCCAGCGAAACTAGCTCCTGACCTATATATTTTATAAAACCCTAATCTTCTCATTTTACTCACATCATTTCTCAAAAACACACACACACTCTCCTGAATTCTGGTCAGCTGAGAAACACCACGAGCCGTCGTGATCTCAACCTCGAGACATCACCCATTCGGATCCTAGATCAAACCGTGAGTCTCCAAAACCATTTTTTATGCCTTTTCTATGTGTTTTCTTAAAAAGCATGCTTAAACCCTCATAGAATGGTCTGATCTTCTGATATGATGCTTAGGAATGCTAGATCTATCATAAAGTCTGTAACTTTACGTGTGAAATCAAGCCATAATGAAGATTTATGCTAGTTAGGTCATTTTATGTTTAAAATGTGTTTTTGGTGATTTGATGATGAAAACTCATGTTTAAGGTGTTAGAATTGCCTCTGTGATGTTGGTAAATGTTTATGCATGCTAGATATTGAATTACATGATGTATGGAAGCTGTTAGATTGATTTTTGGTCTTAAAAACGAGTTTTTTTCGCGACTAGCGAAACTGTGTGTTCTCTGGGCGAAATTATGTAGCGAAACTGTTTGAATATTCATACAGCGATACTATGTAGCGAAACTATAGTGTCGCCTGTGAAGCTAAGTAACGAGACTACCGAGCGAAACAACCATAGACCTTGTCCCTGAACGAAAGTTCAAACCAGTTTCGAGCGAAGCTATGCTAGCGAAACTGTGTCATCAGTTTCGAGCGAAACTAGCTAGCGAAACTGTGTCATCGGGTAATCCCTAGCGAAAATGCTGCCCGAGCACATAGCGAAACTGCATAGCGAAACTGCGTAGCGAAACTGTAGCGAAACTGTGTAGCGAAACTGTACCAGACCAAAACCCAAACTTGTGCAACTTATTTGAATGCTATGCCATGACTTACATGATTATGCAATAATGAAACATGCTTTGATTTCTGAGTTATGTGAACCCTCGTTTATGATCAACCATCGGTGTCGTGTGTCGGTATGTCGTGTCATAGTTCCAACGTGCTATGTTATGGGCCATAGTGACGTAAGTTAAATATTAGACGAAACTAATACTTAAGACCTAAACGTGTTCTTAGGTCTTCGTTAAGCAAACAATACTTGGATTATTTAGCAAGTGTAGCAGTGCAACCAAAGGTGAGTGTCACTAACCCGTTTACTGTGAGCCCGTTCGGGACACACCGAATAACTCAACGAAAAAAAATGCTGACAACCTTATGAGTGCTATGCACCTCTTTTATGAACTCGAAACCTTATGAGTGCCATGCACCTCTTTGATAAACTCGAAGTGTTTTATGGGAAACACTTGTAGAACTTAAACAAACTATTTCTGAAACGAAACTGAAAACATTTTGGGAGATTCATGAGAATCCGGTAAACCGTTTTAATATGGCTAGTGTAGGTTAAAGTCTAAACCACATGATATCACATGATCTCTAAGGATTGCCTTTTAACTGAAAAAGTCCTCAACTTAATTGTGCCATTAATTGTAAAGCGAGGGGATGTTGGGTAGATCTACTGGAGTTTGACAAACTCCGCCTCGTGACACTGGAGGTGCACGGAGGTACAATATCAGCCTATCTGACCGTGATCCCGAGAGGACACGGGGGAGGCAAAGCCGCGATGACGTATGTCCGCAAAACAAAATAGATGATGGCAATGCCACTACAATACTTATTAGTCAGCTTTGGTACAAACTTCCTTAGTGCATGGAACAACGGATTAGCTACCCGCGATATCGGTTGAGCACTTTAATTTTACGAAACTAGTACATACCCGATAACGCATGTTACGGATATTACTTTTACTAAATCACGCTACTATGATTATGGACTGGTGTATTATCACTGAGCATTGCTTTTCACAAATAAATATTACATAAGTATATGTTGACACAATTATGACTATGAGACCGGGCCACTGCGTGACAAGCCCACTGTGAACTCACCAACCGTTAGGTTGACACTTGCGTGGTTTAAACTTTTGCAGATCGCTGAGGAGTATCCGGAGCGGGTTGGCATGGCGCATGAAGACATTTTACTTTTGTTTAAACTAGATTGGGAATTTAAAACAATGATTTTGTAAAGCACGTGGTTAGTGCTAAGACAATAATTTTCCGCTGCGTATTGTGAGATTCTATTTATGACATATGTTTGGACTAACTCTGATTCGTTTAGTATTTGTAACTAATGGTTGTGGTCCTGGTTTACTCGCACCCCTTAACAGTATAAACTCCGTTAGTGGTTATTTGGGGGTGTGACAGATTAAACAAAACATAACCAAGTCACCAAAATTTTCATTCAAGCAAAGATAGTCACATAAATCACATAAAAACAATTCATTGCCAAATTTGACTTATTAAAGTCAATATGACCAAATAAGTGTTCAACCAGAGCTTAACTACCTAAGATAGTTCATATAAACCTTAAAGGTATCTAGATCACATCCTCTGTAGCTATGCTCTTAATAAATCACAAAGATGGTCAAATTAACTTAGATGGGTCAAGATTGACAAAATTAAATCTAACTTTGTGTTAAATGAGTCCAAGATCCTTTCACCTGAGTTATAGACTAATTTCAGACCCATGTGGATCGTAACCAGTCTAAACCACCAGTGTTAGGCTCAATTGGATGTCTACTTACACAAAGTAAGACTTATATATACATAAGAATGAAACAAGTTGATGCACTATCTGATTAACAACATGAATGCTTGTATTGAGAAAATACATACCTTTGTGACGATCTAAAGGTAATAAGATCTAATCTAAGATGTAATGAGTTCTCAAATGTCTCAGCGAATAATCTGCTGAGATCAAGCAATTTATATTAGATATCAAGTAGGTTTCATATAACCAAAATTAAGAAAAATCTGCCCCTGTGTAGCCAAGTTTGAGTTTTAACTCAAGTTGTCATTTGATTAGAACAACATACCTTTTTGATGATCTATAGTTTTCTAGGATCAATAGAAAAAATGCAATGTTCTTGATCAATCTCTCAACTATAAGAAATTCTGTTTTGAGATCAGACAAGCTATGTCAGACTTCAAAAATTAGACATACATAGAAAAATAAAGGCAAATTGAAATTGATGACTTATTGAGAAACTTCAAGCTTAATCAATCAATTTTGATTAATTGAATTTGTTAGTCAAAGGTTAATGGCAGATTCAGAAGTTTAAGTCTCATCAATTTAGTCACAGACTATTAAGTGGAATAGATTCTGATTGAAGACTTAGATAAATTCAACACTATGTGGAATTCATTAGGTCAATCCAATCATTGAGTGTAAACAAACTGAAACTTCTAAGTTATCAGATGTACACCCATAAGCATGTATGCACAATCTGATTTGTGTAACCTAACAGGAATTTGTAGCAACTCCCATTGAGTTCTACAAACTAACCAAAGTTTCAATAATTTAACAAATTAATTAAAAAAAATTCTAAGTATCCTAAATAACTGAGGTCATAGCTTTTAAAGTTCATAGTTTATCAATTCAAACAAATTTCATGGTTCAAACTAATCAACTAGAACAAAACAACCCACTGTTATAGAATATTCAAAGAACTTTCTCGGATTCAAAGAGATAAATGAGATACAAGTTTCACATACCTTAAACTTGAACACACGTTAATTAGGATCAAGTAAAGACGAGGGAAATCTGTAACAACATCAGTTTAAGCCATTAGAAACCCAAAAAGGTTGAGAATTGAACCTACGGCTCATCATTATCACCGAAAACCAAAATCGACCTAAATGAAAGTGAGATCGAACCTGTGTATGCAAGTAAGGTGTGCGAATCAACCCTAATTACAACTAGAGTGACAAATTCGAGAGAGAATGTGTGGATTTTGATCGAACAGTGGATTGGTATGAGTCGCCGATTCGAGAGAATGAGAGCGGGGTATGTGTGTTTGAATGCGTGAATGAAGAAAACTATCATGTCTCCCTTTATATACTATTAGGTCTAGCGGACTTATAAATATCTGGAATTTAAACAAGTTCGCTAAGCCAGTCTCCAAGTCCGCTAAGTGTAAGCGGACTGAAACAAGTACGCTAAAAGGGGAGAATATTAAAAACAAGTTCGCTAAGGCCACCGAGAAGTACGCTAAGCCTACAAGAAGTTCGCTAAGCTAGGAAGTTCGCTAAGGCTAGGACAAGTACGCTAAGCCTAAAAGTAGTTCGCTAAGCTAGGAAGTTCGCTAAGGCTAGGACAAGTACGCTAAGCCTAAAAGAAGTTCGCTAAGCTAGGAAGTTCGCTAAGGCAAAATTAAGTACGCTAAGGCCAATTTGAACTTGAGACATCAAAAAATTTCTTAAGTAAAAAGAAGTCCGCTAAGGCATAAACAAGTTCGCTAAGAACAGTTTAGCCTCAGTAGACTTTATATTGCAAGTGGAGAAGTTCGCTAAGGCAAAATTCTTCTTAGCGGACTTCTCAAACACTTAAAGAAAAAGTGAAACATGGGAGAAGTTCGCTAAGGACATGTTCAACCTAGCGGACTTCTCACCATTTAAAAATCACAAACATAAACAAGTTCGCTAAGAACAAATTGTTCTTAGCGGACTTTAAGAAAACAATTCAAAAATTACAAGTCAAATTTAAACAAGTTCGCTAAAGGCAAACCTGTGTATCATTCTTAGCGGACTTGCCTCAGTCAGAAGTTCGCTAAGGCAAAAATCAAGTCCGCTAAGAGCAGTTTTGTAACAAAAGGGTAAAATTGTAATTCTTAAAAATTACTGCATTACAAAAATTTTAAAGGAAAACATGTCTGCTACCAGTAACCTACCAGGAAGATAAATTTTGTATTAATAAGTCAAGTACCTGTTAATTTCAACAAATTTGATCATGACCTACCTAGTACCTAAATTTGACTTGATTGGTCAAGGAATTCCGCTCGAACCCAAAATTTTCAATTTCATCCGAGTTGGGTCAATTTTCCACCCGAACTCAAAATTTTCAATTTCATCCGAGTTGCGTCAATTTTCCACCCGAACTCAATAATTTTCAATTTCATCCGAGTTTGGTCAATTTTCCACTCGAACTCAAGAATCCATATTCTTTTAAGTTGGTTAACATCAAACCAATACCAAGATTGATTTTAGCACAAGTTGGTCAATTTTTCACCAAACTTGGAAATTTAAGCACTTTGACTTTGAAAATTCACCTATTTTTGTATGGTCGTGGTCAGACATGTTTAGAATCATACCGGTCAATTACGTGATCAATAACACTTATAATTCAATTCACCTTTCGTGTCCGATACCCTAAATCAGATTGTCGTATTGTTTGTCCACTTAAGCTCATACAAGGTAATTTTCAACTCGTCTCATGTTATGTATTTATCATGTTTTCTATTCAGTTCAGAGAAATACTTTGTGTGGACCTTATTAGGTTGGAAGTTAACAGTATTCTACCAATCATCAAATAGTTTTTCAGATTCAATCACACTTTTAAAAGTAATCTTTCCCCTGTTTCTTTAGTGTTAAGTGACTTATTTCATGGACATAGTCATGAAATCATGATAACCCTTCTTTCATGACTATAGATGTATGAATTTTGGTGGGGTGAGAGCGTCAAGGTCAGAGTTTCCTCAGCAGATGACCTCTCACTTTATTTTATGGAATGATGGAGCGTAAGATCACAAGGTCAGTGATTTCTCACAGCAAATGTGTCTCAGCTTTATTTATGGATGAGACTCAAGGTCAGAGTTTCCTCAGCAGATGAGTCTCATGTGTTGGTTTTGAAATAAGTCAACTCAATACTGAAGAAACAGAGGATGTGAGATTATAGTTTTCTTACTAGTACTAATGAGAAGGGCAAATTTAAAGAATATGCCACTGTTTAAACTTCCAAGGTCCACATTTCTCAATGAAATTAATGTGTTATCACAGAGACTTGTTTACTTCTTAGTATGTTGAGCCTACCAACACATCAAATGATAGAGTTACCGGTCGATTGGATCATCTCCTACAGTTACTAAGCCAATGAAGTCAAGATACTAACATACTAGGGAATGGAGAAGGTTCAATCATAATTAATCATGCCTACAGCACTAATCAGAAAGTTAAACCTAGACATATCAAATGGTTTAGTGAAAAGGTCTGCTAACTGATCATCTGAATTAACATGGACTAAAGTGACTAGTTTCTTCTCGGCACAATCCCTAATGAAATGGTACCTAATCTCAATATGCTTAGTCTTAGAATGCTGAATGGGATTTTTAACAATTGAAATAGCAGCAGTATTATCTATATGAATAGGGGTACCCATGAAATTCAAACCGTAATCCAGCAGCTGATTTTGAATCCAGAGCACTTGAGAACAGCAGGAGGCATCAGCAATGTACTCCACTTCAGCCGTTGAGACTGACACTGTTGTCTGCTTCTTGCATTGCCATGAGACCAGACGGGTCCCTAAAAACTGAGCTCCTCTCGTTGTAGACTTACGATTGAGTTCACAACCGGCGTAGTCACTATCTGAGAAGGCTCGAAGGTCAAAGAGCGAATCTTTGGGATACCAAAGTCCTCTATTTGGATTGGACTTCAAGTATCGGAAAATCCTCTTCACGGCCATTAAGTGCGATTCTTTCGATTTACTCTAGAAACGGGAACACAAGCAGACTCCAAACATGATGTCGGGACGACTTGCTGTCAGATACATGAGAGAGCCAATCATAGACCCGTATAGGTGCTCATCTATGCAAACACCCTCTGGATCTTGATTTAACTTGTGGCAAGTGACGACGAGCGTAGAGAAGCCTTTAGAATCTTGAAACCCAAACTTCTTCAGGATCTCTTTCACATATTTCCCTTGGCTGATAAGAATGCCATCAGATTTCTGTTTCACTTGAATTCCAAGGAAAAATGTCAACTCACCCATTGCACTCATCTCAAATTTCTTCTTCATTAACTCCTCAAATGCATGGCATAGGTCGACGTTTGTTGAACCAAAAATGATATCGTCGACATACACTTGCACTAACAGCATATCTTCACCAACATGTCGAATGAATAGTGTCTGATCAATTACCCCTCGCTTGTAACCGTTTGACAGCAGATATGTCGATAACATCTCGTACCACTTCCTTGGGGCTTGGTGTAGACCATAGAGGGCCTTATCCAGTTTGTAACATTTCTTAGGGAAAGATTTGTCAACAAACCCCGGAGGTTGTTCTACAAACACGTCTTCATCAAGCTTTCCGTAGAGAAACGCGGTCATCACATCAAGTTGATAAACAATGATGTTCATTGATGCGGCATAAGCCAGGAAGATTCGTATTACCTCCAGACGAGCGACAGGCGCGTAGACGTCTTCGTAATCAATGCCGTCAACTTGCATGTACCCCTTCATAACTAAGCGGGCTTTATTTCTGATAATAATTCCACGGTCGTCTCTCTTGTTTTTGAAGATCCATTTGATAGGAATAGGCTTTAAGCCCGGAGGAGGATCTACCAAATGCCAGACATTGAGCAATTTGAATTGTAGTAACTCTGTTTGCATGGCTTCAATCCAGTTATCATCTAAGAGGGCAGCAGCAACAGTGGGAGGCTCTTCTTGTGAAATGAAACAGGAATACAAACATGTGTTCAATTCCTTAGACTGACTCCTAGTGAAACGTTTGTCAACCGGCCCGATGATCTGATTCGTAGGATGTATCTTGTGAATTCGAGTCTCTTCAACAGCAGGGGCCGGAATAGACGAATCCAAATTCCCAGTTTGCAGGTCATCGCCTGGAGTCTCTCCGGTATCAATCTCTGTTACGTCATCTGAGTCAGAATCATGCGCAACAGTATCAATTTCAACAGTGTTGTCTGCCTCGGTTGTTACTTGTGCAGGTTTGTAAAACCGAGATACGATCTTACTACTGCGTGTATCAATAAATCATGGTAAACACGGATGTAAATAAGAGAATTCTTATTGATCACTTGAAGATACAAAGAAGACTCTCTAGTTTCTCTCTCTAGAAACACACACAGAAAGGTGTAGAATGACAGAAGTGTTAACATTCATTCTAACACGAACCTATTTATAGTTAGTGACAAAACAGGCTACGTACCAAATGGTACGGGCGTACCATTTGGTCCGGCGGACCATTTGGTCCGGTGCCAATGATATTGTCACTAAAACTCATATCAAGACACGCTCACATAGATACAATACACGAGACACATCATAGCATAGGTATATGCTCTAACAAACTCCCCCTTAACGTGTAGTGTATCTATTTTCTAACTAAACTCCAGTCTTCAATCTTTAACATTGCTGCATCCGATCTTCGACTTGAAATCTTGTCAGAAATAGAGCTTGCATAGCTGGATCACTCTTGAATCATCTTCGATCTTCAAGATCCACTTGTGAAAGATATAACAAACTCCCCCTTTCACCATGCTTGAGTCTTGACACATATAACCTGCAATTTCAGAAGACAGAAACGCGGCTTCCTTTTTCTTTTGAAAATTAATTTAATCTTGGCGCAAACCTTCTCTTCGAGAATCCAAGATAGATTTTGAAAATTTTATTTCGTATCACATATCGATCGGCCGAAAACAAATAAGAAATAAAATCTTTTTGGCGTTTTGAAACTTTATATCAAAACACACCGAAAATCTTTTTAGACTTTTCAGATATGAAACATAAATGCAATACTGAATCAGACACTATTTTTGTCTTCTGCGAGAAAGATCACAACTTGGGATCATATTGAACATGACATACTGAACTACACTTCAATTTCAATTACTTCAGCACATAAGTCATGTTGATTACTGGTATAATTTGTCCATCTTAAACTCAGGCACAATCATACTCATAACATCTGGATATGTTATTGTATTGATTAATTTTGCTTTGACCAGTGTACCCCACACTATCAGACATACTCAGATATGTATTTTCTTTTATATCACACTTTGTGATTTCATTTGTGATTTAATCACATAACGATTGTACTCATGATTTAGTCAACTGTGTTCCATGCAAAAAGAAATAAGAACGTTAAATCGTCTACCTTAAGGTCGATCTTCTGATACGCAGATAAGGCCTCAGATTTAACAAAATAAGAAAATAAAAACAAGTTGAAATTGTATAACCCAACAACAATCAGGTCGGTACTCCCGTACATGCAGAGAAAGTTCGATGAGTTATACAAAACACCAAAGAAAATAAAGCAGAACGTCAAACGAACAACAATCAGGTCGATCTTTCGATACGCAGAGAAAATCCAATCGTTTGACAAAATAAAGAAAATCAAACAAGTTTAAATCTTTGCAAAAGGAACACATGTATACACAGTGACTTCTCATTTTCTTTTTCCCATATCTTTTTCTTGATATATCATGAGATACGCATCAAGATGTTGTCCACTTGGTCGAGCATTAGTATTTAATGTGTTTATCCCATCTGAATACTTTCTGATTGAATGTCGAGCCTACCAAGCACATCGAACAATGATCTTATGGCTTTTTCATCTAATTTATCCACGAGTCAGACACGTAAGCCAATGTACCATCATTTCCCAATTATGTCGGATACAATTTCTCAGTTTTCAATGTTTTTGTATTTTTATGTTTTTCACTGTTTTTTTAATTTTTCTATTTTTCTCCCCCTTAAAATGAAAACTCTATTTTTGGATTTTCATTTTAACAAAAAACAAAATGACACTATTTTTTGTATTTTCAATTTTCTCCCCCTAAACTACATACGAAATGTAAAAGAAAGAAAATTGACCTTTCGACATGGATACCTTGCAGTTTTAGCTTTCAGAAAAATTTCAATTTTGAAATTGATATCACATGTAATTTAAGTTAAATCAGCAGAATACTCCTCCATCAGCAACTTTTCAATTACCGATAGGTCTTCTAAAAGTACCTGCACACTGGTCAAACACGTCAGTTTATAAATGACCCGAAGCATTATCTTTTATCAATCCTTTTCCATATCAGTCTGATAAGATTGAATCTTAGTAGCTTGATCATCAGAAAGTTGAGTAAGTGTATCAAGTCTGACCTTGGATTTGTCAAAAAGATTTTCAAAATCCTTTGCAGTATCCTCAGCTTCATCTGTCCATTTCTTAACTTCTTTGACTAATCCAGCATTTTCCTCAGATAACTTTGTAATTTTGTGTTCAAACTCTTGTGTAACATTTTGAAATTTTAAGTCGTTCTCAACAATCTTTGCTTGTAGATCTGAAAAGTTTTCTTTCTGAGAAGAAATTTCTTGAATTAGATCTGCTAACTTTTGTTGTTCATTTGTCAGTTCTTCTCTCCTTCTTTTATTTTCCTCAATCAACAAACCATTATCTTTTATCAATCCTTGAATCTTCTTGTCTTTCTGAGAACAAAACTCACAAACCGATTCATAGCCACTATTTCCAGAACCAATTATTTCAGATTCAGAATCAGAATCAGTTAATTCTTCTTCATCATCATTATGAACAATTTGAGCAATCATTGCAGATGCGGGAATCCATGCAGACTCGTCATCGGAATCGGGAGTGCAATAATTACCTTTATCCGATGTTTATGCGCTTGACTCAGAAATAAAAGCAGTTAAAGCAATTGTATCAGAAGTGTGTCCCCAATCATATTGTTTATCTACTTGAGACACCAAAGCTGTTGGAGACTTTGATGAAGAAACATTTGATTTTGAACACTCACGAGCAAAATGACCAAAATTAGAACATTTGAAACATTTTACCTTTGATTTGTCTATGCCAACCTTGCCATTTGGATTTAGACTTTGAAATCCGGTCTTTTTCTTGAATCTTTTAAGTCTTTGGGCTAACATTGCAAGTTGCCAATTAATGTCCATTTGTTCAAGGTTATCTGGATCAATCTGATCAAAATCTTCTCCAATCAAATTAGATGTTGTCAAACCACCATTCAGCAATCCATAATATGAAGATAACAAAGCTGAAATTAATGCAAAATGCTCATCTGATGTTTTTGCAGAAAACGAAGTCTGACTCGAATTATTTGGAATAGTGAAGTTACACCCTCTTGATGAATTTGTAGAGTTTCCTGAATCATGACCAGCTACAAAAGCTGTTTGAGGTGGATTTGATGAGTCAACACCAACTGATTTAGACTTTGCATTGATACTTGCAGAATTTTGACCATGATACAATTCAGGATTTTGGAATTGAGCAGTTGACTTGTTTGAGGTCATCATTTCCATCTCTCTAGCATGAAGCTTTCCGGTTAAATCATGAAATGATAATGCAGAATATTCTTTATCATGAGTAAGTAATAATACATAGTTTTCCCACTTTTCCGGTAACGCTTCCATCAATTTCTCTTTCAATTCCTCCTCGGTCTTTTCAATTTTAACCACTTTCATCTCACTAATCAGATGTGAAAACCTTGAAACAAGAGCAGAAATATTTTCTTTTTCATAATGTTGAAAATTTTCAAATTCCTTGTTTAACACTTTTCGTCTACTCTTCTTATATTGGTCATTGCCTTCACATCGAGCAGATAAAGCATCCCATAACTGTTTAAGTTTCTTGCAAGTACTGAATTGATGCAATAGCTCAGTAGGTAAAGCCATGGTAAGATAACCATAAACTTTTTGTTCAAGCTCATAACTTTTTCTTTCATCCTTATCAAAATCTTGAATTTCCTTATACTCTCCATCTGCAGTTGGACGTACATACAGCTTTTGAATTGGAATCCATAAATCAATATCGTTTGTGCTGATGTATGTAGAAAAACATTGTTTCCAATTTTAATAATCTTCCAACTTTAACAGCTTAGGAACTTTCTGACTTGTTCCTATTTCATTATCAAAATTGAGCATAGCTTGTACCGTGCTTTGCATAGCCGCAAATGCTTGAAAATCAGACATTTTTCACCGAAAATGATACTTTAAAAACTTCGAACTCAGAAACGAAGGTGTTAGAATTTGTTTTTGAAAATCAACTTTGAACGAACAATGTAGAGCTCGTCAAGACGATCGATTTGAGTACTTATGGCTCTCGTAGCGATTTACAATGCAAAAGTTATGACACTTTTAAGAAATTGCCAGCAGACCAGATTTCAGCAGACCAGATTTCAGCGGACCAAATTGGTCAGGGCGGACCAAAATGGTACGGCGGACCAGAAAATAACTGCCACGGACCAACTTGAAGATTGCCTAGCGGACCAACGGCGGACCAAATGTTCTTGAGGCGAACCAAAAACGTACCACGCTGATTTTAGACAATTTGGACTTAAATTTGCTTCAGAAAGGTGCGAAAACTCACTAGGAACACTCAGAAATCATTTTTTACCTCGGAAACACTCGGAATTGGAAGAATTAGATGAAAAATGAAGAAAACCCACACTTTCTCTCTCTAAAAATCCGAAAATTGATACAAAAACACAGCAGTAGAGAAACCAAATGCTCTGATACCACTTGTAAAACCGAGATACGATCTTACTACTGCGTGTATCAATCAATCATGGTAAACAGGGATGTAAATAAGAGAATTCTTATTGATCACTTGAAGATACAAAGAAGACTCTCTAGTTTCTCTCTCTAGAAACACACACAGAAAGGTGTAGAAAATAAGAAGTGTTAACATTCATTCTAACACGAAGCTATTTATAGTTAGTGACTAAACAGGCTGCGTACCAAATGGTACGGGCGTACCATTTGGTCCGGCGGACCATTTGGTCCGGTGCCAATGATATTGTCACTAAAACTCATATCAAGACACGCTCACATAGATACAATACACGAGACACATCACAGCATAGGTATATGCTCTAACAAGGTTTAGCTTCCACAATTACATGTTCATCAGTCTGACTGGCAGGCATTTCAGGTGCTGAGGTGTAGATGAAGTGCCATTGACATTACTTGAAGGTGTTGAATGAATTTTCCTTGATAACTCCGTAGAATCAACTGAATAAATGGTATCCAGGATCGAATAAGTAATAGGTGCAAACACATCAACAATAGGATTGGTAGCTTCATTTCCTTGATCAACAGCAGCAGAAGAAATACCTACATCATCAGATTGAAACACATTAAAAGTTGAAGAGAAAGACTCTAGGTCATACATGCTATCCGGAGCAGGATCTCTAGTGTTCAGAGTATGCTCATTATAAGTAACGTTGCATGACTCAATAACAACTTGAGATCTTCTGTTGAACACTCGATAGGCCGCTGAGGTCATCGAATATCCAACAAAATAACCATCATCAGCCCTAGGGGCAAATTTGGTTAACTGATCCGTCTGAATTAATACAGTACAAGCGCATCCGAACGGTTTTAATCGTTTTAGATTCGGTTTCACTTTGGAAAACAGTTCGAAAGGCGTCTTGTTAGCATGTTTGACCAGGAGCGTTCTGTTCAGAACATAGCAGGTTGTGTTGACAGCTTCTGTCCAAAAAGATAATTTTAAGTTAGAATCAACAAGCATTGTTCTGGCAGCTTCGATGATAGTTCTATTCTTCCGTTCAGCTACTCCGTTTTGTTGCGGTGTATACGGTGAACTGAACTGTCGAGTTATGCCTTTTTCATCACAAAATGTGTCAAATGTCTGATTCTTGAATTCAGACCCATTGTCTGATCTGATGATTCTAACCCGCTCTCTGCATCTGTTCTCGATACGTGTGACAAAATCCTTCAAAATATCAGCAGTTTCAGACTTCTCTTTCAAGAAAAACACTCATGAGTATCTGGAGTAGTCGTCAGTGATAACCAAGCAGTATGACTTTCCCCCTAAACTCTTGATGCTTACAGGCCCGAAGAGGTCTAGATGGAGTTGTTGAAGTATTGTTGTCGTTCTACGCGGTGGCTTTGGCTTGTGAGACGTCTTGTGTTGTTTACCCTTAAGACATGCCACACAATTGTCGATGTGGATGAATTCCTTCTCCGGCACACCGTCAACTTGTTTCCCCCTAACAAGGCGGTTCATGTTCCGAAAGTTCACATGACCCATTCGCCTATGCTATAGTGTAGAGTCATCTTCTGATGCCTTAGCCAAGAAGCATGCAATAGAGCCAGTCGGCCTTGCAGCAGACATATCCAGAGCATACATATTCCCTTTCCGTTTAGCTCGAAATAGAATCTGATCTTTGGGAATCTTGAAGCCAGGTTTCAGAATATAACATTCACGATTATCAAAGAACATTGGCATTTTGTTGTCGCAGATTTGAGAGACACTTAGCAGGTTGAACTTCAGATTAGACACCAAATTCACTTTGTCAAATGAAATTTCACCATTAGTCAAGAGACCGTTTCCTATTATTCTTCCACCCCGAACATCACCTCCAAAGGCAATAGGACCACCGTGCAATATCGTTTTGACATCATACAGCAGGTCCTTGTTCCCTGTCATGTGCCTGGAACAGACACTATCTAAGTACCACGTGTTGGCAGCACTCTGGGCCAGTCCCTGCACATTTAAAAGAATGTGATTAGTTTTGAGATAGACCCGGGCCAGATTGACCTGGGACCTTCTTCTTGGGTGCAGTTTTCACTGGAGGAGCATTTGTTGTATGAACAACAACAGGAGGATTTGTTGAAGATGTAACACTTGGTCGAGGAGCTCTTCCAGGTTGTTGAACCATCATAGACCTAGGCATAAAAGCAGGCCTTGGTCGAGGTGTCCAAGATCTTATAGGAACAGGATTTGGTGCAGGCATCCTCACTGGTTGTTGAACTTGTGGCCTCAAGGCTTTTACCTTCCTTCCCAATCCATGAGGAACATATTGAGCTTGGTTAGGAATGTAGAGTTGATTTGGCTAAGACTGTTGAAACATGGTGTCAGGTTGTTGAACCATGTAATCCTCACCATAATCCCCATAATACATTGGGGCCACTTGATTTCCTTGTGGGTAATAATGAACAAGAGGTATTGAGATGTTGTCAAAGGCAGGATAACCCGTGTTGTATGCACACACCCTTGCATCATGGTGTGGATTCCCGCAAACTGTACAACCCAAAGTCTCAACCATTCCACTAGTGTCAACCACAATAGGTAGTTCAGCAACTTGGGGAGCCTTTGGTTGTGGCTCGTTGGATGTTGCACACTCATCCTTTTCTGTTTCAGTGACCACAGTCTTCTTCTTCCTCCTTCTGGTTTGTTTCTTTTCTTGGGGCTGTTCTCAGTTTCAGTAGCATCAACGGTTATTGCATCTAGCTCGACCACAGTGGGCTGATCTTCAACACTTGATTAAACAGTCAAAACAGGTTCATTTTGTGGTCTCTTCTTCTTTGGATGACTTGTCTTGAAAAGAACCATAGTGGATTTACCAGCCACTTTGGGAGCATTGCAAACAGATGTAACAGTTGGCTCAACAGTCACGGATGCAGAAGTTGTATGAGCAGACATCGTTAGAGGGTTTGATTGTGCATCAGGAACAGTGATCACCTTACCATCGGTGATTGTAAGACCAGCTTATGTGTGCATAACAGTCTTACCATGTTTTAAAGCCATTTCAGCAAAAGCACGATTAAACTCATCATCATCAATGTCCTGCTGAATCACAAGTTTTTCATTTGCAACCTTCTTCTTGGGCTTGCGCCTTCGAGTGGTTTTAGTTCTTTTAACAATTTCATTTGTGTTAAAAACATCATAGTTTTCATTAAATAAAAATGATTGAGCCTTTGATGTACTTTGTGTACACAAATTGAGAAACTCGGTTTAAGCAACTTTTTGCACATATGCTTCAAACAGACTAGTATTGACAGAGTTCAAGGAAATAGCATCAAAATCTCCAAATTTTAATGTTTCATCGATCGGTGGGAGATCAGCGGTAGTTTCGGATCTAGCCAGCTGTTCTTCTATCGATTTGATTTCAGAAGTACACGGAATCAAACTGGGGTCGATGAACTTAATACGACTCTTAGGATTAATTTTAGTCAATTCGGGGACACAAAGATAGTTGTGGTTGAGTGGATGCTCAGCCGCACTTTCTAGTATCTCCCGTGTTATACCCAAACCTGTCCTAAGACGCGACATTATGTTCTTAGCGATGCGCTTCCCAAAGTTTTAGGATTAAGTTTCATCAAATCGATTGTTTCTCGAGCCTCAGCGTAGCTGTTTCTCAGAGAAGTCAATGTTTTCAACAAATCAGTAATTTGAATTTTTAAGGTTGATTTTGTGTGCTTCATGATCTCAATGTCATCTTGAAGTGACTTGATCTTAACCAAAAAATATTTTTCATTAGCTTCAAGAAGCTCAACATGACTCTCACTCTCTTTCGCTTTAGCATGCAACTCAAGGTTGTACGCGCGATAGCGAGCGACAGTATCACGACAAATATCAGTACATAAAGACGATCTTACCTCATCTGGAATTGTATCCTTCTGAAGTTCCAGAAGACGCTTTCTTGCCTCCGTCGCTATCTCAGATGGATTCACAGCAGTGACGTTTCCGACAGTAGGAGAAAACTCTTCAAGAATCTTATCAACTCCAGCCATTAGACAAAAATCCATTAGGAAGAGAGGGTCAAATTCAACTGTCTCATAATGCTCCTCACCATCAGAGTTGACCATTAGTGCATAGTCTGACTGGCTTGAAGGTTGAGATGATGAAGACGAAGTCCAGTTATAAATACCATCTTCGAGTGAGACTAATGCCTTTCCTCCGTTGTTGACTCCTTGAGCAGCTTGAGAGTTAGACGATCCAGGATGAGAGACATTAGAGTTGGTATTCTAAGGTTTCTGATTGGATGAGTTGCTTTGCTTCTAATATGACTGGCTTCCATTGCCAGTTTGTTTCTGAAAAGCCTGATTACCTCCACCCGAGCTTGCAGGAGCATTCCACGTCCTAGGTTTTGGACATTCACGTGCGAAATGTCCGAGCTCTTGACAGTTGAAGCATTAAGCTTTAGACTTATCAAACCCGATATTGGCATTTGAAGGAGATTGGAACAACTTCATCCTAGTCTTTCTAAAGAACTTCCTCGTTCTAGCAGCTATCATACCCATCTTCCACTTGATGTCGATCTCTTTTAGATCATCAGCAGAAATTTGGTTAAGATCTTCTTGACAAACAGTCATTGTCTCAATGTTCCCAGAAATTTGAGAGTTCATGCAAGCCAGGAAAGCATTGCACAAGTCTTGGTTCAAACTGGTGTTGTTTAATGAAATTGGTGCTGACTGCTGAACCATGAACCCTGACGGTGGCTGTTGAACATATGTAACATTTGTAGGTTGATGAGTGGCATGAGATGAAAATACTTCAGTTTGGATAACAGCTGGTAAAGGAGATGAAGCAGTTGCAGGCAGTGTAGAGCCAGACGAGTTGGAAAACTGGTAATTCTCTTCACAAGCAGAAGCGGCAAATGCAGCATTGGGAGCTGAGGAAGATGAGCCCCTTGAAATCACATTTCCCATAAGTGACTTACCACTATGTTCAACCGCTCTTACTTCATAGTCTCTCACCTTGTCTATCATATCCAGATAGTCAGCCTGAGTCAGATCGGTATTTTCTATCAGGTAAGTGACATATGAGGCAAATTCCTGAGGAAAAGAATGCAGGATTTTCCTTATGATATCTCTAGAGTCAGGACGAATTTTCTTGGTAGTCATTTCGGTAATGATTCTACAGAAGCGGTTGACGTGTGTTTCAAACGATTCTCCACTTCTGTGAGCGAAGGTGTTAAAAGCCAACTTCAATTTCTCAAGTCTTCTCTCCTTTGTAGCCGGATTGCCTTCATACTTTTTCTCCAAACCAACCCAGATCTCATGTCCTGAAGTAGCCTCGTGAAATTGATGTAGCAAGTCATCATTCAGTGCCATCTTTATACAACCCAATGCACGCATGTCAAGTTTTCTTTGTGCCTTTCAGCAAGAGTCAGCTTATCCAAAGGTTTTGAAATCATCTTCCTGTTGTTAGGAGGATCAGCGACAGTAGTAGTAACAGTGCCAGGAGCAGTAGCTTCTTCAATTTCAAACACAGCCGGACCTTCAACGATTGAAGTCAAAAGATCATAATCAACGTACTCCAGAAATAGCACAAACTTCCCTTTCCAATCATCGAAGTCACTTGCGCCCATTAGTTTTGGTGGACGATTGTGACCTTTCATGACAGGTGCAAACTGATTGCCTTCAGCCATTGGAAGTGAGAAACACTAAAATTTAGCACAAACTTGCTAAATTGACTAACGGTTCGGACGGATTGAACGCTTGGTTCAAAATGCTCAAATGCTTGTAGAATGTTTGAATTCACACAAATCCTACATTCACAAACATAAACAAACTTAATTAGTCATTGACAAGTGAGATTTCAGCAAAAACTTTGAAAAATCAAATTTCCAGACTTAGCCAAAATTTGAACAGCTTGTTCTCGAGTGATTTCAAATTTCAAAAATCAATGTTGACAAAATCAATGTTTAAGATCATCAATAGGTTCGAAATTCATGTAGGATTACTTTACTCAACTGACACAAACTCCAAAAACCACTCTAAATGACCTAATTTGATGGAATAGTAAGATTATGTGAAGAACACCAAAAACCACCACTTTTAGCCTCTAAAATCTTCAATACTTGATGTTTTTGAGAGAAATCAGTGCCTATAGTTTCGGTTTTATGTGTATAAATCTCGCCATTCATCAATTTCAACAAAGAATCAATAGAAAAACAAATTTGATTTTTTTTTCAAGAACAAACTTAAAGAAAATGCGACTGTTCTTGGCTGAATCTCGAAAATCCGACTATTCTTCTTGAGTTTTACAGAAATATGAGTGAACCATTGTGTTTCTTGAGTGATTTCTACCAAGAATCAACTCAAACAACAAGCAAATCCATCCAAAATTGACAATTCATACGAGATTTTCTCCATTTTGAGAAAAACTTCAAAAATGAAGAACATGGCTCTGATACCAATTGTCAGGACCAGATTTGAGCAACATGTTCTCATATGATTCATCACACAAGTGCGGAAATCATGTGTGATGGTCGATTTTGGATGAATCTGCATCAATGTTCACACATTGATGATTACTAAAGCTCAAGAACACACACTAACACCAAGAACACACACACAAAAGCTCTCTTGTAGGATATTCCAGGAGTGTCGTTCCTCAATAGGGTTTTCTCAACTATATATATACTACAAGAGAGCATAGGACAAAAGGAATGTTTGACACACACAATCATTACCTAGATTTCGACAAAATATTCTATCAGCACAGACAAGTTCGCTAGGCATTAGACAAGTTCGCTAAGCAGTAACAAGTTCGCTAACAAGTCCGCTAAGTACAAACAAGTTCGCTAACAAGTTCGCTAAGCACAAACAAGTTCGCTAATAAGTTCGCTAAGCACAAACAAGTTCGCTAACAAGTCCGCTAAGTACAAACAAGTTCGCTAACAAGTTCGCTAACAAGTTCGCTAAGTACAAACAAGTTCGCTAACAAGTTCGCTAAGAATGGACAATTCCGCTAACAAGTTCGCTAAGAGCAAAACAAGTTCGCTAAGTTTAGAAACAAGTCTGCTAAGTAAACAAGTCCGCTAGGAAAAAAATCAAGTACGCTAAGAAGAACTTTAAACAAATATGATAAGTGTTAAACAAGTCCGCTAAGTTCAATTCAGAGAAGTTCGCTAAGAGAAAGAAACAAGTACGCTAGATTCATACAAAAAAAATGTTTCTAAGTACAAGTTCAAAGTCTATTACAAAACAAAGTATCAAAACTAGAAAGGACATCAAAAAGGTCTTCACCAGCAATGCTCAACGGTGAATGGTTTGTGTTGCCAACAAAATAGGTTCCAACACTGATCTGACAAAAGAAAACAAATTGTTGACAAGAAATGTAGAGATTAATCAAGGAAAGGTGGAAAATGTTACACAGGAAATGTTTGATGCCCATGATAAAGTGAGAAGAGAAATTTCTTTGTCTATGAGAGTTTTAGAACAGTTGATAGAATTAAAAAAGGCTTTGGGTGAAGCTCAAAAGAAGATATCAGATTTAAATGTTCAAGTTCTGGATTTGAATCGTCAACTAAATAACTTGAAGAATTCACATTCTTTCACCAGTTATTTGTGCAACGACGAAAATTTCAAAAGAGTGTTTGGCGGTGAAGAATTCAATCAATTACCACCTCCATTGGTTCAAACTCATCCTCGAGTTGATGTCAAATCTTCTGACACAATTGGTGATTATTCAGAATTTGTTCCTACACAATCTTAGAAGAAGAAATCCACAGTTCCGAACAAGAAAGTGGAAAAGGAGGAAAGTCCATAAATCGTCTTCAAAGTTTGTTTATGGTGGGTTTAATTCTGATGAAGGAGTCATTTTTGCTGATAAGGTGATTGAGAAAAATGAGGTTTTGTTGAGTGAAGCACAAACTGCTGCTAAGTTGGTTGAAGCCAACAAGTTGAAGGATATGAAAGCTGTATTTTCTCAAATGGCTAATGATGGTGTTTTTGGTTCTCAAGCTGAATCGTCCAAATCTGGTTCCAAACGTTCTGGGTTGGGATACAAGAATCAGAAATCTGAGAAGCAGAATAAGAAGAATATGCCCAAGAAAGCCCCAAAAGAAAAGAAAGACACAAGCTTAGAACAAAAAGTTAAGGATTCTTCATCATCTGGATCAAATTTCACACCTCGAAGTCCTACATCGAAATGGGCACATTCTAATCGATTTCAAATTTTTGATGATATTTCAGATAGTTTTGATTCCGATGATAGATGTCATTCAGTTCAGGACAAAGCACACTCTTAACGATCTTATCGTTTGTGCTACCAGTATCGCCAAAAGGGACACATGGCAAAGGATTGTTCTAAAATAGCCAAAAGATCATTTTCTAACAAATCTGCCACAGTTATAGATGAATCTAGGCATAATTTTTACTAATTCACCACCTTCAAAGTCAAAATCTAAAATGAAACAATTTTTCAAATTTGATTCAAGTGTTGGTGGTTCATCACATGATGATGATTCTGTTAAAAATGAAACAGCAAAAATGCAGTGGCGACCTAAGGTGGTCACTAAAGCTGCTAATAATTTTATGGAATACACTGGTCTACCAGAAGCTATGTGCTTCGGGTCATTTGAATAGTAATCATTTAAAACCAGTGTGCAGGTTTCTTCAAGAAGACCTGTTGGTGATTATGAAGTTCAAAGCTTTTAGCAGTTACTGATAGTGGAGTCTCCTGCTTCACTTAAATTGAATGCTACATATTTCAAAAACTAAAAGTTTTTTTGAAAGCTTAAATTGAAAGGTATCAGTATCGATTGGTCAATTTTCTTTCTTTAATGCATTTCGTATGTAGTTTAGGGGGAGCAAATTAAAAAACCAAAAATAGTGTCTTTGTGTTTTTGTTAAAATGAAAATCCAAAAATAGAGTTTTTATTTTAAAAGGGGAGAAAAAGGAAAAATACAAAAACATTGAAAAACAGAAAAATACAAAAACATTAAAAAATGAGAAATTGATCCGACATAATTGGGAAATGATGATACTGGCTTACGTGTCTGACTCATGAATAAAATAGAAGAAAAAGCCATAGGATCTTTGCTCGATGCGCTTGGTAGGCTCGGCATTAAATCAGAAAGTATTCAGATGTGATAAACACATTAAATACAAATGCTTGACCAAGTGGACAACATGTTGATGCATATGTCAAGATATCAAGAAAAAGATATGTGAAAAAGGAAAATGAGCAGTGTATACATGTGTTCATTTTGCAAAGATTTAAACTTGTTTGATTTTCTTTATATTGTCAAACGATCTGACTTTCTCTGCGTGTCCACAAGACCGACCTGATTGTTGTTCGTTTGACGTTCTGCTTTATTTTCTTTGGTGTTTCGTATAACTCATCAGACTTTCTCTGCGTGTACGGGTGTACCGACCTGATAGTTATTGGGTTATACAATTTCATCTTGTTTTTATTTTCTTATTTTGTTAAATCCGAGGCCTTATCTGCGTATCAAAAGATCGACCTTAAGGTAGACGATTTAATGTTCTTATTTCTTTTTGCATGGAACACAGTTGACTAAATCATCAATACAATCATTGTGTGATTAAATCACAAATGAAATCACAAAGTGTGATTTAAAAGAAAATACATATCTGAGTATGTATGATAGTGTGGGGTACACTAGTCAAAGTAAATCTAATCAATACAATAACATATCCAGATGTTATGATTTTGATTGTGCCTGAGTTTAAGATGAATAAATTATACCAGTAATCGACATGACCTGTGTGCTGAAGTAATTGAAACTGAAGTGTAGTTCAGCATGTCATGACCAATATGATCCTAAGTTGTGATCTTTCTCGCAAAAGACAAAAATAGTGTGTGATTCCGTATTTCATTTATGTATTGCATTTCTGTTTCATATTTGAAAATTCCAAAAAGATTTTAGGTGTGTTATAGCATAAACTTAGAAAAATCAAAAAGATTTTCGGTAAGTTTTGATATAAAGTTTCAAAAAGCCAAAAAGATTTTGTTTCTTATTTGTTTTCGACCAATCGATACACGATACAAAATTAAAATTTCAAATCTATATCTTGGATTCTCGAAGAGAAGTTTTGCGCCAAGATTAAATTAATTTTCAAAAGAAAAGAAAAGTCGCATTTCTGTCTTCTAAAATTGCAGGTTTCTGTGTGAACAAGACTCAAGCATGGTGAAAGGGGGAGTAAGTAATATCTTTCACAAGTGGATCTTGAAGTTCAAAGACTATTCAAGATTGATCCAGCCATGCAAGCTCTATTTCTGACAAGATTTCAAGTTGAAGATCAGACGCAGTGATGCTGAAGATTAAAGACTGGAGTTTTGTTAGATAGATAGATAGCTAGATACACTACACGTTAAGGGGGAGTTTGTTAGAGCATATTCCTAAGCTACCTTGTGTCTCGTGTATTGTATCTAGGTTAGAGCATCTTTGTGAGTCTTAATGGCAACATATTGGTGGCCGTACCAAATGGTACGCCGGACCAATTGGTATGTCCGTACCAGATAGTACGCAGGTTAATATGTTGCACCTATAAATAATTCATGTTAGAGAGAGTTAGAACAAGTTCTGTCATTCTCTACTCTTAAGTGTGTGTAACTGAGTGTGTTCTCTCTCTCTCTAGACTTTGTGTATTCTCTAAGTGAAATCAATAAAGCAAAGCTTTATTTACATCGTGTGCATTCTCGTATTATCGAATCATGCAATAGTAAGATCCCTCCGTGGTTTTACATATTTATTTAAAATCTTGTGTTCATCCAAGCTGAAGCAAGTCAAAACACCTTTTTAATTAAGTAGACTTTTTATGTAAACTCCATTATATGACTCGTTATATGAGGAAGTAGACATAATTTGGTATGTATAATATGACTTCTAAAATAATGGTATTTATTTTATTCATACAAATATATAATTACTTGGTAACATGATGTATTAAATTTTGGGTTATTGATAAACTCCATTAAATTTGTAAATCCAACATGAACATATTGTTATAATTAAAATATTAATCGCAAAATGAAAAAAATGGAATACGCTGTGCATATACTTGTAATTAAAATATTAAATAGCAAAATGGAAGGGATGGGATATGTGGCATACATTCTAGGTTCATTTTGTTGAGTTCTATTTTTATTATTGTCACTTTTTTATATATATACTACTGTATGAACTAATTAGATGGAGACAAAATTAAGATATACATCTAAAAAATAATAATAATAATCTAAATTTAGGTAAGTGTTAGAGCTTATTCCTATGCTATCGTGTGTCTCGTGTATTGTATCAAGTCTAGAGCGTATTTGTGAGTCTATAGTTGCAACATACCAAGGTGCCGTACCAAATGGTACGCCGTACCAATTGGTATGTCCGTACCAAATGGTATGCTAGTTGGTACGCTGGTAAGTTGCTAACTATAAATAGTTCGTGTTAGAGAGAGTTCAGGGGTTCTGTCATTTCTTCACTTCTTAACTGTGTGTAACTGAGTGTGTTTCTCTCTCTAGCTTGTATCTCTTTGTGAATCAATAAAGCAAAGCTTTATTTACATCTGTGTTCGTTCTCGATTTACCGAATCATGTAGTAGTAAGATCTCTCCGTGGTTTTACAAGTGGTATCAGAGCAATCCAGGTTGCTTAACTACTTTGGTTTGATCATTTTCGAGTTTTAGAGAGAGAAAGTTTGGGTTTTCTTTGTTTTTCATCTATTTTTCTCAATTCTGAGTGATTCTAAGGTCAAAAATGATTTCTGAGTGTTCCTAGTGAGTTTTCGCACCTCACTGAATCAAATTCCAGTCCCAAAAGTCGAAAATTTGAAAAATCCGTCGATCTCAGTTTCATACGTCGTTGGTACACTAGAAGAACAGCTAGTACGTCTTTGGTACGCTTCTGGTACGTAAGGCAATATTCATCAGTTTCTGGTACGCTGAAATCTGGTCCGGAAGACAATCTTCAAGTTTGGTCCGCGATGGTTATTCACTGGTCCGCTGACAGTTACTCCGTACCAAACTGGTACGCTGAGGGTGGTCTGGTACGCTGAAGTCATCTGGTCCGCATCTGGTACGCTGAGTTGGTTTGGTCTACTGATTTGGTCTGGTACGTAGATTGGTACGCTGAGAAGTTTTGGTACGCTGGCAAAAAAGTGACGTTCACTAAAACTGACGTAACTTGAGAACCGTTAAGAGTTATGGGAGCTAATACCAGCCAAAACGTTCATCTCGACGAGATCTATACTTTTACTGCCTAACAGCTAGTACCCTCCGGTTTGACTCCCGAAATCCACTTGGAAGACCTTCGTTTTTGAGTTTGAAGTTTTGACGGTCAATTTTTAACTCCAAGATGAGCGATTTTCACGCATTTTCAGCTGCTCAAACATCGTTGCAAGCAATGATGAATTATGATAATGAGATAGGAACAACACAAAAGGTTCCTAAGTTACTACGATTGGAAGATTACTATAATTGGAGGAGTCGTTTTGAATTTTACATTTTTTCACAAGATGTTGATTGTTGGATTCCAATTGAGAAAGAATATGAGCATCCGATGATAGGTCCCAACAAGCCAAAGATGATTAGTAGTTTTGATGCAGAGGAACGAAAACTCTTTTCCAGAGAAAAGAAAACATATAGTTATCTTACAATGGCTTTACCAAAAGATCTAATGCATCAATTTAAACAACATACAATGGCTAAAGAATTATGGGATGCTATTGCTGAAAGATGTGAGGGCAACGATCAATACAAGAAGACTCGGAAGAAAGTATTAAAGAAAGAATTCGATAATTTTGGACATTGTGATAATGAAAAGGTGTCAGATTTGATTGCAAGGTTTTCACACTTGATCAATGAACTTGATGTTGTGGGGGTCAAGAAAGAGAGTGAAGAACTAAAAGAGAAGTTTCTGGAAGCATTACCCGAAAAGTGGGAAAACTATGTAATGATGTTGGCTAATGATCCAAGCTATACAAATTGGACATTCAATCAACTAACTTGCAAGTTACAAGCCTGAGAGATGGAATTGATAGTCAAGAAGTCAACATCTCCTTCGATTCAAAATCCTGAATTGTATTTTGGAGAAAATGTTGCTACCGTTCATGCTAAAGCAAAATCTCATTCTAGTTCAAGCATTAATCCACCAACAACAGATTTTCTTGCTGGAACGTCTGAAAATACTGGTTATTCTTCGGGTTGCAGTTTTACTATTCCCGATAAATCATCAAGCAAGTATACTGCTAATCAAGCTACTGAAGATCTAGCTGCATTGCTATCTGCTTTCATATCATCTTCATCTGGATCCATATTTAGTCAAACTGGTAATTTTGGTATGTTTCCAGATGATTTAAGTCAGATGGATGATGATCAGCTGCATAAGTTAGATTTGGAGTGGCAATTTGCTATGCTTGTTCAAAGAGGAAAAAAGATTTATGAAGAAACATGGACAACAATCTCTTTTTCAAGGAGGAAAGTTTGGTTTAGATAAGTCGAAGCTTAAAATTTTTAAATGTTCTACATTTAGAAATTTTGCTCGAGAATGCAAGCAATCTTCTTCTAAACCAAGTACTTCGGATAATCATAATCATAATAAAGATGCAAAAGCACTAGTGACTAGGGGTGAGCATAAGTCGGGTAAACCCGGCCCACCCGTGAGAACCGACCCACCAGAACCGGAAACCGGACCCGGTTATTCATTTGCATTCGGTTCGCGGTTCCCAAATCAGTACCTAAACAGTTTTGGTCCGGGTCTCGGGTCTGACCCGTCGGAACCAATTAAACCCGTAGAACTGGTTGTCAAGGTAAAAACCTAGAATTTATAGGAGACCCATTAATTCATTAAATGTTTTTATATTTCCAAAATTTCAAACTGGGCTGGTGGTCGCTCAGTGTCCATCTCTTCATCTTTTTTTCTCTTTCTGCGATCAATTGATTTCCAGGAGCAAAGAGCAATCATCAGTTCATCACCATCGCTTCAAGTCTTCATCTTAGAAACTTCAACTCTTCAAGTAAGTAACTGATTTTGTAATCATCCATGTAACATGTAAGTTGTAACCAAATTGCCATTCGAAATTTCGAATTCTATGTTAGTTTGCCATGATTCGATTCGATTAAATAGTTTGTTTAGGACTGTGCTGTGCAAACGAATTTTAAATCAGATTGCCATTTGATTCGATTAATACTAGGGGTATTAGATAATAGATTAAACTTTGGTCCATTTGATGTAATTCATTCTCTGGCATTCGATTCTATATTACAACTTTACAAGCAATTCGAATTTTTTGAACAGAATGGATGAGGACGACCCATTAAATGGAACAAAAGAACAGAAAAAATGGGTCAAGAAAAGAACCGTGGGAACCGATTACTTACCCGACATATAACCGGACCGACCCGTTATAACTGGGTCCGGTTCCGGTTCTTTTAATTTTGCTATCCGGTTCTCGGTCCCGGGTCGGTTTTAAACGGGTCTGACGGGTTTGACCCGGTTGCTCACCCCTACTAGTGACTGAGGAAGGTTATGATTGGGCTGCAGAGTTTCCGGATGAATCTGCATTTTTAGTTCAATCTCCAGAAAATTATGGATTGATGGCAAATATCGAGATTGAATCAAGTGGGTATGCATCGGAGATCAGTAAATTTGAAACAAGTGATTCTGAAGATAATGGTTATGAGTCAACTTGTGAATTTTGTGCTCAAAAGGATAGAAAAATTCGAGAATTGGTTCAAGAAAAAGAAGGGTTAATGGTTGAAAGGACAAAGAAGGAAGAAGGATTAGAAAATTTCAAAAAGAAGTTTGAAGATTCTGATGAGATTCTAAAGATAAATGAGAAATTAGTCAAGGAAAATAATGTTTTGATGGAAGAGTTTGTAGAGCTTCAGACAAAATTGGACGAGCTGGTCAGTGCAGATAAAGAAAAAATTTTGAAATTGCAAACTGAGAATGAAGAGTTGGTTAAAAGTGCTGACAAGTGGGAGAGTGAAGCAAAAGATGTCATTAGTGATTTTGATGCTTTATTTCAGAAATCCACTGCGAAAGTCGAAGTGCTGAAGCAAGCTTATGATGAACTTAAGAAAGAGTTTGATGAAGTTACTGCTGCAGCAAAACAACATCGATTGGTTCATTCTGAACTACAAGACAAAGTTATCAGTTTGAAAGAAGAAAATCAATTACTGAAAAGAAATATTGAGATTCATGAGGGTAGGGTGAAGAAAATTACTCGAGAAGTGTATGATGCCCATGATCAAATGCGACAAGAGAAGTTTGTGTCTAATCGAGCTTCGGAGCAATTGATTGATTCAGAAAAGGCGTTGGGGGAAGCTCAAAAGAAAATATCTGATTTGAATGTTGAAGTATTGGATCTTAAAAGGAAAACGAACCATTTGAAGAATCCACATTCTTTCACAAGTTACTTGTGCAAAAATGAGAATTTCAAGAAGGTTTTTGGAAGTGAAGAGCATAATCAAATTCCACATCCAGTTATTCAATCTGATGCTCTAGCTGATATTCATTCTTCTGATATAACTGGAGATTATTCTGAATTTGTGTCTGAGAAATCTGAAAAGAAGAAATCAAAGCCTTCAAACAAGAAAGTTGACTCTTCAGCATATGTTACACCTAAATTTGTTAATTTGTTTATGGTGGAACTGGTGTAGTTGATAAAGTTGTTTCTGATGACAAGAAGATTGAAAAAGATAAAAAAGAGTTGAATGAAATACAAGTTGCTACGAAGTTGGTTTGAAGCTAACAGGTTACAAGACATTAAAGCTTCATTCAATCAAGCTGCTAAATTTGGTCCTTCAAGTTCTCAAGTTGCTTTAACTAAGCTACCGGGTTACAAACGTTCTGGTTTGGGTAGTGAAGGCAAGAAGCTTAAGAAGAAAAATCAGATAAATGTGTCAAAGAAGGTTAAGAAAGAAAAGAAAGGCACCAGTTTGGATCACATCTATCACCTAGCTCAAGTCTTTATTTCTACCATGGAAAAGGGATTCGGGAGAAAGCAACAGCAGAAGGATTCATCTGAAAGTTCTCCAAAATAATTTTCCTTGTCTGGATCAAATTCTACTCCTCGAAGTCCTACTTCTAAATGGGTGCATGCAAATAGGTTTCAGGTTTTCGATGATTACTCTGATGAATTTGAATCTGATGATAAATGTTATCCATTTCAGGGCAAACCTGTATCTAAACGATCATATCGTTTGTGCTATCAATGTCGCCGAACGGGACATATGGCACAGGATTGTCCTGAAATTGCCAACAGAAGATTTTCAAACAAATCTGCCACTTTTATTTCAGGTTTTCGATGATTACTCTGATGAATTTGAATCTGATGATAAATGTTATCCATTTCAGGGCAAACCTGTATCTAAACGATCATATCGTTTGTGCTATCAATGTCGCCGAACGGGATATATGGCACAGTGAGTCAAACGAGTACCGAATTAGTCGTTTCTGGTTGATGTATAACATTAGTGGGGCAATAATCTGGAAACAGGGTCAAGTAGCGTTATAAGGACGCATGGTAGTAAAAATAGTGTTATTACTGAAATATATAATACCACGGCGAATCTCTGGAATACTTGTATATGTACTGGAAAACATCGTTTTAAAGCTAAACTTTGTTTTATCAAGTTATAAAAACCTGTGAATTCACCAACTTGATGTTGACTACTCAAATATGTTAATCTCATGTAATTGATTCGGCGTTGGATGTTGGAGTTCCAACTTAGGACAAGTCTGTCGGGAGGGATTCGTGTTAGCATTTGTGTGCATATGTCTTTAAATAAAATCCCGTTATGTTGTGAACTCATATTATTACTTTGTTTCATATAACAAAAGTACTGTTTGTAAGCTATTGAAATAAAGTGTGGTTTTAAAATCATATAGTTGTCGTTCGATATAATCATAGCTGTGATCCATTATCGTCACACCTAATGCTTCCGAAAAGTTTCTGATGGGGTGTGACAAATTGGTATCAGAGCCAGTGGTTATAGAGAACTAGGATGCATTAGAGGTCCTAGACTATAGCCGGTTGGTTCTTGTGTCGGGTAGGCATGTTACACATGTTCATATATGTTCTAGGTATATTTTACTTGCAAAATATATTTTATTTTTATATTACTCATCTTTAAATCGTACATGTTACAGTTGAATCAGAAACGATGTTATCATATCATCCTCTGAGGATGATTCAGGTGTAATTGTTAACGTGAATCATAATGAGGGGTGGGCACCGAGTGAAATACCTAATGATGATCAAGAGTACGCGCCAGATATTGAAGAGCAAGCTGACGAAGAAGTTCCAATATACAAAGAAGACGGTGACATGATTGGCATTGCTGACGAAATCGTACCTGACAACCCACTAGACGAGCATCTACAAGAGGTTCCAGTCATGAACGAGACAGACTTAATCAATTACGGACCAATGAGGATCATGGACGGATCATCTGCGCCAAGTGAAGAGTTGAGGGCGGCAAATATGCAAGCATTTTGTACCATGTCTGATGACGAGAGCGTTGGGATAATTTCACTAGCATTTGAGAAGGGCGGACCATCTAACCCTATGGCACCACGAGTGTTCTACAGTGGATCACGAACTAGGCCTGATGAGGATGCCATCAATATATATTTTCTGAGGATGGAGATGGATCGACGGGACAAGGAGTTGAGCGAACTACGAGCTAGACTACAAAAGGTTGAGGAAATGATGAGAACGACATCGTCTACTATGACACAACACGGGATTGAGATTCACCTTAGGATGAGGGTAGTGGCGGCAGAGCAAAAGGAAGCTGAGGCGCATGAGAAGGCGATGCGTCACGAGTCCAGATAATATTCTTTCATCTGGAATCATGAAACTGGGGTGTAACTAAATCTAGAAAAGTTACCTACTTATATAAATCGTTTCATATATAAATGTCTTTACATATTACGTGATTGGTGAATGTATATATTTCTGGCTAACCATGGTAAATATATATAGATGATAAATAACTTTGTCAAAAAAAAAATCTTATATTTCATTCTTTTGTATTGAAGAATCATGGCACCAAAACGAGCAACGAGAGAAAACAACCTGGAATCAAACCCTATCATGACCCATGAACAAATCAATCAGTTGGTGGCAGAACAGGTAGCTACCGCCATAGCCAACTATGATGCTACTCGTGTCACGGCTGATGTGAGTGGTACCGGAGGAGGAGGAACTAATGGAGGTACCTGGAAATACCCAAAAGATTATTTGGTTAACATAGAAATTGTTTAAAAAAATAAAAAATTTAAAAGTAAATAAATAAATAAAATTTAACTTAACGTATCGTGGACAGAGGGCGGAGAAGGGAGTCGAACCTGTTCATACAAGAGTTTCCTTGACTGCAAACCCCGTTATTTTAATGGCTCGGAGGGAGCCATTGGCTTGGTGCGTTGGATTGAAAGGTTGGAAACGGTGTTTAGTATAAGCAATTGTGCTGAAGAGAACAAGGTGAAGTACGCATCAAGTACGTTCAAAGATGGAGCTTTATCCTGGTGGAACTCGGTGACAGGATCAATGGGACTATAAGCTGCAAATCAAATGGTATGGGGAGAATTCACGAGGTTGGTAAGTGATGTTTATTGTCCAAAGAACGAAATCCAAAAGATGGAAGAAGAAATTCTGGAATCATTCCATGGAGGGTGCAGACATCGTCGGTTACACCACCCGTTTTCATGAACTGGCATTCTTATGCCCTACACTAGTCAGTCCGGAATGCAAGAGGAACGAGAGATACATCTGGGGACTCCCAGTGCAGATCCAGGTGAACGTAAACTCTTCTCATCCAAACTCGATAAAAAGTGCGGAACAAATTGCACACAAATTGACAGATCAAGCTGTACGAAAAGGGTTACTTGTCAAGAAGGCAGTGGAAAAAGGGAATGTGATAAACATCAAATTATACATACTTTTATACCAAATATCCTTCACAAATCGGCACAAATCTGATTTGCTAACACCAAAACAAGTCTGTTTTGTTTTGTTTTTAGGTTTTTTTTCAGGTTCAAAAGGGCAAAAGTCGTAAAAGGAACAAATTACAGTAAAAAATAGAAGAAAAATGCAAAGTTCTGAGACCAGGTAGACAAGCACGCCCCGTGCCCACCGTCTGACACAACACAACTCGTGCCTCCCTTAGCACGGCACATGCCTCTGAACACAAATCGTACCATCTGAGACGACATGCCCTGTGCCCACTTCAGCACGCCCCGTGCCGCCTCAGAGTTGCAGGTTCTTGCAGATCCCCTGACACAACACGCCCCGTGCCCAACCTAACATGGGCCGTGCCCAAGTCCGAAATCTTCCTATAAAAGCCATGCTCTTCTCATTTGAAAACTCGCTCAATTCTTCTCTTCCCCTCCCATGTATTGAGTTATTTGGTCGATTTTGAGTCTTGTAATCAAGTTTGTAAGAACTTTAACTTAAGTAAGAATCAGTGAGCTTTTGTCTATGAAATATTCTCCCTCTCTTAAGCAAATGTTTAAAGCCATGATTGGCTAAATTCTTATACTTACTTGGGAAGTAACAAACCTTTGGTGGGTTGGTTAACAACCTTATAAACTCACATAAGGTGTGTTTAATGACCTTATAAAAAACCCTTTTTATTGAAAGTTTATTACTGATTTTCTAAACCAAACGTACTCTACATATCACAGACCATTTGGGGAGTCGAAACCCCAAAGGCCGGACTTGTGACACCCGGTTGAGGGATGATGCATGATCCGTAAGGTGACTCGCGCCACATGCTACATGATACGTTCAAGGTCCTTATGTCTATGTAAGCAAACTCGGTTGACCACACAAGTACGGGCTGAAAGTATTTGGTTGGGAATGGGGGTTGTAATATTTTCACTTAACGGAAGCCGAGATGGTATGTGTTTGTGAACTTGGCTCTGGTTACGCCGGAAGTGCATGCGCGAGAGTGGTGCACGGAAGAAACGGGCCTTAGTCCCTTAATAAGATCATTTTCATAATAAAATAATCCAACACGCATGGTTGTTATGTCGAGTACGGTAAGTCGGCCGGTTTGAGGGACCCCATAACTAAGTGGCATTACACCACTTTGTTTGTTCACTAGCAGCACCTACCCTCGGCATGGTACTCCTCGTAGACGATTAGTAGTTGGATGGTGAATCAACCTAAGATTCCGAAAGGTGGTTGGTCTTCTGCCAGCGAACAATCTTAAGCAAGGATATAAGTGCCTGTCAAATCCTCCTTAACCACTGGTGAGTTCTCCCATGTAATATTAACTTTGATTTACAATTCTCTATAACGCCATCTTATTTTCTTTCTTTCTTTTATTTTAGTTTATTTTTATTTCTTTCTTCAAACTAAAAGTTAGACCTGGCTAGATCATCTTACAGCGGACTGAGTATTCAGAGTTCTCACTTTCCATTGTGTCCTGATCGACCCCGATTCAACTTACCGCTACTATACTGCCCACGATGGGTATACTTGCCCGTGTAATGTGGTGAAATAGTGGCTGTCAAGTAAATTAGGTAATTATAAATTTAAAAGCTTAAAACTGCTAAACAGGTTTGAAAAATATAGCCATATTATAAGTACACCTCAGCACACACCAAGCTTTTTGGCGCCGTTGCCGGGGACACAAACGAGAATTTGGAAAAAAGTCAAAGTTAGCAGCCTAGCCAATAGTTTAGATTAGTTTTTCTTTTCTTCTTTTAGTTAGATTTAAAATTTTGTTTTATCTTCCTTCTCTTCATCTGTTTTTCTCTGAGAAATATTGCAAGGATGGATTCAAATCCAGAAAAATATTTCGGATACAACGAAGGATGGCCTCAACCTGTTTGGTGCAGAATCTGCGGTGTTCCCCATTACTCGTGGGATTTCTACATATTAGCACGAACACCTGCGTTCTTACGAGCAGATGAACCACCAGCTGAGTCCACCAGTCATCATTGTAGTTCTTTTTCTCAATCTTCGCAAAATAGTAACTTATGTCAAAACATAAATCAACCTGAGCTTAAACAGAATTATTGGCAAGAAGATATTAGAGTGCGAAATTTTAAAAATGAACCAGCAACATCAACCTCTACCTCTTGTTCCCATGATTTTTTCTTTGTCTGTATGAAATGTAAAGAGCAAAATTCCCAAGGCACAAACTTTGCTCACACACCTCATATAGAAGAACCCTCTTATATAAGTCCTAATTCAGATCTTGAAGAAACCACGGAACGAATGCTAGAACATATTAAGGTTCTCAAGGACTACTTTAGCTGTATAAAGGAGGAAGAAAAAGAAGAAATCATAATGAAGGAAATTCCGCCAGATCCCATCGCTCCACCTACCATTTTAACAAGTCCTGAAGCAAAGGAGTTGGACGCAATGCATTCTCTTCAGATCCCGTACACCCAAGCCAACGAACCAGACCAGGAAGTAGAAGTAATGCTTAGACCCAACAAAACAACAGGTAATGGTAAGAGTAAACCTCTTCCAACCCAGGTACGCATTTCTTCACCTTCTCTTGAAAGTATTTCTAATGTGCCAACTAATTCTAGATTTTTCAAAGAATTATTCACTTCCCCTAAACTCGAGGAGTTACAACAAGTAATATTTACAAAAGAACAGTCATTACACTTTAAACAACTTTTTGATAAAAATTCTGTGCCATGCTTTATAAAAAAGAAAATACGAAATGTCGTAGTTGATGATAGTTTACTTGTAAATATGATGCCTACTTACCTGCTTAATAGACTAGAGTTAAGAGAAATGACCCCTTCTATCTGCCGTTTATCCTCTCTGATCGTTCTATCCGTATCTCAAAAGCAATTGTCAAAGATGTCCTAATCTGTGTTAACGACGTTAACATCCCCTTTGATTTTGTCTCTTGATGATACCCATTTAGTCTTCGGAAGACCCCTCTTAGAGACTTGGAGGTCCGTGATCAGCCCGGACGATGAGGAAATGAGACTAGAGCTGGGAGATCAGAAGCTATCTGTCAAGATCGAACGATCCCTTGGATACCCCGCTTCTGACGACCCTCCTTGGTTGCAAGAAGTAGAAGAAGAAGAACTCACCCAGGAAGCCCTGGAAGAGGAGACAAACCCATCTCCCATCTTAGATCACGCAACATACGAGTCTATCCACGCTATCCACGCTAACCCAGAAGACGAAGATTCTAACAACAAGCCGACATCTGCGGACCAACTAACTATGGAACTAAAGGTGTTCCCTGAACATATGGAGTACGCCTTTTTAGATGATGATCGTAATTTACCCGTGATCATTTCTCTTGTTAGAGCATATTCCTATGCTATAATGTGTCTCGTGTATTGTATCTATGTGAGAGTGTCTAAGTATGAGTTGTAGTGACAAGTTCAATGGTGTCGTACCAAATGGTATGCCGGACCATATGGTACGCCCGTACCAGATGGTGAACCATTTGGTACGCAGGCTGCTTGTCACTATGTATAAATAGGTTGTGTTAGAATGATAGCTTAACACTTCTGTCATTTCTACACTTTTTGTGTGTGTTCTAGAGAGAGAAACTAGAGAGAGTCTTCTTTGTATCTTCAAGTCATCAATAAGAATTCTCTTATTTACATCTCGTGTTCATTACATTGATCAAAGCATGCAGTAGTAAGATCGTATCTCGGTTTTACAAGTGGTATCAGAGCATTTGGTTGCTCTATTGCTGTGTTTTTTATCAATTTTCGGATTTTTAGAGAGAGAAAGTTTGGGTTTCTTACGTTTTTCATCAAGTTCTTCCAATTTTGAGTGTTTTCGAGGTAAAAAATGATTTCTGAGTGTTCCTAATGAGTTTTCGCACCTCTCTGAAGCAAATTGCAGTCCAAATTGTCAAAATTCGCGAAAATCCGTCAAATTCAGCGTGGTACGCTTCTGGTCCGCTTCAAAAACATCTGGTTCGCTGTTGGTCTGCCGCTGGTCCGCTAAGAAATCTTCAAGTTGGTCCGTGGCAGTTATATTCTGGTTCGCCGTACCATTTTGGTCCGTCGTACCAAATCTGGTCCGCTGAGTACAAATCTGGTCCGCCGTACCAAATCTGGTCCGCTGAGTACAAATCTGGTCCGCTGGCAGTTTCTTAAACGTGTCATAACTTTTGCATCGTAAATCGCTACGAGAGCCATAAGTACTCAAATCTATCGTCTCGACGAGCTCTACATTGTTCGTTCAAAGTTGATTTTCAAAATCAAATTCTAACACCTTCGTTTTTGAGTTTGAAGTATCTTTCTCGGTGGAAAAATGTCTGATTTTCAAGCATTTGCAGCTATGCAAAGCACGGTACAAGCTATGCTCAATTTTGATAATGAAATAGGAACAAGTCAGAAAGTTCCTAAGTTGTTGAAGTTGGAAGATTATCAAAATTGGAAGCAACGTTTTTCTGCATACATCAGCACAAATGATATTGATTTATGGATTCCGATTCGAAAGTTGTATGTACGTCCAACTGAAGATGGAGAGTATAAGGAAATTCAAGATTTTGATAAGGATGAAAGAAAGAGTTATGAGCTTGAACAAAAAGTTTATGGTTATCTTAACATGGCTTTACCTACTGAGTTGTTGCATCAATTCAGCACTTGCAAGAAAGCTAAACAGTTGTGGGATGCTTTATCTGTTCGATGTGAAGGCAATGACCAATACAAGAAGAGTAGACAAAAAGTGTTGAACAAGGAATTTGAAAACTTTCAACAATATGAAAAAGAAAATATTTATGCTCTTGTTTCAAGGTTTTCACATCTGATTAGTGAGATGAAAGTGGTTAAAGTTGAAAAGACCGAGGAGGAATTAAAGGAGAAATCGATGGAAGCATTACCGGAAAAGTGGGAAAGTTATGTGTTATTGCTTACCCATGACAAAGAATATTCTGAATTATCATTTCATGATTTAACTGGAAAGCTTCATGCTAGGGAAATGGAAATGATGACATCAAACAAGTCAACTGCTCAATTACAAAATCCTGAATTGTATCATGGTCAAAATTCTGCAAGTATCAATGCGAAGTCTAAATCATTTGGTGTTGATTCATCAAATCCACCTCAAACAGCTTTTGTTGTTGGTCATGGTTCAGGAAATTCTGGAAATTCATCAAGAGGATGTAACTTTACTATTCCAAATCATTCAAGTTAGACTTCATTTTCAGCAAAAACACCTGATGAACATTTGGCATTAATTTCTGCTTTATTATCTTCTTATTATGGATTGCTGAATGGTGGTTTGACAACATCTAATCTGATTGAAGAAGATTTTAATCAGATTGATCCTGATAATCTTGAGCAAATGGATATCAATTGGCAATTAGCGATGTTAGCTCAAAGAGTTAAAAGATTCAAAAAGAAGACATGCTATCAAAGTTTAAATCCGGATGGCAAGGTTGGAATAGATAAATCAAAGGCAAAATGTTTCAAATGTTCTAATTTTGGACATTTTGCTCGTGAATGTTCAAAAACAAATGCATCTTCATCAAAGCCTCCAACAGCTCTAGTTTCTCAAGTTGATAAACAATATAACTGGGGACGAACTTCTGATGATCCTCAACCTCTTGCTTTAACTGCTATTACTTCTGATTGGAAAAAAAAAGCATTGAATGAAGGTTATGATTGGGCTACTGAGGAAGGTGATGAGTCTGCATTTCGTGCTCTGATTGCTCAAATTGTTCATAATGATGATGAAGAAGAAGTAACTGATTCTGAATCTGAAATAAGTGGTTCTGGAAATAGTGGCTATGAATCGGTTTGTGAGTTTTGTTCTCAGAAAGATAAGAAGATTCAAGAATTGATAAAAGAAAATGGGTTGTTGAATGAGAAAAATAAAAGAAAGATAGAAGAATTGGTCAATGAACAGCAAAAGTCAAAAGATCTAAGTCAAGAATTGTCTTCTCAAAAAGACAAGTTCTCAGATTTTCAGACATCGGCCGTTGAGAAAGAATCAAAATTTCAAAGTGTTGAACAGAAGTTTGAACAAAAAATTACAAAATTATCTGACGAAAATGCTGTATTAATACAAGAAATGAAGAAATGGAAGGATGATGCTGCAGATACAACAAATGATTTTCAAAATCTTTTTGACAAATCAAAATCCAGACTTGATACTCTTACTAAACTGTCTGATGACCAAGCTACTAAGATTCAATCCTATCAGCTTGATATGAAAAAGTTACTTGATGAGAAGAAAGAGTTGGTTAGAGTGAACAAGTTGCAAAATGCAAATTTAGATATTCAGAAAAGAAATGAAGATAAGCTGTAAAAGGAATTGTGGGCTGGACTAGATGAGTTAAGATTGCAAAAGTATGAAACTCATAAAGTGGCAAAGAAGCTGATTGCAACAGAAAAGGAGTTGGCTGAAGCTCAACAAAAGATTTCTGATCTGAAAGTAGAAGTCATTGATTCAAAACGTCTTTTGAACAATGTTACTAATTCACAATCTTTTATAAGTTTCTTGGTCAAAGATGACAACTTTGAGAAGATGTTCAATAAAACTATGTCACCACCAGGAAGTCTCAAAGAAGGAATTCATGATTTGAAAGACAAGGTTGAGACTGGTGATTATTCTGAGTTTGTTGGTTCCAAATCTGTTGAAGAAAAGAAAGCGAACAAAGGCAAGGATGCTGAAAATTCTAAAGTTACAAAGGTTGTGTCTGGTTCTTTATCTAATGGCAAAGAGAAATCTCCAAGCTCAACAAATGATATTGTTGAAACTATTGTTGATGCTCCCAAGGATATTACCAAGATCAAAGCAGAGTTCTCTCGTATTGCAAAGACCGGGCATAAAACATCTGGTTCAGAAGAGAAGGTTTCTGGAAAACATACAGGTTTGGGATTTCAAAAGACACAGGTTAAAGTGAATGTTTCTAAGGTTCAACAGCAACAAAATTTGAAGAAAATCAGTATGAAGCAAGTGAAGAAGGAGGTTTTTCATGCTGAAAAGGTTCAACCGGAGCGATTTTATAAACTCAAAGGCTCAGATCAAATATTCACTGATATGGAGTTTCCACTTCACTGTGTGGATTCTCAGAAAATAGCTGAGGTTTTTATCAACTCTGCTGATGCTCTAAAGACAAAGAAGAACAAACTGCTAAGGTTTCTTCTAGAGATTCAAATTATACTCCAAAGAGCCCGACATCCAAATGGGTTCATGATCATTGCTATCAGGTATTTGATTCTTTTTATGATCATTTTGGAGATGTTGATGTTTGTGAAGCTTTGCAGATTCCCAAAAGGCGAAAAGTAAACAATCGCTTGTGTTATAATTGCCAACAAAAAGGGCATATGGCACAAGATTGTCCGGTTTCTGCTGCTTCTACATCGAGAAGAGGAAAGGTTCCAATTGTTGGTAAATCTGCCAAACAGAGATTCATTGATGAATACGGGAGAGTATTTGATGAACATCAACCTACATTTTTCAAAACTCGAGGAAAATTTATTCCTCGTTTTCAAACTGTTCCAATTGTAGGTTGTTCGTCACAATCGACTGTGACTGGTTCATCAGATACTGATTTACCAAAACAACAAATCTGGAAACCTAAAGTGGTTTCGAAAGGAAACCAAGATACTAGTCAACCAAAAACGATTCGCCTCGGGTCATTTATAAACTGACGTGTTTGACCAGTGTGCCGGTACTTCTAGAAGACCTATCGGTGATTGAAAAGTTACTGATGGAGGAGTATTCTGCTGATTTAACTTAAATTACAAGTGATATCAAATTTCAAAACCTGAATTTTTTCTTAAAGCTAAATGTGAAAGGTATCCATGTCGAAAGGTCAATTTTCTTTCTTTTACATTTCGTATGTATTTTAGGGGAAGAAAATGGAAAAATACCAAAAATAGTGTCTTTTTGTTTTTGTTAAAATGAAAATCCAAAAATAGAGTTTTCATTTTAAGGGGGAGAAAAAGGAAAAATACAAAAACATTGAAAAACATAAAATACAAAAACATTGAAAAATGAGAAATTGTATCCGACATAATTGGGAAATGATGGTACATTGGCTTACGTGTCTGACTCGTGGATAAATTAGATGAAAAAGCCATAAGATCATTGTTCGATGTGCTTGGTAGGCTCGGCATTAAATCAGAAAGTATTCAGATGTGATAAACACATTAAATACTAATGCTTGACCAAGTGGACAACATCTTGATGCATATCTCATGATATATCAAGAAAAGATATGTGAAAAAGAAAATGAGAAGTCATTGTGTATACATGTGTTCATTTTGCAAAGATTTAAACTTGTTTGATTTTCTTTATTTTGTCAAACGATCGGACTTTCTCTGCGTATCGAAAGATCGACCTGATTGTTGTTAGTTTGACGTTCTGCTTTATTTTCTTTGGTGTTTCGTAAAACTCATCGAACTTTCTCTGTGTGTACGGGAGTACCAACCTGATTGTTGTTGGGTTATACAATTTCAACTTGTTTTTATTTTCTTATTTTGTTAAATCCGAGGCCTTATCTGCGTATCGAAAGATCGACCTTAAGGTAGACAATTTAACGTTCTTATTTATTTTTGCATGGAACACAGTTGACTAAATCATGAGTACAATCGTTATGTGATTAAATCACAAATGAAATCACAAAGTGTTATATAAAAGAAAATACATATCTGAGTATGTCTGATAGTGTGGGGTACACTGGTCAAAGCAAATCTAATCAATACTAATAACATATCCAGATGTTATGAGTATGATTGTGCCTGCGTTTAAGATGGACAAATTATACCAGTAATCGACATGACTTGTGTGCTGAAGTAATTGAAATTGAAGTGTAGTTCAGCATGTCATGTTCAGTATGATCCCAAGTTGTGATCTTTCTCGCAAAAGACAAAAATAGTGTCTAATTCTGTATTGCATTTTTTATGTTATCTGAAAATTACAAAAAGATTTTAGGTGTGTTTTGATATAAATTCTCAACAAGCCAAAAAGATTTTATTTCTTATTTGTTTTCGACCAATCGACATGTTACAAAATCAAATTTCAAAACTATATCTTGGATTCACGAAGAGAAGTTTTGTGCCAAGATTAAATTAAGTTTTCAAAAGAAAAAGGAAATCACGTTTCTGTCTTCTGAAATTGTAGGTTATGTGTGTCAAGACTCAAGCATGGTGAAAGGGGGAGTGTTAAGTATCTTTCAAAAGTGGATCTTGAAGACCAACGGTGATTCAAGAGTTATCCAGCCTTGCAAGCTCTATTTCTGACAAGATTTCAAGTCGAAGATCGGATGCAGCAATGTTGAAGATTGAAGACTGAAGTTTAGTTAGAAAATAGATACACTACACGTTAAGGGGGGGGGGGGGGTTTGTTAGAGCATATTCCTATGCTATGATGTGTCTCGTGTATTGTATCTATGTGAGAGTGTCTAAGTATGAGTTGTAGTGACAAGTTCAATGGTGCCGTACCAAATGGTACGCCGCACCATATGGTACGCCCGTACCAGATGGTAAACCATTTAGTACGCAGGCTGCTTGTCACCAAGTATAAATAGGTTGTGTTAGAATGATAGCTTAACACTTCTGTTATTTCTACACTTTTTGTGTGTGTTCTAGAGAGAGAAACTAGAGAGCGTCTTCTTTGTATCTTTAAGTGATCAATAAGAATTCTCTTATTTACATCTCGTGTTCATTACATTGATTAAAGCATGTAGTAGTAAGATCGTATCTCGGTTTTACATCTGTACGCCTAACCTCTCAAGAATAGGAAGCACTACTCGCTATCCTGCAAAAGCACAAAAAGGCAATAGCATGGAAGCTATCAGATATTAAAGGAATAAGCCCATCGCTCTACACCCACAAAATCTTAATGGAGGACATATATAAACTCGTTGTCCAACCACAACAGAGGGTAAAGCCCAACGTACAAGAAGTTGTAAAGAAAGAAGTTGTTAAACTTCTGGACGTCGGTCTTATATACCCTATATCTGACAGCCCATGGGTTAGCCCCATTCAGGTTAGGCCCAAGAAAGGAGGAATGACTGTCATCACAAACGATAAAGACGAACTCATTCCTACTTGTACAGTCACTGGCTGGAGAGTCTACATAGACTATAGAAGGCTAAATGACGCCACCCGAAAGGACCACTTTCATTTTCCATTCAGAGATCAAATGCTAGAGCGTTTATCTGGATACATGTATTATTGCTTTCTTGAAGGTTTCTCTGGATACTTTCAAATCCCTATAGATCCGGAAGACCAAGAGAAAACAATATTAACATGCGCATACGGCACCTTCGCCTACAGACGCATGCCTTTCGGCTTATGTAATGCTCCCGCTACATTTCAGCGTTGCATGGTTACCATCTTCCATGACATGATCGAAAAGTCCATGGAAGTATTCATAGATTACTTCTCGGTTTTTGGCAACAGGTTTGACCATTGTTTGCAAAATCTTGAGAAAATGCTCGCCCGGTGTGAAAGACTAATTTGGCACTCAACTGGGAAAAATGTCATTATATGCTCCAAGAAGGCATAGTTCTTGGCCATAAAGTTTCCCAAGCCGGTTAGAAGTAGACAAGGCCAAGTTAGACACTATCTCCCGTCTACTCCCACCATCTTCCGTCCGCGACATCCGCAGCTTTCTTGGACATGTAGGTTTCTACCAACATTTCATCAAGGACTTCTCCAAGATATCTAGGCCCTTGACAAAACTACTGGAGAAAGAAGCAGTCTTCAACTTCGGCAAAGACTGTATGGAAGCTTTCTCCCTCCTAAAGGACAAACTTGTCCATGCACCAATTATGACTGCACCAGACTGGTCTCTCCCATTTGAGATCATGTGTGATGCAAGTGACTATGCTGTAGGGGCATTGTTAGGTCAACGGAAAGACAAGTATTTTCACATAATTTACTACGCTAGTAAGACGCTTAAGGACGCCTAGGAAAACTATACAGTTACCGAAAATGAGTTGTTAGCAGTGGTGTTTTCCTTCGACAAATTTCGTTAATACCTGGTGTTATAAAAGACTATTGTTTTCACTGATCATGCAGCCATCAGATATCTCTTCAAGAAGCAAAATGCTAAACCCATGCTCATACGCTGGATTCTCCTTCTTCAAGAATTCGACATTGAAATCAGGGACAAGAAGGGTGATGAAAACACTGCTGTTGATCACCTTTCTAGACTTAAAAGCAATACTCAGTCTTCAAGAGTAGAAATAAATGAGAAGTTTCCTAAAGAATACCTTGAAAGAGTCGACTCTTCCGCTGAATCCTAGTTTGCAAACATGGCAAACTATCTCGCAAGTGGCCTCGTACCTAGAGGGTTAACACATCAGCAGCGAAGAAAATTCTTCGCTGACGTCAAGTACTACATGTGGGAAGACCCATATCTTTTGAAGATATGTGCGGACCAGTTAATACGATGATGTGTCTACGGTCCCAGGACCACTAGCATCCTTAAACATTGTCACTCTGGACCTTGCGGCGGCCAACATGGAGTCAATGCCACCGCAAGAAAAGTCCTCGACTCTGGCTTTTACTGGCCAACAATATATCAAGATGCTCACAAACCGGTACAAACCTGTGACGCTTTTCAATGGACTGGGAACATCTCCTCGCGCAACGAGATACCCCAGAACTACATCCAGGTTTGTGAAGTTTTTGATGTATGGGGACTTGACTTTATGGGACCATTCCTAACTTCAAGAGGAAACAACTACATTCTTGTGGCCGTAGACTACATCTCCAAATGGGTAGAAGCTGAAGCATTACCCACTAACGACGGCCAAGTAGTTGTTAAGTTTCTCAAAAAGTTATTTTCTAGATTCGGGACTCCAAGAGCATTAATCAGCGACCGAGATACCCATTTATGTACCTATCAAATGGAGAGAGTCATGGCTTGGTATGGAGTAATCCATAAGGTTTCAACAACATACCATCCTCAAACAAACGGTCAAGCTGAAGTAACCAACCGAGGTATCAAGCGGATTCTAGAAAAAGCAGTAGGAAATCACCAAAAGGATTGGGCCGATAAGCTCGACGATGCACTTTGGGCATTTTGGATAGCTTACAAGAATCCAATCGGTACTACCCCATACAGAATGGTATATGGCAAAGCCTGTCATCTCCTGGTTGAACTTGAGCACAAGGCTTACTGGGCCGTTCGAACTCTAAATATGGACCTTCAAAAATCAGGTCAGAATCGACTCGGCCAACTAACTGAGCTGAAGAATTACGCGGCCAAGCCTATGCAAACTCAAGCATCTACAAGGACCGAACCAAGAAATGTCATGATTCGCGACTGAAAAAAGCTGAGAAAGATTCACAAAGGAGATAAGGTTCTGCTATATAATTCCCATTTACGACTATTCCTTGGCAATCTGAAATCTAGATGGACCGGACCTTACCAAGTGGTGCATGTTTTACCCGTATGGTGCTATTGACCTAAGTGACAAAGATGGATCAGAATTTAAAATCAACGGCCACCGTCTCAAACTCTACGAAGGAATCTTCGATCACGATGAGGAAACCCTTCCTCTGGAAAGTGATGCACATAGTGTATCACCGGGTCTGGCCTAGGACCCGGAAATAAATTTGGGCCACCTACCCTTAGTTTAGAGATTCAATAAAAAGTCTAGTCAAGAAAACGCAGAAAAACAGTTTAGCACGCCCTGTGCTAAACTCGACACGCCCCGTATTGAACCAGGCATGCCCCGTGCTGCCTGCGTAATCAAAAGTCAAAGTCACAAGAATCAGCAATTACGTCAGACATTAGAGCACGCCCCGTGCCCTACCCAGCACGCCCTGTGCTGCCTGACTGATTGTAGAAAATTCTAACTGTCTTTCACTTTCTAGTTATATAACAAACTCTCAACATTCCCCATCACCTTCATACCCCCCTCTTTTGAAGACACAAAGACACATACCAAACAAGGTAAGTCACATTTTGTCTTCATCATTTCATCTTCATGTGCTTTCCCCTTCTAGCCAAGAACACCAAGAAATATGGCGATTCATGGAGTGTTTCTCAACTCCTTCTTGTTTCCTTAAACCCATTAGTGCATGTTCAAGTTATGAAACCTTAAACGGTTGTGTTTGAGTTGTCTAAGTCAAAGTTTTTGCTCAAAAACGTGACTGAGACGTGCACTAATCTAGTTTTTGAAAACAAAAGTTGGAATGGGTTGAAGAAACAAAGCTTCCTTGAAAATTTCAAACTTGAATTTTCTTGTCATGACGAACAGCACGCCCCGTGTTCAGTCAGACACGGGCCGTGCCGCCCCACTGTGCATGTGTAAAATTCTGTTTTTTATTTTTTGTTTTCAGAGATGGCGGTGATTGAAGAAATCAATGAACACGACATGCAACTAGGAGCACCGCCTACCATTAGGTCTCTCATGAACCAAGTCTTGACATTGCGAGCCGACCTAGACGAGGCTCACGAGCAAGTCCTGGAGCTTAACGACCGAGTTAATTTCCTGACAGTTGCTTTTGAGTTCTTGGCGAGATGCATGGCGACTTTCAGTGAAAGGCTCGGACCCATACTAGAGCTTACTTTTGTGCCTTCGGATGCCCCTTGGCCCGAAAATGAGGTGCTTGGAGACATGACCTTTTTGTTGCACATACTGGAGGACGGCATGCTAGCCGACGTCCCGGTGCTGGATGAGGTGGTTGATGACTTCATCATCAACCTAGAAGACGACGAGGATCTCCCACAGCTCTCGCACAACCAGGTGGGACAATAGGAGGCGTCCTCGGTGTGAAGCTTTTGTGGAACCATGGAGTAGGAGTAAGAGTATGAAGAATAAGGTAGTTTGTTGACATTTGCATGATGCTTGTTGACCGATGAATTCCGAATAGCGGGATTATATTGATATGTTCTAGAAATTACAATTGATAAATCTTGGGTTGGTTGTAATACTAAAACATGTATCTTGATGACTACTTGACTATGACTATGTTATGATTAATCTTCATTGTCTGCTTTCTATTCTTGTAGTTAGTTTAATAATTATGTCATGAGCAGATTTGAATGCAGGTTCTAGCTTTATAATCTGATTCGGACCAGAAGGTCACGATGTCTGGCGTAGTAACCATTCCACGGGATGCAAAGTCAGAAAACAGAGGAAGTGCTACCAAAATTTTCCAAAACCTAAAGCTATTTTTTATTTTCATTGTCTCTAATTTACTAACGTACGGGTACATTGAGGACAATGAACATTTTAAGTGTGGGGACAGGAAAATTATGGGCAAACTTTTTTGAAACTAAACAGTTGCTTTGTCCGATATCGAGCCTTACACAAAACTTTTTCAAAATAAGCCTTGATATCTTCCCAAATTTTTCAAAACTTTGTTGCCCAGAACGGAATGATACATATAAAAGTTTCTCCTCCCGAATTTAAAAGATTTCAAATTCTATCGAATTATAAATAAATTTTCTAAAAATAAATTGAAATATTCCCTTATGGCAAAATGAACAAATTTAGTTTTAGAAAAACTTATTATTCCCTTTCCCCCATGTCAGTGAGAATTTGAGCCTAAAATATAGCATGATCACCTATATACATGGTCAATTCCTTAATCATGAGAGTAACCTGGTGATTCGACAGAGGTAGAACTTGACGTATGTATGCATCCTGAGATGGACAAAGTTGGGAACACTTATGTAAATGACTGAGGCATCTAGGATTTCCCGTCATCCGCTTCCTTACCTCTTTTTCCTTCACTCCACAAAATTCCCCTAGTTAACCCCTTTGAGCCTTAGCCTTTCATTTCTAAACCCCTTTTATTTTGCAAAATCACCCACTACTGCAAAATAACACACCCTTTTTTATTTCTATTTTTGTTTTTCATAAAAATCAGGTCTTTCATGAGAAATTCAAACCTGTGACTTTCCCGAAGCAGGATAAAGCCATGATGTTGATCCGCTGGTGCTGGATCTACATTTAGATGCCGTTACTTTGTCTATGAAAAATAAATAAATAAATAAATAAAAAATAAATATATATATACTACTTGTCAGAATGAAGGGGACTCACAAGCCATAATCCCAGTGTCAAAGAGCACAACTCTCTATAGATGTAGTTCATTCTTTAGAAAGTCGCTGGCAAAAGAAACAAAATCTCTGAAAAAACCACCCTTTTTTCCAAAAACCTATCCAAACCATACCCCAAACCTACCCTTTAAAGCCCTCATAATACTTATGTTGATTCCAATGAGATCTGTGGAGGTTCGATCACATGTCGAGCCTATGCTGTCTTCTCGTCTTCACCCAGGTTCACATGAGTGTTCACCCAAATAAACAGATACAATCCTTGAGAGTTAAGTGATTATTTGTGAGGTTGATAAGTTTAATAAAAATAAATTTTAGTAGGTTTGCCATAAATTTTTGTATTTCAATTTGAAATAAAGAAATGAAAATAAATTGATGGAATAAGCTATCCAAAAATGACGGAGGACTACTTTTATAAGTTCAGATCTATAAGGCACAAACAAATGCAACATTTGGGACTGTCAAGATTATTTTGTACTATGTTTTGCTTGAGGACAAGCAAACGTTTAAGAGTGTGGGGATATTTGATAAACATCAAATTATACATACTTTTATACCAAATATCCTTCACAAATCGGCACAAATCTGATTTACTAACACCAAAACAAGTCTGTTTTGTTTTATTTTTAGTTTTCAGGTTCAAAAGGGAAAAAGTCACAAAAGGAACAAATTACAGTAAAAAACAGAAGAAAAATGCAAAGTTCTGAGACCGGGTAGACAAGCACGCCCCGTGCCTGGCCAAGCACGCCCCGTGCCCACCGTCTGACACAACACAGCCCGTGCCTCGCTTAGCACGTCACGTGCCTCTGAACACAAATTGAACCATCTGACACGGCACGCCCTATGTCGCCGCAGAGTTGCAGGTTCTTGCAGATCCCCTGACAAAACACGCCCCGTGCCCAACCTAACACGGGCCATGCCCAAGTCCGAAATCTGCCTATAAAAGTCATGCTCTCCTCATTTGAAAACTCGCTCAATTCTTCTCTTCCCCTCCCATGTATTGAGTCATTTGGTCGTTTTTGAGTCTTATAATCAAGTTTGTAAGAACTTTAACTTAAGTAAGAACCAGTAAGCTTTTGTCTATGAAATCTTCTTCTTCTCTTAAGCAAATATTTAAAGCCATGATTGGCTAAATTCTTATACTTACTTGGGAAGTAACAAACATTTGGTGGGTTGGTTAACAGCCTTATAAACTCACTTAAGGTGTGTTTAATGACTTTATGAAAACCCATTTTATTGAAAGTTTATTACTGATTTTCTGAACCAAACGTGCTCTACGTATCACAGACCATTTGGAAAGTCGAAATCACAAAGGGCGGACTTATGACACCCCATTAGGGGGCGATGTATGATCCGAAAGTTGACTCGTTCCCCATGCTACATGATACGTTCGAGGTCCTTATGTCTATGTAAGCAAACTCGGCTGACCACGCAAGTGCGGGATGAAAGTATTTGGTTGAAAATAGGGGTTGGTAATATTTTTTCACTTAACGGAAGCTGAGATGGTATGTGTTTGTTGACTTGGCTCTGGTTACGCCGGAAGTGCATGCGTGAGAGTGGTGCACGGAAGAAACGAACCTTAGTCCCTTAAAAAGATCATTTTCATAATAAAATAATCTGGCATCGCCGGGTTGTTCTCCTGCTGGTTCATGACGGTGTGTCGAGTACGGTAAGTCGGCCAGATTGAGGGACCCCGTAACTAAGTGGCATTACACCAGTTTGTTTGTTCACTTGCATCACCTTCCCTCGGCATTCGTACTCCTCGTAGACTATTAGCAGTTGGATGGTGAATCAGCCTAAAATTTCGAAAGGTGGTTGGTCTTCTACCAGTGAATAATCTTAAGCAAGGATATAAGTGCCTCTCAAATCCTCCTTAACCACTAGTGAGTTCTCCCAAGTAATATTAACTTCGATTTACAATTCTCTAAAACGCCATCTTATTTTCTTTCTTTCTTTTATTTTAGTTTATTTTTATTTCTTTCTTAAAACTAATTGTTAGATCTGGCTAGATGATAACAGCGGACTGAGTATTCAGAGTTCTCACTTTCTATTGTGTCCTGATCGACCTCGATTCAACTTACCGCTACTATACTGCCCACGATGGGTATACTTGCCCATGTAATGTGGTGAAATAGTGGTTATCAAGTTAATTAGGTATTATAAATTTAAAAAGCTTAAAACTGCTAAACAGGTTTGAAAAATATAGCCATATTTTAAGTACACCTCAGCACACACCAGAATGATTTCAAAAGAAAATGGAATGATAATAAGGGGTACAACCAGGGCAACTCAAGAAAATGGCAAGTGAGCTATCAGCAATAGAATCAAGGAACAACGAAGGCCTACGTGGCCACCGAACCACCAATTAAGAAGCAGTACACCGGCAACTTGCCATTGTGTACAAAGGGTACCATCACACTGATCTGTGTGACCGTGACACCTGTCGCAGATGCAAGAAACCAGGCCACTGGGCCAAGACTTGTACAAACGCTGCGGTGGGAAATGCTCCGGTGGGAACTATGAAGCCGGTTTTGAAATGTTTTGAGTCTAACACCCCGGGACACATCAAGAGGGACTGCCCAAAGCTTGCAAATCAAAATGGTGGAAGAGGAAGAGCCTTTGTGATGGGCGCGAGAGATGCACGCCAGGACCCGAACATTGTGACGGGTACGTTCCTCTTAAAAAATCATTATGTTTCGGTCTTATTTGATATGGGTATAGATAAGAGTTTTATATCTGTTGATTTTTGTCCATTCATTGATATTAAACCCACTAAATTAAGTGAAAAATACTCTATAGAATTAGCTGATGGAAAAATAACTGAAACTGGTGAAATAGTACGAGGGTGTACTATAAGTTTAGATGATCGACCTTTTAGCATTGATCTACTACCCGTAGAACTAGGTAGTTTTGACGTAGTGGTCGGGATGGATTGGTTGTCTAACAATCCGGCGAAAATAATTTTCCATGAAAAGAAGGTACGGTTTCCATTTCCAAACGGTGAGACGCTTATAATTCAAGGTGAAAAGAGTGAAACCACGCTAAATATCATTTCATATCTAAAGGCACGAAGTTTCTACGAAAGGGTTGCCATGCATTTTGGCACACGTAACGGGGAAGAAATTAAAAGAAAGAAAATTGTCAGATATACCAATTGTATGAGACTACCCACAGGTGTTTCCGGAAGACTTGCCAGGAATTTCACCAACATGACAAGTGGAGTTTCAAATCGACTTAACACCGGGAGCTGCTCCTATCGCACGATCTCCTTATCGTCTAGCACCGTCCGAAATGCAAGAATTTTCTAACCAACTCCAGGAGTTGTTAGACAAGGGGTTCATTAAACCGAGCTCATCACCTTGGGGAGCTCTGGTGTTGTTTGTGAAGAAGAAAGACGGGTGTTTTCGTATGTGCATCGACTATCGTGAGCTAAATAAGGTGACAGTTAAGAATCGTTATCCCCTCCCTAGGATCAATGACTTATTCGATCAACTACAAGGTTCAAGCCACTATTCCAAAATCGATCTTCGATCAGGTTACCATCAACTAAAATTTCGAGATGAAAAATGTCCCGAAGACGACGTTTAGAACTCGCTATGGACATTACGAGTTTCTAGTAATGCCTTTTGGGCTAACAAATGCGCCTGCAGTCTTCATGGATTTGATGAACAGGGTGTGCAAGCCTATCTATATAAATTTGTGATAGTCTTCATTGATGATATTTTAATCTACTAAAAATCTAAGTAAGAGCACGCACAACACCTCAAACTTATTTTGGAACTGCGCAAAGTTTTCCAAATGTGAATTTTATATCCAAGAAGTACAATTTCTTGGTCATGTCATCAATCGTGAAGGAATTCACGTAGATCCTGTGAAGGTGGAGGCGATTAAGAATTGAGAAGCACCCAGGACACCAAGAGAGATTAGATTTTTTTTGGGTTTAGCAGGGTATTACCGTCGATTTATTGAAAGTTTCTCCAAGATAGCCAAACCGTTGATGACTCTAACTCACAAAGATAAAAAGTTCGACTGGGGCGAGAAGCAAGAGTCATCTTTTTCAATTATTAAACTCTTTTAATTATTAAAACATATGTTGTGCAGTGCACCTATTTTATCCTTACCCGACGGAACTAAAGATTTTGTTATTTATTATGGTGCGTCACATCAAGGGCTAGGATGCTTGCTAATGCAACGAGAAAAGGTCAAGGCTTATGCGTCACGACAACTAAAAGTGCATGAGAAGAATTACACTACTCACGATCTTGAGCTAGGAGCGATGGTATTTTCAATTAAGATTTGGAGGCACTATCTTTACAGGACCAAGTGCACGATCTTTACAGATCACAAGAGCCTGCAACACATATTTAATCAGAAGGAATTAAATATGAGATACAGGCGTAGGGTAGAGTTATTAAACATTTACGATTGTGAAATCAGATATCACCCAGGGAAAGCAAACGTGGTGGCCGGCGCCCTGAGTCGCAAAGAGCGGGTCAAGCCAATAAGAGTAAGGGCTTTGGGCATGACCACTCAATCGAATCTACCCTCCCAAATTCGTGATCAACAACTTGAGGCACTTACGGAAACAAATGTCAAGAATGAAGCCTTACGAGGCATGGATAAACAGTTGGAGATTCACCACGAACAGACCCTCTATTTCATGAATAGAATCTGGGTTCAACGTTTTGGTAATTTGCGGAAACAAGTTATTGACGAAGCTCATAAATCAAGATATTCGGTACATCCAGGTTCCGATAAAATGTACCAAGACTTGAAGAAATTATATTGATGGCCAAATATGAAAATAGAAATATCTGAAAACGTTAGTAAATGTTTAACATGTTCCAAAGTAAAAGTCGAATACCAAAAACCATCAGGAATGTTGTGTCACACCCTATAGAATTGTGTCGGGCGTGGAACAAATGTATCATATTCAAGGTTACAGGGACTGACCTCTAAATGATCAACAACTTGAGGCACTTACGGAAACAAATGTCAAGAATGAAGCCTTACGAGGCATGGATAAACAGTTGGAGATTCACCACGAACAGACCGCTATTTCATGAATAGAATCTGGGTTCAACGTTTTGATAATTTGTGGAAACAAGTTATTGACGAAGCTCATAAATCAAGATATTCGGTACATCCAGGTTCCGATAAAATGTACCAAGACTTGAAGAAATTATATTGGTGGCCAAATATGAAAATAGAAATATCTTAAAACGTTAGTAAATGTTTAACATGTTCCAAAGTAAAAGTCGAATACCAAAAACCATCAGGAATGTTGTGTCACACCCTATAGAATTGTGTCGGGCGTGGAACAAATGTATCATATTCAAGGTTACAGGGACTGACCTCTAAATGATTCAAGAAAAAGAGTCGTTTTAAGTTGCAAAAGAGTTTCATTTCGAATTGGAGTTGAAATCATTAGTAGGTTTTGTTACAAAATGTTTACAAAACAATTGTTCAAAAGATTTTAAATACAACATCAAGATAGACGTTATACAAAGAAATCTTCAAAAGTATCCCGGCTGGGACTGTGACTCCAAAAGATGATAGATGCTGGTCCTAAATGATATGTCATCCACACAATGATGCAGCAGTCAAATACCTGAGAATTCATACACTAAAAAGGGTCAAAATAAAGTTGGTGAGTTCATAGGCTTGGTTGACTCGATTGATAACAGTTTGATAAACGAAGATTGATAATCAGTCTGATAAACAGTGTTTGATAACCAGTTGTCAAACAGATAAATAGGTAAATAGATGAACAGGTGATCATTTTTACATTTGTTTAGATAATGTATAATATTACCATGAACCTTGAAATCCGAAGCTAATTGATTACCCACTCATGGTGTTATGTCCAGGAATACCGCATGGTGATTATAACTGTATGTACCCTCTTGACTATAAAACGGGAGTCCGGATTAAAGCGACCAACCAGGACATGGGCATTAACCCAAGATATTCACGAGTTAGCGTTTCTTATGGAACTAATCAGATTCAATAATTATTGGGATTTCATCATAACATGAATTAACATGAATACGACAGGGGTGGACGAAAAGCTCATGTAATCAATATATGTTACGATTATCTACCTTGTCAAATATGATAAAAGATGGTGCGAATTCTCCCCTAAAAAATTTAAAACAGTTTAAAGAGGAGTCGTGAAACTCACATGAGCTCGGCAGTTCCAGATAATACAGATAATTATGATCAGATAAACCTAGCCATTCTAAATCAAGTATAAGACAACTTAAGGTTTATGAATTGGATTGACAGTTAAGTCACTCCCAATTAGTAAGTAGGTCAAGTCTTGACGCCATGGTGACCCGCCTGGGACTATGACTCCAAAAGATGATAGATGCAGGTCCTAAATGATATGTCATCCAGACAATAATGCAGCAGTCATATACCTGAGAATTCATACAATAAAAAGGGTCAACATAAAGTTGGTGAGTTCACAGGTTTGGTTGGCTCGATTGATAACAGTTTGATAAACGGAGATCTGATAATCAGTCTGATAAACTGTGTTTGATAACCAGTTGTTAAACATATAAACCGGTAAACAGATGAACAGGTGATCATTTTGACATTTGTTGAGATAATGTATATTATTACCATGAACCTTGAACTCTGAAACTAACTGATTACCCACTCATCGTAAATAGTCTAGGATTACCGCATAGTGATTATAAATGTATGTACCATCTTCGCTATAAAACGGGAGTCAGGATTGGAGTGACCAACCAGGACAGCGGTGTTAATCCAATAGATCTATTCACGAGTTACCGTTTCTTGTTGAACTAATCGGATTCAATTAAAAGTGGGATTTCATCATAACATGAATCAACATGAATATGACAAGGGTGGTCGAAAAGCTAATGTAATCAATATATGTTACGATTATCTACCTTGTCAAACATGATAAAAGATAGTGTGAATTATCCCCCAAAAGCATTTAAAACAGTTTAAAGAGGGGCCGTGAAACTCACCTGAGCTCGGCAGTTCCAGATAATACAGATAATGATGATCAGATAAACCTAGCCGTCCTAAATCAAGTATAAGACAACTTAAGGTCTATGAATTGGATTGAAAGTTAAGTCACTCCCAATTAGTAGGTCATGTCTTGACGCCATGGTGACCCGATAGTTCAGTTAATAAACGATTGACTTAAAAAATTATTTATTAACAATAAATAATTGAAATTTCGATAACACACTGGAAAATAAGGATTTATATATTTGTTAGAGCATATCCCTATGCTAAGAGTGTCTCGTGTATTGTATCTTTGTGAGCGTGTCTTAGAATGTGTTGTAGTGACTATATCATAGGTGGCGTATCATATGGTCCGGCGGATCATATGGTCCGATGTACCACGTGGTACGCTGAGTAGTTAGTCACTTAGTATAAATAGGTTTGTGTTAGAATGTGCAGGGGAACCAGTTGAACACTCTGAGTCATTCTACACTTTCTGTGTGTTTTCTAGAGAGAAACTAGAGAGAACTTTTTTGTATCTTCAAGTGATCAATAAGAATTCTCTTATTTACATCTCGTGTTCATTACATTGATAAAAGCATGCAGTAGTAAGATCGTATCTTGGTTTTACAAGTGGTATCAGAGCATTTGGTTGCTCTACTGCTGTGTTTTTTTATCAATTTTCGGATTTTTAGAGAGAGAAAGTTTGGGTTTCTTCACATTTTCATCAAATTCTTCCAATTCCGAGTGTTTCTGTGATAAAAAATGATTTCTGAGTGTTTCTGGAGTGATTTCGCACCTTACTGATCCATTTACTAGCTCAAAACGTCAAAAATTTCGAAAAATCCATCGAAATCCGCGTGAAACACGTCTGGTCCGCTCAAAGAGCACCTGGTCCGCCCAGGCAATCTTCAACGAACTGGTCCGTGGCGGTTTTGGCGTACCACATCTGGTCCGCTGGTTTATTTGGTCCGCCGTACCAAATTTGATCCGCTGAAGATATCTGGTCCGCATCTGGTCCGCTGGTGAATTTGATCCGGAAATGGTCTGCAGGTAAGAATTTGGTCCGCTAGTTAGATTGATCCGGAACTGGTCCGTTGAGTGCAAATTTGATCCGCTGAATTTGGTTTGGTCCGCTGGCAGAAAAGTGACCTTCACTAAAACTGACGTAACTTGAGAACCGTAAAGAGTTACGGGACCCAATACCAGCCAAAACGTTCGTCTCGACGAGATCTAGGAATTGTACCGCCCTTTGCTAGTACCGTCCAATTTTGACCCCCAAAATCCGCTTGGAAGACCTCCGTTTTTGAGTTCGAAGTTTTTGGAGTATTATTTTCGGTGAAAAA